>CM041791.1:127430768-128630768 GCA_023375725.1 Nephotettix cincticeps | reverse complement strand
ACTAAGCAGTAAGCCCGTCCTTCGTACGAGTTGCGTGATTCAGTTAGTAATAAGAAGAAAGATAGTATCGCGACCAAATATACACCTCAAAACGTAAATAAATAAGAAAAAATGGAAAATAAATTCTCAGCTCAATCTAAGTATATGAAACAAAGTCGTGTTAACTACAACATTTATAACTTGAGAACAGCTGGCCCGATTTTGATGATCTTTGATTTTTTAGATTCGTCTCTGCTCCGATTAGGCTATAGGCATATTTTGTTTAGTTTTGTATTTAACCTTAGGGCTAAGCCCCATTGGCATGTAAAGTTTGTATAATATATGTTAAGCCTATGAGGAAAAGACGCGATGAATTTTGCATATATCAATAATGTGAATATTTTATTAACAGCTGATTTTGTGTTTCTTTTTTCACCACTCGACAGCTAATGTCATTGTGCGTCATTTTCAGCGAATGTTTAAAAAAATGTATAAGTTATAAACTACTGGTTGGTATGTTTGTCCCAGAGTAATAATTAGTTATTTTTTTGTTTTGTGCGAATGGAATTAATGAATGTTAGAGTATGCGAGTATTTTTATAAACAATACCGCGATTCAGAAAAATTAATATTTCCTATAAAAGTCGTATTGCAGGTAGGTTTGGTTTGGCTTTTGGTTGCATTGGATAATTGTGAATCAAACCAATTAGATGTAATTGGCTTGTGTGAATTTTATTAATATGTCTTCAGTATTGTTATTATAAGTTTTATTAACTACGCCGCGACCCAGAATATATAATTTTTCAAAACGAAGCCGTAATGCAATCTGATTTCAGAACATGGCCAATCTTAACACGTGTTTAATGTTAGGCGTTACGAAGTTCGTCGGGTCTGCTGGTTATTTAATAATTAAATAGGTAAATTGGATTAAATTAGAAAATTTGTATCGTTATTCTTTATACGTTAAGATAAAATTTTAATATAGTATAATTTTGAAATTTAAAATCAATGATAAATGTAAACAAGCCAGTATTAATTTAAATTTGACAGCTGATGGTTATATATTTCTATAAGAACACCTTTTTAAAATAATAATCTATCTCCCAGCCCCCTGCGTGATAGTGGACAGGAAATTTTGAATGCTGATCAAATCCTATTTTTGTGTACTTTACACCAAGAAGATCGTAGAAAATAGCTGTACAACAACATTTTAAATTAGAAAATTTCAATACCAACAAACACCAATTGAGTCTCAACAGCTTCAAAGTTTTACAGATACTTTTTATTTTATACGGCTTGAAAAATTTGACTTTTAATTACTCTTTAACACAACCATAAAAACTGTCGAGTAAATTATTTGTCATGTAAACTATTGTAAAAATTATTTTTGTACATAGGTTTGCCATGGTATTGATAGCCCGTGGCCAAAATAAAGAATTAAAATAAATTTATAAATAAAATTTTCTGTAAAACTTAAAAGGTAATACGTTCAGTATTGCTCATCCCCGAGGTTTTGAGAGCTCATTATTTTATTTAAATAGTTCATAGGTCAGTTTACAGAAAACAAAAACCTTCTCCAAAAGGTATAGTAAAAATAGTAAGCAGCGAAAATAGGTTTTATACCTGTGATTGCTCTCGTATTCACGGCAAAGCGGTACAAAAAGACAAACCTACAGAAGGATGGAAATTAAAATGAGATCCATTTCGGCTTTTTAGGGTTAAAAAAAGTTAAAATAACCAAACATAGTATAGTTCCGAAAAAGGTACTGGCAAAATATAAATTTTTTATATTGATTAATTTATAAGTAATGTGATTGATTAGAGTAAAGGTTAATTTAATTGTCAACTGTTATGTGGTGTAATGTGGTGTTTTAGATTAGATTAGATTATTGAAATTGCAACCTACCCAGGTAGGTATTTAAAACCAGTGAATGGGAAATGAGTGTAGGGTGATTATGGCGCGATCTTGTAGTCTTGTTACTGACTAAGGCTGACATGTTCCTTAGACAGGACTGTTAATTAATAGCCCAACAGCCGATGGCAACAACTAAGGGACCTACAGTTTAACGTGGAATCCGCACCACAGCCTCTGAATTACGAATTGGTCTAATTATGAGGATGGTCTTTACGGATTAACGTAGTATTGAATAGTGCGGACGTTAATCTACACAAGAGAATCACTTAAAACTATCCACAATTCGCGACCTCAAAGTAGCTGGATTACAGGACATCGCCATCGAAAACCAAAAACTCTGTAAAGCCCGTTAAAGTATAAATCGAACCTCTTAATGTTTTCAATTCGTCTAACCAACCTTTTTCCCACCCAACAATCCGTTACACGTTATGAGATAATCCAGTATGGGATAGTAACCGTGAAATTACCAAATTTCATGACAAATCCCCATCCGTCGCCGCAGAGTGATGCAGCCTATATGTTGTGGAGGGCGTATTCGCGATCGCCCTCGTTCACCCTTCGCCCTTAATTAATTCCCTGTCCGAGTATAATTTAAAAGCCTACATTAGAAATCCATCAAGGCGGACATGGCGGCCATATTGGCGTTTTTGCTGCGTATCCCTCATAGCTCTTACTGGGTCGTTAGCAAAGTTACCGACTTATAGAGAGTTTTGTGAAATATATTTGTTTGATAGGTTCTAAAAAAAGGTTCATTAGTTTATATTCTGTCATTAAATAATTTTTATCCTACATACAGAGTGTGCTGAGAGATGGGATCTTTTTATACTTCACTAAAAAGGACGTCTCATTCTACAAAAAAGTGAAAGAATAAGACTAGGAAATACTTAACTGTTAGATCAACAGTGTTGTACGGTATATACGGTAAACACTAACAAATGTTGTATAGAAAACGTAATTAAATATTTCAGTTTTGCTAGTTGATTAGGTTAACTATGAACTACAGAGCGAGTTTAGTATGCAAGCAGGATCAATATCCTAATATATATAATATAAATACTGGTTGTAATTTCTCACGTTTTCTTCAACATCAAACGAACATTATTACATACACCTACTACTTCACTGAAATTAGAGGCTCAATAATCACTCCAAAATTATCACATTCAACACAATTTTAAAACTACTTATCACGCGACTTCTGTCAGATCACGAGCGGTCACCTCTAGTTATGACAGCTAATGACACACTGCTACGGTCTACAATTCATTGCACTGTCCCTAGAGCCATGCTGATGGGCAGAAGAGATTTTTTAAAGCTTAGTCACACATTTGCCTGTTATAAAGATAATATAGAATTTATAAATATTAATTCCGTTATGTTTTGACATGGATATGTCTTAGCTCTGGGAGGGTGTTGGTGATTTTTAAGATGCAAAACATGTAACAGGTTTCCATAGAAACTACTAGAACTATTGTATTGAATTTTAAATATAAAAGAATAAGAACAGCTGTTTAGATGAACGCATTCCCTTTAGACATATCCATGATCCAACCCATTTCCCACAGGGAAGTAAATACAAACATTTTTATATGATAGCCTCTAAAGTATAAATAAAATATCGAATTGTTCTATTTTTATGATGTTACATGGATAAAAATAATAAATTAAAGAAATACAAATAGTAAAAGAAAAGTATCAGCAACCATCTTCACAAAAATATTGTTTGACTTTACAGGGAATTAAGTACAGTATGCTATTTACACTAAAATAAAATTCAATTCGGTTTTTTCGATGCAATATGGAGTCTCCGAACTGTGTTAAAACTTATCGTACATTAGTGTAGTACTACACTTTATACAACTGTTACGATCATCAACCAATGATTAAAGTTGCCTTAATGTGCATTACTGAATTTACTCATCTCCCTTCGTATTACCTTTCACATCAGAATATCCCGGGAATTTAATATTTCAGACAATAACCGAAAGGGAAAAGCCATCTGTGAAGAGAGCACTGAAGTGGACTTATATCGGCGAGGTGGTGGGGGAGGGGTGGAAGACTCCAATGTGGCGGAAATGGTTAATGTGGAACGTGTCCAATTAAAAAGACATCCAATTCGTAAGGGACAGTGGAGCGAAAACCGCAGATAGAGAAACAAAATAAGAGCAGGCCAAGGTAAGGGGAATTCCAGTGTTTGAGCTGCAGGCAATAAGCGCGTTCGTAGACGGGATTGATTTGGGCGCTACGTTATCTGCTTAGGGCTCTTTGTGTGTCCCTGTCCTGCAAATAAACCGGGAATGTGGGGATCGGGGAATAGAAACAGGGAGACTGCAGACTTGTGTGTCATACTAACGCACCTGAAAGGTCACATATGAAGTGTCATAAATCGTAAATAGGAAAGTTGTAAAATTCACTTATTAGATGTTATAGCAATGTAAAAGTAGATTTGCTTACATTAGATTAGATTAGATCATTGAAATGGCAACCATACTACAATGTAGGTATTTTAAGCCAAGTATGAATGAGGATTGAATGTAAGATGATTGTGGCACGATCTTGTAGTCTTGTTACTGACTAAGGCTGACATGTTCCTAAGACAGGACTGCTTATTAATAGCTCAACAGCCGATAGCAACTAATGGACCTACAGTTTAACGTGGAATCCGAACCACGGCCTCTGAATTACGAATTGGTCTAATTATGAGGATTGTCTTTGCGGATTAACGTAGTATTAAATAGTGCGGACGTTAATCCACACAATAGAACATCACATCCACCGATCATCTGCCACAACTATCCACAATTCGTGACCTCCTAGTAGCTGGATTACAGGACGTCGCCACCGTCCAAGTCATGAGAAATGAATAATAGGAATTGTTCTCGGTGTCAAACGAGGCAACTCAACCTTACATAAACCTTCCATGGTCATGATTCTCTACTTAATACATTACATATTAGAACTTCGTAGAAATAGACGAAAAATCATAAAATATTAATTCATTTTCTCCATTAGATTGAAATTATGGATCCAAAAGATAACTACGGTACTGTGCTTAACGATTTCTGTGTCTCAGTAACCGATCATCACAGAGAGAAGGTTTCAAATAATAAATACTTGTTTGCTTTTTGATTTGATTGTAATACAGATTTATTTTTTCCAGTAAATTACTATCATTAAGTTAATCTTTTGTATTGGTTGTAGGATTCAGTGTTCAGCAAGATCCTTATTTATTATCGTGACAAAATAGAACCCTAAAATGTTAAACAGTAAATACAAAGAAGAAATTCTGAGCCTAATCATGTAGCATTCAAATACAATTAGGTAAATTAGAAAATTTGAACTATAAATATAATTCGTTTCACCCGTACGCTAGGATAGCATTTTAATATAGTGTAGGTTTGAAATAGGTTTAAAATCAATGATGAATGTAAACAAACTAATACTGATTTTAATTTGACAACTGCTAGTTATTTGTTTCTGTTAAAATCACTTTTATAGATCCACTGTTCCGTAAAACAAAAATATGTCTAATATTGCTCAAAACTTAGTGTTTGAGAGCTTTATTTTCTTTTCATAGTGTGTGGGTCAGTTTAAAGTAAGCGAAACCATTATTCAAGAGGTAAAGGAGTAATTAAAATAGATTTCATAACTTTTGTCCTAGTGTTTCTACAGAGAATCGTTACGTAAACCTTTGTATAGCGTTACGGAAGAACAGATAGAAACTAAAATCAGTTTCAGCTTTTCTGAGTTATACAACATAAAAATAACCAAAAATGTCATATTTAGAAGCGATGTACAGACGAAACACTAATTTTATTTATATGGATATTTAAAATCACAAAAGCACAATTTTTGGGAACAAAACTCTTTCACGTGGACCTCTCTTTTACAAAACTAGATTGAAGGAATGAAAATTAACATGTCTGTACTATCCGTTGTAAATTTGATAGTTTTACGTCAGATATAGTGTTACGTGCACGCATCTCTACACACCTGTCTATAGGAAATACGATGCAGGTAAATTGTGGATATTATTTTTTAATTTATTGATTGAACGAGCTACTCAACGAAAATATATTTCAGTTACTGCATTTTTAACAGAGGTTCGTTGCAAATTGTTGTTTATGTATGTAATCACAGTTCAACATAATCACAACCTCGAATCTTATTAGATCCATTAAGGAATTATATGGTAACATATGTAGTCTTTTTCCTTGATCATTAAATGTAATTAAAAAATTAATTAAAATTATAAATATTAAAGAAGACACATTTGTAAATAAATTAATATATTCTTTAATCACTACGTGTAATCTCTGCATGACTAAATGTTTCAGCTGATGATTTATATTTCTGGTGCAACATGCATTTATGGTTAACAGATTTTACATCACCTTATGGATTAAACATATTTGATTTACTCGTACCTCTTGAAGTTTGAGATTTTCTTGGTTTCGTGTTCCATATTAGAAGGGAATGAGATACGAGAGTAGATTTATTGTGATGACACAGATGAATAAATTAAGTAATGGAAAAGAAACTTAGTATACAATTTATATTCGTGCCATTGCTTCTGCTCACCCTCTAGTAGTGGTGTAGTCATAAGGAGATGTAGTAGGAAGTCCGAATTCTTATCCTTGGATACAATAACTACCTTAACGGAACCTGTATAGAAATAATTAGAAAATATTATCGAAAACATTTTTGTACTTTGTAAAATTTTAGTTTAGAATACTGTATGTGATGTGGATGCTGTAAAAAAACGTTATACATTTTCTTTTATATGAATTCAGACACCTGATGTAATTGTATAGATACCGCCTATCGATTGAACATGATACAGGACGATCAATCCTTTTGCCCTGTTTGTAACCGTTTAATACTTTCAGTGTATAATGATTTATAATCATAGTTTCACCACAGGAGGTTTCTTATCACAACAAAATAGCATACTTTGCACTCTTCGAGTCGCACATGAGATATGGACTTGTAGCATGTGGAACCTATCCACCAATACAAGAGTTCTCAAACAACAAAAAAAAGCAGTCAGATAATTGCAGGACTACAGACTCGACAGCTGCAGGGAAGCATCATCACTCAAAGTGTTACCATTGTAGCACTTACATCCAGGAAGTTATACTGTTTTTACGAAATAACCCTACAAGGCGTGGCGAAATGCACCAACATAACCTAAAACACCATGCAGTACAATCTTCCACAACATCGCACAGCACAGTTTGAAAAGAAACCTTCATACGCAGGAATGAATCTCCACAACAGGCTACCCCCAGATCTCAGAAGCCGGAAGATGACCTAAAACCAGCTCTGCAATGGCTCATCAATCGACCATTCTACTCCCATGAATATTCCCAACCATCTTTGACTAGAATTATTGTAAATTGACTCTATTACTATTCTTAATGAATATGTAAATAAAGAATATTGTCTATTGTCTATTTCTATTATCAAGAGGAAATTTAATCAATAAATTAAATCTAAACAAAGGATTGCAGTAACCAAATTTGTACACTATCCGTTAAGGCTCCAATTCTAATCTTATGGAGGGTTAGGAAAAATTAATATATCACTTTTTGTTAAACCAAAGTAAGCATCACTACCGTAAACATTTGCTAAAAATGAGACCCACAACATTTATGATCGACATATTCTAAAAAGTGTTTACGATATTAACACTTACTAATCCTATTCTTCTTAATTTTAAAATTCGTGTCTTTAGAGAGGCATGTCACAGAGTGTTTAAAATAGCTCTCATTATGAGACTAAACATCCAAGATGGCGCAGATCATACAGACTCTTAAGCACATTTTCAGGTTTTACGTAGTAGGAAAGGCACTTGAATTTCCCTTGGATTACAAGACGCGCAGTCAAGTTGTATTCTAAGAGGCCTGCGATTCCTCCCCTGACCCGTGTCCTCCCCGCGGGCCGCCATCTCCCGCCCCAGGGTTCCCTCGCTCCGCCGGGACGCGATGTCCGAATTCCCGATCGATGCGACTTTCCCGACCCTTCCTTAGGGACCCGTCTGACAATATTTATGTCCTTGAAACATTCCCATGCCGCCGAATATGACTTTATCTCAACACTATCGAACAGGCTTGTGGTTCAAGTTATTCGAAGTTATTAAAATAGTAAATTTTATCCACGATTACCCTTCATTAGTTATAACTTAATACTCATTACATAGTTTTATATTTTACATTGACATGAGGAGTATAAGTTATACTCTAAAGCATTATTGACATTTTTGTTCCTAAATCTTATTTCTGAACGCCAATGGTTTTGCAAGACAACAAATATATTCAAGTCTCCAAAATGTTGTCTGTTTTATACTGGATAGTGAATATTCAATGATTAAAATGTCGAAAATCCGAGTTCTTACAAGTAAGTTTTTTCATCGCCTTTGCCAGAAATAACCCAGGAAGTGTTTTTAAGCCAAGTAACTTATGAATGAGAAATAAGTGTACGATGATTGTGGCGCGATCTTGTAGTCATGATACGGACTAAGGCTGACATGTTTCTTAGATAGGAATCAATCGAGTTAGTTAATTTGGGTTTATTAATAGCTCAACAGTCAATGGCATCAAATGGACCAACAGTTTAACGTGGAATCCGAAACGCTGCCTCTGAACTTAGAACTGATCTAATTATAAGGATGGTCTTTACGGGTAAACTTTGTATTCAGTAGTGCCACCAACCATCGCTCATAACTACAGTATCCACAATTCGTTACCTCCAATTAGATGGATTACAGAACACGCCACCGTCCCAGTACCCGTATATATAGTATAATAGTTGACGCTTCTAATGTTCTTCATGAATTCGTAAATAAAGTATATTGTCTGTTGTCTATAGTTTTCAACCGGTTGGACTTGGATCACTTGACTTGGACTCATTTTGACCACTTATATATTGTATAAATTTATAACACACTTGTAAATAGTATTTATAATATACATACATTGTATTTTTTATGTCTATGTGGTAGTCTTACACCACAGTTTACTAATGGTTCTATTGAGTAACTCAAGCATTGTGTTCAGTTTTGTATTATTATTTACATACTCTAAACATATACGGTTGGCCATATGTTATTGTTGAGCCCTACCGGTGCGTGAGGTACTTATTAGCTACCGTTAATAAGTTGTTACATTTCACTTGGCTAGAAGGTTTCGTCAGTTCATAACATATTTTTAGTTCTTTTAACTCAATTAATCTCGTAATTGTTTTATGAACTGAATTTGTTTACAATATATTCACAACTTGTGATGGAATCGACATTTCCCACTGCAGTATACACTTTCTATACACTCGGTAATTCATTTTCATCTTCAAGTTGAATAGCTTTTCAACCTATGCAAATTGTTAATTCAGTTTGTGTGACACGTCATTGGGTAATGCAATTTCACATAAATGCCATAAACATGTCAACACGATTTTAGCCTTCTATATAGTAATCAACACATTATTTGAATCAAATAGCCCTCACTCAGTCAGTCGGTACCAGTGAAATGGACGCGGAATTTTTCAAATTGACTGCGACAGTGTCTGGCCTGACCCGCGAAATCCATTTTAAACTGGCGAGGGGGAGCCTGTCGCGTGGCGCTCACAACATGAATGTAAAGTCGCGCGTCTCGTCTGCCGCGTGTTTTTTTCAAAGTCGATTTATTGTCGCGGTTATGCCCCCGTGGGGAGGGGGAGAGGAGGCCCGTGGGGATGAAAGGGTGGCAAATGGACCGAAGTTCTCCCTGCAATCTCGACCACGGACGGTGAGTTTAAAATGTAGCGAATAGGAGCTTGCGCACTACATCCTAGCTAGCGTTTGACTGCAACCTAATATATATTGGAAATTTTTATAATAGCTTTTGTATTAACAAGCAGTTTTTATTAATTTATAAGACTTAACAGGATAGTAGTTGTATTACAATTTTGCATTTTCTTCGTTCGTCATGGACGTGTTGGTTCCTCTGGTCATAGTCTTAGTCATTGTAACTATGACTATTGTCCCGACTATGACTATCTATGAAAGTTGTGCAGTGTCTTTATTTTACCAGGAATGAATGCAGGATTCCAATACCTTTCATATGCTAATAACATGTTTAAGAGTCTGCATCAATGGTAGCCATCTTGGATTTTAGTCCCGTAAGAGCAATGTTAAATTCTGGCGCCTATATCTCCTTGACCTATTGTCAGAAATAGAAAAACACTTTCAGTGTTCCTCACAGCAGCTAACCTGCACACTCTTTCCCATGTTCATGTTATGGAGAATATGCAAATAATTCTCATGTTTACGGACAGATTTTTATAAAACTTATCATGTATTATTTATAATTGATTTGGGAATTCGCTGAGTACGCAGGTGTGCTGCGACGGGGGTATTATTAATTTATAAGACTTAACAGGATAGTAGTTGTATTACAATTTTGCATTTTCTTCGTTCGTCATGGACGTGTTGGTTCCTCTGGTCATAGTCATAGTCATTGTGACTATGACTATTGTCCCGACTATAACTATCTATGAAAGTTGTGCAGTGTCTTTATTTTACCAGGAATGAATGCAGGATTCCAATACCTTTCATATGCTAATAACATGTTTAAGAGTCTGCATCAATGGTAGCCATCTTGGATTTTAGTCCCGTAAGAGCAATGTTAAATTCTGGCGCCTATATCTCCTTGACCTATTGTCAGAAATTAACGGAAGAGGTGTAAAATTAAATGTATTACAGTCCTCCAGGGCACCACCTTACAGAAATTCTTATTTTCGCTCTCAATAAAAAATAATAATGATTTATTTTGTAAAATATTCCTGGATTTTTGTTTTTATATCAAGCTAAATTTTAACATAGGTTCAAAATTAAAAGGTAATGCCCTTGAGCCACATCTCTACAATAGTATAGATATTACTACAAACACCACAAACACTTTTGTGGATTGTTATTCTACCCAAGACATAACCAAAAATCACTTCCTCCTAATAGATACGACAGCTCGTAGAACACATTGCTCAACTCAAAAAAGGTATTATCAGGATCCTCACCACCTACCAACTGTTTTTGGGACTCATCTATAAAATATTTTATTCACTTAAATTTACCGTTATTGGTGTTGTTCAGCCACAATAGCCGTTGGATAAGGTCAATAACACAAAAATACATATGTGAATATTCTACAATTACCTAGTTAGCTACTGGTTCCCTACCGAAGCTGTATTTAATTGTTCAAAATAGGTGAACTTCCATATAACCTCATGATATTTACCGGTGCCACCGGTTAGTGCGAATGAATACACCTATATTATTAATACGAAGTGTTGATGAAGTATACTTTGAACTACAGTAACTAGGTTTAAAAATCTATTAAAACTCTCTAAATTTCTTATGGAGACTAAGTTTAAAGCCATATATTCTCTAGCTCATATTTATTAGGACCAACCCTGGTGAAAATTGGTGAATACCCTGGTGAATACGATAGATTGTACATGTGGAGCTTTGTCACTGGCAAAGTCCAGAAAATCAATTTATTTGACTTTGATATTTTCGTAACTTTGAAGGTGGTAAAATTTAAATAGTGCTACAACAGCTGTTTGATATTTTCGTAACTTGAAGGTGGATACGAATGTCATAACAGCTGTTTGTTTACAACTCCTAAAGCCCACTATCGATTGCCTATGATTATCACTCGCACATCATTCCGCCGGTCCGTTGACCCGTCCGCACGACGGACGTCCTCGAGGTCGGGGGTTGTGGGGCTGCGGGGGTGAAGCCTTAAGCCGATAACGCACATGTCCGTCATGTTTATTCACACACCCTCTCCCTCGCAGCATCCGTCGCCCCGTTCAACCCCTCTGGGGGGGGGGACATCAATACCCCCTCCGTCCTTCAAACTCACCCCCATTATTTGTCACATACATCAGGGTCGCGTCCGAATAGCTCTTGGACGTAATGTTACATGTTACATTGTAACGGGTTGGGATACTTTAACGGATTCAATGCTATGCGAAACTCTTTCATCACTAAGAGCATACAATACGTCGTCTTAGATATATAATTTTGAACCCTAATGCCATATTCTTTGTTTGAAAAAACTCCTTAACTCATGGAATTTAAGATTTTTGGCGCTAAACTACACGATTTTCTGATGTACATATCAAGGCCGTAGCCGTAGAAATTTACTACAGTAGTAAAAATTGATGATAGGTTAAAGAAACAAGTAAATCTACTGTCCTAACCTGGACCCTCTCCCCAAACAGTTTTCGTGGCTACGGCCTAGGTAGACATGCAGTTGGTTTCGGTTTTATTAATTAATTTTACAACTCGATCTCTTATATGAAAATAAATAGCCAAACTTTTCAACTAATTACTGGCATTTAATAATCCAATTTTGTTAATTCTAACTTTCTGGAGGCGCCATGAATTCAACTGCGCGAATAACTTTACGCTTTTGCGTCAGCAGATAGCCTACCAAGCGAGTGTTTAACAATTTAATAGTAATAAACAGTGTTTAATAATAATAAACAATGTTTGTATTTGTATTAATTGGCTAGCTAACAGTTCAAACCGAATTCGCACATTCCTAGATAAAATATATCGATGCAACGATTTCGATTTAATATCGTTGCATCAGGCTGGGGTGACAGCTACAGATCCCTACAGATCGCCTTGGACGTTCAGGAAGATCTACTTGTCAACTAGATCTAGATCACTATTAGACTGTTGAGGAACTCAGGGTCCAATAAAAGTTGTGAGATCTCTGGAAGTGAATGAATAATAAAATACGGTCTATAAAGTTGACGATTTTTGTGAAAAAGCCTAATAAGCTCTGAGTCTGTTGAGAAGCTGAGGAGGTCAGCTCCATAAAACGTGGCGGGAGATCCGGAGGTGAACAAATTGTAAGAGGGAAATCGAGGGATGAAGCAATCAATCGGTGCAGTATTTATCGCTCTCCGGCAGACAAGATGGCGTCGTAAACGTGGAGGTGCGAACTTCTGCCCCTAACTGCCCACTGCCTGCCTCCGCCTCACCTTCGCCTCACTACTCGCCTGCCTTTCATGCTATCCTCTCAAACAATCGACAACTATTTAAATGTTGGATGTTTATCAAACAGCTCTTAACCATTTTTTATTTTAAAGAATTTTTAATGTTTTAAGTTTAAAGTTTTAAAGGTGAAGTATGAGTAATCCCTTCTAATTAGACAAAAAAGTGGAATTAAATTGCAATTAAGTTCTGATACAAAAGTCTTCAGCGATTATTTAGATCTTGTTAGTGAGAGGTCTAGAGAGTATGATAAATCCAAATCGTTGCTAATGGCTACGGAAGCAGGTGTTCCAAGTTAGAAACTACTGAAATGATTATTAGTCAATTTGACGAAACTAAATGTAGTGAGGTTTAAATGTCAGTTGTAGGTTGATTCACTTTAACTATTGGAGGACTGCATGTAAAACCTTTGTTAAGTCAGTCATTTAAGTTTCGTATATTATACAATGTTACTAGGACAGTATAAAACAAGCTACTCAACATACATATTTTAACCGAACACACGTTTCGAATAATAAAGTGATTACTTATAGAAGGTAGTACCTTATACCTATGATTTCATCTGATGCCGTAGTCGCACTAAGTAGGCATCAGATGAAGTTATGAGTGATAGATGAAGTGATATGGGCATCAGATTGATGCATCAGGTTGATGGCGTCAAGATCTTGTTGAGCTATATGCGGTTCCCATTCTTTTAACATATTATACTTTACCTCTTAAAACAATAAGTTTGCTTAGACAATTTTCAGTCAAAGTTTTGCCAAATTGAATTGCTACGAAAAAACATTTTCGATTTATATTATTGTTTTGGAACGTGGGAAAACAACCAATTTTTCCAACGCCGGATAAATGTACAATAAAGTAAGCGTGTTTTTGAAAAATCTCCTCACTAAGGCTACAAACGGGTTCAAATTAGCTAATCTGGCCCATAAATATCCACTGGAGAAAGGGGACATTTCTTTTAAGTCCCGCTCCCGCTGGCAAAACGCCCACCCCCGCACCCCTTCCACAACCCCGCGATGGACTTTGATTGGGCCGATTGTTTTGGATATTTTATTTTAATTGTAGGTCCATTTATGTTATTACCAAAGACAATCGGATTTTATTGTTGTATTGTCTTTGGTCATTACTGGATTATACTGGATTGTCGCGTTCATTCTCTTCATTATAAAATATCGTTTTATACATATATAAAAGCGACTATAGTCCTAAAAGTATTTAAATTTCAACCGTTTACCTGTGAGATATTAGGTAATGATTTAAAACAAATTATTAAAGGTCAGCCTTTTGTGGCCTATAAAAAAAGAAATAACTTTTAAGTTAGTTCTGAAACTGCAACCTGTCCAAGATCAAGTATTTTAAAGAATGAATTCAAAATGAGTGTAAGATGGTTGTGGCGCGATCTTGTACTCTTGATACTGACTAAGGCTGACATGTTCCTAAGACATAACTGTTAATTAATAGCCCAACGGTCAATGGCATATCTCAGGGACCTACAGTTTAACGAGGATTCCAAACCACTTAGTCAGTAACAAGACTACAAAATCGCGCCACAATCATCTTACACTCAGTTCTTACTCATACTTGGCTTAAAATACCTACCTTGTGGTAGGATCGCCATTTCAATAATCTGATCTCATCTAATCTGAATTACAAACTTGTCTAACTATGAGGATTAAAGTTGCGGATTAACGTTAGTGGATTGCAAGATATTTTCACGGACACTCATATGAGAGTTTAATATTCTACATTGAACTGATCCAAAGCGTTACGTTTCCACCCCGTTGTGAATAAACATTTTCGCGTGAACTTGTATTACAAATGACCGTGTTTTGTAAAATAAAACGTGTTTGGCCGGGGGGTAATAATTGATTTGATTTTATGTGTTGCGTACATAATTATGACATGCTATTTTAAGGATCTTTTTAGAGTGGTAATGATTACAATCACACTGGGTTTCTACACTTAATAAACGTGTGATTTCCTTATGTATTTCTACTTTAGTATTATTACTGTATCATTAATGATATTTTGAAATGACGGTCTACCCAAGTATGTATTTTAAGCCAAGCATGAATGAGAAATGAGTATAAGAAAATTGTGGCACGATCTTATAGTTTTGTTACTGACTAAGGCCGACATGTTTCTTAGACAGGACTGTCCTAATAGCCCGGCAGCCAATGGCATCTAAGATACCTACAGTTTCCGATTCCAGGATTCGAACCACTTTCGTCTCTGAATAACAAAGTGGTCTAATTATGAGGATGGTCTTTGCGGACTAACGTAGTATTCAATAGTTCGGACGTTAATACTTTAATACTTTTAACTGAAATGGCGACCTACCCAGGTAGGTATTTTAAGCCAAGTATGAATGAGGAATGATTGTGGCGCGATCTTGTAGTCTTGTTACTGACTAAGGCTGGCATGTTCCTTAGACAGGACTGTTAATTAATAGCCCAACAGCCGATGGCAACTAATGGACCTACAGTTTAACATAAATAACTATGTCTAAGTAATATTTACACTAATTACATAAGGGATTTTCAGTTTCATCTACACTTCAACGAGTATTACACTTGAAATTGTTAACATTTACAGTAAAGAATTGTGACAAAATTATGGTATCAATTTATACTTATAATATATCTGTAAATTAACACTACAATGACATAAAAGATAAATATTATGTATCTTTTTTTTATGTACTGAATGTGAATAGTAACAAAGTACTAAACAAAGTATCCACTATCCAGGACGAAAAATGATATTCGTAGTATATTTATGCAATTTTCTTATAGAATAAAAATTCATCGGTGAAATATAAATGAGTTTGTTTGGCGAAAAACTCGTTCAGAACTAAAGCACAAGCTATCCACTTACGAGAGAGCAATAAACATGTTTGTGACTCAACGACTCAACTGATGACGGTGAAGGAGACGCAAGAATCACACACAATTATTGTAATCAGCAGACGGGGAGTAACAGATGAGGTCGTAGGGAACACCTGTGTCGCTGTAGTGGTAACACTGGTAACATTGTAATAGCCGCACCCGCGATATTGCCATGTCGTCACCTGCCCGCCACCAGATAATCTCCCAAACACATTATCTATAATTTCCAAGAGGGAGCTCCCCCAAGTTATGATTGAAAATAAAAACCTCTCCGTTTTTTCCTCCCCTTATCTCCACGGGTGGTCAATGGGGTTAAGTAAGTTGGCGATTCTTCCACAAAATTATCCATTCAAGCCGGATAAAAATGCTGGTGGGGCGGTTCAATTTGTTTAATGGCGTTTACTGCCGCCCCTTCGGCTCGGGTAAGTGGGAGGATTTGAGGAGTGACGGCGAACTGGAGAAGGATGTACGATGGATGAATTACGCTTTCTATGCATATTTTTGTGCGGTTCCATTTTCATGACGATATAGCTAGGTACACCTTAGTCATAAGTTAACCGAATTCATAGTTATTTTATGAATCACCACCCAAAAGACCGAGTCATTACACATATGATATTTAATTTCTCAGACTGCCACTGTACTTCGGAAGGCACGTTAAGCCGTTGGTCCCGGCTACAGAAGTAGTCGTGAGGTCACGTTAGAGGCAGTAGTGCGACCTGAAAACTCTAACATTAGACCTTGGCCAGAGGGCTACACGAAAAACAAACAACAAACAAGCTCTACTCAGACTTTTTCGCGTGAACTACATGTTTAAATCCAATGTAAAATTTCTTCAAGAAATGATAACAAAAACAAAACTCTTGTTGCTTATTTAATGAGTATCTGTGTTATCCTTTAAATTAACAAAAATTCATAACAAATCTTCCTCCTTAGCTCCAATTAAAAGGGCTTATATTAAGAGTCTGCATCAGTGGTAGCCATCTTAAATTTTAGTCCCTTAAGAGCAATGTTAAATTCTGGCGGAACATACCTTCACTTTGGCGTCTGTAGTGGCGTTAATTATCAAAGTACCAATGTAAAACTTTGGAAGTACATTGATGAGATGTGGCTCAAGGGCATGACCTTTTAATATGTTCAAAAATTTAACTTGATATAAAAACAAAAATCCAGGAATATTTTACAAAATAAATCATTATTATTTTTTTATTGAGAGCGAAAATAAGAAGTTCTGTAAGGTGGTACCCTGGAGGACTGTAATACCTTTAATTTGACACCTCTTCCCTCAATTTATGACAATAGGTCAAGGAGATATAGGCGCCAGAATTTAACATTGCTCTTATGGGACTAAAATCCAAGATGGCTACCACTGATGCAGACTCTTAGTGTGAAAAAAGTAACCATTTAGCAACGTTTTTCATCAGCTCTCATAGGCCTACTGAGAGTTGCAGGTGTAGGACCTATGTGTTTGACATATAATTGTGAATTAAAAAAATAACTCAACACAGAATAGTTTAGAATCTTTTCATTAATTAGTTAATTAAGAATGAAAAGGCTATGAGAATGGATACAAAAGAATTTGTTTACACCGTACTAAAACACCTTCCATTAAAACATTTAACATAGACAATTTGTTTAGTAATTCAGTTCATTCTGAGTTGTTGCAATATACTAATGTAAAATATATCTTGGGTTTTCGGGGCTTTTACACATAAAGTATTAAAATATAAAGTAGTATACAATTGGAATCAGCTTAAAAAAACAAACTAGTATTTTAAAACTTCATGCTATACCAATAATTAGTTACTGAGATAATGGAATTAGTAAACACAGTGTCTTTTAGAGCCCCAATATCTTTTGGCGAGGAGGTAAAAATTGATATCTTAGTTGTTATTTAAAATATTGTGATAAAACTTTGCTTACAACTTCCTATAGTTAGTATAATAATGTATGCTGACAATGTATAAAAATCTGAAAATGAAATATGAGTGGAGAGGAGCACTATAGGGATTAGTAATTGGTCCAGTACTGTTACTTCTACCTACAAAACACATGCCAGAGTGGATAGCATGATCTGGACACACTGTCATTTATACAGATGACACAGCCGTCACACTATCTGATATAACGATGGAAGTACTAGGAGAGTAAACCCACACACAATTCCATAGATTAAAAATACTTTCTACACAACATAGTTTTATATGAATTTAAAAGAGTACAGATTTTCTTTTTTTCCTCATGGAGAAATACTATGCAATTTCAGCATTCCCTGGATTATTCTCAGAAAACAACTTCAAATTCTCAAGAAAATGACATATAGACCATATCTGTGGAAAGCTAAAGTCTAGAGAGGACACCAAAGAACACTCAAGAAAGGGTAATTTTGAATGCAAGAAGATTTAAAATATTACAAAAGTTGTAAAGAATGCTTAATGAATCTCAGAATTCTTAAAGCAATCTTACAGTACCTGTATACAGGGAAACCCCAAATTTGTAATAAAACAATATAAAATTTGTCTAAAAATATTTTATTGGTAATGTTCAACCAAAACAGACGGTCTAATGGTCATTCCAACAAAATGTTTCTGTTTTGTTTTGTATATATATTTTGAAAATCAAACACTTCATTCATCATTCTAAATAAGGGGAGCATATTGGGGTAGCATATATCCATGCTAACCCAATATTGCAGACAGGAGCCTCCACCATTACACCATACATGCATCTAATTTTGTACTCCCACAATACCACCTAAGCATGTTTGGGCAAAACCCCAGCTACCGTACTTTAACATTCTACCAAAGCACTTAAAGAGTGAACAACAAGAAGAGTTAGCTGACACCGTGGCTACTGGAATGACCACTCTATACTGAATAGGAATTTATTTCAATATTTCAATTTTAAAATCACACTTAACTTGAAATTATATTTTAAATACTGTATACAAAATTTGTAAATGGTGTATGACTGTTCTTCATGATTATTATGTGAATAGAGTTGTCCAACTGTCTTGTAATTTCTTTTGTTTCTCGGGTAGTGAACCTACTTATTCTTTTTTTGTGTGTGTCTTTCTACGCCTCTCGGCATTTTCAACTTTTTGATGGGGAACAATCCAAACCACTTGTTACTACTGTAATAAATAAACTGTTACAAACAAGCTACATAAGGAAGTTTTATTATCACAAGTAATTTTAATCTATGAAAATATATGTAATATACATATCTGCTGCTACAGGAATTTAGACAAATTTAAAATGAGATTTTCATAAAAATCAAAGTTTTTAAACATGGGATGAATCTATTTGGAACATAATTTTACTTAGGAATCTGTTGCTTAAAATTAATTATGCAAACCTAATTTCAAGATCCTTATGCAATCCGTTATCTTACTCATAGAATTATATTAGAAGATATTTGGCTGAAATAATAGAAATATCTTTTATTTGGATCAAGAAATATGTTGACCTGAACCAATCCCTGGAACAATCCAGTTTGTATCTTAACTTATATTTTCCAATTAATTAATTTCCTAATATTATGCTTATAGATTATTAAAATACTAATAAAGTTTTTATAAATAAATGTATCAATCAATATTTTAATTCCTGAGACAGGGACTCGATTTTTCAAGGTATTTTCAACTTGAATGTGTGTGATATTTTGTAGCTTTGTTACAGAAAAAGACTAAAGGTATAATTCATAAATTAATAACCCGACTCATCATGGAATCAGCTGGAACCAATACAGGATTAAACCAAATTATGAAGTAGCCCCCATAAACACTTTAAATTCAAAATCTCCACCCGGCAACTTGACCCTATCTCACTCAATAATTGCTTATAAAATTATGTACCTTCTTGAACACCTAACTCAAAAATAATGGACATTTACTCAAGAATAAAAAAATAGTAATTGTAGAAGTTCCCTAAAAGCACCAAAACTAATTAGAATTAATTGGTTGAACAGATTCTGTGAATGATCTTGACAGTCCTTACTACAGTAGAAGAAACAATTAAGAGCAAATAGTATTCATGAAAAAGTAATAACTTTTGAACACTTGCAAAAATTTGTCGCAACAACAATCAAATAAGATTAGAAGGATATCTGAGTTGTGATGAAGAGTTTGGTTAACATTAATGTTGGAAAGTGTCAAAAGAAATTGTTGAAAACGTACCAACCAATCGCAGCAA
Organism: Nephotettix cincticeps; assembly: GCA_023375725.1. Classification (NCBI taxonomy): domain Eukaryota; kingdom Metazoa; phylum Arthropoda; class Insecta; order Hemiptera; family Cicadellidae; genus Nephotettix; species Nephotettix cincticeps. The sequence continues at coordinate 128,610,744 of CM041791.1, read as the reverse complement.
ACCATCCGCCATTAATGAACCATAGAAATAGTTTAATTTTTAACATGTAAAACATAATGTTCCAGTTTTACTATATGTCTATGGTGGTACTCACACACAGATTTTGTTATATGGAGATGATTTTTATTTTTTATATTAAGCCCTGTCAAGTCATTGGATGATGTCAAGTTTTGGAGGGCTCTATTGAGATGTATAGGAGATATAATCAACCTCTTCGTCTAAGTTAAGGTATTACATTTTCTCTTCAGTGAGGAAAACTCCCGACAGGTCATGAGCAATCAACTCTGGCAAAGTCATGAGTCCAACACTACAATTCGTTCCTGCTTTAAATTGCAGTGCAAGGCTCACAGACCCATAGTTTTAGGGAAACAGGTTTTTATAGAGTAAAGTGTTGTGTGTTATATGAACAAAGGTCATCTATCATGATATAGCTTTACATTTAATCCTTCTAAAAAGACACCACTGCATCCTTATCAAAGAATATGAGAGTGGGCAAAAGAGAAAGGGACATGTGACTACTCCTCGATACTATATATTATATATGAAAGCCTGCCACCCAGTTGCTTTGTGTGTCTGATGCACATTTTATCAGTTAGAGTCTTAAGTTTTCAGTTCTTATTGGAAATGTTTGCACAGTTCCCATTTCGGTATAGTAGGTTCTCGGTAAAACAAGTTAACCTAAGACCGAAGCCCCCTCAGATACTTTTAAATCTTGAATAATACAAGGATATATTATCATGCTATGGAGTTGCTTTTTATTGTATTCCAAATATTTCTGTTGTGTTGGATTTTTTTATTATAAAACTACTTTCCTCTTATCACTTTCATTGTTCATCTGAGACTAGGTTGCATCCGGATATAAAAGACTGTATGCAAATGTATATGAAAGTCTAACCATGACAAAAACTCTTTCATACAAACCTGCCAGTTTACTGTGAAATCAGTATTGACAAACCAGTTTTCATTAGCCAGGATTTGAACAACCAAAAGTCAACCAACCACCATATCCAGAATTGAAGCATTTCAGTGGAACCCCTTTTAACTGACCGGGACTATGACAGTTAAGTGAATAGACGGATAGCATAAATATTGATATAAAACTGTAATGTCTCTTATAAATTTATATTACACTTAATTATAGGTAATAATTTATATATAAAACAACAGTAACCCAGATGTAAAAGTTTAGACAAATGTCCGTACATAGTAAAACACTGAAACAACTTCACATTTGAAAATCTTCATCTTCTGCTACCTCTTTGATGTTCAAGCTTTTTGGGCAGCAAAGGTTATATTACGCCGTACTGACGAGTGGCATAGATTAATAAAAAAAGGTTGAATGGGATTGTTAGTTGGTATTGTTAGACGTTATGTAGATTCCCATTTAACCTTTTGTTACTGACCTCATCCACAGGTAAGAGCTGCTGAATAACATTATTTTTATGTACTCACAATGTTGCATCTATTTATTCTATGCCGCGCTCAGCAATGTTGTAGAAAAAATAGCAATGATGGATGATCGAGTTTCTACTGTACAATTATTGTACAGTTATCATATACAATGTCTAATATATTAAAGTTTCCAGTTAACATAAATATATTTTAAAATCATACCTTAGTCACAGTTATCCATGGTCAAGCTCCTGATTCATCCTTCTATAAGTATTGATGCTTGATCTCCTTGGATGTTTCATAGACAATGCAGAGTAGTGAACTCATCAAACCACAAAATTTGTAAAATTGTTCATGAATATATGAAATTCACCCAAAGCTATGCACAAGATTATAAATAAAGTGTTTTGTTTTGTTGGATTACCACATGTTCACAAAAATTCAAAAAATTAAATATTTTATATCTCTAAACAAAATCTTGCATTAAAATCCTGACGGAATGACAGAACTTATCCACAATGCACTATTATTCTACAATATTTCCATTAAAATCTTCCAGTCACCTCCCACAACACAGTAGAACCTCCCTCGATGAAGCCTGGGACAGAACTGAGAGCCAGAGTGGAGCTTCCGGAGACTAAAGCCGCCATCGCAGGGAGGAGTGTGCGTACCACGGTTTTTTATGCCGGTCGATAGATCTAAAAGTACACGCATGCTCACAAACAATAAACACACCCCTTTTTTAACCCTTCCATATGGCATATTCAGAGGGCCCCAGTGATTTCAACCCTTCATGGTAGCCTACTAAATTGCCTGTATAAAAAACCAAAATGCAACAGTTAATCCTTTCCTCACCCTTTTTACACACCCCTCAACCCCTTCCATGGACTGAAAGGGTTGTTTTTTAGCAATCAATTAGTAGCACCTATGCAACCCTTTCTATAGAAGGGGTGGCCAATGTAAATAGAGAGGGGTAGCTCTGGTGCCATGGATGCCATTATTGATTTTTTTCTTTAACTTTACATTATACAACTAAACTATGTAAATGTCAATGTAAGAACAAGAATGAAGCAATATTTTGGGTTTAAAAAATAATTTTAGGTTCGCAAACCTGACCACTATAGGAAAGAGTTAAACTCTTGATCTGAAGGATTTGAGTAATTTTATTGCATTATAAGTTTTTCATTAAAAACTAAAGTTTTATTGATTAACTGTACATATAAATATTTGATAGCTACTAATAAAATGTAAAATATGAGTTATTAAACTGACACAAATAAGGATAAATGTTATCAGGTAGAAAAAAAAGCTTCTAATATATTTAAATTGTTAAAAACATTGGCTCTTTGCTTTTGTGATCACTTCATATAATCCAAGGCAGTTTTCATAGCATATTTATCTTATTTGGTATTGAGTGATTCCAGAGTATTCAATGTTCTGCGGATTATTGCTATGACATAAGACAGACATGGAAGGAGGAACAGGATGAACTAGAAGGAACAGGATGAACTAGGAGGAATTTGCTTGAGTCGATGGAGATTCAGTCCGCCACAGCGTAAATTCTTTGCCTTAATTATTTCTTCCTTAACACTTTATATTGTTAATCAAAACAGGGTAATTTATAAGATGATATTGAATGTTTTTGGTAATTTTCTACCTCACCTTTCAAGTTCAACCCCCCCCCCCATGAATATAACCAGAATATAACCATCATATACTGTATTTTGAGAGAATAGAACAGATTCTATTCACATTCATTGATTTTTTCCATTTTAACATGCCCAATGGTTAGAATATTTCACCTCATTATCTAGTAATAACACAAAAAACTAAAACTGAATATCTCCTAATATATTAGAGGAGGTTTTCAGAATTAAGTACAATAAGTTTTCCATAAAACTGGCGAATGCATTTTAAAGAGTGATAAAATAAAATAGATAAATGCATTCCAAAATTTGGAAAAGGTAGGTATGTGGTACAATGTATGTATTGTAAATGAATAAGTTTAAATGTGTTCTTTTAAAGCAAATTTAATTTTAACTACTTTTAATTTAATAACTAATTTTATTAAAGTGTGATTGGTTCACTGGCTTGTGTATTTAATACTGTACAGTTTAACAAATAACAAAAGCCACCAGTATTTTATAGTAAAACTAGTGTGACCCGTCGTGCCTGTTTTGTCTTATATACAAAACAGATTTATTAGGTTTAGGTTGGCTGGCAAATATAAAACATAATATAATTAAAAGTTTGTGGCCTACCCAGGTATTTCAAGCCAAAAATTTGTAAGAAATGAGTGTATTCACGTGGACTTCAAACATTAAAACATATACAGTATATGAAAAATTGAGACAGACTAATTATCATCTTACACCAAAGTACCTTTGATAATTTTACAGCCCGGTAAATACGGTAAAACACTCTCACACACACACGCAAATATAATATACGATAATAAAACACAATATCAAACTTTGATACATTTCATATAGCAAAAAGAAATTGTAAAAAATATACAACAGATCATTATTATAATAAACATAATATGTGGAAATATTGTAATTATTTTTAATTTAGCCAACAAATAAACATTAGATTTTTAAAACATAATCCCCATAATTTGTATTGAGAAAAATATATTTATACAGTAATTAGATACCATTAAGTACTATTTTTTATGTTTGCTTCTTTGGCTTTTATGTGTTGAACCATTGAGGTTCAAATGAAAACAGCTGCTGTTTAATACCTTAAGACAACATAATGTTGGAATCCAAAACAAAATGATTTCCCCATAAGATTAACATAGGAACTTTGGAGGCGTTTAGAGAAGAGATTTATGGGAATATCGTCACAAAAACTATTACTTTCCAGTTTTAGGCCTAAAGAACCAGTATACCAAATTTCAGCCTCCTACAGGCTAGTTACACTCACATCGATTTTGGACGTAAGATTAAAGTTTATACGACCAAATTTCAACAATGGCGCAAAGAAATGAATGTGTCTTTACACACACATCGGTCCTCAAACTACTCGTATATCGTACGTACGTCGTGTAGCGGTCGTCTGTTATCTCTGGTGGTCGTGACAGTGGCGCATGTGACCAAAGCGGTTTCTTCACACACATCGAGTTTGTTCGTACGTCCGATGTCCGCTTGGTTTCTGCAGTATTTGAAATCACATGAAATCATTGCCTTACCAGCATCTGACAGAATGATAGACGGGGTAAATCGTGTTTGTGTAAGTTAGCAATCAATAGGTCTCTACAGAATTAACTAAAACCTCTACACCAAATAATAGAAAATAAAAATTTATTTATCCCCTCATAATTTTACCCTATCTGCTATCACTTCGAAGTAAGTTGAAAGATCGGCTGTGCTTCCTTGAAATTATATTTATAAATGACCAAAACTGTTTCTTTGGAATATAGCAGGGATAAATATAAAAATAAGGTTAAGTCAGTGACACTTGTTTAAAAGGAATCTGCCGAATGTCCTAATTGCTGAACCTAAATAGATAGTTTCAACAGTTAATAGGCTCTACTAGAGAAAAATGTATTCCCGCATTATTATACCTATTAATGATCTTAGTCACTTCAAATTTGTTCGTAAAGCGCGTGGAAAATCCCTACATCCGGTCTTCTTTGGTTAGTAGAATGAACCCACTGGTTTCTGGTTTTACACCTTCTTGTTCGCCAACGGTGCAACAACCACATAGCAACTACACGAGCCTTGAAGCAACTGAAGCCCTCAGTTGTACGTCCACGATACAAAATCGAAAGGTCTGAACACTACTTTCAATTTTGGTACGTCCAAAATCGATGTGTGTGTAAGTAGCCTAAGTAATTGGGAAGTGGGAGAATTAGTGATGAGTCAGTCAGTCAGTGAGAGCTTTCACGTTTATATAAACAGATTTCAAAATACTGTATATTTATTTAATTCATTTTAAGTGATATATGAACTGAATACTTTCTTTACAAACAAAAATCAATATAGCAATCTATATTTTACAGGATAAGAGAACGTCACATATATAATTCAAATACTAAGTAATTGATAAAATTAAGCTATGATAAGTAAAATGTGAAGAAACTAATGAGAACTATTATGAACATGGAAAAATCTGTGTTAGACATAAAAGCAAGAACGTTGAAGTCTTACGTGTTTATTGATCACCTTTTAAACAAAAGGAAAATATTAATATCTGAAAATAAACTATAAGTATACATTAAATAAGTGAGGCAGGACCAGAGATATTATAAAACAAATATATGTTTCGAACTTAATATGAATATGGCTTAGACAAATTCACACTATTGACTAGTTATTCCTTTAAGACTGTAAAAATGAGATAAATGAATATGTAAAAGTCAGGAGGATTAGATCTGCGTCGATGTTACACCAGATGTTTTTCAGAATTTTGGGAAAAATTGAAATTATATTTGGACTTTCTTTTAATGCAATTCGTAATGTTGAACTCCGATAAACCGAAACAAAATTTTTTTGAAATTTGTGTGATTCTTATGTATGTAGGAGCGGATTTCCCCCTAGGTATACCAGGCACTGGCCTCGAGGCGGTACGCTTTGTTGGCGGCACGGCCTGACGCGTGCCCTACCCTCAGAGTGCCAGCTGGATCCAACTGTTTACAGAAGGCGGCAGTTTCTGAAAATTTTCGAATCTTTCCGTTCTTAATTGAGCTCAGTGAGTAGTATATTGTATATCTAAAATAGGGAAGCTCATGGTTTTAATTTTTATTTACGCAATGAATTTGACACGTATGTGTCTCAATAGGGTGGCTATCAGAACAGAGCCTAGGGGCAGAATATTTATAAATCCATCCCAGCATTTATGTAATGTACATCGTTTAATAAATGCAGCTGAATGTGTGAAATTATTTTGTGATCCATGTATTGCTGTTCCATGTTGTTGCAAGATTTGTAAGTGTATATATAACTTTAACGGGGGTGGCCGAATCTCGTGTAAACAATGCAATGTAGTAGATACAACGTAATGTAAGCTATTTATCACTTGTGTATAGCGTAACTTAGTCATGTTTAGTTATTGGTTAACATTTCAGATATTTTGATTAAGTCTGCATTACTGGAAAAATATTTCCTTTTATACCCAAAATAAGAATGTTCATTTAGAAACAGCATTTTTGGTTAAACGATAGTCGTAAAAAATGGATTAGGTGTCAAATTAAAAGTAATGTAATTATTTGGGGAATTATTAGTTGTTTCGAAAAAAATAATACAAGTAAATAATTATCTGTTTTAATATATAAAAAATTGAAAATTTCATTCTCTAGAATATAGATAAACATTATACTGTACCTTTAAATTGAACATTTTTTACCCTCAACCATCTCTTTACGATCATCGAGAGGTGAGTAATGCTGTCACAAAATTATCATAGTACTTATGAAACTAAAATCCAAGATGGCGGAAGTATTGATTTGAGTCTGCTAGTTGATTAACAATGCATGTTTCGACAAACATGGTCCGTTATTTTATGGCGACAGCATGCAGAAAGTGGCAGATATGGCGTTTCTGTTTACTGTTTTATCGGGATGAAAGGGCAGATGTTCGATTTGTTGTGTTTTTTGTCCCTGGTGAGTAAAAAAGGGGTTCTGCCAGACGCCGATACGACACGCGTCTGACTCGCGCGAGGCTTGACGATAGACGGAGTCTACTCGCACGTCAGACGTGCACCGTTACCGCAAACGTCCATTTCACATGACGTCTATATTTCTTAGACAACAGGAACAGTAGAGGTTCATCGTGATGATATTTTCTATAATTTATAAAAATAACTTAACCTAATCTGAATATCAGTATGTACATTTTTATGTGCAAATAGTCTTCATTGACTGATATCATTGCATGCTGATTTTTCTTGGAAAGTAGTCACCCCAGATACAGTTCTATCTATTGTAAATAGTTTTAGTAACTCACATATAGAGGATATTTTTGGTTTATCTAAGTTTACTCTGAAATATATTGTAACTTCTATTTTGTTGCCACTGACAATTATTATAAATTTAGTTTTAGTGTCTGGTGAATTTCCTGATTGTTTAAAACAATCCTTAGTGACCCCTATTCTAAAGAAAGGTAATAGTGACTTGCCAGAGAATTATAAGCCTATTGCCATAGTACCGATTATCAGTAAGCTAATTGAAACATGCCTCATGAGACATGAAATTTATTATATACTAGCTGACCCGGCGAACTTCGTACCGATTATAATATACATTTGATTTTAAATCATAAATCATAGTCACCAAACTTCCCTCTGAGAAATATTATATTTATACAGTAATTAGATACCATTGAGTACTTACTATTTTATGTTTGCTTCTTTGGCTTGCTCATTGGTTCAAATAAAAACAGCTGCTGTTTTTATCTTAAAAGGTAAGATACATATGTTGGAATCCAAAACAAAATTTTTTCTCCATAAGATTAACATGGGAACTTTGAAGGCGTATAGGGTAGAGATTTATGGGAAAATCGTCACAAAAACTATTAGACTTTCCTATTTTAGTCTTAAAGAACCAGTATACCAAATTTCAGCCTCCTAGGTAATCAGGAAGTGGGAGAATTAGTGATGAGTGAGTGAGTGAGGGCTTTGAATTTTATATATACAGATTACCGAGGCAATTAGGTTAAAATCAATAATAAGAAATATAGATCACCTGACCAAGTAAAAGTGTATACAGTTAAAATGTAAAGTTAAACTGTTTAGTCACTAGCATAACCTTAAAACAAAAATGTAAACAAAAACAAATTATTTTACTACTCATTTGTCTCTCCAATCATAGCTTTGCTAGCTGGGGCTCCCCCAGGCCCCCATGGTTGTTGTCGGCAGTCCTTAGTATTTAGAATAGAGTTAATGGCAGTGTAGGGAAAGTGCTTGCAAAAGTCCATACCATTATAAACTAAAATAACGTAACACAGTATCAAAATGTGCAATAAGAAGTCACAGTTAAAAATCTAAACTGTTTAGTCACTCACATAACCAAAAAACCAAATGTAAACATAATAAAAAAAAACATAAACAAATGCAAGTGCTTCAATCTGTCGTGTATATCTTCAACTAACAGATATAGTATAGCAATCAGCTGTTGAAAAGAAAATATTTATAATGTAAACAAAGTTCTGGTTCCATAGTATATGGGATCCTTTTTTAAAGGGCTGTTTTTAGGGTTTTCCCAGCAATTATTCGATTTTTTCGCCGTAAGAACCATCCTTGGACTTCAACGAACATCTTAAAAAAAGAATTGGCCAAATTGGTCCAGGCGTTGTTTTGTTAGGCGCTAACCAACACAACACATTTTGCTATTCATTTTTATATTATAGATAAACCAGTTTGGATTCAGGCCCAATTGTTCCACAACTATGGCTGTAGAAAAAGTTGTTGACTATGTATTAAATTGCTTTGAAAATAATTTAGTTGTAGGCTGTAGTATATTAGACCTAACTAAAGCTTTTGACACTGTCTCACACTCAATTTTATGTAGCAAGCTTCAATACTATGGTGTTAAAAACAATGAACAAATGAATATCTAGTTATCTGAATCATAGAACCCAGATTGTTAAGGTTGATAATTCATTCTCTGAACCAAAAAAAATCATAGATGATGTCCCACAAGGCTCAGTCCTTGGTTCTTTTTTGTTTATTGTGTTTGTGAACGATTTCTATGTTAATGTTCCTGTGTTTTTCTGTGTTATATGCCGATGACACAACCCTCCTTAACTGTGATACTAATGTAAAAGATATTCTTTGTAAACTTGATAAATCAATAGAAAACTCTAGACTATGGTACTCTGCCAAACAATTAGCACTAAATAATGAGAAAACTGTAAATATAGTGTTCACTTTAAAAAACACTGTAACTTCCGAAAGACAAAAACCTGCAAAGCTGTTAGGTATATTCCTTGACAGTAAGCTGTTTTGGAGTCACCAAGTAGATTTTGTTTGCAAGAAACTGGCAAGAATAACTTATCTCTTAAGAAAGCTTATACTTTGTCTTACTTTAGATGTCCTAGTTGTAGTATACTATGGTCTTTTTCATTCTCAGTTGAATTATGGTCTCAGATTGTGGGGTAACTGTAGTGATGTTAACAGAGTATTCATACGGCAAAAGAAAGCAATCAGATGTATGATTGGTTTAAAAAATCATGAAAGTTGTAAAAGTAGTTTTATTAGTCTTAAGATTTTGACACTGCCTTGTATGTACATACTCTGCAATTTACTTCATGTGAAGGAAAATATCAATAACTTTAGTGAACAGGGTAAGCATCATGAACATAACACCAGATATAGAAATAATTTAGTGACTCTATACATCCGTCTTCATAAATCCCATAGAAGCCATAGATATCAACAACACATTATTTACAACAAATTACCATTATATGTAAGAAACTTGCCGACAACAATGTTTAAAGTAAAAATATCCAACTGGCTTAAGAAACAAGTGTTTTATAGTGTCGAGGAGTACCTCAATTATGATATAACACTATGGTCTTAGTATGAAAGAGGCCATCAAATTTTCCATCAATTTTGTTTTTAATTGAAATTAGTGGACATAGTCCTTTGTATAATTCCACTATATGTCGGTAATGTAGTTGTAGTAAACTGTAACCCATTGACTTAGCCTATTGTACGTTATTATTGTACTTAATGGCAATAAACTTCTTGATTCATGGTGATGATTATTAGTTGGCCTACTATAGCTAACTTTTGGAACACAAGTTAAATAAACAGTGAACTGACACATACTTTCTGCCTTTAAAAATAAACTAAATAATACAAACCAAACCTTTAATAAAACTATTCTTTGGTGCTTATTAAAATCACATTGAACAATAGAATGTTTCAAACATACTCATAAAATTTCATCCCGACACCCCCCCCCCCCATTGCAGGTAATAAACTATTTTGAATGGGTTTCATTGTGTGAGGTGGCCTTGCTGCATACTTGTGCCATAAAAATGGTTGAGAAATAAAGAAGATATTGATTTTTATTAATCTCAATATAAATAAAGATTGACCATTCTAAAACAATATATTGTGTATACTGCAGACAGTAGATATAACCTTTCTCCACGGAACAAAAAGTTCTGTTGTAGACTAATAATAATTCAAAATGCTATTTCTCTGTCTTTTATCTGGTTTTAATGGTGACAGTAAATTATTTTTTAAATTTAATGTTTAGCTGAAAAATTTATATTTTGTTTCCTTTTAAAATCTCATTTACTTGTAAAAATAGTCATTTTTACATTAGTCATTTTACGATTTACATGTGGGTAAATCAAAATTATAAGCACCATTTTTGAGAAATTTTGGTTTTTTTACGTTTTCAAGGATTGTTAGGGGTAAACTACCTTTAAAATGAAAAATAAAAACAGGTTGGTCAATGGCCTAAATCTAGCTTTTTACCAAAATTTCACAACAATCTTTTTGAATATGGGTGTTATCTTGAGGTCATAACATAAACATTAAAAAAGTTAGACCAAAATTCATTTTTTGAGATGCCTCACGACGTGTTTCTGATGGGCTACGCAGACGATGAAGCCCAAGTAATCTTGGCTAGAAGACCGGAGTTGGCTCAGCTTCACCTTACCCAGGTGATGATTTGGGTCAACAGATGGATGGAAAGCCGTGCGCTAGAATTGGCTATTGCCAAGACCGAGATCATCATGTTCACCTGACGAAGGAGTCCCACAGTGTTTCCAGTGACAATAGGGAACGTCGACATCCAATCAAAGGCTGCGGCAAAATATCTGGGAGTTATGCCTTACCTGGTGGGAGCACATCCAGATGGTCTATGACAAGGCAGCGAAGACTGTTGGATCACTCAGCAGGTTGATGGGAAATGTCAGAGGTCCACGATCCAGTAAAAGACGATTTCTCACGTCCACCGTTAATGCTATTCTTCTGTATGGTTTAGAAGTTTGGGCTGGTGCCATGAAAGTCAAAAACTTAACAAGAGGCTCTCTCGGTTCAGCACAGGGCTACGCTCAGGGCTGCCTGCGCGTATCGTACTGTGTCTGGTTCAGCGATAATGGTTGTGGCTGGAGTTATTCTCCTAGACTTGCTCGCCATTGAGAGACAAACCATCTTTGGCATTGTACAGGAAATCGGCAGGGAGCAGGCTTCTGCAGCAGCTAGAGTGTCAACTCTGCAAGTATGGCAGGATCGGTGGGATAGTGATGTGGTGGGGCGTTGGATGTATCACCTCATCCGAGTCTTGAGCACTTGGTTGGCTCTTGGTCACGAGGAGACTGACTTTTACCTGTGTCAGCTCCTAACAGGCCATGGCTACTTCAGGAAATATCTTCATCGAATGGGGAATTCAGAGACACCCTGGTGTTCGTTCTGCCAGGAAAGGGATGATGATTATCTTCACACTTCTTTGAGTGTGTGTGTTTTGTAGAAGAAAGGCGGCAACTTGCCTCTGCAGTGGGATTTGTAACTGCAGATAATATTATAGAGGTAATGCTTCGAGGCGAGGATGAGTGGGGGCAGTTGTCTCCTATGTTCATCTGGTTCTCCGCACCAAGAGGAAGGAGGGATGCTTAGGTGACATCTAGGTATTCCTGGATAGATTCCTGTTCCGTTAGGATGCTAGACACACGGTTCAGGCATGAAGTCATCCGATAAGGATTCCGGCATGGTTTCCTGTGGCCTATAGGGGGGTTTAGTGGGTGGGAGTCCCACACTGTTCCCACATATGGGTTCGTGCATTAGCATTGCCCCTACGTAAAAAAATTAATGATCCTGTTAAATGCACCAGCTGAGTTCTGTTACTTGTGTCAGTCAAGTTCATTACACTGACCATACTCTTATCAAGCTCAAAATATCCACCAGAGAAGGTTGTTTTCTGATGTATTTAATATGAAAATTCTTATAATATGTCAAGCTTCCCTTTCATACTTATGCCAAACTAATTATATAATTTACATCCCTATCACTGGAGAAATCAACGACACATAAGAGTCTGAGTCAGATTCATATCACTTTGTAGTAACATCAATATCACTTCCGGCAACATTATAAATCTATTTATTGTCACTCGAATTACCTAATAAACAACTTCGAATCTCACTACTATCCATTTTAGAAAATATCTAAAGCAAACTCAATGAAAATACAAGTATAACCTACAATTGCAACTAGGCAAGAGTATAAAAAAAGCAACAGACAGCAGTTTTGTTATAGGTCATTTTCAAACCAATACTACTTTTTCGTACACAGAGTTATCGTCTAGAGAGACTCCAATAGAAAGCTTGTAATTTGCCGTTTAAGGCACTATCAATTTTCAATCCGAACTGAAAAAAACTGAGCTTATATACGCAAACGCTACACATCGACACAGGTTTATCGATCACCACTTTGAGGGGGTGAAGACATTGACACAGGCGTGTTGATCGCCACTCAGAGGGTTATTATCCCAGCTTCTCATCTCAGTACTCATCACTAGGCCACTACCCAGAATGTTGAATCATACTCTATACTAGAGCCTGGGAGGGGGAGAGTTGTAGTATTATCACATTGTGGATATCCACTCATGATTGACTGGATTTGAACCTGGAACCTCGGGGAAAATGACTTGCACCTAACCCTTACACCAAGTAAGTAAATTTTAACATCTCCTTACACTTAAATACGTTGTGTATATATCAAATCTTTTACTCACCTTTTTATACAAATATTTCATAGATACTTCAGAGACAATGAAAAAGTTACTCAGAAAGAAAATGAATAACCAAAGAAGCGAAACAATATTTAATATCAGTGTTATTATCAGAATTGCTTATCTGATCCCGTCCTCTTGGTATAGATTGTGACATTCATCACTCATCACCACAGGAGCAAAGGATATATTTAGAGAATCAACATCCAATAAGACACAACTAATGAGCGTTACACTTAGCATCAAGCATTTATAAAATCTAAATGTAAGGGCAGTGCGCTGCTCTGAGGTAGAGTAGAGTACTTTACTCGTAGAGGTCCCAGTTATAAATCCTGTAATCTAAAAATGTCACAACCCATCAGTTCTAGCCTGAAGTAATGCGATTAATGGTTCTGAGTGATAGGATGACATAAATGACATGAAAGATTACTTCATAATAATGACATAATCTTTACTATTAGAGGAATTCATACTAATATTTTTTTACGAACAAAATAGTTTATTTACAGAGTAATTTCAAAAATACACTATAGTAAAGACCATGGCCATATATAAGATTATGTAAAATAAAGAAATATATTTATATTACTGGGTAACCACTTGGGCTCTTTAACACAAATAACTTAATAATTTAATATTTTAACAAAGTTATTCTCCAACAACGTGCATCAGATTACAAAATAGTATCTTTGGACAATCAGTCTGAATTCTTCTTAAAGGAAGATAGATGACATTTTGGTACATACATAAAACATGTATAAAAAAGTAAAATCTGTAAGACATACAGCTCGGCAGGTTTATCAAGACTAGTGGCTTCAAGATATTCAAATTTAAAGAAAGGGAACAGTTGTTAATATTTTAGAATTGGATGAAACATCCGGAGAGGAACAATGTCTCGTTCCTTCACTGTTCTTTACATGCAACAATTCAATAGTCAATTAGGCAAACCTGATGAACGGTAATGATCTAGGAAATTTTCCTCATTTTTGAATCCTCACGTACATAGTATAGATTTTATTTCAGGCACATATGCATTACAAAAATCGCATATTTGATTGTTCAATTAAATTTTGTAAAAAATACTAATAAATTTACATAATATTAAAAAAAATTAAATAAAAATGTATGTAATGGTTAAGTTATGACCAGTCCACGAATTATGATTTCAATTTTTAACTTCGGTGTGATCTACTAAGAGTAAATTGTAATTGTTACGTGAATTGAAATCATGGATAAATAAAAAAATGTTTATAAGTTATGTTTTAACATCAATAATTCTTTGTCTTTTGATCATAAAAATGGGTTAAATGTTTCAGTGCCTAATTACTTAAGTTAAAAATTTTACTTTTGAAGAGGAAAAGATTTAAAATTCCAGATTTAAAAATGATTTAGTATTACATGACTAGGTCCAAAAATTGAGTTTTACTGAAGGTTAATTGTGTTAGTCTTCTCTCTTTTGTTGGTATTCCTTAATATCTACGTGTTTCTAGTTCATATTTATACATTATCAACTCTGGAGAAGAAAAAAACCATAATTTCTTGATGTCTCAAATTAGTTTTTAAACAACAAAAAAGGATAGTAATGTTTTGACCAAACATAAATAGCTGTGCAGTTGTGTATGCAATATGCAGTTTCTACAGCAATTTACTTCTAAGTTGATACTGGTTGATACCAAGTTGTACCTAAGTTGATACCAATAAAAATTAGTTAGTGTTGTGCTGGCATTTTAAGATCGAATAGATTGTACGGCAAACCAGAAAGCACTGAATCATTTGTATTGAAATAAAAAAAATAAGAGCTGTAAAGTACAGTGTTAAAACATAATTTACAGGTGAATAACTGAATATCAAATGCAATTGAGTCACAATCATTTCAAAGTATTAGACTGAATTTATAAAACCGATAAGGAAAAAACTTGAGCACAATCTATATTTCTTACTTATTTCCATTAGTAATAATACATTATTGCTTTCTTTCATTGAAATATTAATGTATCAACAATCTTAAACAACCCGTTAAGTTAAAACCTAATAAATTCTCAAATTCTCATTGTGGTTTATAAAAATATAGTGGTACTATTAAGTAAAGCAATAATATTGTAAATTGATCTCTGTGCTTGGAGTAAAGAACAATCATATTGTGATGCAGCACATGCAGTAGGCCTAACTTAGTAATAAATCTATGACTCATTTTCAGTTGAAATCATAACTAACATCATTAGCATTATATTATTTTACCACAATTAATCATTAAAATAATTATTTGACCTCTTTTGTGAGAACTTTAAAGGCACAAAAAACATTTTTTGACAGTAGAAAACTAATATGTTGTTGTTAAAAATCCTCAAGTCCATGGAAAGGGACGTTTTGCCTGAACAATAAATTCATCGCATAAAAAAACTTAAAGTGAAACCAAAATTCAATTAGATAACGTACTTGTACAAGACAGTATTTGGAGAAAAATATTTTTAAGTGAATTTCTGTAAACTACTATATTTTTGTTCGTTATAGAATAAGTATTTACAATATATATAAACACTTTATCACAGTCCGAGTGTATAGATGTTTCAGATTGGAGAGATGTTTACAGAAAAACGCATTGAAGAGAAAATCGGCCGTGGGACAGTCTGAAACATTGTATTGTTATGAATAACAACTGGAAATTATCATTGAAATGTTTTGTACTCCTTGGTTTATTAAGGACTACTTAATTCAGAGTAAGTTATTCATTTCAAGTAAATCCAAAAAAAATTAAAATTACAGCCTAAACCTAGTAGTAATTTTATATAACTTGGATTCTGTTATCAGTATTGATACTGATCTTTCAGGGAAATCTGTTTTGATCTCAATTTGCTTAATTAAAGGGGTTGAAAACTCTGATGATTTAGGTGTTAGGCAGTTCCTTCTTTTAAACATTAAGTAATAACTAAATAAGTTGAACTTATATTAACTCCTTGTTAAGCACTATTTTGTATTCATTAGATGATACAGATAAATGAGGAATAATGCTGAACAGTATTCTTATATTTTCCTATAATAATACTGCATAGAAAACAGTACTATGATTTGTACACATTGATTGGAGAAACGGTTTGTATACTAGACTAGACATTTGTTTCAGTGGCCTGGAACCCCCCTGTGGCTGCTATACGACTATGTTCTCTTCAGCCAGAAATGGCATTCTCAGTAGCGTGGTGAGAACTTAGTTTTACTCTGCCATGGATGGACAATCAGTCTAGTAATAGTGATGACAAACTGGTATTGTTATTAATAGAGTCTCTATCGGGGAGGTGGAATGGGTTCGTCCTACAATAGTTTATACCTCAACCATAATGGGTTGAGTCATTCTAAACACCAATTCCCGATTCCTGGAATCAAAATCGAAAATAATCTCAGCAGAATTTGTGATGTTCATAATGGACGAAATACCAGGCATTTATTTTTCAAATGCAAACTGCGACTATTTGTACAGGGATATGAAAGAATAACATTATTTAAGTTTTCCTCGTCACAGTGTTGTGATAAAGGGGTACCCAAAAATCATTGTCTTTCTTCGTTTAGGATTATTTGTTTTAAAGTGTCATGATGCCCCATTATGTAACGAGGTTTTATATATATATATATATATATATACATATATATATATATATATTTAACGACTATTGTTTTTGGCCTCTGGGCACCTAAAGACAAAAAAATAACATGGTCTCGTGTTTAAGTCTTGCCATGAGACCTACGGTAATAGTTTCTTCCCTATGGGAAATTCGCTAAAACCAATATTTCTTTTCAAAGCTATTAGATATCCGGCTCCAAATTAAAGTGAAACAAGTAAACTTCCCAGTAGAATTCAATAAATATCCAAAATTACTGATGGACCATATAAAATAAGCATTAAAACTCTATTTTCAAAACTAATTTTCAAAAACGCCATTGAACAGTTGCAACATAATTCAACATGATTCAGTTACTGATAAATTTCAATACGATATTGAATTTCAAAATAAAAAGTATATTGTCGTTCATCAGAATACTGTTAATTATTATTCCGCGAAATAGGAAATGTTTTCGTCAACAAAGCTTTAAAACCAAAATCTGAAAACCAACAGCAAAGAAGGCCTACATTCATTTTCTATGATTAATTTTGTAATGGGATTTTCTGTAAAAAAATAATAAGCCCATCCTTCACTTCTGTTTTTTATCCAAATAATTTAGGATTACAATATTTTTATATAACGGACTATTTTTCTGAATCAAATGAAAAAACTAGCCAGTTTTGAGTAATATAGGACACCCTCTGACCAAGGCTCAGGGTGCAATATGCGCATCCCGGGTTTGCGATACTTCGGCAATGCAATACCTCGGAAAAGGTAGCGGTCTAAACGTCGCTCACGTATTGGCTGAGACGTCTCTTGCTTTTTAAAACGCCAGTGTGAAGTGGCCCATTTGATATCGTTGTGAGCTACACCAGCGACGTCCTCGGAAGACGTCACGAACGTCTTAATTATATGTGCGGTATGAAGTGGCTTTTAGGGTTGTGAGATCGCTAACACATATGGAATTAAACAGAATGGAAAAGAAAACTGTATACACGCCAAGATATTGTCTTAACTTGAATGTTACTTCATTGCCTTTTTCAACTTCCTTGACTCTCTTGACCAAAAGAAACCCTGGATAATCATGGTAAATTGCAGTTCTTCATATTACTATTCATGTGAAACTAAATCTTAATCTAAAACTAAAGTTTACAAGAAAACACTATTGATCTAAAATCCAATAGTCATGCAATATCTAGCAACTCACCTAGTGATTTATGATGGGGAGCACTGGGGTCGGGCATTGTCCGCCTCATCATCAGAGCTTGAGGCCGAGGACGCGACAAAAGCAGCTGCCTCGTGTCCAGGACTGCTCCGAGGCTCGCCCTCTCCTCCTGCGGCTGCGGATGCGTTGGAAGTGCTCTGATAACAAACATAATATTACACTCCAGCTATGAGTACGATACACATGATTTACAACATTCTTTCTGAAACAATACAGGGTCATTCAAAAATAAATATTCACTTTTTAAATAAATAAATAAACTGGATACAATAAACAGAAAAGTTACCATTAGTAAGAGGGCATTTCAAAAATGTTTAGTATGCTAAAGAAGTTATATACGTGCCTCACTAGCCCCAAGCAGACATCTGTTTTAAAATCAAATTCTATCCAGACTTTTCCAAGGGGATTCAATATTCACATCAACTCTCTTCAAGGCTCTTGTTATTCACTGTCTTAATTCGAAGAGGCTCAGTGGTAATAGAGGTAAAACTTGATCTTTTATGTAACCCCGCAGAAAGAAGTTGCATGGGGTCAAGTCTCTAGTGCATTATTATATGGGTTAAATTTTAACCCTAAAAGTGGCAAGCTTTTTACTCTTAACTGTAAAATAAAAATAATTACTAATATCTTCTTAAAATATCAAAGTTTAAACAAAAAAAGCATAAAACGTGCCCCCCCCTTATAACCACTAACCACAAAAGCAAAACAGATGTCCACTGCAATCCCAATTAAGGCTGCAAATGCCATCAACTTCCACCCAAGCCGGCCACCGTTTATTTAAGGTGGGCCCCCCTCTCCGCTATACCACACTTTTGCAAGCCAAATTGGGATTTCTCATGGTCGGGATTCGAACCCTAGCACTTCCGAATGGTTAGAACGTTACGCTCGTCAGCGTAGCGCGTTAGCCGGTTCAGCCACTCAGTGCATAGGAGTAGAAAGCGCTTACTTGGTTATAGACAAGCCCGGTGGCAGTCTAGTGCACTATGAGAGTAGGTTTGGTTGCTTGCCCCCATAGAGCAACACGGAAACGTAGGCGCTTGTGTCTAACAAGTTCACTAAACTGACGACAGATGCCTCCACCTGCCACTTCTTATTGAATATGTTCATTTTAATAGCTACTTAAAGTCTGTCCATGTTCTATTTAACTACTACCTCAATGGGTTAAGATTACAGATACCGAAATGTTGCCAAACTTTGTTTTACTAATACAGTCGACTACCTCTAGTCCAGACTACTTCTTGGACATGAGCTATCAGCGTGCTGTCATGTTTCTCATGGCAGAAATCGGCAGGATTGAAAGTGTTTTATTTATTTCCGGCCTAACTATAAATAAATAACATCACAAACATCAGTTCAGTTTACAATTATTGTGTTCGATACAGATCTTGAATTAAGTGGGAAATGGCAGCGCCGGTGTGGGAATTTTTTACCCATGCGGATGAAAGGAACACTGGAACTGCCAACAACCTACATCGAGCAACAGATCGGCGCGTCAGCTGTGGATGTAATGTTTACGAGGAAATGGCGTGATTATGCATTCAACAGTTAAAACGACAAAGCAGAAGAAAATAACAGAGATTAACAAAAAACCTGTAATGTCTGGGAAAGTATGCTTTAAAATTGTCTTGAAATGTAATATATAGATACTGTACGCTATTACAGGTTATAATCTAAATAAATAAAACAAAGTCGTGTTAGTTACACGCATTATAACTTGAGAATGGCTGGACCGAATTTAATGATCTTTAATTTTTTGGATTCGTCTCTGCTCCGGTCATGCTTTAGGCATATTCAGTTTCCATAAATTCAATTAGTTTCCATTTTATAGCTTTTTAAATTTCTAATGTTAACCTTATGGGGAATAAGTTTGTTTACAAATTATCTACAATCATCTGTTTGTTTACTGTCCGTTAGCAATATGCTTTACTATCCAATGCCATCTGAATCATTCATTAATGTAAAACTATGAAGTAAATATGTGCTGTACAAAATGAACAGCATTATTCGCCACGTTAATAGTTTACGGTTTTTGGGAATTATGTACTGTATTTATATTTCTTTTCTTCCGTATGATTAAAAGTCACGTGTTTAAGTCATATGTTTGCCAAATAAAAAATAATTACAATGTTGATACATATTGAGTTTATTATAATAATCAGCTGTTGTATATTTAAAGCTTTTACAACGAAGCCGCAATGTTAATAATTGACTTCAGGACATGACCAATCTTAAAGTTAGTTAACATGTATTTACTGTTAGGCGTTACGAAGTTCGCCGGGTCAGCTAGTTTATAAATATATAACCACCGGATGGTACAAAATTGTTTTAATCTAGATAGGTGTCCAGTTCCATGGTGTCTGAATTAGAGGAAGTTGACTGTAGTGATGGAAAATTCCCGCAATTAGAAATTTAAGAAACAGTTACTATAGAATTAATATATGGATTTATTTTTTTAATTTTTGAACCAACTAAATAGGTAAATTACATAAATAATACACAACAGAAATTACACCTACCCGTCTCTGCTCAAACAGCTGTATTTGCCTCCACAGCCATCGCATTTGTCGGTTGTCGAAAGGATCAGATCTACGACCTCGACTGTGATCTCGATCATTTTGGTTTCTAAGCACAACCTGGAACAACCTATAGTAATACCTTTCTGACAATTTGTACTTCACAGGTCACACCATTTCAACCCTATTTTGTGAAAACTAATTTTTTATGATAAATTGAACTAAAAACCGAGGGATCACTTGCTCTTGTTGATTAATTAATGTGTATTTAACACACCGATTAATCAACAGAGCATTGATGAAGAGATTTGAGCCTTGCAGGATTTGATCCAGAGACCTTATGTTTTTAAGGCAGATACCATAACCACTCAGCAACCTAGTCAGTTCAAGATGATTTATGGTTTAAGAGGTAGTAACAATTAAATCAAACTTAAACTAATTGTTGCAACAAATTAATAAGATTATAACAAAATTTGTGGTACAAATTTGTTTTTGAGGACTATTATACTATTACTAAACAGACTTCCCTAATGTTTTAATTTTACAGAAAATTATCAA
Organism: Nephotettix cincticeps; assembly: GCA_023375725.1. Classification (NCBI taxonomy): domain Eukaryota; kingdom Metazoa; phylum Arthropoda; class Insecta; order Hemiptera; family Cicadellidae; genus Nephotettix; species Nephotettix cincticeps. The sequence continues at coordinate 128,589,768 of CM041791.1, read as the reverse complement.
TAATGCTTATATGAATGACTCAGACATACAGATATACAGGCAGGTGGCATTGCAGATAAAATTCAATAGCAACAACAAATTCATCTTTGACCACAAGATTTGCAGCATTATATGATTTCAGAATAAATTCTACCTAGATAATTACCTCAGAAAGCCTGCTTTGAACCAGAGGCTTCAGACCTCGGATCTTAGGCCTTCTGGATTCTGTTAAGGCCTGTAAACAAGAATGTGTGCCTAAACGAAGACTGTCACAGCCAGAGGCATTAAAGGTGACTTAGAGTAACATTTTTTTACCCACAAAATATTCCTAAAATCTTTTAGGTATATTTAGTAATGTGAGAAAGAATGTTTATTCCTAATTATGGGAAGAATTATTCTTATAGTCACATTAATAGATGTGGATATTTTTTATATTGACATCAGAATTAATCAGATTAGTATATAATTGCATGTTGGTATTGTGAGACTGGACATCAGAGAGTCTGACGTATGACCAGTTATAACCACAGAAACCTAAACTTACAGATTTAAGGCCTTTAAGTGTCGGTGGCTGTTCACAAGATGGCACCCATATCTTTATGTCATTGTCCAAGCCACTTGTAGCTATTATGGGAACCTGGGGATGGGGCTCCAGGCAATTCACCTATAAATTAAAAACATGTATAAAAATATTTTATGTATAATTGCAGAATTTATAGGCCTACCCCCTTTAACACATTGTGCCCTATACCCAAGTACAGCTCGGGATACTGCATTTTACGTTGCATACGAATCCTGAGTGTAGCTCGGGCTCAGCCTTGTAATTCCACAAGTCTTTATTTGTGCAATAGGCTGATTATATATTTTAATGTATTAAAATGCTCCTCAATACATTCTCTGATATGAAATAGGTCAATTGGAAATTTTGGATCAGTTTAGTTATAATACTATTACGTTCTATGCAGTTTCACAATGTCAGCTGACTTAAGTTGAGGTTAGTCGTCTGTTGTGTTTTCCGGCCTCATTGTTTGCATTCTGATATTGATTTTTCTGCGCAATTTGTTAACTAATAATGTGTTTATTATTGTTTGATCAGCTGCTGAATAATAATTATATTAATATTATTACGTAATGCGCAATTGCACAATGTCAGCTAAATTGATTTGACGTCAGCCGTCTGCGTTGTGTGACGGCGTCTTTATTTACGTTCTGTTATTGAATTTTCTATGTTATTAGTTCACTAATAATGTATTTAGGCCTATTTATTTGTTTAGAATAATTGATTGATGTTTATTAATCAATGTTATTTTTAATCTCTTATGTTTCTTAAATGTTTATTTTCAATCTTATATTGTACTTTTAGAGTGTTAAACCTTAAAAAATAAATTTGTGTGATTAAATAAATTTTTTTAATCTTCAGCTATTTCATTTTTTGTTTTCCCGAGAACGTGTTCGGATTTGCTGGGATTTCGGATTTAAGGGGTTCCACTGTATGAACTCTTGTGTAATGCAGCTATTTTTATTTTTGGCAATATTATAGTTTTTAGAACCAAAATTACAGAACATTTCATAAAATAGACCCATGAAGTACGTATTCTTAATGCTCCATTTGTAAAATGATGTATTAGTTGTGAGGTTTAGATTTTTTTAGTTATGCGAAATTCCCCAGTATCAAAGCAAAACAAGCCTATTTAGGCCTCCAGGGTTCAATGTGTTAAGTGTTCCATTGCATTAATTGTTGTAAACATTGTACTCTTTAGTTTTTCCTTTGAAATAATTAAAATTACCGATTTGAAGTACCAGAGTGAAACTGATACTTTTACAGTGAAACCCTCAGGAAAACAAAAAAATGAAATAGCCGTACATAAAAAAATTAATTTAATCACACAAATTTATTTTTTAACCCTCCAGTGGTTCACTATTTTACCGCTGAGGGTTCGCCGTTTTTTGACTGTTTTGCACAGTTTCCAAAAAAATCATAAAAAATATAATCACCATATAAATAGTAGCTATTACATATAATTTTATTCGTAATTAAATTTCCTATGACTACATTATATTTAGTTTCCAATAGTTGTGATAAAGTCACAACCTGACATCGATCTGTTGTTAGGTAATTAATTAATAACCCAATTAGAAAATGGACACTAAGTCTGATTAACAACAGAAAATAAAAATTCCAGTGATGACAATTTTCTTTTTGTAAGGCTTAAATAATCTTGCATATTTTTTTCAATGACAATTTAAAGCAAACTCAATGCAGTATGAAAAATATAATTTTGTAGAACAAAAACATTATAGATTTACATCTGTTGTTAAATATCTCAATTCTACTTTTAAAATCCTAATTATATAATTAAATGTAAGCTTATTACTAAATGGAGGTCATGATCTAAATTTGTTAAGATCAAAACCAACAATCCAATGATCCAATCCAATGTCTGACATACCACTCCTTCCTCATCGCCCCTCATCCACTGGACAATCGCTTCCGTGTTCTTTTCCCAGTAGTAGATGTTTCCACAGTCAGAGCCAGAGACAATGAACTCACTTTTTGGGCCAAAGAAATTCACACCTTTCACTGCAATCAAATGTATTATATTAATCACACGTATGGAGGAACCAAAACGCTTTTAATTAATTAACTAAAAAAATTTTCCTCACTTTAAGAAACAGGATTCATTTAAATAAGGTAAATAAGCGAATTTGGATTCATTTTTCAATGAATCACAGTAGTAGAAACTCTTAAAACTGCCTCAGTTTGCAATAAGATTTTTAAATACAGTAGAACTCCTGATATCCTACCTTCACGATATCGAAAGACCATGGTCGGATAGTTAGTTACTAATTGGTTACCTTAAGCCAAGTATGAATGAGAAATGAGTGTAAGATGATTGTGGCCCGATCTTTGTAGTCTTGTGTCTAAAAGTTTAGTACAACAGTTTTATGTATGAACTACATATGTAGCGACATCAGTGATTAGATTAAAATCACTTTCGTTCTGCTATAATAAATTAAAATATTTAATTTGCAACATTTTTACCCAAAATCAAAATTTGGCCACTAATATCAACTATTTGACTCATCATCTAATATATATACGATGCCAGGTGTAACTGACTCACTGACTCACTAGGGATACTAATTCTAACCCACTTCTAGAAATGCTGGAGACTTGAAATTTGGCACGGACCTTTCTTTAGGTCCACAACCGACAGGAAAATTGCCAAATCTTACAATTTTTCATTACGGACCGAGAAAAAAAACGTTAACGTTTTCCCATATAAAATGCATTGGGTCGATTTCGTGAAATGCAACGTTTCACTATTTCGATCGAAAATACGACTTCCTGATGAGCTAGAGACTTGAAATTTTTTATGGACGTTTCTAAGAGGTTACTCTAATTAATGGATTCATCGGGTTTCCAAATTTTTAATTTTTACTACCCTAAAAAAAATCTTAAAAATTTTCAAAAAAATTCTTCGTTTTTCGGTAATATTTTTTTAACGAAAGGTCCTATCGAAAAACGGAGGGTTTCTTGTGCCACGGATTTTGCAAGATCTACAACTTTGGTCTCTTGACTTTTTCTCGTATCTTGTCTCCTTCACCCTTAGATAGCGTTAGATTTTTTGAAAATCCACATTTTTACCCACATAAGGCTCTCCCGTTTTGTTATTATAATACATATAGCTTTTATATTTGGCACACACCTTCCTTTCATCACCCTTAAAAGGAAAACAAAATAATATTGCATAATATTTAATTGAAAAATGAAAAATTTTCATATATCGGAAATTTAGTTAATTTTTCAAAGTCCTCGCTGGTACTCTGTTTTTCGATTATATCTTTTTAACAAAAGGACCTATCGCAAAACTAAGGGTAGTATGTGCCACGGATTTCTTGAGATCCACAACTTTGGTTAAATAACATTTTCTCGTATTTTGACTCTTTCACCCTTAGATAACGTTACATTTTAAGAAAGTTTCTTTTTTGTGCACATTTTGATTTCTTGTTGCGTTATTATAGTACATAGAGTGCTAATATTTTACATGCACCTTAATTTTATAACTATAAGTGAGAATACGTAATAATATTGCAACTTATATATCATTTTAAAAATGTTAAAAAATTTTTGTAAGTAATAAGAAAATGCCGGCTTGGGGTCAAGTTATAACCAAAGGTTTCGTATATTACTTTCAGATCTATGACTTCCTGTTGAGCTAGAAGTTTGCGATTTTGTAAGAACATTTATAAGATATCATTATTAGTAATTGAATAATCAGATTTTCTAATTTCAAATTTTACTACCCTAAAAAATCTTAAAATTAAAAAAAATATTTGTTTTTAGGCTATATTTTTAAACGAAAGGTCCAATAAAAAACAGAAGGTTTTTCGTGCGCTTTGTGATCTCTATGACACTAACAACAGGAATATAATTTAAAATTTATACAAAAAATTATTCTTATCGTGCTGCAGTTACCCACAGTTCATCTACGGTATACTTCTCTTTTATCACGTCCACGTTACCTTCCAACAATTGATATCCTAATTAAAATCCAGACCTTTGAACTTTATTTAACTAAAATTTAAAACTTAACTTTGAATACATATAGTATAAATAATAGTTCGTCACACGTTTCTTCAATTTCATCCTTCCCCATTATCACCTAGTACGTTTGAATAACACGTCATTGTGCCTTGGATTATGGTTTTTAATTCTTATAGATAAGCACTCTTACTCGGTTGCAGTAACGATGTGGTTTTTACATAATTATATTTATAGGATTGTGTACAAATTAAATCAATAATTAATAATTTTAATTTGTAATTAATAATCAAAATAATTCTAAAAACTAAGCGATTCTGCCGACACCTATAAGGGGGCCTGGGGGCGGAGCCCCCAGCGAGCGAAGCGAGTCAATAATATACGATGATAAATTTATATTTACCAGTAATACTGTTACGGTGACCCTCATATTTGTGCTGGAAGTCTGACCCAGGAGGTAATCTTGTGTCAAAGAGGTAAATGTCGTCGTCATTGTAGGAGGCAAGCACCTCAGATCCGTTGTAGTTGAAAACTGCACATGTGACGTGGAGGAACACATCTGGCTTCAACTGTGAAGCAAAGTGATATAGCCTGATTAATCAAAGAGGTAATTGTCATTGTCGTAGGAGGCAAGCATCTGATCTGTTGCAGTTGGAGACTGCGCATGTGAAATGGGTTTTAATCAGCCGCAGAGTGGACAGTGCTGGTCCCTCTGGTGGCCCAGGGAGTAGTTTAGCAAATACTAACATGATTAAATAATTATATGGGGGTCATTAGCTGTAATTAATTTTCAGTATTCAGGTACCGTGTAAACGGGGTTAACTTGAGACACTTTTCAGCTTTAACTTGGTGTTTATGAGGAACAAGTTTAACTAGAATGGCTAAAGGCTAAAGCATTATTAAACCATAAGTCACTTTATCTATGATGGTTTTACTCCTGACTTTCATTGAAATATGTTAATTTACAAAAAAATAAATATAACATAATTATGTTGTCTCATGTTATCCAACAAAAAGGGTAACTTTAGACACACATTGAAAATCAAAGTCTGTATCAATTTAGAAAGTGCTATGGCAACTTCAGACATTAGACCCTTTTTAGGGATGACAATAATAAATTATTGAATTGACTTATAACTAGTGATGTTAGTTTTTACAAATATTAAGGTATCTTTAGTGGGTGAAAAATATTTTTGCAATAAGCAAGCCTTTGTTTTTGAAATTATATTTTTTGACCTAAAAGGTTAAACAAATAAATGGTATTGTATTTTTATATTACATGATGGATTTATATTAGATACTTTTTGAAAGCCTAGTTAATCCTGGATTTAATGGTGAAAAAATCATAACAATAAGTTAATATCTAAAATTTTTATGAGCCTTTTTGTTAAGGCTCTCAAATTTTTACTGGCCACTCTGGGCCAAGTCTGGCTTTAAATAGGTGGTATGCAAATGGGTTAAGTATGTAGGATAGGGCTGACTACTACTGTGAAAGTTAGGCTTCGACCCCTGGAGTTAACCCGGCAAGCAAGCTGAGTGATTCCCAGGCAGAACAAAGTGAAGCTTTTCAACCATAAAAATCTTATAGCACCACATACTACACGTGCGGTCTATTGCGGTGTTAATGTTTTTAGGTTGTAACTCAAGAATGAGAGATCATACGATGCTCTCTTGCCCAGCGTGTACTGAACAGCTGTGCACGCCGATATGAGGATGGCAGCGCTACCCACACTACCTATTGCGCCATGCTCAAATAGTGGTTACTTTGTGGACTACCCTCGTTTGTATCAAGTTCAAATTAGTAAGGTGTTTCTGTGAGAGGTTGTAAGTATTAGAAGCAAGGAAATGATAAACTGTGGTAAATTAACATAGAGAATCCTAGGCGAGTTTTACTGACCAGATGAACAGGACAGAACTTGTTAAGCACAACTCCTTCGGAGACCTTCCGCTTGTCATAGAGTCTGACATACTGATCCTCCCCAGTGACGATGAACTCGTGGCTGCACAAAGGGTTGCTGTGAATACTGTACAACCCAACCTTGTTGTTGCCCTCCTTCACAAACAGCAGCCTGCAAGTGGAATTGTTTGTTAAAATTTTCTCATGAAATGTTCTTTATTTAATAAACATTAATTTCTAAAATCCAAATGTAAATTCTAGTTAATGCTACAAGACTTACTACCTCTTTCTTTTAGATTCATTGCAACATGCTGATGCAACCAATGCCCAACACAGATCAAATAGGTCCTGAGGTAAAGGACTAATCAATATTTATAACAATTCAAAAAAACTGTTAACTTTTCGGTACAATAATTTTGTAAAAATTTATCTAAGATGTTCAAAAAAAAGGCTATAAAATATTTTCTGTGAGCTCAAGCTACAGGAGTTATATCCACCAGGAGTCAGGACCACGATCAATAGAAAGTAAGTCACCAAGTAAGCCCCTGTTGTAGCTCATTATACACATAAGAATAAACCTCGTCATTTGTTGATTAGCTGGTTCTAATTTAACCATATATATTCTAATAATCAATTAGATTAACCACCATTTTTCTCGAAGTTACAGTTTATTTTAATCAATCCAATTGAGGGGTCCAGGTCTAAAGTAGCTCAAGCACCAAAAAATGCCAAATTGAGTTAATACAGCTAGAATCTGTGAGAGTTGATTTATATTGCCGTAGTAGTCTAAGTGACAGGAAAAATCCGGAAAATTTTATTTTTTGAAAAATTTACTTTGGCACAACTGTGTTTGCTTTCATTTCATTAGTGGCAGTCTGACACAAGTGTCCGGATTACATGTGGATTTTTCATAGCATCAGACAATTTCTGTAATGCCAAAGTGACTTATCCTCCTGATTATATTGCTCTAAGTGCCATACAAATGAGGCGTGATGCATGCCAAAGTAGGCTAAGAAGTAGGCTTTTATACAAAGTAAGCGTATTTTGAACATTTTTACGTAACCAAATATGAAATGGAAAATATTCTTTATTAAAATCCTATCCAACAGCATAGTTTCCACAGGTAATACAGTGGAACTTGGTTATAACGTCATTGAAGGGACCACAAAATTAATGACGCTATATCAGAGTGACGCTATAAAAGAGGTTACATAATTTTAATTTAAAACCGAGGAAAAATAGGGAAACACATTTTTTACATGAAATTAAGACATTTAATGAAGGTAATTTGAAATACACCGTAAGTTTATGTTTATGACTGACTGACTACTCTACTATATAAAAAATCGAATTCGAAAATATTGCAATGAAGTTCAGCTTGGTGAATTCAACTGTTGGTTCGATTTTAAAAAACAAGCCCGAACACACGTCTGCTATCTTACGTGCCTCCTCACACGCTCTTATAACTCACACCTTTTCTTCAGCAAAACCTTTCTCTTAACACTTGCCATTATTTTTCAATACTGTATTCGTAAATTAAAATAACTAAAAACAAACTGTAAAAGACATACACTGAACTAACGATATCTACACGAACTGTAGGTACGTACGAACGGCATCACAGTGCTTTGATGCGACGTGAGTCACTGACACTGACCTTGATGACCGGCGACAGCGGATATAGGGTAGGGGAGGAGGGGGTTGGGGTGGTTAGCGGTAAGACAGCAATAAAATGCCGTTTCTAAAAATAGAATGTAGCTAAACAATAGCCGCAGCCCTCACGTTGCACCACCGACCGAACTTTCTCTATTTAGCTATATTATGTTGCCTTCATCTCGGCCTGATTTTCTTGACGTTATATACGAGGTTTAAGAATTTACTGACGATATATCCGAGGTTTTTTCCTATGTAAATACATATAGTTTGGCGGGACCTAAAAATAAATGACGTTATATCCGAGTTGACGTTATGGCCGAGGCCGCAATAACCGAGTTGCACTGTAGTTGAAAACTGATAGCCATTATACGTGGGTTGTCCGTAAAGTAAGGTTCCCATAGCGCTGCAGTCAACAATAGTGCTGCGACGGGGGTTCGCGCGGTTTTGTTGTGTACCTGGGTTCCCCCACTCCAAATCCCCACCGCAGCGAAGCGTCTGCGGTGCTCAGTCTTGGCCTGGCAGCCTAACAAGATGGAGTTCCCCATTGCTTGGCACGCCAGGTGTGAGCTGCGCTCAGTGATTCGTTTTTTGACTGCCAAAAACCTTCCGCCCGGGGAAATTCATTCCCAGCTGTGCGAAAAATATGGAGAAAAGTGTATGAGCGTATAAAATGTGCGCAAATGGTGCAGAGAGTTCAAGAACGGGCGTACCAACGTCCATGACGAGGAGCGTTCAGCGAAAATTCAAGCAAACGCAAAGCTGGCAAGGAAAGGCGTATTGTTGTGCGAATTCTTGCCCAACGGTGAAACAATCAACGCTGCCCGCTACTGCGAGACACTGCAAAAACTTCGCCGTGCCATTCAAAACAAGAGGAGGGGTATGCTGTGTAAGTGGGTGCGTTTGGATCAGGATAACGCTCGACCGCACACTGCTAACGTTACCAATGAACTCATCGCTAACTTTGGATGGGGTATCGTCAAACACCCACCCTACAGCCCGGACGTAGCCCCCAGGGACTACCAACTCTTCCCTGATATGAATAAACACCTGGGTGGAACACATTTCGGCGGCCGAGAAGAGCTGGAAAAAGCGGTCCTCAGCTATCTGCGCGACTTGGCGGCAGACTTCTTTGACTCGGGCATTCGAAAGCTGGTACACCGCATGCAAAAATGCATTGACCTCGGTGGCAACTACATAGAAAAATAGGGAAAAGTCTGAACTTCCCGAATATGTACGAGTTTATGCAAATAAACATGTTTTTCACTGAGTAAAATCACTGGGAACCTTACTTTACGGACAACCCTCGTATGTAGCACTCTCTTCGACCGACATTTTCCAACATTTTTGACTTTGGCAGTTGTGCTACTTTAGATCTAGATGCCTCAATTTTAACCCAAAAACTGGTGGGTGTTTTAGCCTTAACCCAATGATAAAATCATTAAACAACTCTTCTATTAATAAACACAGGAATGCTATTAATAAACAGTAGGTCTATAAACAAAAAAAACACGATACATGCCCCCCCACCTAACCATACAACAGTGAAGGAAGCAAAACAGGTTGTCCACTGCAATCCCAATTAAGCCTACAAATGTCGTCAACTTCCACCCAAGCCGGTCGGTCACCTTTTATTTTAGGTGGGCACTCTCTCTTCTGTTCCACATATTTGCAAGCCAAATTAGGATTGCTCATGGTGGGGATTCGAACCTGCATACTTCCATTTGGCTTCGACATTTCGCTTGTCAGCGACGCGTCTTAGCCGGTTACAATAGTATTACGATAAGTACTACTAAGTACGATAAGTGTTTGGTTTCTTTTGTGTGTAATGGTTAGTGTATGGTTCGTTTGTAAGTTTTTTTGACTGCTTTAAACTTTTATGTTTTCAGCTTTATACCGGTTTGGTCCGGATTATATGTTAATTAATTGTGCTATGTTTTAGATATTAGTCCACCTGAGGACGGGATCAGATTCCAGATCCCGAAACGTCGTGAAACTTTGTTTTACATAATGTCGTGATGGAAAATGTCCGCAATAAGAATCTAAATAATAAGTAGTAAGTGTCTGAAAAAGTGTTTAAGTGGCTATAAGTAGGGGTGTGTGAGCCTTAAATTTTAAGATCTAGCCAAAAATGTTTAAACCATCAATAAATTCTTCTCCTCAAAAACTTCCACTTTAAAATTTTTACGTATGATTCAATTTAGAGTATTAGTACTAATAATTCAATGATTGGCTAGTCAATCAATAAGAAGCTTACTTTTAGATTTTTTGTATATATAGTATAATTTATTTCAATAGACATAAAAAATCCTTAGATTCAACAATAGATCAAGGTTAGGTCTCTGAATTTAAAATTCAAGGTTTATTTTTTAGGAACAAAATTAATAAAAGTATGTTATTTAATCAACACACTGGATTATTATTGGATGGTTAAAATTATAACCATAATAGACAGACAAAATTAAACATTATACAAAAAAAATAACCCTAAAAGTGGTAAAGTCGTAATTCCCAACACATTTACAAATTCAATAAGAAGTGGCAGGTGGAGGCATCTATCATCAATTTAGTAAACTAATCACCTTTGTGACCTTGTTCTCCTCTGGGGGCAAGCAACCGAACCTGCTCCAGCATTTCACTAAACTGCCACTAGGGTATGTCTTATAGCCAAATAAGCGCTTTCTATTCCTATGCACTTGTGGCTGGACTGGTTAGAGCACTGCGCTGACAAGTGAAACGTTCAAGCCATTCGGAAGTGCTAGGGTTCGAATCCCAACCATGAAAGATCCCAATTCGGTTTGCAAATGTGTGGTATAGCAGAGAGGGAGGCCCATCTTAAACAAGTGGTGGCCGGTTTGGGTGAAAGTTGCATTTGTAGGCTTAGTTGGGATTGCAATGGACACCTGTTTTGCTTTTGTGGTTAGTGGTTATAAGGGGGGGGGGCATGTTTTATGCTTTTTTTTTTGTACTTAATATTTCAAGAAGATACAAGTAATTATTTTTACGTTACAGTTAAAAGTAAAAAGCTCACCACTTCTAGGGTTAAACAAAAATTTGCATTAAACAACAAAATTAAAATTCATACAAGTCATTGTGAATTTTAAAAGGACAAGTTTCTAGATACAAACAGTATAAATTTGAAGAAATCTTTATAATACATCCGTAAATTATTAGGCTTAACCCTAGAAGTGGCAAGCTTTTTACTCTTAACTGTAACATAAATATAATTACTAATATCTTCATGAAATATCAAAGTTTAAAAAAAAAGCTTAAAACATGCCCCCCCTTTATAACCACTAACCACAAAAGCAAAACAGGTGTCCACTGCAATCCCAATTAAGCCTACAAATGCTGTCAACTTCCACCCAAGCCGGTCACCGTTTATTTAAGGTGGGCCCACCACCCCGCGACACCACACATTTGCAAGCCAAATTGGGATTGCGAATGGTCGGGATTCGAACCCTAGCACTTCCGAATGGCTAGAACGTTACGCTCGTCAGCGCAGCGCTTTAGCCGATTAGGCCACCAGTGCATAGGAGTTGAAAGCGCTTACTTGGTTATAAGACCTGCCCGGTGGCAGGGTAGTGTACTACGAGAGCAGTTTCGGTTGTTTGCCCCCAGATGGCAACACGGTCACGTAGGCGATAGTGTCTAACAAATTCACTAAACTGACCACAGATGCCTCCACCTGCCAATTCTAATTGAATATGTAAATGCGTCGTAAATTACGACTTTGCCATTTCTAGGGTTAAATAAAAAAATATAAAAACCAATTAAAAGACCTATGAATTGCAGATCAATTATTTTAATGAAGAATTGCCATATTAACTTTATTTTTTTTATTGTTTCAATTTAAGTAGAAAAGAACAAAGAACTATGACTTCACAATCAGACTGCAGCAGACGACATAGGCAATTGTATCCGTGAAATGATGATGCCGGTTTGTAAATTTTTATAATAGGATTATTGTAACTTACTGATAAGAGAACATGATATATAATTATCAACGTTTAAAAATTCCCATCATGTTAGCAAATTTAACAATGAAGATGGCACTATAAAGCATACTCTATTGCTAAAACAGTGAACTCTAAGAGTTGGTTCTAGCGTTACATCACAGGTGGCGGTGAGTCAGCTAAACGGCTCGGCGTCTGAAAAGTTCACTAAATTTACAAAAGATGGCACTAACTGTCTATAACCTGCCTCTTGTTTGACTCATCATAATAGTATATCTTTAGATGTTGATATATATTTTATTTCCATAAAATAATCCATTTATAAAATATTCAAAGTTGTCTGTTGACATTCCAACTCACTTATGGGCTTTGCTGGTCCTAACATCATGACTGAGCACCAGAGCGTCCTCACCGGCACTTAGGAACACATGAGGTGTGTCCGGGTGTATCGCCAGCTTGTGTGTGGTGCGCCGATGCTGTGCCAGCAAACGAGTGCCCTTGCACACACCTGTGCCGCTCAGCACACTCAGTCGAACCTGACCATCTCGCGCGCACGTCACAATGTGTCGGTCGCCACTCAGAGGCAGGAACTTGGCCTAGGAGACAAGTTTTAATTAATCAGGTGATTTAAAGTTCCATACAAGCTGGACTTACCTATCTCTATCTGTATATTGTGCCTACGACAAAAACGCCACAAAACCCCAAAGCGACAAAACTACGTGCCAAGACAGTATGGCAGGCAACGATCAAACATTTTTTCAAAACACTTACTGAACTGAAAGTTACATCAATTTTATAATATGTTACTGTATTTGTTTTTATTTAACTTAAAGAGTAATAACTGTCTTAAGTTATTTTTTATTAACGTCCAGTTTGTAACGTTTAACTTTTCCAATTGTAACTTTTTGTTTTTTTGACATTTATCATCCTGAAAGCATGTAACTGAAGTTTTAACTTTTTGCAATTACTTTATTTAAAACTAGCCAAAGCACCCGTTCTTCGCACGGGTAAAAAAGGCTGAGAGGTGTAGGCTCTACAGATACATTTAAGTTATTGATAATTAATTCTTTATTGTTTACAAAATGACAAAACACGTGTCTAAGTATATATCTAAACATGACAAAGTAACATATGTCAAATATTGGGAGAGGATAAGCATTAACGTAATAGAGGCAGGCATTGGTAGAAAATTAAAAATCTACCATTCCACTATTTCGAACTAATAATTCACTAATTTAGATCCAGCAGTTTATGTGTAAAAATTAACTTTATTTCTTTTTCTTCCCGAACTGTCAAAATGTAAAGTAAACGGATGTTGACATTAAAAACTGTAAACATTGAATCCCAGGGTATTTACAGCAACCATGGCTTCTGCTTCTCGAACTGTCATATTTTAGTGTTCACAGCTGTTGACATTCAAGTAATTTTATGTTTTCATTTTCTAAAAATGTAAACATTGAAACTTAGGACGTTCACAGGGCGTAGCCCGAGAGGATTTTAAGGAAATGAGTATGCCTATGTGTTGCATGAGTTTAAGATCTGTCTTTGTGTAAAATTTCAAACTGTTTGGTTCAGTATTTTTTGCGTTCACTTGCCACAACAAACCCACAAACCCACAAACAAACATACAGAAACCACCTCTTCTTTATAATATTATAGATAAATTTATTTTATTGTAATGAATTTAGTTCTGCACATGTGTATGTATTTTTTGTTGCAATAAAACAATTTTAGGTTCATTTCGTGAACTTAATTATTTACTCCTGTGATGTTTATTCATTGCTGCTATATTGTAGATAATTTATATTTACAGTATGGTAAATTACTTTATATTTAACAGTTCTCCCAATACTACATTATTATCAATACAGTACAGTAGTGCTATTGTATACCACAGTACAGTATCCAACTGTAATTCATTATGATTTGAGTTTTAACTTGTTTTAGACGCTCCCGTTTGTATTAACACCTGTTTTGATGAAACTGCTCGCCGTAACGGCAAAATTCACAAATATTTGCTCGACTCCCGATAGTCCAAATGTTATCATACTCCATAACAAACGTCCGCCACATTAGTCCGGATAAGTAAGAGTCTACTATATTTATAAATATGCCAGTTTTTAAATCTGAAAATAATATTAAAATACCATGTTTTTGGTATACCATATATACAGTGTATGTATGGTATATTTGCATAACTCAAACTTCTTTAAATCAAAATCTTCTTTAATTAGAATAATTCCTGTATTCCCTAGCATTTTGTATTCCAACATGGCAAAGAATCATGGATAATTTGTTCAATAATCAATGTTTTGATGATCAAGTTTATTTTGGACAGTTTAATTTCTTACATATAAAAAAGTATAATATGTTATTGTACTTTATTTCATTGGTCATTTCACTGTATTTTGTTACAGAAATAGGCATTGAGCAATGAATATATATTCAAATATAATGTAAATTAAAATAAAAAGTTTTCATTTAACATTTTTTCGATATAAGAACTTATTTAATTCAAATTTTCGGAATTGGCTGGTACCCATGAGGTTCGAATTATTAAATTTCCACTGTATAACCAATCATGTTCATACCTTATTTAGGTTATCCAAGAAAAAATGACTTTAAATTTGAATTCCCATTCAAACACTACACTTCAATATAAGGCCATAGTAATTAAATGATTTATTATTAGTGAGAAGGTCTTTTATACCTGGAAGACGTTGCCCGTGTGTCCACTGTCAAAGCTCAGTATGGATCTATCTGCCGCCCAGTCCCACAGCACTACTCTCTTGTCATCACTGGCACTGGCTAGCAGCTCACCAGACCTAAGCAGTTTGTTTACACGACATTATGCTGCATCAGTCAAAAGTAAAATTAACAAGACGTCAATGAACAACATTGTGTATCTTCCTGACTTCTTAGGAACTAAATATTTTTGACATAGATATGTCTCAGCTCTGGGGAGGATTTCGGCAATTTGCTAGACCAAAATTTTAAATTTGATTAGTGACCTCATATATGGTTATTTGGACAGCTGTTTAGAGGAATTGAAAACATCTCCTTCATAGATATCCATGATCTAACCTGAAATTAAAAACAATAATTTTTTTATGATAAAAAAGTACACTAAAATATTTTTACACTTGTGAGAAAAATTGAAAAGATATGTTGAATAGTGCAAAGAAATGAATTTATTTCCTGACAACTAAATCTCATACAGAAAAATCTGTTAAGAGACTAACATTTTATCCTACTAATATGTTATCATAACAAAACTTTCCACACCAGTCAGCTGTTACCAGTTTTATAAAAAAAACTTGTAATAATTATTGTAGTTACTATAGGACTGATTTCAAATATTTTAGGAAAGTTCTAGCTGAACTTGAAAAGTCTCCGATAAGATACGGAAACGATTAATAGGCACATTATCAAAAAAATACTAAATTTAATTTCCTCAGACATTTTTATTTTATACATGTAGGGGTGAAGAGGGTTCTTTTCACCCAACTTCCTCTATCAGGTGCTATGTTATTCAGATTATACCAGATTATTTTGATACTCAGGCAACCAACTCGGGGGGTAATTGTAGCTACTCATAAAGGTTACTCTGATTTAATCGCCCGTGCACATGAAGAAATTCTCAAGATAACTATAGTGAGTTAAATATTGTGTCTTATCGATTATTTCTGTGACCTACTTAATTTTTCTCAAATAATATTTTCCTTAAAAAATATATATGAGCAGTGTCCGGTGACACGTGCGGCAGACGCTGATTGGCAGCTTGTGCAATACTACATTTGGCGCTAAAATATCAGCTGATAGTTAGTTTCATGAGTTTTTCTGTGTGATATTGATGAGTTTGGTAATGATTTAGTGGCGATCATTTGTAGTTTTTCATGTGTTTATAATAGTAAAAATTATGGATGAAAATCTAGAACCTTCAAACGGTAAAAAACCAAATGGTGCAGGTGGTTACAAAAATGTATACAGTCTATAATACAATACAATTATAATACTATTGTTTTAATTGATGTAAAATATTTACTTTAACCCTAGAAATGGCAAAGTCGTAATTTACGACGCATTTACATATTCAATAAGAATTGGCAGGTGTAGGCATCTGTCGTGAGTTTAGTGTACTTGTTCGACACAATCGCCTACGAGACCGTCTTGCCCTCTGGGGGCAAACAACCGAAACTGCTCTCGTAGTACACGAGCCTGCCACCGGGCAGGTCTATAACCAAGTAAGCGCTTTCTACTCCTAGGCACTGATTGTCCGAGCCGGCTAACGCGCTACGCTGACGAGCGTAACGTTCTAACCATTCGGAAGTGCTAGGGTTCGAATCCCGACCATGAGCAATCCCAATTTGGCTTGCAAATGTGTGGTAAAGCGGAGTGGAGGGCCCACCTTAAATAAACGGTGACCGGCTTGGGTGGAAGTTGACGGCATTTGTAGGCTTAATTGGGATTGCAGTGGACACCTGTTTTGCTTTTGTGACTAGTGGTTATAAGGGGGGGGGCATGTTTTAAGCTTTTTTTGTTTAAACTTTGATATTTCAAGAAGATATTAGCAATTTTTTTTATGTTACAGTTAAGAGTAAAAAGCTTGCCACTTCTAGGGTTAAAGTTTATTAGAATGATGCATAGCGATTTTTCTTTCTAAAGAATATGTTTAATTAATTTGCTTCTTCTTTGTTTGAAATTCATTATTGGTGATGGTGGATTTATATTATTTAGATTTTTATTGCGGACATGAATGAATTTCGAAGAAGCTAAGATGATACACCGGGAACCTCATTTTTTCAAAAGAAAACTAATTGAAGCTTCCTAGCAGACTAGCAGACCAACCAATTAGTCAATCTCCGGTCAAGATCTGGCCCTTGTGGCTGCCAATTCTTAGCAAAGAACTTAAGGATAGGAAAAATAATATATCTGTAAATGGTATTCATATAAACCCGAAACAAAATTCTCATGGTATCATAACTCTTAGTAAAGCTCATAAGGGGCATTAGGTTTTTGTTTTAGGAACAAAATTGTAAAAATAATGTGTTTTTTGCTCTGTAAAGTTAATTTTGTACTGCAATTTTTCATGTTTATTTGGAAGAATTTGTTTTTGAATTAAAAATAATAATAATAAAATAAATAAACAAATCTGCTGGACATATTTCACCTGGATTTCAGGGTTTTTCCGCGGCCATTTTGTTTTCGGTTCCGGTGGGACACGCCCACTCCTTTCAGTTGTCTTTGAGTCTCTGTAACGAGTGGTCGTGTTTGGTTTCTTATGTGTGTAATGGTTAGTGAATGGTTTGTTTGTAAGTTTTTTTACTGCTTTAAACTTTTATGTTTTCAGCTTTATACCGGCTTAGTTCGGATTATGTGTTAGTGTTATGTTTTAGATATTAGTTAACCTGAGAGCGGGATCAGATTCCAGATCCCGAAACGTCGTGAAACTTTGATTTACATAAAATAGCGATGGAAAATGTCAGCAATAAAAATCTAAATAACATAATTTGCTCCTCCTGACTTTTATCTGACTTTTTGGCCGTTACGACCATGGCCCAGTCCATGGTCGTTATGGAAGGTTCTACTGTATATACTTGTAATCATACACTGTTACCTTTTATTCTTGTTTTTCCCAAATGTAGATGTTTTACTAATCATTCTAAAACATATTTAGGTCTTTGTAGCAATTAATTCATGAAAGGAAGCCTATGGGGGCCTGTAGCATTCATCACTCTTAAAATTTCTTGCTGGGAGTTGTGGACGCACATGTGCGTCCATACATAATTTTTATATATATTGACAAGGCCTATATTATACATAGAGTAAAAGTTGTATAGTGCAAATAAACTTTAAATTTATTTAAAAGAAATAATATTGCACCTCTTGGGGAAACGATAGTGAATTCTTTCATAGTAGTGAACGTGTTACTTTGTGACAGTTATTGTGTTATACATAGGTTAAGGTATGAATGAACTGCAGTGTTAGCAAACAATTAAACATGTTTTTCGCAATACAACTAGTAATTTATTTTGTAGCATATGTTACCGGTTGAAATGTATGCTATTGACACAGCCATGATGTTTTTCCAGTTTGTACATGAGCTCCAGCCTCTGCACAGCGTGTAGAGAGCCGTAGTATCGGTGCTGGAACCTCTCGGAGCCCTGCAATCGGCCACTCCAGCCCCTTTCTCTACACCAAACATTATTCAGTACAGTCCTGATAATCCAAACTTCAATGATCTGACAGTCTGTTTAGTCAAAGGTCTTCAGCCAAAAAAGATAAATAATAATATTTTTACTGGCTGAATTTAATATTTTCTTGAGATTATAAAGAAGTATTTAAAATTTTTATTAAGGGTTAATTTTACACACAAATACTTCAGAATTTTCTAATAAAAGCAGAAACAATATGATTCTACCGCTATCAATGGTTTTATAGTATAGTTATACTATCCGACTGAATGCTGTTTTAGAATGTTTATATGGTTATAAGGTCCAACTGTTGTAACACTGCTAATACAATTTAAATTTCAGAACTAGAAAGAACAGATTGGATTGTTATGAGTAATTTAATCAACTCCTGATTATCAGGGATACGCTCGGAACTATTATATTATGTTTTAGAATTGGCTAAAATTTAACAAAACTGTACAAATAAATCTAAAAAAACCTAGAATAATAAACCCTAATGTCATAGTAGCATATCAAAAATGAATAAGCAAATAAGAAACTTAGGTAGTTTTTTTTTAGCAGTCTGATGTGAATTACTAATAATGAATAAAGTAAAAAAATATTTTTAACATCTAAATAGGAAACAATAAAACACTATCAAACTTAATCCTAACAAATGCCACATTTTGCATCAAAATAGTATTGACGTTTGAAAACTTTTTTTATGCTTACGTAAAAAGTAGTAATGATATTTTAAAACGTCATTTGATGAAATTTGCACACATATATTCAAATAAATAATAATATATATTCAAATAATCTAAACTATATATTTATATGTTGATACAGATTGATTCTTAAGTCAAGACATGTAGTTATGCGGCACATATGTATTGGTGTATTCGGTAGGTAATTTGCGGGGGAGGGGGTAATCATATGATGGTGGCGGCCGCGGCATGAAGACCTTTACTATTCGTCATTGCAATGAATGATTATTAATGTACCTTGTCCCTCAGTACTATATGCAGACAATACTATCCTTATTAACTGTGTGATAAAAACTTAGATAGCTTAATAGAGAAGGAAAATAATGCCTTGGACGCAGCTTTAAATTGGTTTAGATGTAATTTGTTGATTGTAAATAACCAAAAGACTGAGAGTATTATATTTTCTTTAGACTATTCTATTTATAAGGATGTTAAACCTGTTATAAGCTGTTTGGTAGACACATGGATAGTGGGTTAAGCTGGGATTGTCACTATGAAAATTTGCGCAGAAAATTATCTAGAATAATAATAATATATTTACGCGGGAGATTAAGAATTTGTGTAACACCAAACATAATGATCACTGCATATTATGTTTTTCCACTCACGCATCAGATATGGGATAACCTTGAGGGGGAATTCTTGTGGAGCACAAACTGTTTTTAAATGACAGAAAAAATCTTTGAAAACAATAAAAAAATTTTCAAATAGGGATTCTTGTGTGCCAATATTTTTAGAATATAAAACAATGTCTCTCCCTAAGTTTTATGTTTATTACTGCTTAATGGACGTTAATTAATCTTTATGCAATTTTTCAGTTAGAAAATTTACTCACAGTTACCCTACTAAAAATGATTATAAACATTAAACCATTCTAATAAGGCTTGAGAAAACTAGGAAAGCCATGTGTTAATGAAAATAAAGTTATGTAATCAAATCAAATCAAATCATTTTATTGGGCCAAGTTGACAATACATTGCATTGGCTAAGTTAATCGTACAAATACAGATTTCCTTCATAAGGTTAAGGTATTTACAATAATGTATAAAACAATCCAGTTTAAATCCTCCTACCTAACATACCAGTGCTTACAACAGCCCAATTCTTGTGGCTCAAGAACTCCTGGACGCTGTAACACGAGGTCTCAATCAAATGTGATTTTATGCACCGTTTGAATTTTAAGAGGTCTGATTCTAATTTTAAAGAAAGGGGGAGGCTATTATACAATTTGATTCCGTTGTAAAGACAGTGGTTTTTAAAGAAAGATGTAATATGTTTAGGGATTGGCAAATTGTGAGAATTTCGAAGTGAATATGAGTGAATACGGGGGTTTTCTAAATCGGTGAATAGGGAAAGATTTTGTTTGACAAATGTGAGGGTTTCAAGAATGTAGATCGATTGAAGAGTTAAAATTTTGGAATCTGAGAAAACTTTTCTGCATGAATGGTGTTTGGGCAGGGTAAAAATTGTTCTTATAGCCCATTTTTGAAATTTAAACAAAAATTTGGTGTTTGTACTTTTAACCCCATATAGGTATAACATACGCTAAATGTGGATAGATGAATCCGTAATATACCATGATAGAAAGTTCTTATAACATTTTCTTTAAATACTGATAAAAATCTCAAAAGTGGGCTGAATATGAAAGGAAATTATTTATCAAAAAACAATCTCTTTTTTAATAAAAAAAGGAAAGCAACTTTAATGAAAATGTTATAACATTGTGTTAAAAGAAATTTATCGTAAATCAAAATTTGCTTCAATTATAATGCCTTAATAAGTTTAAAAAATACTTTAAAATAATTTGATGTTATTTCTGACATATAATCGTTAGAATAGAGTGTTTTCAGATTGGAGAAGAGGCATTCATGTTGGACAATGATTTTGCTCAGATGAAGGAGCTACAGTGTCCGGTTAGAAATTAGTAATTAGATATTTTCTTAAGCCTGATCATGGTCAAATTCTTATATATGCACTCCAAGCATTTTTATTATCCCGGATGAGCATAGGCTTTCCCTCTGGCGTTTTTTATAATTTCTTTTGAAAAAGGAGTTAGTGCACAATTAACAAATTTGCTGTATAGATTTTGTCTGCTACTTATGTAAATATAGGGAAATATATAATGGAAAGAGCGCATAAGCAATAATAATATAACGTTTATTAACAGTTTTCTTTAAACTTATAGAACAAAAAAAGCTCAATCTATTTGTGACCTGTTTAATATGATCCAGGAAATCCAGATTTTCATCCAGGGTCAGTCCCAGAAACTTTACCTTGTCAGTCGGGTGAACCGGTTTGTCATCCAATAGAAGACTGAAACCATTAGAGCATCTTTTTATGATGGAAAAGTGCATAAGCTGTGTTTTTTCGGTGTTAACGGAAAGAAAATTTCTATCAAACCAATCAATCAAATTACTGGCTTCACAAAACGTAATAATAAAAATGTAATAAGTTGACTAGGTGACATGTGACCTTAAATAAATTTGAAAAAGTTATTTCAAAATGGAAGCCGATCTGCGTCTTTCACAACATTACATTTGGCGCTGAAATATCAGTTGATTGTTCATTTAATGAGTTTTCCTGCTACAGTGTATTGTTTTTAATGAGTTTTTTATTTGAAAGAGGCTTCAGATATACTTGGAAAAATTTGCACCAAAATCCATCCCAACATAACGTTTTGACATTTTCTAGTTTTATCTTTGGGATAATCTTGAAATTTTTAAGGTTAAGGTATATAGATTTAAATTAGTAATCTTAAAACTTAAGTAAGTTGACTTAAAAAAAATAAATATTCTACTCAATCATTGCAGGCCCTTATCAAGTAAAACCTCAATGTTTTTTTCGATTTAAAAAAATGAAGGTAGGCTACATTTTTAACCCATAAAAATTTACCAAAGTGTACTCACCGACCAATTATTTCCTTCACGGCGCACCACCTGTGCATTGGTGAGCACTTGAGAAGCACTTTAGGTGTTGGTTTATCATCATCACTGACCAGACAACGTTCATTTTCCCCTGACATACTTAGATTAGAGTCGGATGATGAACTTGAGAACAAGTGTTGCAGGCGTCGTGAAGGCGTCCACTCAGGTTCTGATGATGAACCTCGAGATCCTCTCTGCAGAAAAGAAAAAATTAACAATAAAATAAGATTTTTCTTTTAATCCATTGCATTCTTAATTAATCAAAGACTAACATGTATGGCACGACCCTGAACCTAAAATGTCTTAATCATTTTTATAATCTTTGTCAGTGATAAATACACACATTATAAATACCATTACAATCATCAAATTCATCCTTCATACATACTCAGGTCGAAATTCCCTAAAATATTTGGTCCCTGTCTTTAAAAATGTTATAACGCAAAAAATATAAGGAATAATACAATTTGTTATTTTTTTTAATTAACAATACAAAGGACCATTTCATGGCCTGACATCAAGGGCCGCTTCACCCAAAACTAGTTTAACCTTTTTGAGTGCTACAAATTTTTTATGTTATTCATGTTGTTAACAAATTAATCACTTGACACAAAACAAACACCAAAAAAATTTAAACATCCTCCTCCCCTTTAAAACCAAATTGTAAAAGAGCATAGCAGATGTCCACTGTAATCCCAACTAAGCCTATAAATGACGTCAAATTCCCCCCAAGCCTGTCACCGTTTATTTCAGGTGGGCCACCACTGTTTGAATGCCATGACAAACTGGACCACAGCTTCGTCACTGTCAGACAAAGCGCTTTCTTGTTGTATAAAGCTTCTCTAGTGGCAAAATAAGGAATTCTATGAATTAGTTCTAGAATCGGCTCATAGATAGCAGCACGGTTGACAACAACTTAAACCAACAGTTTCACTAAATCATAAAATATGCTTCCACCTACCATTTAACTTTGCAGGGTGGAAAATCACGACGATATATCAGTTCATAGAGCTAAAAGGGCTACCTTGGTAGCTAGTTTAAGCTGGAGCAAAGAGAAATATTTACCAGCAAAGTATAATAGCATAATTAGAACTAGAGTAATAATTAAGTAATTAGAGTATAATTAGAACTGACTAATTTCAAATCATCACAATAATAAAACAATGTTTTTTTGTTAAACAATAGGCTACTTTAATGTGTTAACCTACAAATTATTTCAACATATATTTCACACGTAAAAATATTTTTATTTGACACTCGGCTATACTTTATACAGTAGGTAGTAGTAAATACTTCTCTATGTTTCAGTTTAAACCTACAAATTTAAACAAGATTTAAGGAAAGTGCCCCTTAATTAATAACACTCCACAAAACTAATGATGACATGCTTCATAATAGGCCCAATCTTATTTGCACATTTACATTAGAACACCGAGACTGATATAAAGTAATAAGTTTGAACGAAGTAATTGATGTATAACTAAGTTTTAATGATATGGTAATCAATTAATATAAAATTAATTTACCAATAGCTAATTTTTTTAGCTTAAGCCGGTCAAGGTAATTTATTGAAAAATTTCACCCAATATTTCTTCTAGGACTGAAGGTAAAATGTTTGTAAATAAAAATGAAAAACAAAACTTATCACATGAAAAACACAATAAGTTAACATATGTTTACTGGTTTAAAATTTTTGTTTAGTAACTATAAAATAATTGTGACATAAATATTTTACGGATACGATTTTCTAATATTTAAAATATTATTATAAATGATATTTTAAATATATAAAATATATTACTGACATAATAAAAATAGATATTTCTGCACTTGTTAAATACAAATACAAAAATATTCTTTATTTTCAAAATACATCAAGAATTGAACTGGCAGCTGTAGTATCGTCTGTAATATTGAAATGAAGTAGGCCTATATTGAATTTGCGTTAAAAATAATTAAATAAGTTAAGAGTTCTGAACTAAAAAATTAATTCAAGTTAGGGTGTACAGACTCTTCATTTTATGCAGTAGGCCTATGTATAGCTTTAAATAAATTTTATTACAGTAGAACCTCCCTCATCCAACCTCCTGATAATCGACTCCAATATCTGGCCTAGTGCCTGACAATCTCTCTGTGATTCCCATCCTCAAGTTAATTTGTGAAAGACTTATTCCACAATTAGGCCCTACCTATTATCATTTTCCAGTTATTATACATACAGTAAATATTGTTATTATACAAATAAAAAATTGTAAACAAATTATTTATTGATTAATTTACTTATTTTTTAGTCACTATCGTTTCAGTGTTACAGTGCTTTCATATGTCAAGATGATTGTTTTGTATTATTTTTAACATTATTTTATATGAATGTGATACAGGATTGACAAAACATTTTGTGTTCTGTTTTGATTTTGTTTCTGTCTATGGTAGGTCTGTATTTTGTATTTATACGCTGACACTATTACTTGTACCATTTGTACATAGAAATGAATACAGAAATATGACAATGACTAGTATCTTTAGATTTCAATTAATTTGGTAGAAATACAATAAAGTCTTATTAAAAAATACTGCATTACTGTTTTTCTACCAAGGAAATGCATTTTACTTTCTCCTCCCGATATTCTACTTTTTGGCTGTAAGTTACTGACCAAAGCACAGACCCGTCATGATCGGATATGGAGGTTCTACTGTATATCAACTTACAGACATATGTTCATCTCCAGAAGACTCGTCTGCTCCACTTCTTCTTCGGTATTGTCTTCCAATGCTTCTCCGCCGTCTGTTAAATCTAATATTGTCATCATTACCTTCTGAATGCCTTGCAGCATCTGAACTACTTTCTGAAGTCCTTAGGTTACAATTTGTAGATCCCTCGCCATTTTTTTCATGAAGATCACTTTTATTCTCAGATGTTTCAGTTTCTTTTAACAAGGATCCTTCTGTTTTTTCTAGACTACTTTCACCACTGCTGCATCCTTCTCCACCTCCACCAGCAATTTCCGCAGCACTTTCTTCGTTGGTTTCCTTTGAACTTTCCCCTTCATCAGCTGGAGTTGACATTTCTGAAAACAATACTTGAAATTGTTGAAATTATATTTAAAATCAAGTAAAGGCATAATAATAAAACAAAGAATTCTTGTGAATATTGTGAGTTCTTTGATCAAAAATATTTAGAATAAAGAAAAACACCAGGAACATATTTAGAACATGGAAGAAAGAAAGCCCTTGTAGAAATACTTACTATTGCAGCTACTGGTACGAGACGGGGTTACTATTATTGTCTAGTAACAAACACCTCAGTTACGTCCAAACAGGTATTAGACTATTGGAAATTACTTTATCATTTTTGTTTTTATTTCTTGATTTTGAAACTGTTAATTTCATATACCATGTGATGACTTACATTAGGTCAAACCAAATACTACTACTACACATTGAAAATGTATGCCTATACTTGTTTTAACCTTCAATATATATGTTCCATGTTCTATTTATTATGAACACAAAAAGCAGGTCACTGGCAGATAGATAACCTAAAGATAATTAACTGCTATAGCTGTCCTTACACTGAAGTTAGTGTTGGTGGCATGAGGCAATTTCAGTTCAATTTTTAAGGAATTGCGGTTTTTGGTTTGAAATAATAGTGTTTATGTGTTGACTGTTACTGTAATGTATTATATTTACATGCAATGTTCATAAATCAATGTATAACAATGTTGACCAACTGCGACTTTTTTGTGACAACTAGGCCTAAATGATACTAATATTGCTGATACAACCATGAAACTAGAGTTTCAAATAGTTTTATTACAGCAATAAAATATAAATTATAGCAAGATATGAGTGTTTTATGAAAAGATCCTGTTCATGAATGGTAAGCATTTTGTAATTAGACCCTAATTCACATGCAAGTACTGTCAAAATTAACTGGAGGTATTGAACAATTTGAATTTAGAGGATATGCTTATATATCCTAGATTCTATCTGTACAAGAAGGTAGTAAATATTGAAATACCTATTCTTTTTTCATCGGTCAACTAATAGACGACCGATAATTACAACAAAGAAAACTCATGGTAGTAATAACTATTTGTTACCTAAATTTTATTTGATAAAAATATCAATAGTACCTATCAACAACTTCACTGCAGTAATGAAAAAGACATACAGATCAACCCTTTGTTTTATTTTATTACGACAACGACCAAAACAGACTCGAGGGGTCTCAAACTACTACGGGTTTCATATTTAACAAACAGCTGAATGCCGAATGGTTGAAAAGATACAGCTGAACAGCTGTGACTACACAAGTAAATACACAGACTTGTGTTGTGAAAAAATGCAATTTGCACGTTGCATCCTACAGTCATAGATGTTACTACAGTCCATAGTCCTATAGTCCAGAATGCAGATTACATTGCACTCGGACTGATTGCAGACAACGCTTCAAAAAAAATTGCAGACAGACTGGGAGGGATGAATTGGGAAAAAACTGGACCTGGTGATTTATTGCTACATATATGAACACAAATATTGAATTTTCAATATGTGAAATATGAATATATGAATTTTCAATATTTTACCCTAAATTATTCAGCTTTTTGATCAGGAGTTCAGCAATGATATGTTCGGCCTATATCCGAAAAAGTTAAAATTTTAAAATTAACTGTTGTTTTGATGATCATAATTACATGTCTTTGACTGAGACTGACATGTTCCTTAGAAAAACTGTTACTATTTTTAATAGCCTTGCAGCCAATGCATCTAATAGGCCTACTGTTTAACGTGGGACCCGAGGAACAATTTTTCCTCTGAATTACAAAAATGGTCTTGGTTCAATAGCGTGGATGTTAGTCCTTTTAAGTGAGTATGGCATATCGCACATAACTATCCACTTAGTGAATCACATGAGGAAAGTTCAATCTGTGATCTTTCATCATGTATCCTGCTCTTTCTGGATGCATGTGGAGGGAGACAAATAGGACTGACTCTCCTTGTTGTTTTCATGTGTTGAAAAAGTAGTTTCCAACGTATTTAAAATAATAGTAAAACTACAGTTCAAACCTAAAACATAAGTAGACTATGAAATGTCCAAGAAGGAAGAAACAAGGATGTCAACTTACCATTAACAACTTTTAAGACCAAATGGTTGGCTGAGTATTCAGTATGCTTTTAGATAGATTTTAATATTTTCCTCAGGAAACCAGTAAAATTACAAGCTAGAATAATTACATAGCTATTTTTGTATCCAGGAGTACTAAAATCCTCAGATACTTTTATCATAAAGTAAAAATATTATCTAATAAGGTCCCTGAACCTTAAACTATGGATTAACTGAAGTAAAACTTTAAAACTGAAAGTTAGTTAATTAGTTACTTAAATGTCAATCTGTCCAGGTATTTTAAGCCAAGTACGAATGAGAAATGAGTGTAAGATAATTGTGACTGATCAAGAAGTCTTGTTACTGACTAAGGCTGACATGTTCCTTAGACAGAACTGTTAATTAATAGACCAACAGTCAATGGCATGTCTAAGAGACCTACAATTTAACGTGGAGTCCAAACCACTGCCTCTGAATTACGAACTGGTCAAATTATGATGGTATTTGTGGTTGGACTTAGTATGCAATAGGGCAGACGTTAATCCACACCAGAGAATATCCCATCCACCGATCATCGCTCATAACTATCCATAATTCGAGACTTTCAAGTAGCTGGATTTCAGGACATGCCACCGTTCCAGTGAAACACTCTCCATTCAATGGCACGACTAATGCCCTTTTTATTTCACATTTTGTGAAAGAACATCTTACCATCCCAAGATTTTTGGCATCTTACTATTATCTATTGGTTTTGTAGTTGTAGCTCATGCCCAACGAAATGAGTGAAGGCCGAGCGTAATATATTTGTTCAAGTTCAAGTTGATATGAAACACAGAAGTATTAGCAACAACCAAATCAGCCGTTAACATTATATCATATTTATTGTTGATATAACTACTGATTAATAAACAGTTGCAAATTTTTGACTTCAAAGTTTACTATGGCTTATTTTATTAAGTAAAGATAATATGTGATAAAGTTTTGTGTGAAATTGAAACATAAAGGTACCTGAATAAAGTTTTTTGCATTGTTACAATGAGCAGAAGAACCTGTTTCAGGTAGCATAAATACTGTAAATGGAAATCATGTGAGCTAGATGGTAGACATGGCACTCCTTTTTTGCCTTTACCGAAAAAATCAGCACTAGAGGTTTATGATTCGCACTGACCCACATTTGACTATTGAACAGCTTGCTATAATGCTCAGCATATTAATTGGCAGTCTCCATACATTTAGGCATGATTATTTGAATTTGTCACATGTCTGTGCTCCTTGGATACCTGCTTGTCTCTCAACACAATTTCAGAATGAAGTCGTGTTGACATTTGCCAACTTTCATTGCACTGTCAGGTCTAGAAGGTGGTGTATGGAAGAAAAACATTATTATTGCTGATTACATTACTATTATTGGAGGAATGGAAGATGGATTTAACGTCCAACTACCAACTTCGCTTCATGAAACTTTACATTCTTTTTCTTCACGTGACTTTTTTACAAGAGTACAGAGTGGGTGGAAAACTGTGGACCAATGCCAATATATAATCTTGGGCTCAAATGTATGCTGCAAAAGCAATGGTGATTACGTTCTTTGATTATCGTGGTATGTTGTACATCTATACCAAGTCAAAAAATTAATGGGAGTACTACATTTTAGTATTGAAGCAACTAATCAAAAATCATGTCGTAAAAAGTAGCCAGATCTTGTCAGACGAAAATTGGCAATGTTTTCCCATGTCGCTAATTCTGTGCTTCGATTTCTTGCAAAAAATGGAATCAAAACTGAGCCACACCCACCCTTTAGTCCTAAGACTTGACTCTAAATGACTTTTTCTGTATGCCAAAAAGGGGCTCAAAGGCTGTCTTTTGCAATTGCTAATGCAGCTGTTAAGACTTTGTAGGCTGAAGGTTCTGTCTAAGGAGGGCTTTGAAAACGTTTTCATCAAGTCGCAGAGGCACTGGAACAAGTATTTTTTTTAAATAGCGACTACTTAGAAGTTGATGCATGTTAAAGTCTAAACTTTTATATTAAAGGTATTCAAATTCAAAGAGTACTATCAGTGACAATAACCACCTGATTAATTTGTTATTAACTTTTTCGCTGCTGCTATAATCGAATATAACTTACCCACCACCCTGCCAAGTACCAACTTAATAAGAGTTGAGGCAGGGTGAGCACACACTGGTGCGCGCTTGGCGGCAAGGAACTAGACCACACACCAGTGTGTGCTCACCCTGCCAAGTACCAACTTAATAAGAGTTGAGGCAGGGTGAGCACACACTGGTGCGCGCTTGGCGGCAAGGAACTAGACCACACACCAGTGTGTGCTCACCCTGCCAAGTACCAACTTAATAAGAGTTGAGGCAGGGTGAGCACACACTGGTGTGCGCTTGGCAGCAAGGAACTAGACCACACACCAGTGTGTGGTCAGCAGCGAACGTGTTAATTACTCAGCCAATGAATGAAGGTAACTGTGACAGTATTGAATCAACAGAAAATTTTGTCAAGTTTACAAGTAATCACCAAAAACTGCAGTTCTCTTCTCCTAGAATTGTAATAAATCCCTAATTAGCACAGAGCTATGCTTGCAACTATATCAGGCAAAAAAATAAGGAACGGAACTTACTTTCTAGGCACATTTTTATGAATATCTTTGATCATGGATTTGAACAGGGGGGTTGTGACAACTAAAATAGTTTGATAAAAAATAAAAATATATATTTACATTTTTAGGTAAAAAAAAACAAAGTAATAATTAATTGTAACTAAATACAGTCTGCTTTTCAATTGGACAGCTCCATTTTCCACTTTCCATAAGTCACCGGAGTTCAGCATTCCTTGGACAACTTGTGAAATAAATTCTCGACACAGATTTGGCCAATGTGGTCTCGGGCCAATTTTCAGCTAACAAATGTTTATGGTGTCTAAAACAAATAAAAAATATTATGATCATAATTAAAAAGTAAAATTTATACAGAGCAAATCATCCTACACAAAATGTATTTAAGTAACTGACAAAAAACTTTCTTCTTGTACCACTTTTTCAAGTTTCTTGGCTTAAAGCCAAATAAAATTTCAGAAAACATATAGAGCATGTGTATAAACAAGATTAGATCCAGAATGTTTGTAAGTCTTTTAATTATATTAATATAACTTCTTTATAATTTCTTTTTATAACCTTTGTGAAAAATGTTTACAAAATAGGTCCCTCTAATCAAATTTCCATTAGCAGCATAGGAATCAGTTTAAAAACCAACAATTTAGCATTTTGTACCATCACTCTATGGCAATTGATTACTGAGAAACAGAAACTGATAAATACAGTATGTTGTCTTTCAGAGCTCCTGAGGGAAGGTTAAAATTTATATCTTGATTATTATTTGAAATATTATGATAAAGTAAAGCAATTACTACTTGAGCAAAACATATTGACTATTATTGAGTAACACAAATTGAATTTTTAGTTAACCCGCTCAAACTCCTGTGCAATGTCTGAGGCCCTCCGGTCTGAACCTTTTTCACTACAACTGTGTGTCACAATTAGCTTGATAAATTTAACAGTAACTTCATAAATGACATGTTTTGATTTCTTTACCCTAAAAAATTATTTTAAAATTAAACAGTTATAGACTGTTTAATCACTTTTAGCAAGAAAAAGAATTATTACTGTACTTTTTCACCAGCTCCAAGAGGTAGGCTTAGAAACAAGTAGGTACGAGCCCATGTAGGTATTTCATCAAGACTTATTTTGTTTTCAAATGATTCTTTTATTTCACTTGGTACATCTATTTCCAGTTACATGCTAATAGTTAATGATAATTCATCAATCATTTAGTGTATTCTCATCAATAATAAGAGTTGAGGCAGGGTGAGCACAGACTGGTGCGCTGTTTATACAATTTATAAATCACTGAACAAATTGTGTGAACATGACAACAATAATTTACTGCAACAAGGAACATTGGATACTACAGACGGTGATTTAAAGATGAAGCCAACACTATCTATTGGATGTGAAATGAACTAGCACACCTAATGGCAGAAAAAAGAACTACGTCGAAATATAAGGAATATTTAAATATAAGGCAAAGCATATTGTTTGCTCAGAACGTACATGCACGCCTAAAGTCATTTGTCTAGCAAAATACGAGGACGTACAATGTACGTTGTTAGACAGGAATGGGTTAAGATTTAATAATTTATGCCCAAAAATGCAAATTTTTTGTTTTTGTGGCAGCAAACTTACTTTCTCATTACCGATGTTATTCTTACGGAGAATAAGCAAATTGATATAGCTTATTGATAAAGCTCATTATCTTTGATATTGTAGTTGCTGTATTCCTATATATCAATTGTTTACTAATACTTTATACTTTATACTTTTAACTGAAATGGCGACCTACCCAGGTAGGTATTTTAAGCCAAGTATGAATGAGAAATTAATGTAGGATGATTGTGGCGCGATCTTGTAGTCTTGTTACTGACTAAGGCTGACATGTTCCTTAGACAGGACTGTTAATTAATAGCCACACAGCCAATGGCAACTAATGGACCTACAGTTTAACGTGGAATCCGAACCACGGCCTCTGAATTACGAATTGGTCTAATTATGAGGATGGTCTTTTGCGGATTAACGCAGTATTCAATAGTGCGGACGTTAATCCACACAAGAGAACACTACATCCACCGACCATCTCTCACAACTATCCACAATTCGTGACCTCCAAGTAGCTGGACTACAGGACGTCGCCACCGTCCCAGTCTTAATATAATCATATGTTTTTTAAGTTTGTATTTGTTTTTAACTGAAGGTTAATTTTGTGAAACAATAAAACAACTCTGAACATAATTCTGTTCTCTTTATTTAATATACAATATATGATGACAAGGACCTTTATTTTTGAACCTTTTGAAGAAAATGAAGAAACGTGGAACAGCTACCTAGAACGACTCGAAATAGCATTTGTATTCAACAATATCAGTGAAACACGAAAAACAGTAACACTCCTACATGTTGTTGGTAAAAAAACTTATGGAACACTAAGAGATTTGCTACATCCTAAGATACCAACAGAGTGTTCATATAAAGAACTTATTCAATGTCTCACGAAACATTTTTCACCAACACCAAATGAGGTAGCAGAAGCGTTCAAGTTTCATAACAGACGTCAACAGGAAGGGGAAAATATGCAAAGCTTTGTAACAAAACTGAAAAGATTATCAAGATACTGCAACTTTGGTACCTATCTCAACACAGCACTACGGAATCAATTTATACAAGGAATAAGAAATGAAGCTATTCAAACCAAATTGATCAGCGAATCAGTCTTGACTAAGGAATAAGCGCTGGAGCTGGCAATTACGCTCGAGAAAGCCTACCAGGATGCAGCGACCATCCAACGTAAAGCATATCAGTTGGAATTGACAAAGTAAGTAGCAATATCAATCCTGATCAAGTTTGTTATAGATGTGGAAAATCACATAAATAATAAAGTACCTGGTGACCGAGCTTTGCTCGGATAGAATAACACATGTTTTTACAAGTTAATTAGCAAAATTAAAACAAATTTATTGCTCAATGAAAACATTTATGTGGTTTAAATAAAACCGTTTTCATACCCCTTAATTAATATGGCATAAATACTGAACAATACTATAGCCTCGGGTGGGGATCGATCACGCGACCTGAGCGTTACTAACTGAGCTACAGCGTCGGCCAAGTTGTCGTCGTCGTTTAAGAGTTTTTGGCCAACCTCAATTGTTTTAACTAATCTTATACTGAATTTAAATGTCCATACAGTTTGTTATTACTATCCTGTGATCAACTGATTTTGCTAGAAAAGGAATGAGGATTGAAAAGCAAAAGATAAATATAATTTACACCAGTTAATTGGTTTGTTACAGTGGCTTCAAGCAATAGAATGAATACGTTTTCTTTCAAAACACAAAAGATTTTGGAAATAATTTTCTCTGCTTTGAAGAAGCGTGAAGAACGCGCTATGCCGACCACATGCCGTTCATTGTACTAGAACCAGAGAACATAAAAGATAGAGAACGGCAACCATATGTGACGTTTCGTAGGGGTTCCGCTCTCCTGCCCTCTGTTGGAGATTCATCTAAAATAGGCCCTTTCAGTGCGGTGTCAGAATTAAGTGGCCCGAGTTCAAATCTCCAACACTAATTTTATATTTTTATACTCATTTTTTACTTTTAACACTTTAATTGTTTTTATATATCAGTTTTGTAACTTCCTTACAAAGGATATAATTTTAAAAATTAATATGGATTATTTGTTAAAGCTATTGCTGATAAATGTTTGTTATTTGTAGCAGGTGGCCCAAATATCATTTCGGACCGCCCAATCCCGCACTAGTGTCTCTTTTAAAATACACAATTAGTACACTCAAATATTCATGTTTAAGTCTCATCATTTCGTCTGCACCCTATTGCTTATTTCCCTTAATATTTTTAAGGTCTGTATGCAAATAAAAAAAATATTTACCAACAATAGCTTTGAAAAATAATTCCTATTTATTTTTCAATTCTATTCAGAACCAAAACAATTTAAAACTAAAATATAACAACAATTAAAGCATTGAATTTTAAAAATGAGTATAAAATTATAAAGTGAGTGATGGAGATTTGAACCGAGTTCTTTTAATTCAGGCCACCTGCTACTGTACTGTATTATTAGCAACAACACAGTGGCACACTCGTTGTTTATTCGGGCCACCGGTCGGGTGGCCCGAATAAATCTCTGACATTGTTGTATATGGGGCTGCCCTTCTCTATCTTTTATGTTCTTTGCTAGAACGTACAACAAAAGCCGTGGCTAGCAGTCAAAATCCTTTCATAGGGATGTAAAAGCTACAAGATTATTATTATTGTTTATTATTATGTAATTACATTTAAGTCTGGTTTATCCGGATTAATGTGGCGGGGACCCGATCCGTATAACCGAAAATCCAGATGATCTAAAACTAAACTGAAATATACCATTATAGACATCCACGTCACATAGACAACGATCGTGAATAGCGCCTGCAATATTAGTGCTGCAGACTGCATGTAACCTCTGTACAACAACATAGCTGCGAAACATTGCAAGTGTTTAACACATAAAACAAAACATCGGTCAAATTGACCGATCGGTAATTTTACTACGTAATAGTGGCTAAACTGCTTGACCTTGACGGCTGTCACCCCCAATACCTTCCCCCCAAACCCCTCTCCGTAATATTTGGTAATTTCCAACTAGTTGGCACGACGTTGTCGTGCATATTGGACGAATTGTGTGAATGCGGTCGGTCGATTTACCGCGTGTTTCGCTTACCGGCTGTCAATCGTCGGTCGAATATACCTGTACATATACCTTGTATAATCGGTAAAAGGCTGTAGTAAAACGCAACAAACAAAAGAACACCTGCTAGAAGTAAAATAACAGCTATATTTCCCACTATTAGACCACAAATAAATATGGCCTTGAGCAACAATCCTATTCAGATTTTTTCCCGAGGCCAGAGCTGGTCGTCTTGAAGCGTGGTGTTTGTAGTTTCATTTTTTTCTATCACATGATCTTTGCGTAATAAATATGATTTGTCATAAAATGTTGTAAAACATCAATTGTAACTCGTGTGATTGCCAAATGATACATAAAAACAATAATAAACACACTAAACACCAATAAAGCACAGTGACGGTCAAATTGACCGTATGTTTCTCTTAGCTTTTTAAAAATTATGTTTCGTTGTAAGTGTTAACGTGTTAAAAATTGGTTTTTAATTTAGTTAAAAAGATATTATTATTAGTTTTAGATACAAAATGAACCGATCTTCCGGAGTTAAAACAACTTTCTTCCTTTTCCAACCACTTATGACCACAGATCCAGTATATGCTTTGACCGTAAAAATAATTCCCAAACAAACAATCACTGTACATTTAACCTTAAACACCTACACTTTGACAGCCAGAATTGAAATGTCAAATAGTGACCGCTCACCCATGTACTAAGTGGTTGTAGATCTAACCTCAAAATCAAACAGCTACACTTTGACAGTTCAGTATTGAAATGTCTGCTAAGTGCTTGTAGCACTCCACTTGGAAACACCCCAAATATACAGAGTGTGCGATCATCATGTTACGCATTCATCGTTAGTAACACCTGCCGTGTCCAGCAAGCTGTTCCTTGTTACGTCTTAAATTTTGAAGAAGCCTCTTTTGAAAATTTACATCTTAACAATATAATTTTTTTCCAAAACCCAATCCGTATTCCAGATCAACTGGGCTTTACTGTATGTTTTATTAATACAAAAAATATATATTAAAATAAATATTCCATTTAGTACAGCCTATCACTTAACAAAAAGTTATGAAAGTATAAACTAAAAATACATAATACCAATTACCTTTAGCATGCTTGTTATCTCTATTATTCAGGGGAACTGTCATCGTCAGAGTCCAGAGATGTTGAATCATCACTGCTTGTGGCTGAATCACAGCTAGATGATCTGGAAAATTCCTTTAATTAGTTCTATTACCATAAACTGCAAGTCAGTTCAATTTTGTTAGTACTTTTTAGCTAGATTAAAAGATTCTACAAGAAAATTATTGTAAGAACAAAATTATTACTGGAAAAAAATTAACATCGATCAGGTCAGCAGTAATTTTTCAGTCTTCTATAAGGCATAAGGCAAGGGCAAGGGATGTTCTTAGTTATTAGGTGTTAACCTTAGGCATTGTGTTTTGAATAACATGTGAACCACAAGTGCTATCTACCATATACATATTCATACATACATGATATACATTGCATAACATACAAATTGTGAACAAAAATATTGTTACTGTCAAATAGGTAGTCAAGAATTCAATGAATTGAGAAATCAATAGAAATAATAATAGAATAAAAACCTTCTTCTCAAACCATTTTATACTATAAACGAGTTTTTGAACGGTAGATTTGTTCTTTGATTTCTAGAAAGCTTAATTTTATCAGTGTAATCAGGTTGGCAGCCCTGTTCCTACGTACTTACTTGCATCTCCTTATATACAGGTCCTCATTAATTTCAACTTTCATGATAATCCTTACAACTAATAGACAATTTACCTTTCATCATCAGTATGAATTTTCATATTTTGAACTCTCTCAGCCAATATTCCCTCTTCTTCCTGGACAAGCAAAGCAGCATGCTCAAGTTCAAGCAGTTCAAAGCCAATTTCGCTTTTTGAAACAGTTATCTGAAAAATGGAAATGAATCGAATTAAATTTCCTGAGTACATGGCCATTATGAATTTGAATTCATCAACCTCTTCAACTTAGTTGACACTGCTGGTTCGAAACTATCTTCCATTGATCCACCTTTCAATCTTCCATCTCTTGAGTGGTCAATATTGTGGAGGGTTTCTTTCTACTGAACATTTCCCTAAACCCACCCCTACTTCATAGGTTGACAGCACTGCTTGGATTTCCCTCAAATCTATGAATCCTTTAAGCTTTTTAACTAACCTTCCTATCCTTACAGGTTAGTTTGCACATAGGCTAATGTACATCTGATTTATATTATTTAATTTAATTCTGATTTATATTTAATATGTGATAAGGTGCCACATATTATATGAGAGCTATGTTAAACAGTCAAAACTTCTTTCATGTTTTCACAATTCTAATATTCAAGCCTTGCCGGTAAACGTCATTAATAGGCAACGGGCAATGCTACAAGAAATCTGGAACACCGTAGTGTATGTTACTTCTCCCACTACCTGTCCCTGCGTTGAGCACCTCCTGCGATGCTCAATCCCGGCTTGACAATCATCAACAATGGACGCTACAATCTCCGCCACTCCCAAATGTGAACTACGCACTGCGTTTTGATTTTTCAATACGAAAATATTGGAACCTGTAAAAATGTATTGGAAATATACTAAGAAAACCAAATGAGTGTCAAAAAAGTCCTCTTGTGGTTTAGAGTAGTCAACAATGTGCGAACAGAAATTCGTGATGAACAGCGAAGCGGACTGTCACTTTCCAATGATGCCGTGGAAAAATTGAGCATATTTTTCCTCAAAATCGGAGAATAAAGGTCTTGCTTCACTTTTTCCAGGGGAAGCGTTGATTCCATTCACAAAATGATGACAAAATAACTGCAACACGTGGACTGTTTCCGACGTTATCAGAAAGTAATGGTCTCCTGCTTTGCTGTTCCATCGCGAATGTCTGTTCGCCCATTGTTGAATGCTCTACACCACAAGTGGACTTGTTGGACACTCATACAGTTTTCTCTGTAGATTTCACACAACACACAATGAATCTTTTCAGAAATGAAAAAATGAAATATGTTCACAACATGAAAACATGGTTCAATAATGTTTTCGATGACTGTTTTAGCACTGAGGATCACAGATATGCCTTCAACGCAGGGATTAGTAGTGGGGGAAGTAACCTACACTGTGGTGTTGCCAGATTTTACTAGGCATCGCCCGTTGCCTTGAAATGACATATTTTATCGAGAAGTCTTGTATACACCGACCTGTTCCAATGTCTCAGTGAACTTGGCCAGCTTCTTCTCCGAGGCCCGCTGGAGCCAGATGCAATAGTCTGATATGTAAAGTTGGTTCAGTAAGTATCTTGGTTCACTAGAAGCAAACAGTGAGTGAACTTCTAGTAAACACTTCAGCACCCTCCTGCGTCCTGAAACATTATTGTTTAGTTTCTAAAAACTTTACATACTTTGTTAACTTTGCATCAACTAATAGAAAATTTGAACAAATATCAATTTTTTGTTCTGCTTTAAAATACTTTGAAGACATGCATATATAACTCTGTAGCATAACTGAAGGTTTAAAATATGTATAATTTAAGATTAATATATTAAAAACTGTACAAATCTCATTATCATTATCATTATCATCATCTTATATCTTATCTTATCTTATATCTTATTATCATAATCTTTATAATTTAGTGTCACTCCCACTAACATAACAAGTTTCAATGATACCATTTTCAATATACTTCACTACTCATTTGTCCATGTGATTCTGATTCTTGGTTATACATCATGCAATCATAATCTTTGTTCTGAACAAAGTAGTTTCAGTGTAACGACAATTGATTTGTGGCTTTTATACAACCCGACAATTATTGTTTTCAACAAGGGTCAATAAAAGTCAAAAGAAAGTAAAATATATCAAGTTTATGACAATTTAATGTACCATGAAAACCTATTTCTCCCCACAGGATAAGTGATCTACACTTGATTTTTTTTACAAATATATGCATACATGTGAATAAAAAGTTAAAAAAATATACAATTCAATTTGGAAGTTTCGAACTAGTCAAAGACAAGATCAAACAATGATATTGTATGAATAAAATTAAAAAAAGTTAAAACATACCTAATTTTAATATAGATATTGTATCTTTTAAAACTACATTTGTAAGATCCCAATTTCTATAAAGGGGATACGTGAGTGAACGTCGGAAGCAGCTCACTATCACACTGTGAAGACTTGAGGGACTCTGTGAACAAAATTGAATAGTTTTTATTCTAGACTATATTGCCAAAATTTACAATCTAAAGGGATAGGAACGTCTAAAATGTACAATAAAATAACTTGTTGACTGAGTACTTATAATGTACCAAATCTGATATGTAGATTAATTTTTATATATACACAGACTGAAAAACCTTCATTTCAAAAAATTTATTTGAAAGGGGAGTTTGTACCAAAAAATGTTATTGACTGGTAATAAAACAGATTGACCCAATATCTAAACTGTATCAAATTCAACAAAATTTTGAGTACATTTATTTTAAAAATATACAATCATAGTACAAATTCATTTCAAAACTTTGTATGAGAGAGGTGTAAAGGGCACCTACAAAATTCTTTATTATGCTACCTACAGATTTTGTTCAAAAATAAAAATGTACAAAAGTAGCATTTTTTAAATGTGACATTCCACGCTGGTAGGGTTCGGGTTACAAATAGCATGCGGTCGCATTAGGGTCCACAAGTAGTGGGAGGTTCAACTACTGCTAAACTATTATAGCAGCTGGTCCCTGGGTAGATGCAAGACTCGTAGAGCAGAGGTACGGATGAGGGGCTTCAATACTCCTTTGATGTAGTGGCTCGTATCCCTTGTATGTAAGGGTCGTAATCCTGGACCAACATTTAAATCTCTAGATCTCTATTGTCTAATAATATTAGAGCTTTCAAACTTAAATGATAAAGTTGAACACAAACTATTAAAAAATGGTCTCTCAATGACGAAAAGTTAATCTCAGAGTTACATAGAGTTATTAACTCATGTTAACATACAGTGATTACATGTGTTACAAAAATAAACTCTGTGTGGTTATTCGTATTTTTGTTAAAATTCCATGCCAACTAAGGTGTCAAAAATTATAAAAAAACATTTTGGATACCTTACATAGTTATTGTCCGAAACTCATTTTCCTACACAAACATAGATCAATTAAAAATTATATTGTTCATTAACATTTGTAAAAAACTTATAAATTTAACTGATTTTTTATTCAATAAAAACACTGATAAAAATATCTACAGTCATAACAACTGAGCTTAATTTTTTTTAATACTCACAGAGAACCATGACAATGTTGCACTTAATTTGTTAATAGTCCACGCAGATTCCACATTGTTTTCACCCATTGTCGTTCGGTGATTATAAGCGAAAGCAAATACAATGTCGACGAGAGATAACCAAACTCCGCCTTTATCTTCTTTACTGAGCAAAAACTCCTTGTTACCAAGTTTTTTTAAAGTATCCTTTTCCTCATGGTTTAATTTCACTGCAAAACATTTAAATGAGAATCAATTACAAGTTTTAACTAACAATGAATATTGTAAAACCTAATTAACTTCCTAAACTTATTATTTCTTAAAATAAAGTTAATTGTGATGAAACACATGTATAGTAAATAAATGCACTAAATACCTTATAGTTTATCAAAAAATTAAAAATGGATATTCTCTGGTGTGGGTTAAAATCCGCTCTATTGAATATGTTAATTCGCAAAGACCATCCTCATAATTAGACCAGTTTGTAATTTAAAGGCAGTAGTTCACACTCCACGTCAAACTGTAGGTCCTTTAGATATGCCATTGACTGTTGCACTATTAATTAATTAAGAGTCCTGCCTAAGGAATATGTCAGCCTTAGTCAGTATCAAGATACAAGATTGGGCCACAGTCATCCTACACTAATTTTTCATTCATAATTGGCTTAAAATACCTACCTGGCTAGGTTGCCATTCCAGTTAAAAGTATAAAGTAAATAAAGTATAAATCAGCTGAATTTTTTATCGTTAAACTAGTTTTGAATAATATGGTTTAAATGCCACAAAAGTGAAGTCCTTAATCGAACAAGTGGTTGATTGATGAAAAGTGGCTAGACTCTGGGTCTTACAATACATTCACCTGGGCTTGCTCAACATCAGTTCATAAAGAGGTTACCAGGATTTATTTAATTTTTAATTTTAATTTTTAAAATCATCAAAGTATACAATCTTAATGATTAATCTATTACTTCAAATTTCAAAATTAACTGATGAATGAAAAACAAATTTTCTTACACAGAGTTTTAAGGTGTAAGAAAATTCAAACAAAATACAGTTGACTCGTGATAGTCCGACACTTGATAGTCCGACACGCTTGGTAATCCGACGCCGTATCTAGCCACATTTTGCGCCGAATGAGTCATCGGTCTAGACGTTTGTTTACAGTGTATTGTACAGATTTTCGTGTTGTGAAGTCTTCCTTTTGTTAGTACAGTAGCTCGCTGTCTTTACTAGTAATCACATCGCTCGTGCTGTTAGTGATACATGCGTGTACTGATCAGTGCTTTGTGTGAAAGTACCGTAATTGAGTGTTCAGTGAAGTGTTAAGTGTCAAGTGATGGCAAGTACAACTGGAATCACTGTAAAACGTAAACATAAAACATTAACTCTTTCCGAAAAATGGGAAATAATTAAGAGGTTAGACCGTGGTGAAACTCCAACAGCTATTTCTAAAGCTTATGACATCGGGCGACCAACCATCTATGACATCTTGAAAAATTGAGAAAAACATTTTGTGAAACATTTTGTGAAAACTGTTGAAGACGACTCAAAGAGAAAACCTCTTAGATTGGCTGAATTTCCCCAAGTAGAAGAAGCACTTTATTCTTGGTTCAAACAGCAAAGGAACAGACAGGCTCCGATTTCTGGGGATCTTTTGAGGGAGAAAGCAAAATTCTTTTATCGTGAAATCACAAAAAAAGATGATTTCTGTGCCAGTGACGGGTGGTTTGAGAATTTTAAAAAGCGACATGGTATTCGTTATGTTCAGATGAGTGGGGAGAAATTGTCGCTGACGAGACAGAAATTCCTAGCTTTATCAAGAACCTCACCACAAAAATCACTGAACTAGGCCTTACGCCTGATGCCTACAATGCCGACGAAACGGGATTAAATTGGCGGCAACTTCCCATGAAAACATTTGTGACAGATGATGAGAAAAAAGTGTCTGGGAGAAAACTTCAAAAAGAGAGAATCACTTTAATGGTTTGTTCAAATGCCGCTAAGAATCACAAGTTGAAACTGCTAGCTGTAGGTAAAAGTAAGAACCCGAGGGCATTTAAAAACACCAAGATAGAAACTCTTCCAGTGGTATATAAGAATCAAGGACAAGCGTGGGTAACTCAAGAAATTTTCCGAGACTGGTTTCACAACCATTTTGTCCCAGAAGTAAAACAAGATTTGAAACAAAAAAACTACCGTCAAAGGCCCTTTTACTGTTAGATAATGCCCCCGGACATCCGGCTGTGGAGGAATTGAGAGTTAAAACAGCTAATGGGTTCATTGAAGTTATGTATTTGCCAGCAAACACAACTGCTGTCATTCAACCGATGGACCAAAATGTTATATAAACATTGAAGGCACATTACAAGAAGCGCCTACTGATGGACATCGTCAGCCAGCCCGATGCAGACATCACTTCTGTTTTGAAGTCATTTAACATAAAGAATGCCATCCTTAACGCATCATTTGCATGGCAACAAGTTAAAACTTCAACTCTCATAAAATCGTTGAAGCATATTTGGCCAGAAAATCCACTCCTGAAAGAGAAAGAAAACGAAGATGAACAGTCTCAAGTTAATGGAGTTGTGAATGACACACTGACACTTTGTGGTAATATCACCGTTCCACAAGAACGTTCAGAAGATTTAAGAAGGTAGGTCTTAGACGACAACTTAAATGCGGATGAAACAGATGATGAGATAGTACTGGAAGTCACTTCTACTATTCAAGACGAAACAATGGAGGACGCCGTATAGGAAAAATACACCGTCAGCTGTAATGAAGCTATGGCGGCCGCCAACACATTAATACGCTGGTGCGAGGGGCGTGAACTAGACTTCAACAACGTTTTTATGCTGAAAGACATCCAAGAAAAAGCCATGACAGTCTGTTTACGTAAGAAAAAACAAAAAACAATCACAGACTATTTTAATCCGTAAGTTTGCACAATGTTTGCTCTGTACTTTAGTTTTTTTGTAAACGCTTAATCATTTTGCGTTTTTCAATTTTATATGTAATAATACGGAATATACTTTTTTGTAAAAAATAATGCCTAAATTGATTATTCTACACCTTTGATATCGAAGAGTATACAAAATAATATGTCAAAAATTGATTTTCTTAACTTATAAGGACAAATTTAGTAAAAAAAAACTAACCTTCGGTAATCCGACATTTTTGGTAATACGACACCCCCTCGGTCCTATAACTGTCGGATTATCACGAGTCAACTGTACAAGTATTTAATAGGAATGAAAATATTATATTCACACATGACTAGAACTTTTCAAAGTGCCAGATTCTGTAACTGAAGTAAATACCCCGTCATAGCAGACCTGCATACTCAACGAATTTCCAAATCAATAATATGACAATAGTAATATGTACAAAGTTTGATCAATACCTGTAAATAAATAAGAGAATTACCCTAATCTCCATGAGATTAACATGGAAAAGAGTATGCAGGTTTTCTGCTGTGAGCAACACTGAAATTAGGCATTTTCCAATAAATCAATTTTTATTTTGACAACATACCAAATTTAATCAACATCTGTCCATAAATAAAGGAGTTTGCCTCCATATAAACAGCTGCCATTATAACACATAAACTATGATTTTTAAGCATGAATGGATAGATCCCAACCACATGAAGCTAGATACCAAGATTCATTAAAACATATAGATTGATAATTGAAATATGAATTTATCCTTTCCTCTATAAGATTAACATTGGAGCCCCAAAATACAACGTACAGTGTTTAGATTTTTTTTATATCTCGGTAACCGTTGGAGATAGAGCAAAAATGTTAAGGAACTAAATTGTGTAGTTTTTAAGCTGATTCTAATGGTAAAAGATGAATTAAATTTTTTTTAAATTAGGGCCTACATATGAAAAACGCAAAAAACCCAATTTTTGATTACAAAACCCTCTCAAACTACCCTTCCTATTGACCAATATGTCTGGATTGTGAATAAGATATCTAAACAGAGACAACACCACACTGACTCTCATCGGACTACTTTCGTGCGGTTTACTATAGCAGACATTCAGTCCCAAATCGAATGTGAAAGGGAAGCTTTTCAAAGTGAACAGGACTGACAACCAGTGACAGCCTCAATGGTAAATTGTATTAATTTCAATAAAGAAGCTAAGGTATCTATTTGTTGAAATTTTAAACTTATTACCATCATCAAAAGTCTCAGTTGACCAGGGAGCTTTGTAGCCTAAATATTCCTGTAAAACATCAGGTTCCATAAAGTCAGCCAAGTAGTGATCGGGACAGAACTTGTCGTTTTCTTCATTAGTCCTCAACTCCTCTCTTCGAGAAACGGGTATATGGTCTGGATCTGGGAGGTCGATTATCTCTTTAAATTCTGACTAGAAAAAGATATGGGGAGGGTTTAAACTATTAAATAGTTTCAAAAAAATATATTTTATAAACTCTCTGTAGGCCTAAAGCTGCTATTAGGGAGTTTCTTACAATCAATTATAATTGAGTGTAAAATAATATAGTAAAGTCTGGTTTATTCAGATCCGAATCATACAGATTCCAGCTTATCTGGATCAGATTAAGAAAATAGAATAACAGTTAAAATGTAAGTTTCATCTTGAGCACCTTCAAAATTAAGATGCAACCACAGTACTTGTTGTTTGCGGCAAGTATCACTAACGATGATTGTGTAACATATTAACGCACATTCCAAATAAGTTTTATATTTTATCTGAAGTTTTTTTCTTACCTAAAACTAATAAATAGAACTGCATTGTTTTTCCAGACTTTACTATTATTTTTGAATCAAATTAAAAACTTTTGAACATGTTAACCCTCCAACGGTTCACTATTTGACCCCTTGAGGTTCACCTCTTTTTGGCACTTTTGCAGGCTTTTACTAAAAAATTCACATTAAATAGTAAAAATATAGTAACTATAACATATTATACACCATTTTATTCGAAATTAAATTATCTATAGGGTAATAGTAATATGTTTTATTTTTATCTTGGTTTTGATGGGTGTAGCCAATTGAAATTTATAAAAAATTTTTTTTTAAAGATTTCTTAAAGTTTGCTCCCCCACAAAACACAGTAAATAAATACCAGTCAAAAATTGAAGATAGCCAAGTTTTTCAAAATTTAATAAGGGAAATAAAAATATATAGTTTTATACACTTAAGTCACTGCTATTAATTTTAAAATTGTGAAATTAAC
The DNA here is from genome assembly GCA_023375725.1 of Nephotettix cincticeps. NCBI lineage: Eukaryota > Metazoa > Arthropoda > Insecta > Hemiptera > Cicadellidae > Nephotettix > Nephotettix cincticeps. The sequence goes on along the minus strand of CM041791.1, from coordinate 128,544,975 downwards.
ATCAGAACACCAAACGCGACGAGAACGTGTAACGCCACCATTGTAAACAAAGCGACATAACCGTGCAACTGAAGACCGAAGTTTTAACTAACAAAGAACTCTGACGCATAGAGTAAACAAAACTAAACATACCTCGGCGGAAAGCGTATGATCTGTAGAAAACAACGATACTATATACAATGTAGTTTTAACCGAAAATGTATCCACACCATTGCTTTTTGTAAAAGCTTATCTACCGTCAATTGATCGACGGTGAACCTTCGACGACCGGCGGTGGCGTCGATTAATCAACGGTAAAACCGTTCGAGGGTTAAACGCCTTGGCAAAGTTAATTACGACGCATTTACATTTCAATAAGAATGTGGAGGCATTTTATATTGTACTTGTTAAACTATTAAGAATGTTTTGGGGAAAGAAACTGCTCTAGTACACGAACCTACAGGTCTAAACCAATAACGCTTTCTCCTAGGCAATCCTTTAAAGCGCTGCGCTGACGAGCGTAACTTTCTAGCCATTCGGAAGTGCTATTCGAATCCCGACATGAGCAATATTTCTTGCAAATATGGTTTATGGAGGACCTTAAATAAACTGACCGGCTTTAAGTTGAGCATTGTAAAATATTCAGTGGACACCTGTTTTCTTTTGCAGTGGTTATAATCATTTTTAAGCTTTTTTTGTTTAAACTTTGATATTTCATGAAGATATTAGTAATTATTTTTATGTTACAGTTAAGAGTAAAAAGCTTGCCACTTCTAGGGTTAAACGCCTGCAATATTTTTCAGCTGTTCACTTTTATTGTATTTTAAATATTTGATAATATAAATAAATTAAGAATTTCTGGTAAAATAGACGGTAAAACAGATTAAGGGTTCAGGGAAAGAACATGTTCAGTCACATATTCAAAACTTTTCAGGAGAGCCTTTTTAAAGGTTGTACACTAATAAATCGTGTTTCTATAGCAACACTGTTAAGTGAGAAGAAATATTTCATATTGGTATTGTTTTTATAACACTTATCTGAGTCAAAAATAAATCTTTTTCCATTATTGTGCTATGTTAAAAATAAAAAAATGTCACTGGACTGAACATGTTTTTTCCCAGTTTCATATGGACGGAACTAATTCTTTCCCTGTGTATGATTTCATTATCCTTAAATATCTCTGGACTGTTCAGGTTTTTCCCCTGGATGAATAAACATGTGACAACATCCTCAAATTTTCTATCAGATGACATTAAAATAAAAAAATTAAAAATTTTGGACTGAACACGTTCTTTCCCTGGACCCGTCAGATGGATTCAGAAATTGGAAAAAAATCTTTTTTTTCATCTCTCAAACATAAAAATGCATTATTTGTCTTATTTCAACTATGTGGTTTACTTATCTCACGATAAAAAATAGGTAAATATTGATTTTAATTGGAGTATGGAATACCTTGACCCGTAGAAACACTCCTGAAGTAAGGTTCCCAAACCCATATTTTGGAACATCAAGGCCGACTGGGACAACTTGTTCAGCTGGAGGCAATTCTTGATCCAATAACCACTCATCTTCATCTGTTTCTTCATCACCATCATCGTTATTTATATTCCCTAGAGGAATTAAATGTTTTATATTAAGAGTCTGCCTTACTAGCGAAATTTTCGTTTCAGCCCTTCAAGAACGATGTTAATTTTATGACACCATTACTGGTTACTTGATAGTCCTAAAAAGATGTTTGATGTGTCAAATTAAAGGTTATCAAGGTAATAACATTATTTTTTTATTTTCTTTTTCCTAGATTTATAATTACGTAGCAATTATATCGAATGATAAACAAGTAATTGTTTTTTATATAAAATAAAAAATAATGGAAAATGTAATTCCCTAGATAACCGCTTTATTCAACACCTCAACCATCATTTTACAACTAGGCCTGAAGAGTAATGCTGTCTCAAAATTAAGATTGTTCTTATGGGACTTAAATCTAAAATGGCGAAGGTAGACCTATGGTACTGGTAAAAAAAAAGTAATATTAAAAATATGTATAATTTTAACTAGTCTTTACTTACAATAACTTTACACATTGTTTATGATAACTAAAATAAAATTTGGATGGTTCAAGATGGATTTGAATTATCTACATTCAATCGTAGGCCTAATACTATGCACCTTATCTGTAAAAAGATACCAAATCTCTTAATTATTATTTTTTTAAATCTATCCTTTCATAATCGATTTAAAAGTTAGATTGAGTAAACTTCAGATTACATAAACTTCAGAACTTAGATCAACATAATTTAGATAACACTTCCTTTGTTATTTAGATTTTTACTGCGGAAATTTTGTGACCTCCAAGTAGCTGGATTACAGGATGTCGCCACCGTCCCAGTCACCAAGCAACAATAGTCACACAAAAGAAACAATGAAAGTCCAGCTTTGTTCCCGGCTTAGTCCAGATGATGAACTAATCTTGAAATGTTATAGCCCAACTCATCTGAGACGGGATCAGAATCCACATTCCGAAACATCGTGAAATCTTTTTAACTGATTGTGTATCATGGAAAATCTCCGCAGTAACATTCTAAATAACATAAACCCAGTATTCCCAAAAATGAATTTCAAACCAATAATACATCAAAGTTAAATTCATTTTCATCATTATGAGAAATATTAAAATAATGGTTTTGCTTTACTAAAATATGTGGTTTTAGACAATAGACAATATTCTTTTGCCTAGTAGCGGCAAGTTAAGCATAAGGTGGATGTTATAAGTACAGTAGTTATAATTTGAAGTGCATATTAAACAATTAAAATGTTTAGGAAGATTTCTTAATACCTGATACAACTTCAATTGTTGGTTTTATTTTTTCTTGCTGCTTTTTTGGTGCCAAAAGTGTACCCAACAAATCCAGATCAGGGAAGTGTTGCCCAACTTGCTCTTTTTTCAGCCGTACTTCAAATTCGCCGCTATCAGAATTAAAACTTGTGGGTGGCTCATCATTGTCTATTAATCCGCAAGGAAAATGTAGTCTGGAAGAGTTCCACAGTTTTTAATTTGTATATAGTATTTTTGTCTTTTCATTTTTTACTTACCCTTCACAGTAAAACCAGTAGTTGGCCAATGTTCTCAAATCATTGTCAGTGAACGTGTGCAGAGTTAAAAGTGGCCATTTAACTGTCCGTATTTTGTAAAATGATTGTGATGTGTTTTAAATGCCAGTTTTTCTAAATATCAACTAAGTCAATATGACTTATTGGTCATAACTTCATTATTGCAGTATTAACAAAATAATCATACAATTGACCACTTGACACTGACACAGCATCTGTTGGAAAAACTGTAGAAAATTTATGACTTGCATGAACTGAAAATGACAGAGGTAATTCAAAACCTTTTACAACTACTTACTACTTTCAATTAGAAATTTTAACAATTTTTTAACTATTTCAGTATTTGTCTTCTTCCACTACATTACCATCAACATTAACAATACTACTTGTAAGTCATCAATTCAAATTAGGAATTCAAGTGGTCACGACATATTGTCAATCCTAAAAAATTGACGATCTCATAGTTTGGCACCTTGATTCATCCCTATTTCTACTACTACTCATAAACTACTCAACTGAACGCACTGAGCTGCTGGCCAATAAAAATTGTTATATCAAGGGAGATAAAGTCACTGTCGTGGGTGGTGCGTAAAATTTATAGAAAATACTGGTAACCACTTTTTATGTGTCAGTTCAGCGCATATTTAAGAATAAGGGCTATTGTATCAAGTGTTGAACTATCATAGCTTTTTAGTGACGAATGTAAAACATAGTTGTAAAAGAGGTACCGTAGTAAACTCCACCTGCCAGTAAAATTTTCATTACGCCAGTTTTGGGATCAAAACTAGTGATATCACTCTCTAAGGTTTAAATGCTTACACACTACCCACTGGCCAGCAACCAACCTAGTAACTTCATTATACTTTTGGGTACTTTCGTATTATACCAACCTCACCTGTACGTAGGCAAAGTATATTCCGTCATTCTGCAGTCTGCGGAGTTAAGTTAGATTGGTTATAGATATTTTTATAATATGAATATACAGTAGAACCTCCCATATTCGACCATGACGAGACCGGGCCTTGGTCGGAACAGCCAAAAGTCGGATATCGGGAGGAGAAAATTAAACATATTCCTTAGGAAGAAAAATAGCAATGTATCATTGTTATGAATCTTAAAATACCTTATTCAATAATTTAACATGAAGACATATGGAAAAAAAATAATTTATAAAAATTTTTATTATCAGGTCCAAAACACGCAGATTTTCAAAATTTTGGAAATAACTAATTTTCGAGTAGAATAAGTTTAGATAGGTCTAATGTCCAGGATATTGTCTTTGTATTATAGTTTAAAATCTAAAAATTTAACATACGCTTATGGAGAATAATGTAAACAATACAACCAAAACACTGTATAACCGTTTGACAGTTCTTGATTGAAGACGGCAAAGAACAATATGTGAATAGAGGTTTCATAAATATTTTTTTTATGTATGTAATAATGTAAAATTATCAGGTTACTATTTGTAAAAACTTAAGGTAACATAACTGTCCGAAATAAAAGCAGGAAAGAGTATTTCCAAAATCTTCCGTGTTTTGATAGAAAACGTATATTCGTTGTATTGTTTGAATTGGTTTGCAAATTAAATTTCTCTTTTGCTTTTCAATCCTCATTCCGTTTATATCAAAATCAGTTGGTCACAGGCTAATATAACTGTATGGATAGTTAAACAGTAAATGACAAAAACAATTGAGGTTATAAAAGACCTAAACATTGGATAATGCATCTTACTTATTTTTTATAGTATTTTCAAAATGGGATACGTTCAGGAAAATTAGATTAAATCGGTATACCACATAAAGTATGTGATAAAGCACAATTATGTATAAGCAATGTATATCTAAAAAATACCTATATTACATAAATTAAAACATGAAGACATGTACAATAACTGAAAAATAATAATATTTATACGTAATCGAAGGATAAGTCTTTTATGTTTTGTCACGCTTGGCAACGACGGGAGCGTGGGAAACATAGATAAATCGACGGATGGAACTATCGGTTATCGGGAGGTCGGATATGGGAGTTTCTACAGTATGTATATTATCAATATCATACCTAACGTAACCCCGCAGAGCGCTGATGTAGGAAAATAAAATGCAACGTATGGTGTAGTCTACCGACTACACGAAAGTACCTATTTTCTAGGAAACAGATTAAAAATTGTTATTTATGGAGCAATTTTATACCTTTACAACTCACCTCAAAAAGTAAGGAGAAGAGTAAAACCAAAACACAGACTCTAGAACATTGATTTCAACTTCCTTCAATTGTGTGTATGGAGCGTGGATTTTAATGAACAAATATTCCTCATTTTGGGATATGTTGAATGAAGGAGTCAGCATATTTCATACTGAAAAATAAGAAACTAAGGCTTATAACTTCAATAGTGATTATTATGAGAATAATTAAAATACTGCAAAAGTAAATAAAATTGATAATAATAATTATGTGTGCCTTAAACTATGAAAATAATGAAATAACAGTACTTTAGTTTTATTAAATTTTTGAGAGGGGTTAGATATAAAGTTATATTTCTAGAAAAAAAGTAAGTTTTTTTTGTTCAAGCAATTTGTGTTACATAATAGAATGGGTAAAACAAATATCTTAGCTAATACAATGGACAGAGTGATATAAATGTGATATAAAAAGACTACAGTATCCCAATAATTACAAATTGTTTACTTTCTTTTTCATTTGCCACATGTTGGATGTGTTATTTAACATTTTCATGTATATTTCAGCCTATTTATTTTAAATTTTATGCAACATTAATGCAGGCTACAGATTTTTTAATGATATGAGTAATATTATGCTGACCTTTAATCACTATTGACTCCTACCATTCACATAGAAATCACGAATAAAACCCAAAAACTTTATTAAATTCACTTTTACATATACTATTTAAATCATAACTAACATTTAATATACTCACTATAGATTCCGCTATTCATTATAGATCTGACTATAGATTAGTAATAAATCTATCATTGAGTGGTTGTAATTCTAGCTTAATAATCTGAAGGGGCTCATTCCATCCTCAGTAAAATGTTAACTAAATTTTTATTTTATTTTGTATTATTTCACGACAGTGACAATTTGTATGTTTTGATAGAGAACGGTCCTAATCCTGGTCTCGTTAGGCCTACTGCCTAACTTTGATCTGGTTTTGGATAGGTAATTAATCAATGGCCCAATTTCAAATGGTGACTCTCAAAATACATAGTAAACAAATTCCTAGCAGTATCCCTAACCTAACTGTTATTTTATTGTGTAGGTCTATCTATTTAATTAAGCAATGAGATATGAGTGTATAATGAGGATATTATGAACTTGTACTCTTGCGACTGAATAAGGCTGTTAATTAATAGCTTAATAGCCAATTGCATTCAAGGGGCTACAGTTAAATGAGAGATCAGAATCACAATTTTTTCTAATGAATTAAGAACTGGTCTTATTATGAGAATAACCTTATAGATGAATGTAGTATTCAATAGTGCAGACCTTGATCCATACCGAGGAATAGTGCATCCACAGGCCATCAAGTTATAGGCTAACTATCCACAACTATTTATAACCTCCAAGTAGCTGGATTACAGGATTAGATTACCATTTGAAATGACAACCTACCCAGGTGGGCATTTTAAGCCAAGTACAAATGAGAAATGAGTGTAAGATGATTTTGGCCTGATCTTATAGTCTTGTTACTGACTGCCTCTATTCCAGTGATAAAACACATAAATCGTATTTACCATGAAATATCCACCTGGGTGAATCGGCATCTCGTAGTTAAATAGCAAATGAACAAAAGTGCTAAATAGATAAAAAGATAGGCTTAAGACAAAACAAGTAGATAAACCCTAGTTCCATTGATGTAACTTAATACGAAAGTCCACAGTATGTACTTTACAAATAAATATACGACCATACACAGGTGGATCATAATATGATGTGATCAATATTACATTAAAATAAAGTTTAAAAAGGCAATATAAAAATCTAAAGTAAGTTAATGTTGAGCTCAACTGACAATAGGCCACTAGTGTCAGTTATGTCAGATAAGCTATAAGCTTAAGATGGATTCCAGTTAATGTCTTAAAAATGTAAAGCTATGCCATATATGAGAACAATTCTTACAAGATTATCAATAAGTAGATAGAATAGAGCAACAAATGTAACTTTACACTTAGCTAATCTATATACACTTCTAAGGTTATTTTTCTCAGTTGCCTTAGTTGTTGTTTTAGGTTATGTTATTACATGACATGCCATGCTTTATGGGTTCTTCTTTCTCACTCTAATTTGATACTGTATCATAATCGGTGGTCGCATTTGTTCTCATTAAGAGGAAATATAAATTTACAGTACACGTAATTTTTGAAAAAAAATGAATGAGTTAATAAAAAGGCGAAAGACTTTTTATTATTTTTCTTTTATTTATTTATTTCTTTTCTTTTTCTTTTACCTATTCCTTTTTATTATTTTAAAATAATATTTCTTAGTAGGAGAAAGGAGGAGCATTCTTAAAATTCATGATTTAATTATAAATCTAATTATACTTTCGTGTATGAGTTGTAAAAATATGAGTGTCGTTATCATGATATTAAATTAAAGAAAATGATTATATCATATGCATATAGAGGAGGAATATAACCATTTAATCTCTTACTCGTCTATGGCGTGCCCTTCATAGACGGCAAAACAGTGGGTGTGGGTAAGAAATTCATTTGTGAATTTCGTTTATTTCCTGATGGTTGGTTCATAACAAAAACAGAAGCTTGTAAATATGCATGATGGGGGGCGCTAAGCGTGAAAATATCTTTATATTGTTAACAAATAAAGATTATTAGCACTCACTCTTAAAGGGTGAAATAGGTCGTAGTTCGTCTATTTGCAAACGAGACTCGTATCTGAAACAATTAAAAATAGTTACGTAACTAAAAGTATTGGGCGATAAGCCCATTACATTTGAAATGGATTGAATACAAAATAGTGTTTCAATTGGCTAGTTTTTAAGTTAAATAAGTTAAAAAAATATATTCTTATTTTGAATATTTACTAATTAGTTGCAATTAATTAAGGTAATTAATTAATTAATTAATTAACTAACAGCTGGGGTAATATCTATGCAGTTTTATTTCCGAAATATAATTTTTTAGAGCATTTGATTACAATTTCATGCAATACATATTAAGTAGAAATAAAAAAACTAAATAAAAGAGACAGTTTAGTATAGAGAATATGATTGTATTTACTTTCCTGTGGGAATTAGTTTAGATGTGTCTAAAGAGAATGTTTTCAGTTCCCTAAACAGCTGTACTTATAACCATATGATGTCACTCACCAAATGACGTCACTGTTTCAAATTTTGGTCGCGCAAATTTCTAACACCCCCCACCCCCAGAGCTAAGACATATACGAGCATTCGCAGATTGACTCTGACACCACTCACCTGACGTTTAATAAAATGTTAAACAATATTGATACTATGTAGAAAACAAGCATGGCTTACGTCATAAAAAAACTTGAAAATCTAATACCTTATTTGCAAAACTATAAACCAAGACAATTTTTTTTATACTTCATTTGTTAAAAACAGTTATGATGTTTGAATGAGTATAGTGATTGGAAACCCGGATTGGAAATTTTATCATTGTATAGTATTTAATTATCTTAAAATCATCATCATCTTAAAATATAATTAGAGTTTTGTCTTTACATTACTAGGAATAATTATATTTTCGATTTTTCGATAAAAAAGAAAAATCTAATCTAATCTAAAACACCCCAGTCGCAGCAGACCTGCGTACTGAGTGAATTTTAAAATCAATAATATAATAATAACATATGGTAAGTTTTATCAACATCTGTCGATAAATAAGAGAGTTATTTGCCTATTCTCCATAAGATTAACATGTGAATAGTATGAAGGCTTGTTGCTGTGAGAAACATTTAAAGTATGCATTTCTAACATAAACAATTTTTATTTTGACCATTTATACCAAGTTACATAAACATTTTGTCAATGAATAAATGAGTTTGCATATTCTCTATATGATTTACATGGGAGAAGAGTATGTAGGTTAGCTTCCATTATAAACACATAAACTATGATTTTTAAGCATGAATGGATAGATCCAAACCACATGAAGGTAAATACCAAGTTCCATCCAAAAATATTAAATGATAAGTGAAACATAAATTTTTCCTTATCCTCAATAATTTTAACATTAGCGCCCCAAAATACAACGTACTGTGTTTAGATTTATTAATAACTCGGTAATCGTTGGAGATAGAGAAAAACTTCAAGGAACTAAATTGTTTAGTTTTTTAACCTGATTCTAATAGTAAAAGATAAATACTAGAATTTTTTTAAATTACATATTAAAACCGCAAAAACCTAATTTTTTACTAAACCTCCCCAAACCACCCGTTCCGGTTGACCGATATGTATGGATTATGAACTCGTCCGAGTAAATGTAGGAATACACGTCTCTACCAAACCTGTCTCGATCGGATCATTTTTATGAGAGTTAACGTGTTCACAGACACATATGTATAGATTTATATATACAATTTTTAACAACTATTGTTTTTGTCCTCTGGCCACCTCAAAATAAAAATAACATGGTCCAGGGCTTAAGTCTTGCCATGAGACTTACTATAATAGCTTTTTCCCCTATGGGAAATTTTCCAAAACTACCAATAAACCCATCTTTGTTCGGGTTGGAGGATTCAGGTTAAGGAAGAAAGATTATCATGATAAAATACAAACCTGAAATCTTAAACAAATCAATACTAAGAATAAAATCAATTCCCAGCTTAATTATTTAGCACTAATAAGAATTTTGTCTGTCGATTTCTTGGGATTATAATATTTTCGGTTATTTCTGTTTTATAACCCCGTACAGCTGAAATGGGTCTTATCTCGATTTTTGCCAGTCTGTCTGTAACGGTAAAGGTATTTTGTTCGTCTTTTCCGTGAAAACGAGAGCACCCATAGTTGTGGAACTTATTTTCTTTATTTCATACCTTGAAGTTTGGTGACGGACCTAACAAGACACCCTCAATGTCGAATATAGCTCAAAACAAGGTTTTTGAGTGCTTAATACTTTATTGTCCGTTTTTTGACTTCTTGGGCCAGTAAACCAACCCCTTCTCCAAATGGTATAGAATAAGGAAAACCAGTTTCTTATCTGTGGATACTCCCGTTTTCACTTAGAAGACAAACATAAATGCATAGTTTAACGTTACATAAAGACAGACAATAAATATAACATAGGACCCATTTAGGCTTTTTGGGGTTATAAAACAGAAAAATCGAAAATATAATTATTCCTAGTAACTGTAAAGACAAAACTCTAATTATATTTTAAGATGATGATGATTTTAAGACAATTAAATATTATAAGACGATTATAAGATGATAAAATTTCCAATCCGGGTTTCCAATCACTATACTCATTCAAACATCATAACCTAATTTACCGAATGAAGTATCAACAAAATTGTCTTGGTTTATAGTTTTTCAAATAAGGTTTTAGATTTTCAAATTTTTTTGCGTAAACCATGCTTGTTTTCTACATAATATCAATATTGGTTAACATTTTGTTAAACGTCTGGTGAGTGGTGTCAGAGTCAATCTCCGAATGCTCGTATATGTCTTAGCTCTGGGGGGGTGTTAGAAATTTGCGCGACCAAAATTTGAAACAGTGACGTAATTTGGTGAGTGACATCATATGGTTAATAAGTACAGCTGTTTAGGGAACTGAAAACATTCTCTTTAGACACATCAATGTTCTAACCTAATGCCTACAGGAAAGTAAATACAATCATATTCTCTATACTAAACTGTCTCTTTTATTTAGTTTTTTTATTTCTACTTAATATGTATTGCATGAAATTGTAATCAAATGCTCTAAAAAATTATATTTCGGAAAAAACTGCATAAATATTACCCCAGCTGTTAGCTGAGTATTGAAATAGACTTAACAAATACAGTATATATGGTTTTAACTTTAAAGATACAGCATGTTGATGTTTTATTTGTTGAAATTTAGATTTCGCAGCTTCAAAAATCCACCTTAAACCTACAAAAATGAATCCAAAATCTTTTCACCAAGGAAAATTATTTCACAAAGGAATATTGAAAATTCCTTTAAAAATCGGAATGGTAATTCTAATTCTGTTAAGATATATGTTAAGTTTTGTTAGACACAAAGCTAAGTTTCAGACATCATTTAAATTTTAAACAGTAAAATACTTATACAACTTCTTTAGATCGTTTGGATATTTTGAAAAACCTTGTTTAATCATTTTTCTGGATTTTGTAACAATATTTGTTTTTCAATAAACTTTTTGAATAATGTAAATTTAGATTAAAAAATTAGAGTTCAGTGATTTGAAACAGCTTACATAATTAACACAAGTCAAAATTAATCCTAACAACCTACTCTGATAATGTAAGATCTGGTATAATCTTAACCGGAAGGAAGTCTGCTTAACATATGTCGGGGTCATATGACGGATAATCCTCAGCAGGGTGATCGGAAGCAAAATTACCAAGCGGAACGTCAGCTCTGCCATCATGATAAACCGGATGGGGTTTTTACGAGCGGGAGATAATACTGACTTCCGGAAACAAAAGTCGTGGGACAAAGTGAGATGGAAGATACAAACTATTCCTATCAGCAATCAATTTTTTAACGCAACTACATTCAAAACAATACATCAAATAATGAATTAAGGTTTTAAATTACCTTAATTAATCTCAAATTAATTAGTAAATATTCAAAATAAGAATATATATTTTTACATAATTATACTTAGTCAGTTGTAACATTATTTTATATTCAAACCATTTCAAATATAATGGGCTTACATATTGCCCAATATTTTTAATTGCGTAACTATTTCTAATTGTTTCAGATACGAGTCTCGTTTGCAAATAGACGAACTACGACCTATTTCACCCTTTAAGAGTGAGTGCTAATAATACAAACGAGTCGATCTATTTATTTCGTGTCTACTCGTAGCAGATTTTTCTTTAACTAGGAAACTACACGTACATCGTGAACTCCCACTGTCACTTTCTTTGGCACTTAATAGTTTGATGATGAGCTTTTTGTGTGCTGAACAAATGTACAAACTACAAAATTTGGAATCAGACGAGCTCAGGTTATCACGAGAACACGCTGATTATTGCGCTTCTCTATTGAATCTATAGAGTTTCTTTGTAAGAATATTCTACATACTGAAGTGTGTTTCTGAGTTTTACAAATTCCATTCACTATTTATGGTTCGGCGCAAATTTGTATTCCAACAAAAATGTAAACCGTTTACACGTTTTAATATTTACAGTAATTGATAATTTTCAATTAAAAATAATCCTTGCTACTGTTATAAATCAATGACCTTTTTGGATCTTCTTCAAACATATTGTCTTTTTGTCCAAAACCTTTGTTTTAGTTTATATTTAGCCTAAGAATTTATAAGATTCTTAGGGCTAATGACCCGAGACTCAATAAAAGAAGAAGAACCCAGAGAAGGGTTTCAGATGGACTTGGTGTCAGCTGTTTTGTCAGCGAACCATTCAGTGACTCTAGACCACACGGAAGTCCAACCCGCAGATTTTGACCGTTTGACAAGCTCTTATTTACAAGCGACCTCCCAGTTATTGGCCTCAAGAGTCGCATTGTCGCACCCCCAACTAACGGTGCCGGGCACCAGCAGGTAATCATGGACGTCGATGCCAATGTTGATTATCTGAGATCTCCTTTTGTGTATGCGCAACCCCTCAAATTCCTGAAGGTTCATAAACGCATTTTCTCACCCAAATAATTAGACTATAATATTTTACTCTACGACTAATTTAAAATGTGTAAGAGTTATATTAAGTAAGTGTTTTACAATATAAACAATTAAAACATAAAGCATACTGAAAGCTTATCAACACACTGTGGAGATAAGTGAAAATGGTTATTGGAAGTAAAAAATGAAATATATCATTAACCTACAAAGAGAGTTTGTCGGTGGTAAATAAGGAGGTTACGTAAGAGCTCAAAATCATACTGTACTGGAGTTTGTTTAATTTGGTGAAAATGTACTAAATTGTTTAAGTGTTAACGTTTATTCAAGCTTATTAATACAAGAGTACTTATTTTTAACCAACTACGTAATATGATTGAACGTATCTAAAATATTTAATTTTTTAGACACAGCTAAGTCAGAATATTTTAATAAAACAGTAATAATATACAATTAAATATATGAAAAAAAATCATGGCATGAAAATAACATAAACGATAACTTAGTATGTCAGTATTGAAACAGCCCTAATTAACATTTCGCTCTTAAGTCGTAATTGTTAACGACCAAGCTTATTCGATACTAATTTTTTCGTATATGATTGTTCATGCAGTTTCTAGTGACACTGAATTAATTTTCCTCATTCAGTCTATATTTATGTCTTATTCTCGATTATAATGGTCTTCATATTGCTTAGTCTCATAAGGTCTAATTGTCTATTGGTTCAGTAACTCTAGCTAGTCTGATCTAATTATTGTTGATCATCCCTGAATGAGTGAGTTCGAAAGATAAAATGTCTTTTCGTGAAAATTGTTATGTAAGTCTTTGGATACTGTGTTTTTCTATATATGTGGTATCTTCATGGTCTTATATTAGTGTCTTATCTATTATGGTCTTATCTAGTGTATTGTTGAATTAGCCGTGAGTACCAGAAACAAGACTGAGAAATTTTGACCTGGAATGCTTAAATTTTGTTCACATTAATTTTCTTTGCTGTTTCAAAACTGTGAAGTCCCGAATCGGTGTAGTGAGGCTTTTATGTGTCAGGAGTTTTTGTTTAGTAATATGAGTATTTTGCATTTTATGTGGTCTCTTATGTGTGGTTAAGTCGATCCAAGTGCAGTCCTGTCTCAGGCTGTGTTGATTGGATGGACTACTATCAAGTCGGATACGAGGACACGTTTCCCTAGTGAAGTTTACTTGAGTCGGTTTTAATGAATACACTTAAACTATTTAATTTTTAAGCCAATTACTGTCAATTAATATGATTTTGTCAAGTTATATCATGAGGGTTTGAAGAAGACAGAATTGTCAGCGTAATTGGCATTGTGCCTGGTACCTGTGTAAGTTCGAGTATGTACTTATTTAAAAAATAATATTAAATTAAGATTAATGTTCAACCACAAGTGTAAAAATTGTAGCTAATTATCGTTATTGTATATGAATTAATATAAAACTAGTAGGACCCATTCAAATTCGACATAGCCTAAATCTGTTTGAGAGAATTAGAAAAAAAACTCTTAGAAAGTTTTGGAATGAAAGTATCCTGGACATTACAACCTCCCTCTTTTATTAATGATTTTGTGTTTCATAAATAGTATACTTAACACATTTTGCTTGTTGCTTAGGGTGCAAGGTGTGAGAATTACCAGTAGCTAATTATTAGGTCAGGCCTAGACTAATGTAGTAGAGTCGCCTTAGCGTTAATATCCCCCTAAATTTGGGCCAACCTGAGGTACGAAAAAGTAATGTAATTATTTTTAATAAAATAATTTTACTCCGTCTATAAAAATAGTCCATTTTAATTAATCGTCATTTAAAATGTGTAACAATACTTTTGATATTTTTAGTTTCCATGGTTTTCTTTACTTTGAATCCAAGTTAACGGATTCACACCACTCTTCCTGACGAAGTCCCATCAGGTACGTTATACTTTAAATTGTTTTACTTAGAAATGGGATTATAAAGTGGTTTTAAGCTTATTATTGTACGTATAAATTTTGGGTCTTAGAATTTTTTTTACTGAGCATAAATTATAATTTTCTACATATATTTCCAAGGTCCACTCTAGTCTAAAAACGTTCGAACTCAAAACAAACACGCACAATATACAAATGAAAGTCACCGACTATAGAGGAGTTCAATGACTTGCTCAACTTCTGACAACCCGCTTCCCAATCTTTCGACTTTCTGCTTAGTTTGATCCTCAAGAATTGAACATTCTGGGATCCTACGAGCTGCCCAGAAGGAAAGGCTGTGTCGAAGCTACTACGGCTTACATGAATCACTCAACTCTGCGGTCACAGTATATTTCTATATATTTTGATTAGTTTATATGTTCATTATAGCTACTTAACGCATTTGTTCAAAATAATATAATCTAATCATTGCCTTTATTTTTAGGAACAAACACTCGACCTGGGTCTTCTGAAAGACCTTCAATCATACACAATGTTCGCATAATGTTTCACTATGAGCTTTCAAAATTATAGAGCATAAGCAACGAGATGCTCGTATATGAAAACGGACGTGCGAAATCAGCAGAAGAACGCTCGAGTGGTTCCCGTTCGAGTGTCAATAGACGCGCGGTTCCCATGGGGTGTTTATAGGGCGGGGGTTGATGGTTGGGGAGGGGGTGTAAAAATATTGGTGACATCGGTGGACCAGCTGTGGTCAGGCCAAACAACAACACCCATTGTTGGTCCAGGGAGTCGGCCGACCCGCGCAACTTAATTAGATCTGTTTGTGTTCAATTATTGCAAGCAGATCCTGTCAATGAAATCGCGTTAACTTAATTTAAAACGGAACAATGGCGGATGTTTTCGTCAGGGAGGCAATAAAGGCGAGACTGTTTCATTGGTAATCCGGTGGGGTTGCTTCAGCTTCCTAACTAGTGTGGACAGGCTTGTTTGTAGACTTAATAAACAGAAAAAACGAAATTGGATTGCTTATCTGAAAAAGGTTATTCTATTTAAATTCTATTCATAATTCGGAAGCAGTGGTTCGGGCTCCACGTTAAACTGTATGTTCCTTAGATATGTCATTGACTGTTTGAGCTATTAATTAACAGTTCTGTCTAAGGAATGTGTCAGCCTTAGTCAGTAACAAAACAACAAGATCGTGCCAAAATTATCTTACACTGATTTCTTATTCATATTTGGCTTAAAATATCTACCTGGGTAGGTCGCCATTTCACTAAATAACTAATTGCAGATTAGATTATTGAAATGGCGATCATACCACAAGGTAGTTAGGTATTTTAAGCCAAGTATGAATGAGGGTTGATTGTAAAATGATTGTGGCGCGATCTTGTAGTCTTGTTACTGACTAAGGCTAGACAGGACTGTTAATTAATAGCCTAACAGCCGATGGCAACTAATGGACCTACAGTTTAACGTGGAATCCGAACCACGGCCTCTGAATTACGAAATGGTCTAATTATGAGAATGGTCTTTGCGGATTAACGCAGTATTCAATATTGCGGACGTTAATCCAGAGATAAATCGAGGACAACAGGTCCTCTATGATTGTTAGCCTCTGGTCTACTTATACGAATTAAATAAAGGTTTAAATTACACTAATCAGTAGGGTATAAACTACCACGGTTCTGAGTTATTTTAAGTGGTGCTTTTGAACAAAATTACAACTTTACAATGCGAAGGTACTAGTAACTTGTGTTTTTTTAAACTTGAAAGTGACTTTTCAGATTTTGAAACCGTGGTAATTCATACTCCACCCGTTGGCTGGCCATTTGTCTGATTAAGGAAACTTAAACTTTTGATTAATTATTACAAACTCTGAATTTGTTCCCTTTAAAACCTAAGTCCAAAATGCACATGCATGTAAATTAAATATACGGTACAGTATAATGTTGTTAATAAATTAAAGGCGTTAAATTTGAAGGACAACATAAAAAACTCTCTTTTCGAAAGCTCGCGCTCCACTCATAATTGTCCAGCGACCAGCGTCCTTACGTCTACAATGCGGAGACGGAACCTGCTGTTCTGTTGTCAATCATAACCTCTACGAGCCGCCGCCTCTCGTGTGAACACACATACACGCACGCGTAAATAACTTATCGAACAAAGCGCAGCCTACTTAGACAAAGCGCTGGCAAGATCAAAGATGGCGGACAATGGAGGAAATCCGAGCTGGTCGCCGAGGCTGCCATTAGCTCTCACCTTTTGTCCACTCATTTGTGTAATCCTTGTTGTAAAACATGCTCTTATAAGCCAGACAAAGGGTGTAGGGCAATTGAGAGGTAGTGGCTCGGCGGACTGCCATTGCTGCGCAGCGATGGCGTGGCGATGCACGGTGGAGACCTAACCTACTACCGGAAGACACTAAGAATAAACAAGGTTTTTAGCACTTTCGCCTTCATCATTCTTGAATTGAACTCATACTCACAAATAAATTATTGTGATCACCCCCATTTCTTATAGTTAAGTTGTAGAACCAGAAACACAGTTTAATTTAGGTAGGTAAATAAGTTCCCAGAGCAGTATTTATAATTTATCATTCAAACTCACTCATTCTTTATACCCAACTTTCATTATAGAAAAAAAGCCATTGGAGAACAGAAACATTTAGGATTCTACAAAAGTATTTAAAATGTGTATATCTGACTGGTTGGTCGGAGTCGGTCCTGAACAGGCTGAGACTCTCAGGCACTCAACCAAGTACAGCAACGAACAGGCTGAGACTCTCAGGCACTCAACCAAGTACAGCAACGAACAGGCTGAGACTCTCAGGCACTCAACCAAGTACAGCAACGAACAGGCTGAGACTCTCAGGCACTCAACCAAGTACAGCAACGAACAGGCTGAGACTCTCAGGCACTCAACCAAGTACAGCAACGAACAGGCTGAGACTCTCAGGCACTCAACCAAGTACAGCAACGAACAGGCTGAGACTCTCAGGCACTCAACCAAGTACAGCAACGAACAGGCTGAGACTCTCAGGCACTCAACCAAGTACAGCAACGAACAGGCTGAGACTCTCAGGCACTCAACCAAGTACAGCAACGAACAGGCTGAGACTCTCAGGCACTCAACCAAGTACAGCAACGAACAGGCTGAGACTCTCAGGCACTCAACCAAGTACAGCAACGAACAGGCTGAGACTCTCAGGCACTCAACCAAGTACAGCAACGAACAGGCTGAGACTCTCAGGCACTCAACCAAGTACAGCAACGAACAGGCTGAGACTCTCAGGCACTCAACCAAGTACAGCAACGAACAGGCTGAGACTCTCAGGCACTCAACCAAGTACAGCAACGAACAGGCTGAGACTCTCAGGCACTCAACCAAGTACAGCAACGAACAGGCTGAGACTCTCAGGCACTCAACCAAGTACAGCAACGAACAGGCTGAGACTCAGGCACGCAACCAAGTACAGCAACGAACAGGCTGAGACTCTCAGGCACTCAACCAAGTACAGCAACGAACAGGCTGAGACTCTCAGGCTCTCAACCAAGTACAGCAACGAACAGGCTGAGACTCTCAGGCACTCAACCAAGTACAGCAACGAACAGGCTGAGACTCTCAGGCACTCAACCAAGTACAGCAACGAACAGGCTGAGACTCTCAGGCACTCAACCAAGTACAGCAACGAACAGGCTGAGACTCTCAGGCACTCAACCAAGTACAGCAACGAACAGGCTGAGACTCTCAGGCACTCAACCAAGTACAGCAACGAACAGGCTGAGAGACTCTCAGGCACTCAACCAAGTACAGCAACGAACAGGCTGAGACTCTCAGGCACGAACCAATACAGCAACGAACAGGCTGAGACTCAGGCACTCAACCAAGTACAGCAACGAACAGGCTGACTCTCAGGACGCAAAAATACAGCAACGAACAGCTGAGACTCTCAGATCACCAAGTACAGCAACGAACAGGCTGAGACTCTCAGGTTCAACGTACAGCAAAAACAGGCTGAGTCTCAGGCACTAACCAAGTACAGCAACGAACAGGCTGAGACTCTCACTAAAAAGTACAGAACGAACAGGCTGAGACTCTCAGGCTCAACCAAGTACAGCCGAACAGGCTGAGATAAATAAAACCAAGTACAGCAACGAACAGGCTGAGACTTAGGCACTCAAAGTAGCAACGAACAGGCAGACTTAGGGAAAAATACACACGAAAGGCTGAGACTCTCACATAAAAGTAAACGAACATAGATTCACTAACAAAACAGGTTGACTAGAAAATTAGGCATAAATAAAAAGAAATAACTAAGATATACGTTTTAGAAATATAATCTAAAAATATTACAAAAAAAACATCAAAATAAAAAACAGAAAGGACAAAAAAAAGTAAAAACAAATTAATATTAAAAAATAATTATATGTTCATGTTTGCTTTTAGGTCTCATGTTTTTTGACTTTTACAACATATACAATAATGCTGTACTTACATGCTATTTTTGATTTAGAAAGAAACATTCTTTTTAGTTTTATTGCTTGATGTGGTTTAAATTTTTTTCACGTGTTTTTGTGAAAGAACTCGTCACACACAGGCCAATACTGGATCATGCGGAAATATTTTATTCCGATACCTTTTATTTTTTCTGCTTCTATAAAACTACTTTATTATGGATTTGATTTATCATTCGCTATATTGTCATCTACAAAATTTACATTCATATAAATAGTGCAAAATATTGGGTAGATAAAAAAGTAAGGAAATTCAGAAACATTTCCAATGATTCTCCTGGAATTGCGACAAATATTCTGTGGTTTATTTAAATGGGTCGCTTTTTAAGCGGTTCAGCGGTCAACTTGGCTCATGTTAAGTATTAAATAAAAATATTCAATATTCATAGAAATAACTTGGCAGCTTTGGGCTGGACACTAGGATCAGTAGGAGTTCGAGTAGGAGTTCGAGAGTAAATCATTATATTTGAACCTTTAGGTGAGTTAATCTGTAGCATGAAAGTTCTCTAGAGCTTTTGATATTCTATCTCTGCTAGAACCTTAAAAATTTTCAAAACCTGCGTTGCGCTCTTATGCCGTTGTTTCGTACCAGAAAACCTAGTATTTTTTATTATCTAAAGGGTATAATGTCAAGAAAACTAACTCATTAGAGTTTTTTTCATTTACTTGGTGAATAAATTATGCATTCATTATTGCTAAAAACCAGTTCCACAAAAAAATTTTTCGACACGTTCCTTGAATGGACCATAAAAATATCTGGTGATTGAGAGAGCATTATGTTGCTAAAGGTGGCTCAGTTGACTGTCTTTCGAAGTGGGTAACTTCCACTCTTAAACATGGTTTCTTGCTTACTTTGTTTGTTGATTTGAGAAAAAAATATGTTAATTTGATTAGATTTTCGATTTAGTTTCAGAACGACATTACTTCTCCACTACGTTGGGGTGCTGACAATGACGTATCTATGTTCTATTATCTATGTGTGTTTATGTTCTTAAAAACTACATCAGGCTATATTTCGCTTTTTTAGGCTATACAGGCTTAATCAGGCTATACTTCACTGCGTAAGTTAAACTAGGTAGACAAATAGCATGACTTTAAGGTTAGGTTAAATCATTAGTGCAGATTTTAGACTACTGCGAGATTCCTTGATTGGACCGGTCAAATTTAGGAAATAATTTTCATTTTTAACAACAAAAACAAACAAAGATAGACAAAAACTAAAGCAAGAATACTAATTATCGTTTGTTTTTTAACAATGGCATAACAAAATTCTTTTCACGGGAAATGGGGATTCTCGGGAAAAAAGCGCGCGGTTGCTACATTCAGGATTAGGGAGTTAAAACGGGGGTAAATGAATGTTCTTGAATCTACCTAAAGCTTTAATAATGAGACACATTGACGGAATAAATCAACTTGTAAATTAAAATATGTGATTTGAGGAAAATCCTTGATACTTTCAATCAATAAATGTATGATATAATCATTGACTAATATTTGACGTAAACCTTTTGAGTTTAAAAATCAAAGATGTCCACCAACTTGTTTTTGACTAGTATTTGATTTTTATTTAGGCCTAAAAGACGTTACAATACAACATTTGGATTAGTAACGTTCAAGAGATAAAAATGTTCTGTACTCTAACGGATATTCTTTCCTTTTGCATTTAACTAAGGTTTATAAAGGTTTAAATCATTATTCTATATTTTGTCTATTTCGTTTATATTTACCAAGATAAATTTGACCATATGAATTAGTGCTGAAGCAAGGTACTAATAAACATATAAGCCATAAAATGCTTTGTTAAATTTGTATCAATTTCAGTGGTCCAACTTATGAACCCGGTCCAATTTGAAAAACTCACTGATCCAATGTAGGAAACTGAATTCTTAATTTTACCGTTGCCAGAGAGTTGAAAAATCATTTATTCCCGTGTTATCTTACGTTGAACAGTAGTTTTCATAACTAAATATCCTACAAATTAAACCTAAAAATTTACCATATGTTTTTTATGTTCCCTATTTGAAGAGACCCGAAAACGACGATTTTGCAGACAATTTAGAGAACTAAAAATGGATGTTTTCCAGGGAGTATGACGAAAATTAGCAATTTTAAGTTATTTATTAAGTTATTTTTTAGTAATTTTTTTTAATTAGAAAATTGTTTGAGCTGAAAACTATCTCTATATCTGTTGTAGTCATTTTAAATGCTGAGTTGCATGGTAAGAAATTAAAAATATAAACAAGTTAACGGTCCAGTATCATTCCCCCTACAAACTTGAATCACTTGGACAGCTCTTATAATATTTTTTCTGATTTTAAACAGATCTAAAATGTTTTAATCTGATAATTTGTGTTATTAGAGAGGCACGTATCCGAATTTTAACATTTCTCATTCGGGACTAAAAATCCAAGATGACAGAAACTCTGCAGACTCTCAACTCCCTTTAAGGGTTTCCAGTCTCATTCAACCACTCTACCGTTTTTATCAGTTTCTCGCGACTGCCTCTAAATTACTTTTCATTCCCACACAATTCCTAAACTGCCCCAAGTTTTATATTTATGCTCTTGGATCTGAAGCTATAATCAAGCTTATCTACACAACCTACTTTAGTTCTTCACTGTATACTGAATCCAACGATTTCGAGTGTTATGATACGGCAAATATTTGATTATAACTTGAACACTTTCGAGATTGAAAATGGCTAAATCTCGTGTCCATGTCAAATAGTTGAGACAAATTCAACAAGATTCAATGGTATGAAAGTGATGTAAAGGTGTTTGCGTCGCAGTTGACCGCAGCTGCCGCAGGGCGCGCTACTAAAGCCCATACAATGGCACCGACTCGGCCAAGCGTGAGCCTACAATGTCCACTTCACACCAATCCAGTTACCCCACAAAGCAAGGGTTTCATGGTTAATATCGCAAATCCTATTTCTACTGGCTGGGTCCACAAGAGACGCTGTTGTCAGGGGTTCTCACCCCCTGAGAATGGCTAATCTAATTATGTGAAAGGGGTTACAATTGTGTACAAATTTTGAAGAGAAACCCTTGGAATTGTGCAGGAAGTGGTAATTATCGATGTAGCATTGAAATGCAAAAAATAAAATTTTATCCTCCTTTAAACATTTTCAATTCGAATTTTCAGTACAATAAAACATTATGGACTGGTTTTTACTAGGTCAAAGATCGAAATTGGGTACATTAAAAGGGACCTAAAGTTTAACTTTGAGTTTAAAAAGAAGATGTCCAATCGTATAATGGGCTTCCCTACAACCTTAGTTCCTTCTTGTCTCTCCTGGGGCCTTCATTGACTCACGGCTGAGTCTGAACACCCTGACTGTCCAAAATGCTCAGTGAGTGGCGTATCTCCCCACTGACCACCTGAGAAGAGTGCCTTGGAAGAAAGAATACTTACTTGGTATGGTCTCACTGTTTCCTGGGCATGGTGTGTGTGCTGATCTGGGGCGTAACCTCAAATTAATGTGTGAGAGCACCCTGAGGTAGACCCTTTCCTTGTTTTAGGAACTTGGGAGTTGTTGAATAGTTACAGTATGAATACTCTTCATTACATCTTCTTCTTTGAAATATTGAATTATTGTGTGGGGGGTTTATTGCGTGGCCCGAGCCAGGATATTGATGTTTTGAGGTTCTATTTACTTCTCTGAGAATTAGCTAGACTGACCATGTCCTTCATTTCCCATCCTTATTAGGGGGATCCTTCACCATCTTCATCCTTTTTTTAAATTATGGGTTTTTGGTGTAATGAATAATTTTTGTAATGGTTACCAGCATAAATAAAATATTTATTATGAGAAAAGTGATATGTTTAAAAAATCACAATTATGGGCGTTTCCTAATTTTATAGCATTAAAAAATAAATTTGGTTGAATAGCTTTTTTACCAATCAATTAATTGCAAAAGCTAAGTTAGATTTTTAATGACAAGATTAAAATGAACATTTTGGTGCCTGAGAAGCATGGTAACCCAGTAAATAAAGATATGGAGAGAATATTTCCAATAATGCTTGAGCAATTGAAAAAAGTAGATTTTTAAATTTAAAACATTGAAGTTTATCATTAAATATGTTTATACTGAGATGCCTATTCACCAAAATCTGTTCAATATAATCAAGAATATCTGGTAAAAATTGTATTAAATTAGGTGCAGTACTTACAGATTTATTCAAAATTACACATTTCAAATAAGGTAAAAACGCAAATTGGACGAAAGTGCTTGCAAAGTTTTAAAGTCTTTTTTCACATTCAAAAGTTGTGAAAACTTGGAACAGAAAACCCCCGTTTTCCTTCTAGTCCTTCATCTGCTCCTTCTCTCTCAGCTTTGTACTTTTAAAAGTTTTCTGTACCTCAGTATTTTTCTAAAAAACTTTATTGTGGGGGTAAAAAGTGGCAAAATTGCAAATAGCATCATTTTACTTTTAAATTGATTTTAGTATCTAAATATAGTCCGATTGACACAAAATTACATATTTATATTCATAATAAAGTGCTTTATAAAAAATTTCAAAAAAAGTAAAAAATTTACAATATTCAATACAACAATATATCCTGCAGGAAGAAAAGTGCCTAGACGGCCGACTTTGCCAGCGCTTCCTAATTCCCCACAGTCTATTATCCAATACTATTCTGTGAAACTTAAGTTAAGAACCTTATATACCAGAATGATTATAAGCTAAAACAGTAAGAGTGCCAAAGCAATAAAAATAAACATTATCATACAATTCATAAACTAATACTTATATTTAAAATTTTCAACCTACAAACATTCATCAAGCAATACTATCGAGCTACTAAGAACTCATAGGAATACTAAAGAATTCGGTAGTAAGGTATACTTGGACAACCAAGTATACTTAAGTATCTTACTTATCTTGTATAAAAAAGCTATCAGTGCAAAATTCACTTAAATTAATATTTTTTATGATAATTTTAGCGTAAAATAAGGAAAGATTTTTAGTGAATAAATCAAACGAACTCAAGACTCCTTTAAAATATCTGATAAAAATTTAGGATACAACCAAAGAAACTCATAAGTAATAAATTATGAAAGAAACATTGGGATAGCTACTTTGGAATACACATCCATATAACAAATAATGAAGTCCATTTTTAACAAAAGTTTTAACAAAAGGTTTTAACAAAAATTTGGATCTAATTTGACGCGTTTCATGCTTATAGTCTAATTTAAAACAATGTTTAGTGTATTTTCTCCTACAATATTTTCAATGTAATATATTTAGTATGTGTACAGTACATGACTTGATTGAATCGAATTGAAAATATAACGAGATGCACGCTGGCTTGAGAAGAGCAAATTTCAAAGAACTTATATTATTCCCATAATAGCAATCAAATAGTCCTGAGTATGGAGGTTCGCTGTTATGAGAGTTGTTTTTACTTGGATATATGCTTTATTAAGGCTGTTACGTAAGAAAAAACACATTCGAAATGTTATCAAACTATGTCAATAACTAAGTGAGTTATATCAATTTATCTATTTCCCATTAGAATTACATGGACAAGAATTGCTGCCATTAGAACATTACATTTGGGATTTTATGGATATGTGAATAAAACATGGACCTGCAAACCAAATTTTGGAAGATTATTTAAGTAACTAAGTGAGTTATTGAGTTTTAGTTATTCTTTATAAGACTAACATTAGACAACGTACTGTGTTTACCACTTTGAATATCTCAATAACCGCAATACCTAGAGTCTTAATTAAAAATACTAATTTTTTTTACCTCAATAAAATGATAAGAATTTTTTTTCAAAACTATACATGAAAAAACTCATTTTTGGGTATAAACCCATCCCCCCCTCAAGTGTAGTTAATGTACAGCAGTCCGATTACAACACAATACTATTGTATTGTAATCGGTTTGCAATTTACTTAAAGCTTTTGATAAATAGTAGATTAAATTTTCGAAAAGAAAGAGCAGAATCTCACGGGCTCATAGTCCACCATGATATAAATGTCTATTAACTTGACTTACAATTATCATAAGCAACTTTAAACTAGAAAATCTCAGATTGAAAACTCAGTATGCATAGTATGGTAACAAAATAACTACTTATAAGTGTTAAATACAAATAATGAAATAAACAGGAGAGATTATAGAGTACTTCCTGTTCATTAAGTAATCAGAAATAAATCTAACTAATGTAGGTCTATGTCAAAGGAAAGTATCTTTATTAACTTTAAATAAATATACGTTACATTATTTTTAATGTTCTGTAAAAGCTATAACTTGAAGGCTAAAGATGACGAACACCTAAGTTATTTTCCTAAAACAATCCAACGCTGAACTATTTTTTTAAACATAATATTGGTTTGACTTATTTTTGTTATATTTCACAGTCATTATTTCTACTTATGAATAATTTCTTATAATAATTTATAAACAATTTTGATAGTACAAATGTTACAATTTAATAATAATAATTATTTTTACAGTTTTAAATTATACTATATTCATCAGATTAAAATGAAAACGGACATTTGGAAAACGGACAAATAAGATTGCATTTTGGCGTTTTACGAACTATTAATACAGTTAAAAACTCATTATTTTAATACTATTTCAAAACTTAAAAAATTACTTAAAATGGGGAGAAAACGCAAACAAAGTTAACTCGTATTTTTTATACCGGAATTTAGGTCAACACTATTGCAAAATCTCTCCCAGAAGGACGAAATTACAATGCAAAAAGACTTATCGGTTATGAAGCAAATACACTATTGTTTTAATGTTTTAAGTTTTAATGCTAGATTTGAGAGAACAAATAACCATCTGAAAGTTTATAAGAGAGGTGTAATTTATGAATAAATTTGAAAAATGTCAATACTGAAGGTTAGTGTATATTAAAATTTAATTCTATAAAAATGAAGTTAATTTTTTGACTGTGTTTACTAGACCCTCGATAGTTGTAAAAAGATAATTTATTTATTTAAATTAAATTAAATTGTTTAATATATGGCCTCGATAATAAATTATTATTTTATTTATTTATTTATCGTATGGTTATGTCAGCAAATCATACACACAAAGATATAGAGTACTATTCACTCACGTCAATAAATATATAAATAAGAACAAATAAATAAAATAAAAAATTGAAATAAAATGCCTATCATGTTTTGAATTATTACAGAGCTAGGTCCAACCCTTTGAGCCATTCCACAGACACATCACTGACATCGTGAACACCTTCAACCCCATCAGAGAAAAATCGCAAGGGGCACTCTTCGGCAATATGCCTCATGGTTTGTACTGCCGCTCCACAATCACATGTTTGATCGTCTGTCAGGCCCCATTTTGACCGCCAATAATTGCATCTACCTACTCCTGTGCGGAAACGATTGATAAGAGACCATTGTTTCCGAGGAAGGGTCATACCATTTACCTGTACTGTTGGGTCTCTTATTAGAGAGGAGTTCTGCCCAATAAAGTTATCCCAAGATGCATTCCACTCTTTATCAGCTGTATAATCTTCAGCCATTAACCGAGAAGCTGTCTGCATTGGTGGGTGCCTAGACTTGAGGCGGTTGGGGTGGGGTATAAGGTCCTGCATAATTGGGAGTTTGGGCTCTCTGATAATCTTCTCGTATTCTCTCTTCAGGTATGCCTTGCGTCTTACATTGGGTGGGGCTATGTTACACAGCACTGGGAGCCAAGGAGTAGGTGTGGCCATTAGAGTACCACTGATGGTCCTCATAACCCTATTCAGTTCGACATCCAAGCACTTAACATGCACACTGTTAAGCCACACAGGGGCACAATACTCAGCTGCAGAGTAAACCAGGGATAATGCAGAGGTCCGTAGAACTCTAGCATTGGCCCCCCAAGATGTTCCTGCGAGATACTGCACTATGTTCGACCTGGTTCTTACTTTTGCAGCAGTCTTGGTCAAGTGACTTTTAAATGTCAAGGTGCGGTCCAGTGTGACTCCCAGATACTGAGGTCGTTTGTTGTGATTGAGAGGTACATTGTTGAAGGAGACATTCAATTCAGTGTCGGCAAGTCGGTTATTCAGGTGGAAACAAGCGACTTCGGTTTTGAATGGGTTGGGCTTTAGCTTCCAAGTCCTAAAGTAATTATTGAGAATTGAGAGATCACTGGTGAGTGAGAGTTCAGTTTGTTTTAAGTCATCATTTTGTGAAGCCAGGGCAATGTCATCAGCATAGATGAATTTCCGAGACTGTGTTGCTGGAATATCGCTTGTGTAGACATTGAATAGTAGGGGTGCCAGGACTGAACCCTGTGGCAGGCCATTCCTCAGTGTGCGGAACTTACTCTCTTTCTGGCCCAGAAAGACCTTGATCAGCCTGTTGCTCAACATAGAGTTCAGGAGGCGCTGTAATGCCCTGCATGGGATTAGCTTGTAGAGTTTAACCAACAGCCCCTTCCTCCAGACCGTGTCATAAGCTGAGGACAGATCAATGAATGCAGCACCTGTTTTCTTTTTCTTATGGAATCCATTCTCAATGAATGATGTGAGGGCCAGCAACTGTATGTGTGGTCACAGCAGTTTCGGCCAGGCCTGAAACCAGCTTGTTAAACTGGAATGAATTCATTCAGAATGAATAATTATTTAGTGTAATAAAACAAAAATTTTTTTCGTAAAAACACATTTACTCAAGTATACAAGATATTACAACGTCATTATAATGTTATGATAAAATATTTATTTTTAAACTCACTCGATAGTCACTTTACATTTAATTTCACACCTCAACTATATTTTTACTTTTTACCAGTCTATGCTTTACCAGTTTTTTTACCAGTTAATGCTAAGCAAAATTAACATTGTTTTTATGGGGCTAAAACGAAATATTCCACCATTCCGCCACTCATTGTTGAGGACTCTTAAGCAGCAATATCAGCGGGGGTTTTGGTGCCTTTACTCCTATAATCTGCCTTTCATTTTGACGTACTTGGCTCAAAACATCCGTCATCTTGTTGTGCAGAGGAGCGTGAGCCGAGGTCCTGGAGAACGTGGGACCCGGACCCCGGGCAGGGCAACCCTTGCCGCGTCATTGTGGAAGTGCACCCTGTCACCTCCCACTATAGAGACGCGCCCTGGTGGACTGGAGTGGAACCAAGACGTCAGCTAATCCAGTTAGTTTGTGGAACCGTTGTGGGCGACACCCTGTTGTGTACCGGCCGCGGACCAAGGAATGGGGAGTCGGGTAAACACATTCAAGTGCAAGAAGAAAAAGATTTTTTGAAGAAATACACGTCCAAAATGAAATAAAATGTATTATTCTATTTAAATTGACCCTGGATATAGTGTGTTACCCTTTTTCTTATTCATGAGACACTGACTCAACTATATAGTACAGTGTTGGTGAAGGGTGATGACAAAGGCCACATTATTCACTTTCAAGGATCATTAATAAACACACAATAAACAGAGGCAAGCGGTTTCAGTATCGAACCATCACAAAATACTGTAAAGATTTTGTTTAGGACTGAACCGTAATAATCAGATTGTGAAGCGGATACTCAAACCACTGAACCACCTGGCCAGTTGCTTGTCGAGTGGTGTAAGATAAGGGTCATGTAATATAATGGTTAATTGAAACACCGACATTGCTCGGTGCATACTTTACTTGTTAGTACTAGTAAGTACTAACAAGTAACGTTTAATTAGTGAGTAGTAGTAAGTAGTGATCGAAGAAAAGCAAAATACATTCAAACATAAAATATTTTATTTCATCATAAGGATATCTACATTAAAATGCAAGTTGTGGTACAAAATGCAAGTAGACAAATAAGATGTATTATTTTGACCACATTAAATAATTTAAGTTTTATAAAAATGATGGCAATACATTATTCGACAAGGTACTTTGTTTCTGTGTCTTTTGGTAGCTTGAAAAGGCACCTCTATCTAAGGACGGCAGCAGCAGGACGCGACACTTGTAGACAGCCAGTAGACACTAGTAGACAGGTGTCAGACAGGTCTAGTAGTAAGCCTTCTACTGGTAGTCGTCACACGAGACTGACCTCTCTCACTGATCTTGTCCATCACTGAGTCTAGGGACAGACCGTAGGAGACCATATGTGTAACGGATTAAACTGTATAAGCATGGACCCTTTATACCATGTTTTAATACGTCAAATATTTATTATTAAATGATTCTTTGCGAATTTAGTAATACTGTTATTATGTATTTTTGCTGTAAATACTAATTAATTTTATGTTGTGTATGAACATTTACTACGTTGTGCCGAGTATAATGTAAATAAATAAAATATGTAATTTAATAAGACTAATTTTTCGTTTTCTTAACTAACGAGCCGGATTTACAAACTTTTGGTGGTGAAACCACTTATATTATGAGAATTGGTCTGTTGTATTGGTTAATTAGGTAACGAACAACGGGTCGGATAATCCATTTACCTTAGAACTTCTAATCGAACAGAACTATGGAACTATTATATTCTTCCTTAGAACCATGGAACGTTGCTCAAGTTGCTCGACAACCTTTACCCCAAGACCGTTTTCAGAGCTCATTGTCGCGGCGTCTGGTGAGATTCGGCAGTTTAGTTGTTTTTAACTTGTAATTGTGATGTAGCGGCGAAAGGTCAAAATTCTACAACAACGGTTGAAGTGAAGGGAGAAAAAATAAAAATTTAAAGGACCTGATTTTAGTTCTTAAGAAAAATGTTAATGCACATCTGGTGCATTAACATACGTGTCGTGAGCATTGGGCATGAGCAGTGTCAAAGAGCTACTATTTAAGAGATGGCATACTATATTATATTAGTGGTTTTATTGTAAGAAACATTATGATAAGCTCGTGAAATGTGAAGATGTTCAGTTATGTTCTACTAAGTACTTTCACTTGGTTAGTTTCCATGGGACATCTTGTCTCTGTATCAAGTAAAGTTTTAAAATTAGTTAAATATTTGTTAGTTTATTTGTAATTAACAAAGATAAGCGTAGCTTTTGTTCATATTTATACACATCACAATCTTGCAGACATTTTCAAGGTAGTTTATTTAGTAGTCATAATTTAAACAGTGAATCTATTAATAATACACATGAAATAAAACTTTTTAAATTAATAGGAGGATTATTTTTAGTGTTTTTCTTACGCCAAAGAAAAAAAATAATTTAATGACCAAATTGAGACTAGGCATCCGCCACAGGCTAAATAAAATCGTTCCCTATCAAAATTTGTAGCCTAAGTTTGAGTGGTTTATTATAAACTAGCCAAAGTACCCGTTCTTCGCACGGGCTAAAAAGGCTGAAAGGTGTAGGCTCTACCGATACATTTAAGGTATTGTTAATTAATTCTTCATTGTTTACAAAATGACAAAACACGAGTGTCTACATTTCAAAGTAACATATGTCAAATATTGGGAGAGGATAAGGATTAATGTAATAGAGACAGTCGTCGGAAAAAACTTAAAATCTACCATTCCGCTATTTCAAATAATTCACTAATTTCGATCCAGCAGTTTATCTGAAAAATCAACTTTATTTCTTCTTCTTCCCGAACTGTCAAAATATAGTGCAAACGGATTTTGTCATTAGAAAATGTGAACATGAAACCTAGAACGGTCACGGCAGCTCTTTCTTCTTCTTCTCCTTCTTCTCGAACTGTCAAATTTTAGTATTCACAGCTGTTGACATTCAAGTAATTTTATGTTTTCATTCTCTAAAAATGTAAACATTGAAACTTAGGACGTTCACAGGGCGTAGCCCGAGAAGATTTTAAGGAAATGAGTATGCCTATGTGTTGCATGAGTTTAAGATCTACCTTTGTGTAAAATTTCAAACCGGTCGGTTCAGTATTTTTCGCATTTACTTGCCACAACAAACCCACAAACCCACAAACAAACATACAGAAACCACCTCTTCTTTATAATATTATAGATTAAATATATTTCTGAGGAATGAAATTGTCTAATTATTTAACTACTATCCTGTTTGTCATAACGAAAATAATTGAAAACGTCCAGTTTAAAAACGTTAAACAGCGAACAATTATGAACATAGAACTTGTCATAGATCCATTGCATTGGGCGCAATGGATTAGAGCTGGCGCGACCACTAACTTGTGGTGGTGGTGGGGACCGAGCACACAGCGTGCAGTCGGCGATCCATTTCTATAGTTCTATGATTTGGACGCGATAAAACGTATTTTTGTGGTCACAATTACATTTATAAACAAATATTTGTGAATTATAAAATAAATGCTTATTGAATGGATGAAATGGAATGGATGAAAATTATGGAGTATAACACTACTCTTTATTAAAAACTTAGTGGGTGATTTTTTAAGAAATTCTTCATTTCTGACATTGTAGCAGTCACTTTAATCCTAAAACACGGGGCAACGTCCCTTCGATGACATTTGAAATAGCAAAAGTGTAAATGAATTATGATGGTTACCGTTACTTCTGTTAAAATGAAACATTACATTAGTTACCAGTGTTATTTAACAAAATTAATCGTTTATCATTGTTTAACATAATTTAAACATCTGAAATCCCTCCTATTTTAGTGTAATACAAGTTATAAACTATTTAGACAGCAGTTTAAAATATCGAAATACGATTTTATGAAGTCACAATTTCAAATTATAATTTTTCAAGTCACTCAAAGAAAAACGTACTTTACAAAACGCATTCAATCCGTATTAAATATTCAAAGCGTTTCCACATGGGCGGTTTTGTGAAGCCATCATCGGCCGTCATGCAGGCCATCAGAGTTTAACAGTTGTGTTACCTGTGACATCCCCTCTCCCTCGGCCCAACTGCTACTTAAATTCGACTTCAAAAAGATAACAGCTTTTTCACCTGCCATTACCCAAGCAAATTCGCCCTGACCTCCCTCTCGAGTGGACAATGGCCGGGAGCCGCAAATTCATAAAACCACCCCTTGACTCGGCGCTGACCGGTAAGCGGCAAGGGGCGAGACTCGCACCGCTTCTGTTTACCGTGATTTAGTGCACATTACCATGACACTGGTCCGGAGAGGAGATGTTCCTAATTGCGTCGTCTTTAGCTCGTCCACGGATCTCACGCCCTGTACTTGGTGACGCGGGTGTAGGATGGACTGCTGGGGTAGGGGAGGAGAGGTCCATAAAACACCCCGCTGGTGAGAAGGGATCTTGTGTTTTCGCCTGGTTTTATAAAGTAAAAAGTGGCTCAGTATTGAATATAATTTAAAGTAATTTATTAGTAACTCGTTCCCCAAGATGGGAATCGATAAATTGAATTCATTATGATTGAATGTTGAAGTGTTACTCTATAAATTTATCACATTCATAATGCATTAAAAAGAAACGTATAAAAAATACGAAAGTAAAAAGTTTTAAAACTTCTATAAGTTTGGCACCTCTGTCTCTGGAGTTATCCTTGAGGAGACAACTTCTGCCAACAACAACGTTTGCGATATTTATCTGTTTCTAAATTGAAAACACATTATTTTGCAAGGAATTTTACAAACAAAGATATCAAATCCTGAAAATTTTGTTTACTTTGTGGACGTGTTTACAATTTTTTTTGATAAAGCGTTGCATTTTTCACACTCTGACAATTATTACAAAAAGAACGTGTGTATTATTCTTCATTAACTTTGTTGCATTTGGTATGAAAATCGTTCAAGGCTATTTTAAAACACCTCTTGAATAAGCGAAAATAGAAATCAGAAGTACAGTATACAAGAAATATCTTATTTTGGAAATGCCCAAGACAAATCTAGAATAATGTGTAATGTGAATAACAGTAGTTTTCCTTAAGAAAAATCTAATTTTATTCTACTTATAAACAAAAATGTATACAGAGAAATAACATAGCCATTTGAACACTACTATTTGAAATATTTATAATTTCAAATTACATTTCACAGACATTATCTTCAATCTGCATATTTTGTAATTACGTTTGTTTTGTAAATTCAACTCCCAAATTAGATTTGCCTAGAAATAAAACATAATTAACAAGACGGGGCGATCCATCACGGAAGTCAGCCTTTAATAAGTTCCGGTGTGTAAGCGTGGAATGAGAATTTGCATCAACAAATTTGCCTGGTATCCGTAATGAAAGGGGCCGCCTCCCGGGTCCTGGTATCCGCGCGGGGCCGAGGAGGCGAACCGCTACACAAGACTAACGATTTAATTTTTCACCGCGAGGGGAAGGAGAATCGCGTGCAATGAAGACAAATAGTGTTCCATTGTTGGGCTTGCAACGTAACCGCGATCTGCATAGAATAATAGCGGAGATCATCTAGTCTCTAGAGTGGTTTTATTGAACTACTTCAACTTCTAGTGTAACTGATACTTCTTGGGAACGGCGGAGGCGAAGGCCGTTACGGAGATGAACTAGCTTTAATTGCGGTTTTATCACAATGTAACCTTTTGTTGGGATGAGCTGGCTGTGTGAAAAACCGTGGGGTGTTCGGATGAGTAATGATGTTTCAGTTATTTTAAAACTCGTCTAAAATAGTGTTCTTGAGAAGTTAAACTGGTTTTAATGTAAAAATAGCATTTATTCATTGACTTTCGATATAATGTATTTGGATAGTGCATATGAATTACTCATGTGAATTAAAATTCCCATTAAAATATGGTAGTTGAAATATTCTACGTAATACGATTTTAAGATTTTTTTCAAGGCGCTAGTAAAATATAAGCCTCCATTTTATCCTCATTTAAAAACATTTCAAGAAATAAAAGTACCTGCTTTAAACTCATAAACATTATGGTGAGTGGATTGCACAAAATCATTAAATAATCCGACAGTGCAAATAATGCCGATGAATTATAACTTATTAAAATTTAAACATTAAGTTTAGATTGCTATTTTTAAATTTTAGTCAAAATTAATTCTATCGTTAGGTTTAATCTCCTTTTAAAAATAAATAAATAAATTGTTATATTTAAATATTATGAGATTATATTAATCCTGTATTCTAATACAAATCCAGAAATTTGTAACAGATTTTGAATTGTTTGGGATTGTAAAAACAGCATTATTATGAACTGTTTTACTATATAAATCCATTTATCAGCCCATATACTCTTTAGTTACTATTTTATGTATTCTGCATTCATGGAAAATTGAAAGGTATTTCCATAAAAATCATTGAGTTCAACAATTAGGTAAGAAAATTCAATATGAATGCTATTTATATTTCACTCATAATCAGTAATAAAATGTACGGTATGTTTTGACTTAACGACAACATCGCAGATGAATTTTTTTGTGTCTTAAGTGCACAATACCTGGAATTTCCAATCAAATTCCTCGTTCCCAGACAAATGTGCTTTGTAATTGGACCTGTGGTTTTGAATATGAAACAAATTGCTGCCGGATCAAAACACTCGATCGTTGAGCTAACACAGGTCGGTGAGTGATGGGTCCGTCACTTCGAAGGTCTTTGACTGATCGCTCTCAGCTGATACTAATATTGATGTTGTGGTCTGTCTCGATCCTTGTTGTGAACATTCATCAGCTGATTAGCCTGACTTCATCGGGGAAACACGTGTGAGTCTGATGAATTGGTACTTTCACACTAACTACTGAGTGCAGAGAGTTTAATACTCATCTTTGATTATGTTTATTTACGAAAGATTAGCTAAAAAACAAAACAATTTCTAATTTCCCTCATACCTTAGAAGGTAAAAAATTATGGAAATTTATATAACATCAACAATTTGAGGGTAATGTAGTATATTTTTATTTTAACTTTTAAGTCAATGGTATGATTTTGATTTTGATAAACAAAAACATACATTATTTTGCCACTCATCTTACTTTCTATGGTATACAAAACTGCAAACAAGGTATTAAATGTAAATCGACTAAACAATAACGTATTTATACCTTCTAGGATTTACACTTTAGCTATGAGAAGTCTCTGTAGATATACTTGACTCATTAGTAGGCAAAATATAAAACGCATTATATAAGTTCATATCAAAGGTACACAAATCATAATGTCACATAAAACATGATATGACCTTGTAGATGCCAAAGTGTGCTAGTATTTTTAACTTATTTCACTTATTATAGCTTATTTATTTAACTTATTTCATGCAAAATTGTCATTGGTTTATATTCTTTGCCTAAAAGTGATACAGTAATACTACTAGGCCTATACTAATTGGTAGAAGCTATAGGTCATTCATCATAAGCTGTGACTGGTATCATCTCTATCTTGTGCAGCATGTATAGTGTACTGCTATGTGTTCTCTTTTTAAATGTACGGTCAACAACCTATAACTAATACGGTGTAAACGTAGGGCAAATTGTCAGCAAATTGTCTAAACAAGTTAAAAATCAAATAATTAAGTATAAATCTCTAATTTTGTTCACAATAATTATTCTCGAGAAGGTTTATTGTTTGAATCAATGAAATTCGAAGCTACCATAAATTCAACTGAAAAAGGAAAATAATTTAACCCTCTCTTGTCATCTTTTAGGTATACTGGCTGTCTCTTGGAAGTTGGAAAGTTAACCTATAAGGGTCTGGACGTAAACTATGATTCGAATTAGCGTGATGTAAAAACATTAACGAGACGACTTGATGAAGTCAAATTAGAAACACCTCAACAAGACACGCCATATGTGTCAATAACTATACAATAAATAATAAAATAGTAAAAAGCACATAATAATAAATAATAGTATATAATATATAGTAAAATAGTGTGACTAATGGAAATATGTACGGCTTGTCGATATTAAGAAATAAAAGTTAAGAATAGATGTGAAGAGTCTACTGGGTATTATATGTAGAAATCTTCTATACCTATTGTAACAATTTCGGTATATAGATAATTTCTTTACAATATTGACAAAATGACAAAAGTGACAAAATGTT
Organism: Nephotettix cincticeps; assembly: GCA_023375725.1. Taxonomy (NCBI): domain Eukaryota; kingdom Metazoa; phylum Arthropoda; class Insecta; order Hemiptera; family Cicadellidae; genus Nephotettix; species Nephotettix cincticeps. The sequence goes on along the minus strand of CM041791.1, from coordinate 128,508,766 downwards.
AATTCTGAGCCCAACCTTTATGTGTGCAATAACTTACACATGGAATGGAAATTAAAGTCATCTTTTGTAATTGTTTACCTATTCCTTTGTGAAAACAAATAAATGAAAGTGCACTAAAATTTAAGTTAATGATAGACGTAATGTGTTACATATTAATTATTAGGCATGAGAATATCTATTTTCAATTACATTCAACTATATATCAATTTAAACTTATTTTAAAATTTTTCACCATTTTGAATTTTTGAGAATTGTTTTTGTGGTACTTCTGAGTACCGTGAGTACTTGTCAACTATTATTAGAAGAACTTTTATAGCCTTCTCAATATTTTATTGTTATTAATTTTTAAGATTACTGTTTTTACTCAAAAATCATTTGTAGACAATAAACGTAAGTCTATAATTTAGCCTACTGTCATATATTTTAGCATAACCATGATGTTAGTTTATGCATAGAACTTGAGTTAAACTAAATACATTTTACAGGTAAACGTGAATGAAATTTATTTCTTTGCTTTTGGAATTCAAAAGTTAATTTCTAATTGATTTTGCAACAATTTCTGGAAAATATTTCATCTATTTACTAATTATCAGCACCTATAATACATTCAAATTGTTATAAGGTGACCTCATGTGATAATAAAATACAATGTAAACTAAGATTTTGGTTTCGAAACCATTCCCAGTTCTGAATTACTAATAACGAATAAATGCACCTCATAGAATTTTAGGAAAGAACAAATTCACAGGATATCCAGATATTAGTTCCATATTATTATTGGTAAACTTTGTACTCCATTGTACTGTGGTTATTAATTAAGATTTTAAATTTAACTTATATTGTTTTTCTGAAAAATATGGGTCTATAAAATTTTTTTCATGCAAAAAGGTAATTAAATACCACTCAATTATATGTAATAATGAATAAACAGTAGATTTCCGCAACTTTCACGTGTGCACAAAATTAACCCTGTTTAGGCTACCATTGAGGAAGACACGGTACAGGTATTTTTCTTTATTCGAAAGCCAAAGGCCTACGGCTTTTATAAGAGATTGGTGCACGGTGATTATGCTTTTAGGAAAGATATTCGTACCCAAAAGGTTTTACCAAGATTTAAACTCGTGACCCTTTGCACGAAAGTCAAAAACGCTAACAGCTGGGCTAGCGAGAAACCCAAGATTTATATAAGAAAATTTGAAGCTGAAATAGTCAAAGCAGATATAATACAATTATTAACAGATCAAATTAGCCAATGGTATTTATGGTTGTATATCTCAAATAGTGCGGAGGACGCAGGTTTGCCGCCGCGCTGGCACCCCCCTCCCCCCACCCCACACCGCGACGACGCCATCGCTACCGCGACGATTTACTGCCTCCAAGTGCAATGTAGTGGAAGCCTTCAGCGCGACCGCGCGTTGCAGTTCCCAATACATTCGTTACTCCTGACATAATTTGGCCCTCAGTTTGGCCACATTGTGGTTGTTGACGACGGGACAGCTGGCTAGACGCTCCGGTGAACACTCTCTATCACTCGCATCTACATAATGATCCTATGTTTTGGCCAACGGTTATGGCGTTTTAAGCTTTTGTGGTATCATCTTTTTTACGGCACGGCTTCCCCGTTCGATGGGATGACTTGACTTTGCATGTCATTCGGTGGTAAAAAAACTCTTCCTCAAAGAAATAGATGACAGCTTGTTTTTATAATCACCTCAATTTCTAGTCGCCGTCGTATTTTGTGAAATTATTACCCTGTAGGCCTACGGATTGAATTATATTGCTATGTTTCTTACCAATAAAATACAAGTACGTTTACAACATTAGGATATTCCTAATCATTCTATAAATATACATTATTAACCTATTATAAAGATTATAAATACTTGACATGGATATGTCTATGCCCTGGGGGGGGTGTACACAAATCTGCTATTGTGTAAAGTGCAAGGGAAGTGTTTCCATAGAAATTACTAGAGCTATTGTATTGAATTTGTAATATATAAGAATAAGAACAGCTGTTAAGATGAACTGAAAACATTCCCTTTAGTACCCATGATACCTATTTCTACTTACCTATTTACCACTGGGAAGTAAAGACATCCATTTTTCTACAATTTATATTTAAAGTGATTTTAAGTTACGGGGCTCATTAAATATGTTCATACCCAAACTTTTGTAATAGTTAAAAACATTGAGAATACGCTGAGGTCCATGATGCAGGAGTCAACTTCAAAATTCTTGAAAATTCCAAAGACAACTTTTATGATGATTGCATCTTAGAACTATGAATATCAAAGAGGTATTTATATTTTAAGTAATGTAATTGCAGTGACATAATATACCCTGTACTTAGTGGTGTCAAAAGCTACAGATTAGGCCTTATATGTAAATTACATTATATGTTCATCAATTGACATTACAGCGTGTAACAATCAATACTGATAACACAAAAACTGACAAACACAAAAAGAAGATTTGAAATTTGTTAGAAGATTAGAAGATTTGATGTTGAAGATTTGTTAATAACGACAGCTGTTTAGAGGAACTCAACATATTTCCTTGAGACATATCCCATATCTGAGCTATTTCTCAAAGGGAAGCTAATACATTTTTTGTCCAGACATGCTAAAACTACTAATAAATGTTTTGTAATATTGTTATTGTCACATTATAGACATACTGTTGATGGCCACTGATGATAAGAAAAAAGTAGAAAAAATGCATAGAAAACAGAAAAAGAAGGACAAATAACCGAAAGAAAAAGGAGACATTCGATACAAAAATGTAACAGAAAGAGAAACGCAGATGGCGACAAAATCTGGGACAGAAGTAGAAACTAGAGACAGTGATATGTTGTATCAATTAGCTGCTTTTGTTGGCGAAACGCGATAGTTTCTACATCTCAGAGAGGATCTGGAGCCGAAGAAACATCTTAAACAAACAACTTCTGAGACGCCGAGACAGCGCCAGATGTTTGAAAACAAACATATCAGTTATTCGTTCAGTTTAAAACCCCTATTTTCACTGAGAAACTATGCAACATATATATTGATAGATTAGTTACATTTCCTAAGAGAATTATTAGGGGTTTGTCATGGTTTTATATCCACTTAATAGTCAGACATGACAAGGAACTAATTTAAATAACCACAAAGTTCTTTGAAGTGAAAGTAATTAGCAGGTAAGGGGTTTGTGGACAATAGAACTAACGTATCCAACGGGCATTGTTAGTCAAGTAGCACCACTTTGTTATTTTATGGCAATAAAAAGTGTAGTAATGGGATTAAATATTAAAATGGGAAAATGCATGATAGTTTAGTGGAGTGTTTTAAGTAGTGTATCTTTTAACAAACCGGTCAAATGTTTTTTTAGTCATCCTCTGGGAGATTTAAGTTTACGGGAATTTCTCTCTCCTGTGAGAACGTGGTAATAGTTTTCGGTGGGGTATATTGGATGCTGTGAACATGAGCGTAATTACAAAGAATATATATATCAATTGAGAAGTTACCATGAACCTTATTTTCTACAAAATACTCCCTATTAGAATAGCATTTCTAAAGTCCCCCTGGATACAGTGACAGGCCATTCTGTGTTGTGACACCCCACAAATTAATGTGGGAATAAATGTTTCTTAGAAAATCCCCAAAACAGAATTAGAATATATTCAAACATTTTATGACCATTATATTTGCTTAGTTGTTATGGGAGGGTAAGTATATTAATGGGTATTCTTATTTAAATTTACAACAAAATAATTAATCTTTTAATAAAAATATTGGTGTCAGTATTATACAACTTAGAAAATGTATTTTTCAATTATATCAAGGAGGAAACTAAATTAAAAACGAATAATCTGAAGATTTATTTAAAGTGTATCATCATGTCGAACAAATTGAAAATCGGATTGCCAGCTGGTGTGGTCTTTGGCAAAGGTGACATTTGAAGATAGATATGTTCGAAAAACAATTGACACGTTTCATAGCACTCACCACTATGTAGACAGGTTGTAGGGAGTATTAGAAGATCATCTAAAACACATACTAGTTTCGAGATAGAAATCAGTTTCCTCACAGTATTACTAGCTTGAATTTGTTATTTCTTACTAAACTCATATAAATACTTCATCCCTTGTGCTTATGGTGTATGTTAATACCCTTTACAAATTTCAAAGCTCCTAAAATTCATGAATACTATACTCAACCAAAAAAATATTGATTCATCATGCAGAGCAATATCATTTTATCCTTATACCAACATGTCAAACAACAACAAAAAATTGATTTTTTCTTTATTCTAGGTTCGTAGCCTTAAACAAATATAGTTTTTCTAAACTATATTTTTTTCTAAACACATATTTTCTAATAAATATTTAAAAAATAATATAAATATTTAAAATAAATTTAACAAAATAAAACTTTATCATTAATAACATAAAATAATAAATAGCAAATCTATCCTATCATCTCTGAATAAACATTTTATAAACCACGTACCATCAACAAATCTTTATGGTTAACCTAACATAATAAATATAAATATAAGACATGCGCACAGATTGGACAGTCAAGTGGGGTTTAATAATTGAACCCCCCTATTAATTGACACATGAACACAAAAAATAAACTATACAATTTAGCAAACGGTTGGCTTTTGTTGTTTTACATCCTTTAAAGCCACGAATGTTAAACGATGTTGAAAGCATATTGTCGGTTTTCTATTATATCAAAGAGTCAGTAATCTGACGGGTATCACATTGTACTCTGTGTTTCCCATAAACCGTAACTGCGTGAAGGCGGGGCGAGCGTATTACACGCGGGTTATCGCATCTCCAGGCCAAAGGGGAATCGGAAACGAAAACCACGACCCAAGCTCCGCTAATTGAACCCTTTCACACCGACATTTATTCCCATTTACGAGCCCATAAAACCGATCCTATTTATCAAAATATCGACACGGGGCGGGCCTGAGAAACCCAGTTAGGTTTCGAAATGAAATATTTAGGGTAACGCCAATCATGGTCTCATTGTCGCCGACATTATTGAAAACCGTTTTGTAAAAATGGAATAAATTTTGAGCTACAAAGGACCAGCCCGGCTATAAATTCTGTTTAATATTGTATGACGCGCGAGCGAACCGGTTCTGTTGATGTCTTGATTTAGGGTGGGGCGAGGGGGGCAGGTACCCCCTACCCGGTACACAGATGTCCCGCCACTGATCTGGAGGGGCATTTACATCGAGGTTGTGTACAAAAGCTCAGGGGCTCGGGTTGTCGATACGGGATTGAGATGTCAACAGTTTCACCTGGAGATAAGGGATGAACAGGGGCGATTGGCTATTGGGGCGGTTGCTATTATATATGAATATGTTAATGAAGATGATGGCTCTACCACTATGTAGTCTTGACTAGATACAGTATTACTAACAAAAGGAATAATAAATATATTATCATCTCAATGTTGGAAAATATGAACACCCTTTATTTTTATTGAGCGATAGTCAAAATCTCTCTTTATATTTGCTTAGGGGATCCTACATTATTAAACATTTTAAATTTATATTCTAGCTAAATTAAAAAATTGAAAATTATTAATAAGACCAACAGATTTTGCATATTATAAAATGTGGTGAATAATGTAAAATGAGGTTGTTTATTAAAAAAATAAATAATAAAAAATTAATATTTTCTTTTTATAACTTGATGCCTTAGTGTTTTTGTACAAGTAGAGTTTAAAATTTTCATTTCACTACTCAACTCTCCAAATTGCAAAAATTGCTACAGTACTAGTGTAATCATTTTTTCAAGATATTTTATTATAATAATATTTAGTTTTATAGTTTCAAAGCCATACAATTTCTTTGAGTTTAATATTGGTGAAGGTTGAGTTTTTAATTAAATGTTATTGAACAGGTATCACCAATTGCTGATAATTTTGTTCATTATCTTATTTTGAGTAACGAGCAAGATAAATAAAGTCAGAAATAGGTACATTATATTTTACGCTGCTGATTATACAGCACCAACTATGAAGTGCAGTAATTGATTTATATGATAAGGGAGAAGTAAAGCAGAGCAGACTGCCTGACACATGAGAAGATATGGAAAACTCCTATAACAATGACTGTTTGAAAAATTGTTTAAAACTTAAGTTAATGCCGAGGAAGGAATAAAACTCTTCAGACTAGATAAGCCTGTGAATCTACCAATTACGGAAATACTCAAGCCACATCCATTTCTCCGTGTTATGATTTAGTGCATCCTTAAGAAACCAAACCCAACCTGATCAGAAATCGTCCATCTTTTAAGATCCGTCTTCTTTGAAAACAATTTTTCCTTTTTTTATATTTGGCTTTTTTCAAGCTTATTCGAGGTTTAACCTCCAAGAAAAGTAAAATTTACATGTACGCCATTCGTGACACTAGATATTTAAAAGATTTACCACTGTGAAATATTCAATGTCGGGCATTGCACTGCCATAGTAGAGAGCTGTCTAAAACTTCAATAATTTCTTGAACAGTGCCGTCATATTGGATTTTGGTCTTATCTCTGTTAGGCCTACTCGTTACTCGATAGTCATAAAAAGATAGTTGGTGTGATATATTGGAATAGTAGTGGTTACGTAGGTGAAAGATATTAAATTTGTTATTAAATATCTAATTACTCTTCCTCTTGTGATGACTAAAACAAACTGACCAACAAAATTCCTCTATATTTTCCTACCCTCTGCCAGATCCCCATCTAGACCTACACCCAATCTCCTAAGATCCTCAGCAGCCTGGTCATACTATCTCATTCAGCCTCCCCAATAGACGTCTTCCTTCTGGCCTCCTCCGCACACTCTTCTTAAGAAGCTGTCTTTCTCTCCTTACTTGCCAAAGCCGTCAGCTTCTCCTGCTTCGAATTAAAGTTACAAAAAAGGGAATTCTATTAAGTTCCTTCAGCTATTTGTTCTTTTCTTCCTCCACACCTCTGCTTCAAACGTTAATACGTATATTCATTCTCCTCAGTATTTTATTTTCGATTATTATTAATTTTCTCTGTATGTTTTTGGTTAGTACCCATACAGGAGAACAGGTTGCATAAAGCAATCTGTTGAGTTATAAATGATACTTCAATAAATGAAGTATCATCTATATTTGTTAATAACTTTAAAAAATTTATAATTATCACATATAGTGGATCTTTTCCGTTATTCGTATACCACTGTTTAAACAGCCGTTTAATAGTTTTCTGGTGTTAACAAATATAGTAATTGGAATGTTTGTAAATTTAAGCTTATTTTTCTGTCATTTTCACACATTTTCTGAAAAAAAAACTAACTGTGGAAGTAATTTAAGAAAAACAAAGATTTGGTTACGTTGAATAAAACAAAAATATAGATTTACAGGAAACCAGTGGTTTTCTAGAGGTTATTGACAGTATAAACATATTATTAACTATATACGAGTACAAATATTAAAAACCAATCTAACTAAACTCCGCAGAGTGCTGTACGGTCGGCAATATCGTGTGTATTATAATATTACGCAACGTTAATTGGTCGCCGACAAACTGCGGACTTAGTTAGGTCTTGGATATTGATATTTATGATATATATATATATATATATATATATATATATATATGATATCGTTAATAGTATTTTTATACTGTAAGTAACTACCAGAAACCACTAAACCACCGGTTCTGATACTGAAGAAAACGACTATTTAAAATGTTGTATACGTATAACGGAAAAGATTCCATACAGATAACAGTCTGATGGTTTAAGTTAGTAAGAAATTACCTTGTTTTAAAATAATGAGAAATTATAACCACTTTTACTTGACTCTGTCATTTTACGACTGTCGTGGGGTCACTAATGTTACATTATTACCATTGAGGGGTGCATGCGGAGTTGTTCTCCTCTGACTCGACCTAACATACTAGGTGCTAGAACACGTCGTGACACTGACTCGTAGTTCTACAATTAAATGATTGTCAGCAATGCGCCAAAGGAGCCGCTGTGTTGTCTGCGGTGCGCGAATCCAACTGACAAAATACCCGTGATGGCGTGATGGGCCGAGTAGCGCCACTCTCCTTTGTAGCCTCGCCGCTGACGGAGCCTTCCTTCGGGTTTTGTTTCCACTTGAAGACTAAATTAATTATTATCAAGGATGGCTGACAGCCGTCCGTTTTGCAACCTGCCCGCCACAATGGCTATTGTGGCCCGGGTGTGATACGACGCACAATTTGTCCATTGTTCGATCCCCAACAATGGTTCTGTCTACTTTCTTTTTAATTTGCGAGCGATTCTTCCGCCGCGAACCGTGTGATGGCGATTGTGGGTTTCACCTTATGAAAGGATTCGGCTTGTGGTCGTCATTGTGATCGATCTAAATAATTACTTAATTTCGACTTTCTTTTTGACAGTGTATAATGGTTTTTTGAGTCACTTAGAGAAACCCTGTTTGATTTTACCGAGTGATTCTCGAAGGAATTTTTGAAATTAATATACCAGTAAAAAAACCAATTCATCCTCAAACTCAAAATATTCATAAACAAGTAAGAAAATTTACTCTTTTCTCTAAAATATTTGTGTTTTGTGGTATAGTGTCATCTAAACTTTTTGAGGTGTTAATACGAAATGGAAACGGTAAAATCTTGTTAAATAGGTACGTCAGTTATTATGATTTAGGTTATACACAAAAGGTCATAATAAGAATCATGAATCGTAGGATGTACTAATTACCGTAACTATCTAAATAAGGGTAAACTATGATATCTTTACCACCAGACTTCTTCATGCTTCTTGCATTCCTAGCAACCGGCTATCATTCGTAATTGCGCATAACTAAACGCACTTAGACCTTATAATCGCGCTTGTTCCTGTAAGCCTACCCAATGACACCGTCTGTTATCTAAATGCGTCGCTTCAAGAGTCGGTTACCGTCTAGCCTATAATCCCGAGCGAAGCTAGTCACAGACAAGGGGACACTACTCCATTGTCGTTCTATTCTGGGGCAGAAAAAAGCACTTACGGTTTTACAAGTATAAAACCGGCTGGGAGAATTGCAAATGAGACACAATGGTCCGTGAAGAAGGTAAGTGGATGGTAATACGAGACTCGTGGCTAGGCACAATTGAAGATTAAACAGGCCGAGGACGCAGAAGATCGGACCGACGATAGCGAGCAACAACCCTTCTGAGGGGCTGCCAGTGTTGTCGCCGGGGCTATCACTGTTTTCGATCCGTAAAAATGTGTTTTCCGCGGGACCGTTGTTGTGAATGGGAACGATCTGATGCGAAACTCAGGAAGGGTGGGTTGAAACCGAAAGTGTCAATTATGGGGTGAGCTTCTGTGAAGACGGTTATAGGAGGAAGCTGTTTCGTTTTGACACTTTTCAGCTTTGGCTGGTCGAAATGTAGCACCTTGTACGTATAGTTATGAAAATTACGAATCAAAAATTATGTTTACGAATTTGATGATCAGCTGATTATAAGGAAATATGTAGTCGAAAGAATGCATAAGGTTATGCCCATTTCTAATACGTAGTTGGCGATTTAACCTCAGTTTTCGAAAAAATATTCTTTGCTTTTTACAAAAAAATAAGTGGTTCTTTCGAATACGAGAATTTACACTTTTTTCTCTTTTTGATTCACTGTATTCATCCCGTTTAATTTGTCATTAAACCTGGACTAGTTATTGAACGGATAATAAATTTTAAGTTATGTCCAATTTATAAAATTATAAACCTTTCATTCAGAGAAAAACTATAAAATTTAAGTTCAAGGAGAGAGTTATAAAATGTCTCCAACAAAATCGCACTCCATGAGAGTAAAGTTGAGGAAAAACAATACGTTATTTAAATATGCTCAACTTTTTCAAATAGAAAGTTAACCTAAATGGGAATTATTTAAGCTTTATAAACGTCATTAAATGAAGATGATTAAAATTAACAGGTTTCATACAGTTTACAGTAATTTATGAAATATTACTATAGAGATCTTCTGATCCTAAAGCTTCTAATCTTTTAAATATTCTTATAGAGACGGTTATACTGCCTGCAGCCTTAATATAAATTAAAGAAAAGAAAATAAAAGTGTCATGAAAACTATGTAGATTATGATGATTCTAGTATTAAAAAGCATCAACATCTTTTGAGGAATTCCGAATGTCGAATACCCCCCCTGTTGCCCCTCCTATTTGGAAAACGGAAGCTGATGTTGAAGGGTTGTGTCCAGTTGTCTAAACACTAGCAGTCGGTCAGACCTGCCAATCACCGGATGTGAAGCCGAAGAAGGCCCGCTGTAAAAACACGAACAAATCAGTTCGGCAAACAAGTATGTTTATTGGTCAACTCCAATCTAGAATGAAAAGTCATTTATCAACCGTTAAAGCAACTTATATTTTATTTTTTATTACTATCAAGAAAAGCCATATTTTATTTCATAATGTTTGTTGTGCTAGTCTATACAAAATTATGATTATACTAGCAGGTGTATAGTACAACTTATAGCAACTCGCTGGAATCTTACGAATAGAGTTCCCAAGTTTAATATGGGTAATGAAAATAGGGTTCGAGTAGGCTATATTTTACACTCGAAACTTAGGAATAATGGATTTCTGCTGAAGATAGAATGATGCAAATGAAACGGTCTGTACTGCGTTTTAATAATAAAATATTAAATAAAATATTCCATTTTATCATACTTGATACTACAATTTACGGTAAAATATGCGCTTCAAATGTTACAACGGCTGCACGATTTCGAGATTTTGTATATACTGAGGGGTCGTGTGAATCCTGCAGAAGTATTTTGAAAATGAGTCATAAATCATGATTGAAAATATTGCGAAAGATTTGTGTATACTTATGAAAATAAATAAGAAAAACATGTTTCAATAAGCAAGCATTCATCCCAAATAAGAATGTTATCATAAAACGGTAACAAAAATTATATTTGCAATTGCTGTAATCACAAAATATCACACAAAAAGATTAGTAGAGCTATCAAAGCTATCTTAAGAATAAGTGTTCTCCATTGTTCCTCCAATTTCTTTCTACAACTGGACAATTTCGATCCTGACTATGGAAGAAAGAAGACTATATCTTTCTTGCCGTCCTACCAGTGCGTAAAGCCTTTTGATTGAAGACCATCAGATTGGTTCATCCTACATCCTAGATCACTCACGCTCTTGGAATACAAGAGCGTGACTGAAACTTCGTTGGGACTAAAGTGAGAGTATATTTCTTTTTAATACTATATAGTGATTCACCTATACTTTACTGTAAGTTACCTCTTACTTTCTAGATTACTAGACCACAAACAGATACTGTATTTCCAACATATAATTATCACTCTTCACATATATTCGAGAAGTAAAAACGTCTTACCAGTTTTTACTGTCAAAATATTGTAGGTTTCAGCTAAGATATCTAAATAATGCTTTAAGACATAGCCTTTTGAATTGAATTGATTATGGATAAATATGAATGATTATGCATGACTTTAGAATGGGGTATATGTATCTTTGTCTTCGTTATAGACATTGACAAAGTTATTGTTTCGTAATGTTTTGTAGGTTATTTGGATCTCAAGATTCAGGATCTTCTGAACGTATATTTGTGTTAACTGCACAACTACCTCATGAACCATGAACCACGGACTGTTGGATATTTATTTACACGCATGCCACTCACGCACGACGCTCGCAGACGTGACGGGTAGACCACCGCGGTATATTGTGCAGACTTCCTGGTCGTGCAACCCTATCCGCCCCCATGCCACCCCGGAGCGCCCGCATGTTCGATCCATTCAATGCCTAACACAATATTTGCCACCAGCTCTGTAAACAGTGGTGAGCGTCTCCGCCACAGCCAGCGCCACTGGCGACCCATTGTCATTGGTCTGGGACACTGGGACACTGGGACACTGGGACACTGGGACAGTTATGGGATTACCAGTGATGGGATTGGACCATGTGACAAATGTCCTAATGTTTTCCAATTGTAGAAGATTATTTACATTTATTGTGTGCTTTCATAAATTACGCTTTGTCAGACTTGACCCGATTTCATCAAAATCGAAATCCGCCGTCAATGATCTTTAACTGCTGTTCGTCCCGTTACGGACGAAATCTGATTTAATCATACCTCGTTAGAGAGTAATCTGCCGGTAGATTCTAACTGTCCAAATTTTATCATTTAAAACCGTAAATCACAGAATAAGGGAAGAATACGAATATTTGGCAGTGTTTTGTTTCCGATCCAGTCGGAAGTCGTCTGCCGTACGTTAATACAGATTATTATTACTGTTATTTGGGTTTAAGTATTTTAAATTGTATATAATTTATTACATCACAGTTTCATATTATGTACGAATTTATGGGAAGAATATTATGTCATTAAGATTTAAGATGTTATTTTTTCTTCTTTATCTATATTTCAAATTATATGTATATCATATGAGTGTGTCTGTAACACGATAATCGTAAAAATTTGATCAAGACCAAATTTGCTAAGAGTATTTTTATTCTCGGACGAGTTAACCAGACATATCGGAAAGTATTTTGTACTAAAAAATGTTTTTTTTGTTTTCCGTATGTAATTTAAAAAGTTTTTAAATTTTATCATCAACCATTAAAATCAGCTTAAAAACTACACAATTTGGAAATTCGCTGAGTACGCAGGTCTGCTGCGACGGGGGTATTATATTATATTTTCATATTCTTAGGAAATAGTTATTATAGCAATAGAAATCGAATTAAAATTTTTGAAAATGATAGTGATTAAGAGTATATTGTTCGTCGACCTAGTTGGATAAGAGGAAGAGTTGACGATTTCAATAATTATATATTGATTTTGTTACTATATATAGATTAACAAAACGTACTGCTCAATCAAATTTGGAAACCATCGAAGATGAACTTGAGTTCCTCACAGACAACTAAATTAATAGCAACATTTTATAAAATAATATTTTTTTAACAGACAACCTATTTATTTCTATAATTAAGTAAAAATAATTCTTGAGTTTGATGATCAAGCAGAAAATGAAATAAAAATGGTATCATTAAACTAAAACATTATCTTTGCCTTAAAATATTTTTACACAAAATCTAGGCTTAAGTTTATAACCCAAATACTCGCCAGCCTTGGTTGCTCAGACGTTAAAAATAATTGAATACTATTACGTCGATGGTAATGAGATCTATTCCTCTCAATGGTACTATTTTTGAAATTGTATTAATCTCCAACTCAATCTCCTCCACAATAATCAATATAGTTTAATTATGCTTAGTAATTATATAATGATATATTTATCAATAAATAAAGAAATGTAAAACCCGGAAATAGAAAATATTTTTTGGATTATGTTTGGTTGTTCACAGCTCAGCTCGGTGTTGAGACAGTTCACCGCCACATCGATTGACTATAATCTCTCGTTTAAGAATTTAGGGTTAGTTTTAGTTGGGTAGATTGGATTTCCTTAACGGTAGATTGAAATCATCAGTCAGTTTTAATTTAAGATGTTAGATTCTAACTAATTATCTTGGATTAGCGTGATTTTGGTGAAATCTGGTCTTTAAGGTTGTATGAAATTAGGGTCTAAATCGGACTGGGCAGTTTCGGAGGATATTCTATTGATTCTGAGACGATGAATACATATTGTTGTTGAGTTGTCTACGGACAGGATTTATAGTGTATTTTTAATTAAATAAATAAAATAACTAGGACGTCAATATAACTTTTTTATATAGATGTTGGCGATTTTTTGTGAACTATTTTTGTGAAATATTTGGTTGAAATTTAATCCTTCATGGTCCGTTCTGCAAACTCTTCCGTAAAAACGTCGAAAGTAAATACAGTTATATGAAATACATTACCGGCAAAAGAAAACTCAAATTTCCAAATCCTTGTGTTCTACATTTGTGTATGTATACTTTATGCCATAGTATTTATTAAAAATATACAATATTTACTTCTCTGTGGGAAATAGGTTAAATCATGGAAAGATATGAAAGGAATGTTTTCAGTTCCTCTAAAGAGCTGTTCTCGTGGACTTATGGCATCAATTCCGTAACATTCTCTGAGTCCCGTAAGTATGCTAATACCCCATTAGACATTGCCATATCCAAATATGAATTATCTGTTGTATTGGCTATCGTTTTTACGAAACCTTGATATTTTATATCTCATATAAAATATCTTATTTTATACCAGTTACCAACGTTCATTTTAGTTCGTGTAAAATAATAGTATTACTGTAGGAACACATCAGTGTTATCAAAACAGGCCAAGTTTGACTTTTTCGCAACTTCAAGTCTTTTGTAAGTTTTCAGGAACTGCACCCTACACAATGATGAGATCATTTAATCTAGTCAACACAAAGAATTCAATTTATAATGCGTTCCGGTCTAAATGACCCAACGGTATATTTCTGCTCCTCGTGGATTTTCTACAAAGCCAGCCTCTAAATCACACTGTAATTCAAATAAAACCAAGACGTTGCTGTTGACACATTTCGCCCCTCTGGAGTTTTTCCCACAAACCGTCCCGTCGGTGAATGGCCAATTCGCATGTTATTTCCGTAAATTAGGCGCAGCGAGGGGCCCTGCACCTGGCCCGGGGGGAGTCAATATTGGCTGCGCGTAGCCCTCTGTGTACAGTACTTATCCGATTACTACAGTGACAATCAGCTGGGCTGTGGAGACACAATCGTCGTCTGCAACCACATGTTGTCGGTAAACACAGCCGGCGGATTATGGGAAATGTCTTCATTTGGAATTATGGGATGGATTACAAAGGTGTCCCTCAGGGGTCTGTGTTGGGACCGACGTTGTTGCGGGTGGTCGGGGATATTAAAGGGATTTATATTTTAAAAAAGTACAGAAAGTGACAAATTTTGTGAAGGTGTAGGGTGAAATTTTATTTATAGAAATGTAATTAAAATTAAGAAGCAAAACCATTTAAATACGAAATGGAAGGAGTAAAGTAAGTTTTCATTATTTTAATCGACGTTACAGTATCACAACCCGTTGGTCTGTAAAGTTATATAAAGACCTAGATACTATTTTTCAATTTCGAAATTTTCCGTAAAATACTGTCTTATAACAGTGTAATACGATTTACTATTACGAATTTACTACTTGGGTCAAGTTGGTAGGGAGACGTGTATGCACATTTTTTTGAATTTTTTACGATTAATTGGCAAATAATTTATTACAAATTGAAAACAGTGTATAAAATAATGGTTTTAAATGTTGTATTATATTAACATTTTAAAGTTTCCTATTCAATTAACCGGAAGACAAGATAATTTTTAATTTTTAGGATTGATGAGTAAAAGTAAGGATTTGGTTTAAGATGGATACAGAGAAAACTCATTTTGATAACACTAAGTAGAACCTCACTGATTTAAAAATCAATTACAATCCGTAGATTTCATCTGTTCCTTTGAGAACACCTCTTATATTAAAAAATTATCTGATAGTTTGAAGTATTTTTGACGCGTAATTTTGCCTCTAAAATTCGAATTTGTTTCCGCTTGAGTTTCTGAAATTCGGTAAAAAAGGGCTACCTCTAAAAATTTTAATTTTTTTTAAACAATCCAGTAGAAAGGTGAACCAGAGAGTTTCCGTAGCTCCTCCAGGTTCGGACCGTCAGTGGTATTGTTTTCTTTGCTTTATAACATCATTGGTAATATCTATGGTTACAGTTGTCGTATTATAAACAGTTCAATTTTTGTGTTCTTTACTCTCTAGTGGATATTTTTGAGAGTGAGTTCAAATAAGTTCAAGTGTAATTCAAATATTAGTTAATTTGTTTAAATGTAATTAATTCAAACTTACGAACTGAACTTCATAATTCGAATTTCAATAACACTAACTTCTAAAATTCTCTAAAAAAAACTCCTGATAATACAAACGTCCTTTGATTCACAGTAAATTGGCTTTCCCTTAAGTTTCTTATTAGCAAGGTACGACTGTACTTTGTTGTTGAAACGAATCATTGTTTTCTTATTACAAATACATTTATAGAATATCCTGATCTAGTTATTTCACTGCTACACCACAGTTCAATTAGATCCTATTGAGCATAGACAGTCGTATTTTATCGAACATGCAGTACAGTATACAGTACCACACTTCTGCCTCCCCCTGCACTAGTTACCGCCCTTGTAGTTCTATCCCCCCCTGCAACAGTACACCTCGACATATGCAGCGCCCCCGGCACACAAGACAAAGCCTATCATGACACCCATACAACCAGTGCAGCTGCGCGCCGAACGGCATTATTTGTAAATATTGGCGGCTTTCAAATGCAAATGACGTCACAATTGACACCTCTGCTAATTGGCGGGCTTGTTGGTAGTTGCTTGTTGACATAACAGAGGGTGTTGGCGTCGCCTACCGCGCAGATCGCGCTGGTGACTTGGGACAATTCGTCGTTAAACGTTCACTAAATGGTTAGTTTGTTGGGTTGAACGAGTTTGTTGAGTGGATATTTACTTGCAAACGGTTTCCTTTTGACATTTGTTTAACCGTTTCCTAATTACAATTATCGAATTTAAAAAAATTATTAGAGAGAGCCACCTAAAAAAATTGTATTTACTTCCTGTGGTACGGTAAATAGGTTAGATCATGGATACGTTCTAAGGGAATGTTTTCAGTTCTTCTAAACAGCTGTTTTTATTCTTATATCTAAAGAGTCAAAACAATAGCTCTAGTAGATTTTATGGAATCTTTCAAATTTTCAGTGCCAAAACCCTCCCCCAGAGCTAAGATATCCATGTCAAAAAAGTATAGGCTATATGATTTACTGCTTACTGTTTCTCCGTGGCTATGTTATAAATACGTGGGGTTGGTTAAATGGTAGTTTGTTGAAAACATCTATAGAAAAGATGAGGTTTTATGAACATTGCTTGGACAATTTTTGCGTTTTATACCCCGGGAAAAACCAAATGGATCTTCTGAAATTCTGTATGTCTATCTATCTTCTTTAGGCATATTCAAGGTTTTCTTGTAGGAACGCTTCTCCGTAAAAACAAGAACACCTAAAATGATGATGTTTTCATAATTCCATATATTTTGGGAAAAAGCTAATGTAAGTTTCAAAATTGCCTACATACTATTCAAATACAATGTAAAGAGTTCTTAAAAAACATTTTTAACGAAATGTGACAAGTCTTAAGTTTTACTGAGTATTTGATCTATTAAAGTGATTTAACAGAAACTATTAAACAGCTATCAAATTAAAATGAATATTAGTATGTTTACATTTATAATTGATTTTATATCTATTTCAAAACTATAATATATTAATTATACTAATCCTAATTTTTTAAGAGGTTTAATTTAACTTGTCCGTCAAATGATCATTGCTATCTGCTGTATTCGACTAGACTAAACAGCTGTTTCATGCTATTTAAGCACATCTTGTATTTAAGCATGCCATCAACTTGATGATATTCTGACCTGAACACGTGCTTTGGAATAATTTTTCCAAAGGTTTCAGTGAAAACGTTTGGAGTTACAGGGTGATTAATAAAAAAATTAACAGATCACTCAGGAAGCGTAACGATAACTCAGGAAACAATCACATATGCGTAACGAACAAGCGACACTAGCGCCGACCTAGCGGATTTCAGTTGACCCTAACGCCGCTTGCACCAGCTTAGTGATCCAGAGGCTACCATAGGTTTTTAAAATTAAATCATGTATATTTACTATCAAATTAATGACTTACAAAATAAACCAACCGGTTATTATTTGTGTTTACGATTCCAGGTTTTGTCAAGGTAAAAAGTACCCTGCTTTATAGCACTAAATTTTACAAGCCGTAGGCCTACAAAATAACGGGTTCACTGCAGGTTGTGAAATAAAGCATCCCCTTTCAGAATAAACATAAAACTTCTAATCGAAAGTCTGTTTTCATTTTCGGAATTAAAAAACACTCCTCTTTCGTAGTTTCCTGCCCCAAATAAATGTCGTATCTGCAGTGTGTGGCGTAATTACTTATGTAATCATTTCCAAAATATAAAATAAAGAGGTTAAACGTGCAAACGTTTTAAAATTTGTTGGCTATATTGGCGGTGGTTGAGATTTAACAGCATGGTCGGAATACTATTACCATTAAATGTGTCCTCAGAAATAGTATAGAATTGTTCTCTTAGTTACAGTTAAGTTAATTTGCGTTAAAATAATTTTTCTGTTAAAACACACAAAACATAGTGTAATTTGAAGACTTAAATTAAAACTCATTCATGCTGTAATTCTAAAGATTTCATCGTTCTATTCTATGAGGTCTGTACATTCCCGGTACGTAAATTACCTTGTAAAAACACGCTGGTAAAATAACACGAAAACACGTCAGTCACGTTCTAGATTTTTTATCTTATCAAAAATCTGACAGGTTTAAAGAACATTTCGAGTTTATCCTAGCTTAACCAAAACTAGGATTATAATTTCTCTGAACCACAACACATAATACTAGGCCCATTGTCCCCACAACAAATGTTATTCTTGAATTTCATCCCTTTGTCAGAAGGAGTTAGACCGTTGAGGAGATTCCCAGTTTCTGCCAGATTATACAGTATGATAAGAGCGCGTATTCTGTTGCTATGTCGATCGTATCGGCACAATGACGTGTTTTCTTTGCCCAACCCTTCTTCCCTCGCTACTTGTTGCTATTGTTGCTCCATCGCGAAGCTGTTTTCCAAACTCCCCGGTTGTTTCAGCTGTTGTCCAAATCGGACCAGCTTCCCGTCTGCCTCAATGAAAGGGTGAAGCTTCTGTTTACTGAGATTGTTCCTTGTTTATCCTCCAATATGGGGAATTCCACATGTGCGTTACTCTGTTTACAAAGAGTAATTATTAATGACCAGTTTTACATTACTGTGGAACACAAATTTGTTTTGTTAATCAGTATATGATATTTCTATAAAATGGTTGTGCCATGAATAATTTTGTCACACATGTTAATGTCAAAGCTCTAGGGGGCAGGTACTTACAATTCGTGCCACGTGAAAATTGTAACGGAACAGACGTCAGATGGTTATAAAACAGTTTTTCAGAATGTTACCTGAATGTAACTGTTTTTATGAGAGGACTTCATGTACGCGATATTAAAATCGTGCGACCGCATTTTTCTCTTCATTCCTCCATGTTTTAGCCGACAATAAAAATAATTCTAAATATATTTTATTTATTTTCTCCACCTTCTTGATTTCTGTAGGTGAGCAACAATGTATTTTCAGAAAGAAAACATGGAGGAATAACTAGAAAAATGCTGTCGCACGATTTTACTGACGCGCGATTTCATGGATCCCATTTTTTAATGTTAAGCTACTAATTCAAAAATGTTATGATCAAATTTTCACTTGATGTAAAACCCCCCCAAAAAATGTTACTTTACCAGTACAAGTACTAGTTCAGTTGGCTTAATGTTTATAAAAACACCTAGGATTTTTTTAATAAAGCCATCAATCTATGCAAATAGAAAATATTGAAGAATAAAAAATGCAAATCACATAAACAGTGTTCACTGTTCACCCTTCGTTGTTGTACTCCCCCTCGCCATTCTGTTGGAGCAACGCGCTAAAAGCGTGACGTGTAAATGATTACGAAATGCGCGTGAAGCAGATCAGCCATGCGCAATGACGACGCGAGATACGCGGCGGATCGTGGCGCGCCACGCGGCCGGTCACCGTACTACACACTGTTATCATTGTTTACGCGGCCGCAGTGTGGAGACCGCTCTATGCACTATTGTCATTGATTGTGTCTAGTTCATTAGACGGCTGCGCTCTCCCATGCACATCTTCATTATCTCCTGTCCCACTTTATCATGTCCCCCACTCGGCGGAGTGTGCTGCGAATTAGTATACGAGCCGCTGCCCTGCCGCCCCCACCGAGGGGTCTTCATTGAAATGTAATTTTGGTACGGGATATGATCTGATCTTTGGATTCTTAAAACCTCAAAGTAAATACCAACTAGTACAATGTGACTTTAGTGACATAGTATAATACCTGAGGGGAATTTGAAAAGACTTTCCTGTAGGATGTTACGATCAAGAAATAAAATATAAAATTATAATTATTACATTTCTGAAATGGTGATTTATCCAGGTTTTTAGGGATTTTAATAACGTTTGAGAAATGAGTGTAAGATGATTGTGGCGCGATCTTGTAGTCTTGTTACTTACTAAGCTAGGATATTCCTTAGAAAGGGCTGTTAATTATTAGCCCAACAACCAATGGCATCCAAGGGACCTACAGTGGAATCCGAACCATAAATTTGTCCATGGATTAAAATTTAATTTAATTAATTTTAGGTGAAGATGTGAATTGATTTGCACTTAAAATATAATTTAAAAATTCAAATTAGTCTTCAAATTTGTGTTTTTGAATGTTATAATTATTTTGTCTTTTGTTTGATCATTAAAATTTGATGTTTGAAACTAATTAGCATTTATGTAGTTGTATTAGGTAAGAGGGGAGCCCAATTATAGCAACTTTAAATAAATAAAGAAATAAATCAATTACGAGCTGATCCAAATAAGAGGATGATCTAACATGAAACATGTTTGCAAAGTAATGAAATAGTTTTACCATCCAAAGTTAATTTATGGATCAATTATGAAAACAAAATTAAAATTGATCGGAAAATTATGTGTATCATTATTAAGGGGACATTTAAAAAAGAACAATTGTAAAAATACGGTTTTCATGAAACATAATTTGTGTGACTAACTATATCTAATCTAAACCCTCAATTAACAAGTGTGACATATCCAAATTACTTGGCATATTATTTATAAATTAGTAATTAAATAAATACGCATTTCTACAGAATTATTTTGAACATAAAATTGATATAACCATTTCCTTTAAATCTCAACGACGAGCACATTACGATCGTGTTGGCACAACTGGATGGTGCCCGGTGGGGCAAAGCCCCCAGTACCGGAACCGATGGAGGAATGCGGTTTAGCTCTGTATTAAGATGTTATACCACAGAATCCCTGTCCCGCCGCCTGTATTTATTATCCATTGAAAATCACCCGGTATTGTGCGCAGGCGCGGCGGCCATTTATCACGGCCGGCGTTTGAGACTCGCCGCGCTCGTCACCTGCGCTACACCGCGCCGCGCCGACACAAACGTTTACAAACTGAGTGAGCAATGGCCGCCGCCATCTTGTTTTGTTGCTGCGCTTCGGGGAAAAACAAATGCGATGGTAGCAAATCGGGTCAGTCGGTGGCTGAAGACTTTGACCACGCCGACGACTCCCTGCGGACCTCGGGCTTCCGTGGAGCCTTCCCACGCCCAAGGATAATTGTCGGTGAACGGTCTAAACGGTGACGATGAGGACATCTTTGTAAAGTGCCGTTGATTAATGGGTGGCCACTGGCCTCTCGGCTTGGCATTGTCTTCCCCAAACGGGAGCCCAGATGGGATCTAGGCACCTCCACATATAGGCTCGTGAGAACACATTTTGAAACAAACAAATTGTATTTGAAAAGACAATATTTTACACAGACATGTTATTACTAGCTACCTTAAATTTGAACTACGTATGCTATGATTTTTCCGAAAAAAATAAATAAGCTTCTCTAACAAAAAACCTTATTGAGAGCAACGTGGGGTTGCTCTATGTGTTGCAAAGAGAATAAATGTTGTGATAGTATGCATATTTTATTTTCTAATTTAGAAATGCGTATTTAATTATTTCGCTTAAATAAAAGGTAACATTTTTAATATGTAGGCTGATAACCGAATGTTATGTTTTTGATAACGTTTACTGTGAAAAATGTCATCATCATACTCCAAACATGATAAATATTTTAAGTAGTAACACATGCTTTTTATAATTGGCTGAAACTTATCCCCAATGTTTATCTTAGACCTAAAAACTAAAAAACTAAGGCGTAAAAGGTACTGTGTAAGAGCACCCTTTGTCTTTTGAAAATAAAAATACGAAAAAGAAACCCGTTAGTACACAAAGATACGAATGTTGGTAAACATTCGTCAGTAAAATTTCAACAGTGAAACCAAAACATTTCGGTCATAGAAATGACCTTCATGTATTACCTAATAGTGTTGACCTAGATTTAACATATACTGAAATTGTTTTTATAATAATATTAATTAAGTTCATATCATTAACATAACTATATAACATTTTTCTTTTAGGGCACAAAGGTCATCTCTTACTAAGAGCTTTCACGTTTAAAATTTCAAATAAACGTTGTATTTATATACATAGACTATACTATAAGAAGAGTTTATTTTAAAATATTTACATACAAATTTTATAAACTATTTAATTTAGTTTGGAATACGAGAAAAACTATGGATTTCAATTGTTATTATAACTGCTATAACCATTACATTATCTTGTTACACGGTGGTACATGAATCTTCTATCTATGTTATATGTGTGTCTTATCTGCATTTTTGTGGTGTATTATTTTAACGAAATCCGTGCACTAGAATGGTACTTGGCAAGTTCATTATCGCTTTCAGTTCTCAAATAATTCACTCGTTAATTAATTGGTAATCAGTTAATTGGCAATTGATAATCTGAAGGTCACAGGTCTTCTTATATTCGAGAGAATCTTGAATATAAGACCTCGATGGCTCGATGATGGACCACTACCTTAGCTCATTTGCCTATTATTTAATTATCCTTGCAAACAAACTAGTTGGTTTTTATCAATATCAAAGCTACAATTACATCAAATCTAACCATGTCCTGTACCCTGCACTTATATTTACCGCAAAACCCTCTAAAGTAATTCTGCGTCCTAAATAAAAATTTCACGTATTTTATGTCTTCTTTGTTGTTATGCCATGCTCTTACTGTTTCATATTAACTTGTCTATTATTGCCTATAGTCGAAGCAAATTGAAGAACGAATATACCCAAAACAACCTTTGCTTAGATGTCCTTCATGTTCGAATTCCCTTTCGACTAATAGTACTAGGTCACAAACGACACCGCGCTCCCGATGAAAATAAAATTCATAAATTGTGACGCTTCAACGCCTCTTGCTTCGGGCTGTGGCAGAAGCGGCGTCATTAGCCGTGGGGGGGAGGCCGCCAATATTTTCAAAACCCAGAGTGTTGGGATGATAAAGGCACCGCTGTCACCGTGCGCTGGAGCTGCCACAAAACAATTTCACAGAAAATGGTCCAAAGAGAGGCGGCATTTCTGATGTAGCCATCAGTTAGAGCTGTCCGCCCCGCCCACGCTCACACACACGGACACACACACACACACACACACCCAAGTCATCCGACTCCGCGGTCACTGGATCGCCCCAATTTTGTGATTATAGTTGGCCCCTAAACACCCCCAAACAAGATTAGTGTCCAAGCCGCTTTCGGGGGACGTCTTAATCAAGTTACACCGCTAGTTATTTTGTGTCGTTTTCCGTTTTTCTTGAATGCATTGTAGGCTACATCCGTGGTTTCGCACCTGGAAGGCATCATTTTACTAAACGAGCTTTGGGGTTTGTGGTTCCATTGAGTTCCATTCAACATTATGTTGGTTTTGCTGTTTTTATGTTTCATAAAAAATAAGCGAATTCCTTCGCGGAGTCCGCGCGTTGAAATCTCTTTGGAGGCAAAGAAAATATCAAAGAGAAATTTAATTTTAGCTTTAAATATTAACTGAAAAAATATTATTGCGTCTTAACTGTTTGTATTCTTATCACAAAATTTATCTTAAAATTCTTTAACAATTTGTACTAGAGTACTTCGAGAATAGCTATTGTGACAAATTATTTTAGTCTGAGTCAAAGGCCTACTAGTTTGTGAATTTACTTAGTATTTAAACTTCAGGTGTAAACAAGTAATATTGTAGGCTATAAAAACCTATGCCAGCTATTCGAATTATTCAAGGTCGGACGTGTTACCTGTTTTGGCTTTAGACTATTTTCAAAAACCGATCAAGAACTCTATCTCTTTCTTTAAGATTCGCTTCTTCAATGACACATTAAAAATGATAATAACCACAAAAACATAGCAATACTTATAACTTAAGAATGTCATAAAATAGTTTTTCTCCGTTAATACAAATTTTTAGTTTATTTTGTCTTGTGCTATGCGTCCTGTACTTATCTGCGGATCACGTACCTGCACGCCCTGACCGAAAATGGCGTAAAGCTGAAAAATATAAAAACTCAAAACTTAAATAGTTGGAGCTATTGAATAAGGTATTGCAACCTTATCTAAGATAACATAAATACACATACAGATGGTATGGAGTCATTACCATCCTTATTATTGTATTGTAACCTTAACCAAGGTAAATAGAAATACATATACAGAGAGGTGTTAGGTCACGAGCAAACTTCCCGCCAAACATATGGTAATTTCTGACCAGTGACAATTGTTTATTTACATACAGTAAATAATTGAATAACTTTTGTTTTAAAATTTGGTCAACTTCTAAAATATGATTAAATTATACTTTTCCATGATTAACGTATTTAGCTGTCGTAAAATTGCTAGTTGTTATGAGTTAGGCTGTAAAATAAAAAAAAGAGTTCCTGTCGTTGTATCGTTCAACAATATAACTAATTGTAAAAGGTATTTACCAATTAGAATAAGATTAATCATCAAACTTTTGAAAGATTTTAGCATTTCTGGCAATTGTAGTATAAACATACACATGTCTGTACCAGTGACGTCACCGGTTTTATTTACGAGTCCTATTATACCTTTCTGTATATTTCTAGTAGCCTTTACCTTAACTACTTTTTCCATCTCAACAAAATATCCTGGTAATGAATTTTTATTTTAACTTGAAATGCATTGGGTCTACTGAAAAGTTTAAATAAATTTATTTAAACATAAGTTTTGGATAGACCAGTTTAAATTACACCTCTCTTTCGAAGACTTCCCCTGGCCTGTCATGTCAAATGTAAAGTTTAAATATTTTCAATATGTTTTTTTGTTTGTTTACTTTTTATTACAATGGTTTTCTAACTTGTTAATCCAACAAGAACTTGTTGTTAAGAACTTGTTCCCATTAACTCTTGACGTCACATTGCAAGTTCTGATAACCGTGCAGACTGTGCTTCAAGAGGAATTCCTTCCTCTCTCCTTATCAACCATCCACACTGGTGGACAGGCCCTCCTTGGCTTAAGCCTCCAAGTTGTTATTGGCTAACGTCACACTACACTCCGGAGGAACTGTCTTCGTCAGAAAAAATCAAGAAGACACCTTTACAGTTTTTAACATGGATATGTCTTAGCTCTGGGGTGTGTGACAACAGTAACGTCATTTGGTTAGTGACGTCATAGTTAGGTTATAAGAACAAGTTGAGATGAACTGAATATTATTACGCTTTAGACATATCTATGATCTAACCTATTTCCCACAGGGAAGTAAATACAAATATTTTTTGATCTTAAATCAGTGACAATTGTTTATTTACATACAGTAAATAACTGAATAACGTTTGTTTTAAAAATTTGGTTAACTTCTAAAATATGATTAAATTATAAAAAAAATATTTAAAATAAAATAAAAGGGTTCCTGTTGTTGTATCGTTCAACAATATAACTAATTGCAAAAGGTATTTGCCAATTAATTAGGTTAGGATTAATCATCAAACATTTGAAAGATTTTAGCATTTCTGGCAATTGTAGTATAAACATACACATGTCTGTACCAGTGACGTCACCGGTTTTAGTTAAGTGTCCTATTATACCTTTCTGTATATTTCTAGTAACCTTTACCTTAACTACTTTTTCCATCTCAACAAAATATCCTGGTAGAGAAGTTTTATTTTAACTTGAAATGCATTGGGTCTACTGAAAAGTTTAAATAAATTTATTTAAACATAAGTTTTGGATAGACCAGTTTAAATTACACCTCTCTTTCGAAGACTTCCCCTGGCCTGTCATGTCAAATGTAAAGTTTAAATATTTTCAATATGTTTTTTTGTTTGTTTACTTTTTATTACAATGGTTTTCTAACTTGTTAATCCAACAAGAACTTGTTGTTAAGAACTTGTTCCCATTAACTCTTGACGTCACATTGCAAGTTCTGATAACCCTGCAGACTGTGCTTCAAGAGGAATTCCTTCCTCTCTCCTTATCAACCATCCACTCTGGTGGACAGGCCCTCCTTGGCTTAAGCCCCCAAGTTGTTATTGGCTAACGTCACACTACATTCCGGAGGAACTGTCGTCTTAAGAAAAATATCAAGAAGACACCTTTACAGTTTTTGACATGGATATGTCTTAGCTCTGGGGTGTGTGACAACAGTAACGTCATTTGGTTAGTGACGGCATGTGGTTAGTGACGTCATAGTTCGGTTATAAGAACAACCGTTGAGATGAACTGAATTACGCTTTAGACATATCTATGATCTAACCTATTTCCCACAGGGAAGTAAATACAAACATTTGTCGTTCTTACATCAACGCCTCAAAAGCAATGGGAACTCCTCTCTGCCTACCCATCGTAGAACAAACCTGAAAGCATTTTCGCTCTTCTCATCCGTTTCATTCACAATTGTCGTTATCAAAGGGACGGTGTCAGCGGTCCACTCTGTTATCGTCTAAATCCTGAAAGTTCGTCTTCATTCTTCCATAATGTTCAACAAGACAACATTTGCAATGTAATTTCATACCTTCAAAAAGGTTTTGACCCGACTACAATGTTACTAACCATTTCTTGAATCTTTTGGACTTTAACGTGTTGGTGGTCGTCTCAACAATTCATCACTACCTTCTGATGCTCGACTATTTCTCTCTACATGAATCGACTACTGTGGCTCTTTCATTACTAAAAACCGAAATCTCCATTTCATTTTCATTTTCATGATGGCCAAGGCAGTCCACTTCGAAGTAGTGACCGATTTCACCACCATGGCTCTAAAACGCTTTGTCTCCCAAATTTATCGTGATTTATTGAACATTTTTCGTGATGATGGCACGTCTCCGTAGCCTAATTAAACCTCATCTCACAGCTCCTCAAGCACAAACTCTATTCAACGATACGATGCTCCTCATGGAATAAAGTTCTATTTCAACCCTCATGCTGCTCCCCATCCAGGCGGACTGTAGAAAATCGCCGTGAAGAGCGCGAAACATTATTTACGACTTGTCATGCATGACACGGTTCTCAATCTCTCAGAACTCATCACACTCTTCACTGAAGTTGAGGCCATGCTTTATTCCACCTAACTTCACTCTCAAGTGATCACCTGGTCACTTTCACATTAGAACGTTACTGGCATCAGTTCCAGAGTCTCTTGTTGGGATCTGCCAACAAATTACCTTAAACATTGGCAAGTAGTGCATGATTTCAATCAGTGACAATGGAAACTATGAAGCTTGGAACACATTTAAAGACTTCAATAACATTCAAAATGGTTTAAAAACTCTCAAAACCTGAAGATGGGAGATCTAGTTTTGGTGCACGACTCTTCCCCACTGGCCTCTAGGCCGTAATTCTGGATAGTATGGAACTTTCCGTGTTGTGGACATCAAAACGTCTTCAGGACACCCGAACCGCCCGGCAGTAAAATTATCTCCTTCCTGCTCAACTAAAAGACTCGACCAAAGCTGTATTCCTAAAGAATATTTCAAAATGTTAAATTTTTAATGTGTTTGCTGTTACCCTTCGTTCTCGGGCAGTATGTTGAACACTTTTCCCCTGGTCTGTCATATCAAACGTCAAGTTTTACCATATTTTTTCTAACTCAAGTTAATATGAGTTAGTCGGTGATTTTTCTTCTTTATAATTTAAATATATTAACTTTCATACCGCAACACTATTCATATCGCAAAAAATGTCACAGACTAAACTGTCATCAAAACAAAAAACACTGGATGATAAAACATAAAAAAGAGGGTAATAAAATATTACGAAAACTACAGTTTTATAAAACTTCCTAAATCAACTCCCAAAATAGAAACAAGCTTTGATCCGACTGAGCACATTTGTTCAAATCCGCATTAAACTCTGCTGGAATGCTGGAAGCCGTCCAATCGAGGGAGTGCATTTCCTTAATAAAACCGTGTGAAAGGCAAAACAGTCAATAGTGATACAAATACCGGACTTGAAAGGGGCCGCGGTCTATATCCTTTTAACCGAATATCAACTATGTCGGCATCACGGCATCAATGGTCGGTTTGGGCAGAGCCAGCGGCTTAATCCGCAGATAAGGCGACCGGTTGACAGGCAGAAGGCTCTCTCAGGCATTACTCAGCATTAGCGCTCAAACAAGCCGCCTGCCCTCACTGATACCTCTTCTTTTTGTTTCGGTTGTCTTCCCTCCAATTCTTCATCTCACCCTTACACGACTGGTGATCCTCTTAATTATCCATAAATTAATACGTCTGTTGTTATTTGTTGGTGAGTAGGCGATCCCTCCAATCCTATGTGCAGTTGGTGTATTTTTAGTGAATTAATATGCAAATTAGAGCGTACTCTACGAGTAGGCTGAGTCAGTCACTGATTCTGATTTTTTCTTTACTTTCCACGTTGGTATATTTATCCTTTATCACCGTGTAGTTTTAATTTATAATTTTGTGTATAACCGTTTCCAAATACTTGTAGGTTTAAGTTTACGCCACACAGAAATCCTTGATTAGTGAACTATGAAGGGCTAAAATCACTACTAACTAGGATAAAAACTACTTGGATACAGTTCAGTTCAAATCAGTAAAATATTCTCATGAATAAATAATATTACTTATTAATTAATATTGCTGAAATTTTCATCGGTGTTTGCCCTCATCAACAATTTGTCTCAATATTTCCCGGTCGCTCTTTCTTCTAGTCCTGGTCCTCTCTTTTGTATTAACAAGTTGGAAAGCATGTTTGAATGTTCTTCCACCTTCATGGTGTACAACCTTTAATTTTCTGGGTTTTTCTGGTGGCGTTGTCTCATCTGGCTTCATCTTGCTTCCTTTAGGATTGACCATGTTCTTCTTATTCTTAGTATAATTCAATAGCTCATTGTAATTTCAAGTGGTTCTTGGCACAATTTACATCAATAATTATTAAAAGAAGTCATGATGACGGTTAGCTGGTTATTCACCAAAAAATATAGGTGAATCTTGAATACATTGCAATTTTTAAGCACTATCCCTTACATTCATAACATTGTAAACGTTTTTAAAACGATTTTTTGATGGATATTTATTAGCTCTGGTGGGGTATTGACAATCCGTTAGACCATAATTTCTAACGGTGACGTCATATGGTTTCAAGGACAGCTGTTCAGAGGAACTATAAACACTCGCTTTACATATACGACATGATCTATCCTATTTCCCACAGTGAAGTAAATACAATGATTTTACATTTATTTTGGACTTTTATATTAATTCTATATAAATATTAATCAAATAAATATTAAGTTCAAAACTACAAAATGTTTTCAAGTTTTTCGTTGATTTAGAAACAAGTTGTTTTTAAAATTTAAACTAGCCATACCTATTTATCGTAGAAGTCTTTGATTCAAAAACTACTGGTCTTTGTAAGAAAAAAGACCACCTCCGGGAGACCACCTAGCTCTACCGGTAGCATAACTAAATTTTCAACACTTGCGAAGATCTCGCTTAACTGAGCAAGAAATCAAATTCGTTCAACGTTCATCATCCTTGGCTACTGCTAGCCCTCACAAAGACTCCGGGGTGACCCGACCATTGTACCGTAATCCGCGCGACACCACCGGACAAAGGTCGTGTTTACCCGTAAAGTTGTAAAGTTGGGTCCGTCATTAAGGGCTTTGTCAGGTTCGTCGAAGCCCCAGGGACTCAGGGCCCAGGAGCCCAGGAGCCCAGGCACCCATCCAGACACCCATCTGTCTCCGAGATTGAAACGTCTTTGGAAAGTCAGCGGGTCGAAAACACTGCCTTGCCTAACCCCTTGCACACCCGCCACAGATGTATCGACCCGGACAATACATGTCCCTTTCGCTCCTGTGAGGCTAGTCAAGTGAGAGTGGGTGAGATTGAATAACAGTTATCCCGGGGTAATGGAGGGTCTGATGGAAAAGGGGAAGGTGAAAACCATTTACCAACGGCAAATGCTTCATTACTCCTTAATGTGTAGTGGGTAGGCGGACGAACTAATATTGTGTTTTAATAACAGCCAATAAATTGTAGTGATAACGATAGTTTCAAAAGATCAGAGGTCTCCACAATGGAATGGGTGGGTTAGACATATCCAGGATCTAACCTATTTCCCACAGAGAACTAAGTACGAACATTTTTTATAAAGTTTTTAAGAAAACAATATTTGTATTTACTTCCCTATGGGAAATACAATAGATCTGGTAGTTTCTATGGAAACCTGTTTCAAATTTTCGTCTTACAAATTGCCAATACCACCCCTCAGATCTAAGATATATCTATATCAAAAATTCATTAAAAACAGTTTCCTAAACGATACAGTATCATAGTTTTTGTTGAAACGGCAATTGTTATTTATTATTATTTTTTGTTAGTGTTCATTATTATTTGTTGTAATTCCGATGTAAATATTGAAATAACGATTCTGTATAGTAACATAAACATCACGTGATTAAGGTAAAAGATCTTTTAAGTTTAGGTTCCTTGGGTCGATATTTGATTCATCAACACTGACTCGAATCCTGTGCAAACTATCAACTTCAAGACGTTCATCTTGTTGCTCGTTGGATTTGACAGATCGTCATGCTTTTTTTCTAAACAATTCACGATATATTTTATTTTCATGACACATTCTACTGCAACATATTTTTAGAGCACTGTAGTAGTCTAAATCCCATTCTGAGCGCACGCTACCTTGAGTCGCCCCGCTAGCTCGGAGGCGAATAGTTGTGGTTATTTTGTTGCATATCAATATAGTTTTGTGTTGCGCATGATAGATAAGTATAATATTATGGACAATATGATATAAATAATATATGTAACTTAAACTTTCAATTTTCAATGTAATTATTAGGTAATCACTTGGAAACGGGAGGAGTTTCTCCAGTTTCAGAAACATTGAGTAATTAAAAACACAGACGCGTTGGAAAACTCCAATAAAATGTATTAAATACTCTGTATACATTTCAGATAGCAAAAGGTAAACATATACAAATTTAAAGCTGTTTATTATAATAGGCCTGACAATAAAATGAATCATCATTGTAATTATTGTATTATTTAACACTGCCAACACATGCATGTTGATTTTTTCAACATGCAGTACACATTTAAGATGTAGCTGTATACTAAGTTTAACCACAATGTTACATGGAGAACGAGTGAGGAGGTTTGCAAGGAGCGAACACATTTAGATTTTTTGCATACTATTATTAGATTTATAATTAAGTTTTCTATGGGTGCCCGATGTTAATATTGTGGGGAAACGATAAAATCCATCTCTTCTTTTTTCCTCAACAGTTCTGTTGGAATTATTTCAGAAACTTGGTATGCAGGTTAAGTTTACCTCACGTACTAACCATTAAAAAAATGTTTGTATTTGGGTGGGGCTAGAATTAGGCCCTGTCAAAATTTTTCGGACGGCGAGGACTGGAAGGCCGGAGCGTCCCGCGGCTCTGCCTGGAACCCGACTATTCCTCACCGAGGAGACAATGGCTGGACAATATGTTAGGCCAAGAACAAAAGACAGATCTCCCTGATTTACAACACCAGCTCCTGTGGCGCAGTGTCACTGCTACTCCGAGACAGATGCTGACAGCGAACAGGAAACAGTCGCCTCAGGAGCTTACACGTCATTCTAACACTTGTCCTTTACCATTTACCATGGTTTTTTGGCCCAACCGGTGCAAAAATATCATCAAGATCATAATTATTCATCAAGATCGGGGGTTCATCATCTTGAGTCTTTGCTGTTTCCTCCGGATCAGAGCAGCGTAGTGAGTTTGTTAATGTTTAGTTTTTATTCTTCTCCTTCCTCATTTATTGATCAGTATGGTGATCATTCCTCTAGGCTTAGTGTGGGAATGGTTTTAGTTTCTCTAAAAAGTTGTTCTTATTCTTTTATATTAAAAATTCAATACAATTACATATTTTCCATCTTACAAATCGACAACACCCCCCCCCCTCAGGGCAAAGACATATCCATGTCAAAAGTCCATACTTTAGCCTTTAGCGACTGCAGTTGGGTAGTGGCCAAAAACTAAATTATCGTTTGATTGATTAGGAATGTTTGATTGATCAGGAGTAAAATCAATTTTACTCCTAAAAAAATCAGTAAATCCACAGCCATTGGTATTTAAAATACCAAGGAGGGTGAAATTAAAACACTATCATAAAAACTGAATTCTTATTTCAAGACTTCATATCTCCAAAAAGGAAAACTATTAAAAATACAGCAAAATATTCAACTATCTGTCACACTAACTTATCTATGCCACTTTCTCTGTTTTACTTGTTCTATGTTAAATGGCCAGCTCAGCTGGTGTTTAGTGCAGTAAACAAAAACAGTTTCTCAGTAGAACTGAAGAAGATTTACAGTGCGAGGAGCAGGCACACGCCTCGATCTCCCGCTGGTCATCGGGCATTGTTGGGCTTGCTGCAGAAAAACCGTCTCTCCAGCTGAGAAATCGGATCACTCTCCCTGTCTCTCTCTCTCTCTCTCACACGCACACACACTCTGCTCACATCAACATCGAAGAAATCGGATATTCTAATTGTTCATTAGACGTTTATAGTTCGCCATCATATATATTACAAACGTTGGTAAAATATTTGAGAAGATATTGAATGACTACGTTGGATAGAAGAGAGATAAATTATTTTTTGCAGCAATAGATTAGATTAGATCATTGAAATGACAACCATACTACAATGTAGGTATTTTAAGTATGAATGAGGATTGAATGTAAGATGATTGTGGCGCGATCTTGTAGTCTTGTTACTAACTAAGGCTGACATGTTCCTTAGACGGGACTGCTAATTAATAGCCCAAGATCCGATGGCAACTAATGGACCTACAGTTCTACGTGGAATCCGAACCACGGTCTCTGAATTAAGAATTGGTCTAATTATGAGGATTGTCTTTGCGGATTCTTTCTTATTCCCCACGCTATTCTTTTTGAGAATGTGTAGACTAATAACTTTTTCATTTATAAACATACAGTGATAATATTTAGTAAGTTATTTATCTAAGATGAAACTTAAGTCTACACCGTCTAGTAATTCCTAAATCTAAGTAAATTCACTGCGACCACAAGTCTGATAGCTACTTTTAAACTTAATGGCAATAGAAATAAGTTAAATAAACAACCTTTGTCACCATTTTATCATCATCACCTTAAGGAATAAGGTTATCCAGCTTTAGAAATAAGCCAGAACACCTTATTCCTTAAGAAACAAAAGAATTTAAAATTAAAATTATTAATACAGTATATGACAATAATTTAATGTTAATAGTGATTTGTTGAAATATAACTTCAGAAACTCAGTTCTATCAGGGGTGCCATTTTCATTCTGATGCAAAATAAAAAGCCTATTCTTCTTTTTTCATAAAACTTGGTTCAAAACCTTTGGTTTCTATCACAAAAAAATTAAACAACTCAAAATGTGTTGCTATTAGGGCATACTTGAGGGGGGGTGCAAGTCGGACAACCCATCTCCAACAAATCTTAAAACTGGTAGAAAACAGTGTATGAAAGGTATTTGTCAAAAACATGTTAAACAATAAATTTTGGAAAGGCATTCCAACGAAAATGTATTGTACGTCAGTATTTACATATAGAACGAAAAAAATAATGACTTATGATAAAAATGTAAGATTTAATAGGAGAAAGTATGTCATCAGTTAAACCCTAAAAATCGTAATATACCTACCATTTTATGGGGTGTGGTAAATTCAAACGAGAACCCAGAAGGGACCTTAAATAACAAAGCTCACATTAAGCAGACCTACACTACCAACGTCATAAAAGTTTGATCACAGTAGAGATGTAAAACAACCGGGAACCTGTTGGTTGCCACTTAAACAGAGTTGTTAAGCAGTTTTTGGAGTCATATACGTTATCGGAGCGGTCAAGTGCTTATAAATACCTGACAGTTCCAGTAGATGGTACAGATGGCGCGGCCATCACTCGAGTTTAGTGTCCCCGATGGTATCGTGATAGCGTCGTAATTAATTCTAGAAGCACCTCGGGCCGCCCCCCGCGGTCCACGGTCTTCTAATTATCACCGGACTGAAGGATGGATCACCGGCGATTCGTTATCTGGGAAAACAAGGATACTGTCATGTTGAAAACTTCTGCGTGCATTTATATCCTTTTGTACTCCGCTATTGTATAAAGTTGGGGTCACACTTTTCTGTTAGGGAGGGGAGTATGTCATCGCCAATCGGATTTTTAAACGATAATTTTTGTACTTTGTGTTATAAATGATTAAAAAAGTGTTAAATGTCTTAACCGCCTCAAAAATAGCACATAAGGAAATTGACCTAAGCATAATCTAACAAAAGACTATAAAAACTAAAGTTCAAAACCAACACCAGCGAACAACCAAAAACCTCCAAAGAAAACAGTTAAATATTTTGGCATTACCCTCGCCTGGCAAAACCATATACAGGATCCGCACAAGATACTATCTCAAACTATACGTATTGAGAAGACTGATATCACAAACCAAGAAACTACCACCATAATCGCAAAATGCTTTCTTCTCAACTTTCCTGCGATATGGTATGGCCTAGAACCGCTACAAACGAATTCGACATACATAAAATAAATAATAATACTCTAAAAGAGGGCAATCCGCGTCATAAACTGAATCAGACCAAGGAATCACAACAGACTATTAATCAAAAGCAACCACGTACTTACTTACCATTATCGCTAAATATCTATGAAACAACACTCTTCATGAAAACAAAACCCACCTCAACTAAGAACTAAGTGACACAATATGATTTTATAAACTTATATCTAAACCTACATAGATTAACTAAAACAAGTCAACCCCCGAATAACAAAAGAATAAAATTGCATAGCCCAGACCAAATAGACTGAAAGAAATAACAAATATCAAAACTTTCAAACACTAACTTTAAGAGTATTTTACTGACTGACTCGATCATAAACTCAGTGAGTTCATAGCGGAGTATCGGCTCAACACGGCCCAATGCTCTACACACTCAAAAAATAATAACGACTCCCCGATATATAAGGACTGCGGTTGAAGACAACACTGGTAAATAGTAAATTTGTTCATGCATTAGGTTTAGTTCGTATACGAATAAATATGATCCTAAATGTTTTGTAATTATCTAAAGTAAGGAGTGTGTTACTAATGTTAACCCGATATACTAAACCGAAATACTAAACCGATAAATTTTACTTTTAACAACTAATTTGTTCAGTTAATTTTTATCCAAAAAGTCGCAAAAATAATGAAAATTAAACTTTCATCTGTTTAGTTTCAGGGTCACGTTGACATACGCACCGCACCAATGACCACTTTTTGGACTAAGGAAGTCCAAAACTGTTTAAACATAAAAAATATAAACCGTTTTGACATGGATTAGTTCTAAGGGGGGGATTGGCAACCCGTCAGACCAAAATTTGAAACGAATGTAACGCCATATGGTTATAAGGACAACTGTTTAGAGGAACTGAAAACATTCCCTTTAGATACATCCATGATCTGAGCTATTTCCCAAAGGAAAGTAAATAAATTTTTTCTTCAGAAAAGAGTACGAGGGACAAATTAAAATAACATCAAACTGTCCATGAATATGCTGAATATGGACATATGACTGGGATGGTGGCGTCATCCTGTAATCCAGCCACTTGGAGGTCACGAATAGTGGATAGTTGTGAGCGATGGTCGGTGGATGTAGTGTTCTCTTGTGTGGATTAACGTCCGCACTATTGAAAGCTACGTTAATCCGCAAAGACCATCCTCATAATTAGACCAATTCGTAATTCAGAGGTCGTGGTTCGGATTCCACGTTAAACTGTAGGTCCCTTAGTTGCCATCGGCTGTTTGGCTATTAATTAACAGTCCTGTCTAAGGAACATGTCAGCCTTAGTCAGTAACAAGACTACAAGATCGCGCCACAATCATCCTACATTCATTCCTCATTCATACTTGGCTTAAAATACCTACCTGGGTAGGTCGCCATTTCAGTTAAAAGTATTAAAAGTATTATAACTGAAAATACGATGTGATGAATCATAAATTTGTTTTTAGAAAAGTTACTGATTACAACTGAGTGGTTAGTATGTTACAAATAAAATTGTTTATGTTGTGTAAAATTCAATGAACTTAAGAGCAAAGTGTACGTACATGTACAATCCAAGAAGCTTCGATTGCCTTTGGTTATACGTTCAAAGTAACAAGAATAAGAATCTTTATTATCTGATTACACTATGAACAGTACATCGATATGGTCAGTAATCAGCATTACAGGTAGTAACAAACGAATAATGCAATTAATAGATAATAGAGCAAAAAGTAAAATAAATAAATAAACATTAATAAAAAATTCTTAGTTTAAAACTATGTGGCACCAAGTAAGTACACTAAATTCCTACAAAATAACTTTCAATTTCAGAGCTGGGCTGGTTATAAAATTCTTCCAGACTATAAAAAGGATTGGCAGCAAGCCAGTAATAGACACGCCTTTTAAAAATTCTGAGAGGAAATTGAAAGAGGCGAGGAGTAAGTTTACAGGCGCAAATCTTACTCATGATGAAGTGATTCGTTTTAGCTTTTCGAGCCTTACATAAGTTATATGAACTTTGATTTTAAAACTAGTAATGTGGCTGTGAATATCTCTGTTAGTTGAGATGTTATCAAAAGGCTTAAAACTAGATAACGTTAATTAAAAAATATATAAAATTAGTCAACAATGTTCTGTTCAAATAACTATTTTTGTCATTATTCGAATAATTTTTTTCTGAATCAAAAGAATATCATGGACATGAGAAAAATTATATAGTTCGAGTTAAGCCCATAAGCCGCCCCACTGGATTCGCACGAGGGAAGTTTTATTTGCTGTGCCAAAATATTTCCTTGAGCCAATGCATCGGACCCTCAATATCAGTATCAATTTATAATCTCAAAACCCCTTTAACAACAAAAAAGTTAATATAATATTGATAATACTAGAAAAAATTATATATTACAACAATAACATACGCCGAATTAAAGTCGGAGTAGAATGAAGAATGGAGGCTTTACCAGTACAAAGGAAGACACATTACGGACTGTCCCACAACTGTGTCGTTTATGGCAGTTATAAAGGACATGTTTATCGCTGCGGTTTACAGAGGGGGTGGGGTTTGGAGAGCTTTTAATTGGGTTGTAACGGGTGGACATTACATTAGTAGCACGGAGGACGCTTCGTCCTGCTACACATCACCCTGGACCATTCCTTTGTAAAATTATTTCTTTCACGTTTGCTCAGGTTAGATTATTGAAATGGCAATCTACCAAGGTAGGTATTTTAAGCTAAGTATGAATAGGAAATGAGTGTAGGATGATTGTGGCGCGATCTTGTAGTCTTGTTACTGACTAAGGCTGACATGTTCCTTAGACAGGACTGTTAATTAATAGCCCAACAGCCGATGGCAACTAAGGAACCTACAGTTTTAATGTGGAATCCAAACCACTGTTACGAATTGGTCTAATTATGAGGATGGTATTTGTATATTAACATAGTATTCAATATTGCGGACGTTAATCAACACAAGAGTGGGATCATTACACCCACTGACCATCTCTCACAACTATCAAAATTCGTGACCTCCAAGTAGCTGGGTTACAGGTCGTCGCCACCGTCCCAGTCAAGTAGTCAGTAGTCTGCTTTACTAGTAAAATGTTTCGTTTAGCCTCACAAAAACAATGTTGTAAAAACTAAAAATATTCATAAATTTTATTGACAAACATTGTAAATATTTTATGTACCTTTATAAAGTGTTTAAAGTTCTTGTATGCAGAGTAGATAGCATTAAATGTTAATGGAAACCCTGAGATATTAAAATATGTTAATGTGTATTTAATTACGGACTATAAATTTACAACACACAACTTACTTACGAAATTGGGCAACTCGTAAAAATGTCTCTGATAACATTTCGAAAAATTCAGTGGTTTCAGATTTTTCATTTGAAATCAACATATACAACATATCACAGATGTACACTATCAAGATACATATCATATCGTATACATATCAAGATGTATACTTACAGATACAACGAGAATACTTAAAAGACTACAGGAATCGCAAAATGGTTCGTTTTAGTCCCATAATAATAACTAGCGTACCTGGCGCACGAAATCGTGCGCTGTCAAGGAGACAACCTGTCCACCAATAACTATGTTTAGAAACTAAGTTTAGATTTTCCCAACAGATTTTCATTTTGGTTATGTTTTGGTTTTATGCAAATAAAAACTGGTGTTTTATTGCCAGCTGTACGATGATGTCTTCATTAAACGAAAAAAGAAAGAACCATGTTTAACTGTCAGATTTGATTTGTTTATTTAACCACTTCCTTAAATAAACAGCTGATTTCTCGATCGTCGGTGTTTACCTCCATATTAAGTTTATGGGGAAAATCGCGACTTTGACCCCATTATTTTCCATGACCACGGTGAATTTTCAAAATTTTTTAATTGATGGCAAAACTACATGCTAAGACCTTTATAACGACACCTTAGACATGGTGATTGGTAGCACCACCGCTCCAAAACAATTATCACAAAAATAGGCCTTATTAAATGTATAAGATAATAATAATGTTAATTTTGTTACAGCATTATTGTTGACACAATAGGCATAAACAGATTGTAGAGGTGTCAAATTTAAGTAAAGGTGATTAACTACTGGGAATCTCATTATTATTTTTTCTGGAAAAATAAAATCACCATGAACTTACAAGTAATTAACAATAAACAAGTTATTATTCTTTTTATC
This sequence comes from Nephotettix cincticeps, assembly GCA_023375725.1. Taxonomy (NCBI): domain Eukaryota; kingdom Metazoa; phylum Arthropoda; class Insecta; order Hemiptera; family Cicadellidae; genus Nephotettix; species Nephotettix cincticeps. Next base: position 128,469,872 of record CM041791.1, on the reverse strand, counting down.
ATGGTAAAATGGAAACCTTTTTCTAAATAAGAACAATACAACTTTAATTTCACTACTGAAGCATTATTTTACTTCTTCCCTCTTATAAGTTTTCCATAAAAACACTAAAGATAACGTATAATTTTATTACCATTATTGAAACCAGCTTAAGAAACTAAACAAATTAGTATTTGAATGATTTGTCTACGACTAACGGTTCCAGAGAAAAGTTAAACTTACTGTCCATGGTAAACGCAGTACGTTGTCTAAGAGCGCCTAATGTATTCTTATGGAGAATATTTAAAAAAATATATTTCTTCCTCATTTACCCACCAAAAAACCATAGACATAGCTTATTTGGAATGTGCTTTCACCTGAAGTTGAACTTCAAGAATGAATCTTTCTCAAAAATGTTCAATTACAATGCCCATCTCAGATACACTCTAGGCCATTGAAATGAGCTTAAAGTATATTTTAGACTTATCCAATTTAGACATCAAAAGACTCCTCATCTTCGAGTACCATATATTACTAATACTAAAGAGTTTGGATTTAAACGTAAAACTTTAAATTTACACCCCCCATCCTTCATCGACTCCAATAGCTTGCTTGAGGAAAATAAAGTTGGAAACTTATTGCCAGTAAACCACCGATCGATGTGTACTGATCGAGGTACAAGCGTGAACGAACATTTTATGGTCTCCTACAACTGATTTTATCTTTAAACGAATCACTATTAGATTTACATTGGTTGTCAGTGCTTGGAGCTTTCTCATTTTATTGCTTTATTTATTGCACTTTTATATTAAATGTGATGCATTATTCAATCCTGGTGCGTGTAAAGTTTCTCCAACTTAATACTTAATGGCAGAATAAGATTTTCTACTTTTGCCACAAATAGTTAACTATTAATTGAATAGTAATAAATGTTTCTAAGTGTCTTTAAGGGAAGAAGTCCTCCATTGAGGTCCCTTTGTATCTTGATGAGGAAATATTGCTTTTATATGAACCTTATAGAAAAAAACTGCACTGGGCCTACTTCCCCAAAAATTGGTGCACTGTGTTTTATAAATGTTGCAGACGGTACAAAACAATTGAATTGTAGTTCATAACAAAAATAATATATTATTTAAACATTAAAATTGCCAGAAAAAATATTTTGAAAGTTGTTATGGCAATAGTGATAAAAAATTAATCTTTCCATTAATGAAATTTATAGGACAAAACTATTTTTTGTTCAGCGGGTAGTAGTAGTTTTAATAAATCCATGTTTTAAGGCTTAAAGTTAAACCAAATCCTAGATGCTATACAAGCTATATATACTTTGATATTTGCAAGAATAAAACATGCGTGCTCTATTGATTTTGGATTTGTTTCTATCACGGTTGCCGAAGCAACTTTAAATATATTTTCTGATAAATCAACTTTAAAAAAATATTTTGACATGGATATGTCTTAGCTCTGGGGGTTGTTGGTGATTTTTAAGATGGAAAATATGTAACAGGTTTCCATAGAAACCACCAGAGTTATTTGTTTTATTTTTTAATACAAAATAATAACAGCTGTTTAGATGAAGTGAAAACATTAACTTTAGACATATCCATGATCTAACCTATTTCCCAAGGGGAAGTAAATACATACAAACATTTTTTTGTTAATAACCATAATTCGGTTATTATGTGCCTTCTGAACTTTGATTTTTAAATCGATAGATAGCATATTATGTTCAGAGTGGAGTAGTAACTTAATTTTCGTGGACAGAATTATCAAAAGTTTACCATTTGTTTAGTGACATAGGTAATGAAAAATTAATTTTTTTTGTTGAATTTTGACAAAAGAATAATTATTGTTATTCATTAAAAAGGAGTAAAAGGTGTGAATGTTTAAATCGATATATAGCATATTACGTTTAGAGTGGAGTAGGAATGAAATTTTCGTGGACAGAATTATCAAAAGCTTATCTATAGTTTAGTGACATAAGTAATTAAAATTAATTTATTTGAATTGGAAAGTGCTGTTTCTTACTTTTGTACATCTAGACCTTATGAAATCATGAGATTGCGTGGGTTAACTGCAACAGTTGTGTGTATATAAACAGAGAAATGCGCAATATTGTTAATTATATTTGGGAGAAATTATTTTTGATTACTAGTTTTTTATTTATTACTGGGGGAATTTTTTCCGGGAAGGGGGTATTTATTTTTGAGGTCTAAATACTCAACAATGAAATTTAGAAATTTCGGTCTTACTGCACTTACCTAAATTATCACGTAAATATTAAGTTTTTAAGTTTCCCAGAATAGCCCACAATAGGAAGATTTAATGTTCAATATTAAATATTTCTTGAATTTTCTATGTTGTACATTTCAAGTTAATTGTACGATCAAACATCGTTGAAAACCTGTACAAAACATTAAGTACAGCTAATTTGTAATTTATTCTTCTTCAAATGTTGGTAAAGACTAAACTATAAAACACGTTTCGAACCACCTTTTTGTGGTAATGTATTATCCTGCTGCTATAGAGGCATTTATTTATTTTATTTATCTCTTAAGGAAATACATCGAGAGATTCAAAGGTCGAAGAATACATTGATTCAGATAATTTCAGTGGACTACTTATGTTCATTCATGCAATGGTTTATTCTTCTTCATCTTTTTCATCTGTTAGGTTTGCTTTTCTATGTTTCATTTTTGGAAGTTGTTAAAATGGAGTTTTTTGCTGAAAGTTACTCAGGCGAGCAGCAGGAATCTTCTAAAGAGAGTTTAAATAATAGCAAAGAATTATATCAAAAGATTGTTCCAAGTACATAATATTTTTTATAACAAAACCAAAAGAAGATCGAATCTTGAAATATCGTGGTGGTTGTTGACGCTGTTGCAGTGTGCAGACGACGTGACGTGGCGTAGTCAGCTGACCAGTAGCCGTGTAGCCGTGTAGGCGTGTAGGCGTGTACCATATACCCGCGTACCGGGAACTCTTGGGGGGCTTGTACACGACACAATGTCACCCCGGGCTGCTAATGGATTTACGAGCGCGTATAATGTTGTCAGTCACGTGACATTGTTGGGTCGCTACGCACCGCGGGGAGCGCTACTGTAGCAGCACTGATAACAGATAACAGCAACACACCCTGCACCCTGTCCTGGGGACTGTGATAACAGTAACTTACCCTCTCTGCGGGGTCTCTACAAGGAAACTCGATGTTTAAACTCCATTTTATAATCACTGCAAATTTGTTAGAATTTTTTAGTACCGTAGGCCTTATATTCCACACGGGTTTAAAAAGGTATTAGGCCTATGCAATTACCGTATGATTCAATTTGAATATCTATATAAATAAAATATAGATTTTAAAGATTGATAAAGTTTTGTCTGCACATTGCTCAGAGTTATTAATTTTTTAGTTATTTTTACGTTTCGTGCGGTAGAGAAGCCGAAACAAGTCTTATCTCAGTTTGTGTCTGTTTGTCTGTGACGCTCCAGGAGGTATTTTACGCCGTCTTCTCCAAAAAACATACTAACAGAACCCTGTTGCATTGAGGTTTTCGCGAGAGGCTTGAACTGATAACAATGAAACTTATTTCATGCACTCTCTACAGTACATTCTAGAGAAGGTTTTGAAAAGCTTGATACTGTCGGCCGCCCCTTAAAACTACTTTTTAAGGGGCGGCGGACAATCACGAGCATTTAAAAACCCACTTTTTACGCGATATTAGTCACATTTTGCTTTCAATTATCAATGAACCACCTACTGGTTAATCAGCTGTCTTCGTAGTCAAAAGACGGGCTTACTACTAGTTGTATTTAGATTTCTATTTATATTTAAAATTTCTTTTTAGAGTAAGATAGTTTGGACCTTTAGAGTGATTGGTGCATGGTTTCCTGATCACCCTCCTAACATGTCTATTATTTATTTACCAGGTAAATGGTAAATTATATTTGCAAATATTTTGACGACTTTAAGTGGTAGTTTTGCGCCTGCAATTAATTGTTTTATTCTTTTTTCGGGGATTTTCCCTTAGTTTCGGGATCGCCTTCAGAAGAAAATGAAAAATTATATTTTTTATTTTGTTGTAATAAAAAAGATACCGGTGATTATTTGATCGATTGTCAGGTATAATTCAGCGTAAGTAATATTCATCCAAGAAGCTATTATCTCAGTATTAAAATTTTTTAAAGCAATAAAGCAGGAAATTGAATTTATACACATAATATCTATCAAGATAGGTACTCCTATTTCTTTCGTTATTCTTACAATCATTTTTTATGAATTTCGGGTGGCGATTCATGCAATTTATCATAGGTCTTAGATGAGTAATATCCATTTTGAGGGTTTTGTCAACTCCTAGCAATAATTTACAAAATTACGTGATATAATTTCGTAATATACGTAATATAATTACGTAAAATTACGTATATTGTAGACATCCGCTTGAAGAACATGGGTTAGTTGGAGGCCTACAGGCATAATTTTAAAAATTGTAATAAAAATAACACATTAAATTTCACCTATCTAAAACATATCGTAAGACAAAGCCCATTTGAGTCATATTTTTTGTACATTCTGTAGTTTTCAACAGGTCCACGGTGACATCCAGGAATTTCTATTTATTCGAAACACTAAAGGAAGTGCAGTCAGTTGAAAAATAACAAAAATATCTATTCACACGCAGGGAAGTCACTCACCGGCCCGCGGGATCTCTAAAAGTCACATCCACCAAAGGGACCGCAGCGCGGCGCGGCAAAGGCTACGAAAAATAAACGGCCGGGGAACAAGCTGTCAAATTTGGCAAACAGCGGCCCCGGCGCGGCCGGTAATCAATTGCCCGACACCCACCTGCCCGGCACCTGCGGCTCCGCCCAGCTTTTTAATGTCAAATAATTTAAACATCTTCATTAGCCGACGATATATTTTAGGGAATCTCCATACCTAATGCGCCATATTAGCACCTTTCCTCGAGTGGTAAATTAATTATTTTACGGAAGGTTATTGAAATATATGTAGACCCTACTGCTTGGTTTTAATTTGTGATTTTACTTTTGTAATTGACATTTAGAATTGTGAAACATGACATAAAATTCTTATAAAATATAATAGGGGTTTTATTGCAATGGGAGTAGGTTATTTTAAATTTCAATGAACACGATATTCAGTAGTTGGTCCTTGAACGTCATGCAGTTAAACGAAATTGCATAGCTCTCTCTTTGGTAAAACATTATTTTTAGTGTTCTATAAATTAATTGCCTTCAGTACTACTTAATTATAATCAAACGATTTCGTAAATGCCTTATGTGTCCGCTTATTATGTGTTACGTACGTGTTAATCCTTCGTGTAGGAATGAAGATTACAGAGAGGTGAAAGTTTGTGTATATTTTGCCAACTTACATATTAGTAATTTTATGTAAGCTCTAGTTGTTTATTTATTTTTTATGAGCAATCTTTTACAAAAATTTTAACCAAATAATCTTTCTTTATATTGACACCAAATACAGTGAATAAAATATTATGGGACCATGCAATTGGTCCCGAGTGCGGTCGATCCATAGCGCTTAAAATGGCGTCGATATATTTATTGTTTTTTCTGTAAATACCGCCTTAAATATATTTATATAGATTAGATTATTATTGAAATGGCAACCCTGTCACAAGATAAGTATTTTAAGCCAAATATGAATAAGGATTGAGTGTAAGATGATTGCAGCACGATCTTGTAGTCTTGTTTCTGACTAAGGCTGACATGTTCCTTACACAGGACTGTTAATTAATAGACCAATAGCCGATGGCAACTAAGGGAGCTACGGGTTACCGTGGAATCCGAACCACGGCCTCTGAATTACGAACTGGTCTAATTATGAGGATGGTCCGTGCGGATTTATATTATTTATACTACTAATAACTAACCTAACTTAACTCCGCAGAGCGCTGTCTGGAGGCGCCCTTATTAATTAATGAAAGTGGGGAGACTATGGACCAAACGCTCTATGGGCTTAATGAGATACTCCCAACATAATTACCAAAAACATTTCTTTACTACCCTTTTTCAAATTTTTATGAATATCTTATATTCTTATATCTAAGCTTATATGACTATTCGTTCCATTTTAGGCCACTTAATCTTGTATAAACTCAAGGAAAAAGATTATTTGCATATGGAAAATACAATGAAGTATCGATTATAAGCGTATCCACGTAAGCTCTATGTCATAAGTTTAAAATTAACCAATGTTAAATAACTAATCTAAATTTATTCAATTATAAAAAATGGTTATTTGTCTTCCACTAGGGCGTGTTAAATTATTTAAAAAGCTGAACAAGCCATCAGGCAGTTCTCAAACATTACTCATCGTATTGCCCCGTCAGTTTCTCCATTGTGTCAATACGTCGTCTCTTGGTAAATAATTCTGTTAAGGCTTTCAGTCAGAAACTCCCACCCGGTCAGCAAACAACACCAAAAGTGGAACGACTGATCCATTAGGTGTGAAGGCAAACAGCTGTTCGCGGTGATGGTGGGGGGAGTGGAGGCGGAAACGGAAACGCGGGGCGGAGAATCGCACCAATCAGCTGCGAGGGCGGGCCCGCTTATCAAACTCCGTGTCAAATATTTTTCATCTTCTTGATATTTTCATTGCGCCTTCAGCGGTACGCTTTCATATTGAACAAACTTGGTTGTTTTTGTATCATGGCTAGGAAAACTCAGGTTTTAAGGCGGTTTCTTCTTGTTCTGAAATACTCTGATATTTTGTATGTCAGGTTAGCACGAACAAAATATGTCAATTTAAATTCAAGGTACATTCTTTAGCCTGAGGTGTTCATAGCCACCGTCGCCACATATGTTGAGCGTTTCGTAATATGAATACGGCGAGAGTAAAAGCTAAACAAACAAAACAGTTACTGTAACTCACTAACATAACTTGAAAACTCAAATTCTATTTTCAAGAGCAAATGTATAACTGCACTAAACTATAATTCGGGAGGACTTCATGTACGCGTTATAACAATCGTGCGATAGCATTTTCTCGTTATTACTCCATGTTTTAGCTCACCTTCTTCATTTCTTTAGGTGAGCAACAATGTATTTTCAGAAAGAAAACATGGAGCAATAACGAGAAAAATGCAGTCGCTTGATTGTCATGTTAGTGATTGCATGGATCCCATATCAGAGAGAAAACATGAAGGAATGATGAGAAAAATGCAGTCGCACGATTGTTATGTCGCACGATTGCATGGATCCTTTATCATGAGAAAGAGTATCCAGGTTTGCTGCTGTGAGAAACATTGAAAATGGGCATTTCTACCACAAAAACCAAGTTTCATAAACATCTGTTCATAAATAAGAGTTTGTCTAATGTATATATGATTAGCATGGTAAAAGAGTATGCAGGTTAGTTGCCATGATAAACACATAAACGATGATTTTAAGCATTTGAAGCATACAATCTCAACTACATTAAGGTAAATACCAAGTATAATAAAAATATATCGATTGATAAGTGGAATATAAATTTTTCTTTATCCTCCATAAGATTAACGTTGGAGCCCCAAAATAAAAACGTACTGAGTTTAGATTTTTTAATATCTCGGTAACCGTTAAAAGACTCTGGGCACCTAAAGACGAAAAATTACATGGTCCCAGGCTTAAGTCTTGTCATGAGACTTACGGTAATAACTTCTTCCCTGTGGGGTATTCGCTAAAACCGCACAAAAATTGTATAACTAAACTTGTTATACAAAAGTTTAACTAACTTAACTATAAATAAACTATAACTAAATAACTAAACTTGTTATACAACAGTTTAGTTTTACAGTATAACGAAAATTAATTTTCATTTAAATGAAATAGGTTTAGGGGTGTATTTGACCGACATCGAATTAATTCCATGATTATATAGATTAGGATACAGTAGTTGTAACACCTTATTAGTATTACAATTATTTTTGATCGCATTCTTATTTGGGTAGCCTAAGTATTAATACTTTCATACAGTATAGCAATCTTTAAGGAAATTATGAGTGAGCATCGAATCATAAAACTGTAATTAAATTTTGATATGAAATGATCGATAAAATGGAGTCTTAACATTTTCATATCAATAAAATCATTAAGGTCCAGTCTTATAGAGGGGCATCGACATAGGGTAATGAAAATTGCTCGGTACAAAACTTAAAGTTATTTAAAGTTTTATAAATCATCTGAAGAATATTGTTTAAATAAAATTGTAGGCTTAATTCTATACGTTTAGGAATATTTGATCAAATAAACATTTTCGTGGTATGTTTTTGCTGTGGTTTAACCACAAAGATTAAATAATCAGATATTGCATTGACACCGCTGCGCCTAAACCACTCTAGCCACGCAAAACGAATCACAGCAAGATAATGTTCAGCAGACCTTTAGATAATTGTATTCCTTTTTTTAGAACGATACGGATAAAAATATTGAATACAAATAAAAATATCGATGTAATCAATTAATCAAAGTAAATAAATCAAGTCTGTATTCACAAATAGTCCCCACAAAGACGTATAAGTCTGATGATGGGGACAAGTCTATAGTAGGCTTATCTTATTACATTGTAAATTTACATTATTAAGTTACATTATTTACTAATTCTATGACATAATGGTAAAACAAATATATAAAAGAAATAAAAAAATAACAGAATATAAAAGTCCTTCTAGAAATCAGGATACGCATGCAAAGGAAATGTAAACCTTGCATACTTTTTCTTCCAAATTAATCCAAAGTTCCTATTCCGCCGAATGCTTCTGGAGCACACATCAGTGTTTCCCTTCATTTTACCGCTCCAATGCCAACGTACATAATGTTTAACTTACGGTAATAATCATACAGTATTAAACAATTTTTTTAAATTTTATTGTTAGAGAACAGTGTACTTTCAGTCTTTCCTTCAAATCGTGTTTAGTTGTATATAGTATATGATTTTCATTGTACTTGCATACGTAAAATAAATAAATAATGGCTATGCATATATGTATTTTATATAAGTATAAAAATAATTCGCAAAGTAAAAAGGCCCTATGTAGAATCTGCCTGAAAATCGAATATCAAACCTTGTAACCCTGTAATGAATTAGTACAGTTCCATAAAATGGTATTGTTTAGTTAAAAAAATTAATCGGTATCAGTCAATTGACTCATAATTTACCTTCTAATAATAAACTAAATAAATTGTACCAGTGGACTAACACATACTTCCTCCCTAAAGCAAATTAAAATAAACTAGAAAAGTTAGTAAAACTATCATATTCTTTAACATTTATTTAAATATCATCCAAAAGTTTATTATTACAAATATTACAATCGTATAGGCGAGAGAAAGTAAAAATTCCCATTTTTCAGTAAACGTTTATTCTGCTAGATTGATCAAACTATTATTGGATCAGAATCATTGTATCCCAAGTCCAGGAAAATACTTTATTACTTTCTTCTTCTATACGATAGTATAATGAGAAAGTATTGTTTTCGTCAGAATTTTCGAATTTGAGTTCCTGGTGGATATATCCATTTTAGTGCCCCTGAATCGAAAAAGATACGTCAAAATGAAGTCACTGTTTCAAATTTTATTGTGGTCTCTCAAATTGCCAACATCGCCCCCAGAGCTAAGACATATCTATGTCAGAAGTGGTTTTAGAGTGATGTCTGTGTGGGGGGGGTGTACAGAAGCCTAGAGACGAGATTATTGGTCCGATCTTCATAAATTTTTGTGTTTTTTTTTAATTATGTAACAATCCACGGTATCTCGGAAACTTTATTTTTATTTTCAAGGGTATTTTACCTCAAAAAACACGTAAAATGAAAATTTCTCAAATATGGCTCTAACAAGTTTGATTAAAATTTGGTAGTTTATAGTGCATAGAGTACTAAATAATATGACACCACCCGCATGTCTGAAAAATACGAATTAAAAGTTATGGGCTTTTAATTGTCAAAAACTGATTTTTCCGGGAAAAAAATAAAGTATAACTTGACTACCACTATTGAAACCAGCTTAAAAACTAAACAAATTAGTATTTTGAATTATTTGTCTACGACTAACGGTTCTAGAGAAAAGTAAAATTTACAATCCCTGATATACGCAGAACGTTGACTGAGAGCGCCCAATGTTATTCTAAAGGTGACTGTTAAAAAAATCTTCCTTATTTCTCAAACGTTTACCATGAAACTTGGTATGCAGCGTAAGGTCACATCACCCAACAAAACCTATTCAAAAAGCTTGGAATTACTGGAAAGATAGTTCCTTCTACAAAATTCTAACAATTTATTTAACTTTGTTTCTCCTGTTATTTTCAGAAATTAGATGATTATTTTTGATACAATAAATTATTAATTGATATTTAGATCAACATAAAAGAATATTATTAGTTTTATTTTATTGTCTTTTAAAATTTACTTTAGGGAGAAAGTATGTGTCAGTGCACTGTACCGTTTATGAATTTTTGTCTTAATCTATTCAGAATCAAACGTAGATATATTAAATTTAGTATGTTAAATATTAGTAGACTAAAGTATAAAGTACCACGTAAGTGTAACACTATACTCTGGCAAAGCCTTGCCGTCAAGTCCCATTCAGTAAGATTGAATCAACTGCTGATGAACGCACTCGATGTATTCTATGCGTTTGTCACGCATATCCCGTGCCTCGGTCTCTGATTGGTCCGTGTCTCAGACACGTGGCGTGACCGAGCTGCTCTCTGTCGGATTATGGAGTTAACTCTTGCATCGTGTAAACTGCAGCTGCGCGGCGCATGGCAGCGCTACACGTGTGTGTTCCATAGAGGTATAATCAGATTCTCCATGGAACCTACGCGAGTTACGTTACCAATACAAGGTAACGAAAGATGGAAATTCTCCATTCATTCTACGAGACCTTTGTTATTTCATCACTTTGGTTAATCTTCAACAATCAAAATCACCTGCATTACACGATAAAACAGACACTTCATGCTCTCATTAGAGTACGTTTGGTGTTCAAAAATTACCTAAGTAAGTGTTGAACAATATGGAACAAAATCTAACGAAGAAAATATAAATATTCAAACAAGAAAATTAACAGAACCCTTTCAAGATAAAAAAAGAGTAATACAGTAATCTTTAAATTTTTATTTATTCTTTAAATTATTTAAATTAAATATTTCTTATTATAAAAAATCACTATTTTCAGGGTTACTGATTTTAATGTAGGATAATAAGTTATAATAAAACAATTAGCTCCCTTTTATCATTTATCCTTGGCAACATGTTTCGGTTATTATGGCATTTTCAAGCCACTTTTATCTGAAATATTTAAATTACTATCCCAACGGACAAAAAATATGTTAAAAAACTACATAAAAACAAAGATACCAATACCAAAACACGATTTCTTCAAAAATCTACATATCCAAAATATGACTACAAATACAAATACAAATACAAAAACAACAAATACAAATAATGTACAAACACATGAAACTACCACTGTATGGTAAATAGAAAACAGTAATCAATTAGATCATAACATATAGGTACAATGAAAATTCATTCCATGCCTACTAAGGCGTGGAATGAACATATACAGGAATTAAATATACATATACAGGATATACAAAGTTAAGTTCATACACAATAATCTACAATAAGCGAAAAAATAAATACATTGAAGAATAAATACAATGCAGAAATAATCAGATACAATGCTACACATTACATGTTATCAACATGTAAGATAATACAATTTGAATCGTATGTTAATTGTGTGCAGTGTAGTGGTTTGTTTCAACTGTTATTGGGTGGGTTGTTCTTGCTAAGGGTATATCATTAGTCTATATATTAAACTAAGATTATTTTAAACTGCTTACTTCAATTAACTCAATTATTTCGATTTAGTTTATATTCAATTCCGTGATTATTAGTTGTAACAAACTCAACCTTAACTTTCGGTTTGTTTTTGTTTTTATAAAATAAGCGTTCTTGATCTAAACTACATTTTCGTTTAATTTAGTTAATTAATCTGTTACCATAATATTAAAACATTTAATAGCTCAGGTATATAACTTATGTATTCAAGCCTAAAAAGTTTCATTGAAAATTAACTACAACATTAAATATTTAATTAAAACCTACATAACTCTACATTCCTCTAACGTTACGCAATCTGAGTGGGTTTCGTGTATTCGGACAGCCTTTTAAATGACGCGCTCTGTGGTCAACAAGGACAATTGAAAGGTTAACAATGAAGTCTGCCAATGGCACGACTTGATGAAACCTGTTGTAATTGACGATTGTAAATCAAGATGGTAACAATTGTAGTTCGGGCGTACGCCGCCGCAGCGCTAGTTTAAACAATGTCCGACTGACAGGGGGCGTGTCCTAGATGTACATTGTGGCGTTTGAAATGCCCGTTTTATGTACACATTTCAAAAGGGAAATGACTGACCGAATTTCTCCTTTGTGTAACTTCCGCTTTTGGTTTGAGAGCTGTCATGATTATATGGACGTTAGATGATGACGATGAGATGTAATGAACTGAAATGATACCGTTAGGGTGGGAATAAAATTGTGGAATGAATGCGATGGACACATTTTCGTAGAGTTTGTGCAGTGTAATGTCTACTGAAGTAACATGAATATTATTTTCCTGAAATTTCATATTGAATTGTTTACCTTTAGCTGACCGATGCTACAATTTCTGAATTTTTAACTTTAAAACAGGGTTTCAGAGGGCCTTCAGTGGCTCGGGTAACAAAGAAGGATAATTCCCCTGTGTTCGGGATCAGCATTGTCAAAGCAGCAAATATATTACAGTATTTCATTCGTCAATGATTTTCTTTTGTAATATAAGAATACGTTTCATATAATTACCATTCCTCCAAAGTAAAACACCATATGAAACTATGCTTTGAAAAATGCAAAGTATTATATACAGATCTCAAAACTATCTGGCACACAGCCTTACAGTCTTCTTGCAAACCTCGTTTTAATATGAAAGTAATATCTATGTAGTATGTCTATCTAGTTACTAAGAGAAGTCAGAAAGTTCATTGTAAAAGTTTTCGAATACGTGTTTTGCCTAAGTTTGTTCTGTGTAATAAGTAAAAATCATTTAAAACCATTTTAATAACGATTGGTTGACTATAACTGTTTCAATTTATTTTTTATTAAAAAATGCACTATGATGTTTTAGTGATATGCGTCGTCACAGTATTTATTTAGTTGAACCAGATTTTCAATTGTAATTCGGAAGTTGAAATTGGGGTCGCTTTGGTGCAGTTTCTTTTCTGGAACCACTAAACATATCTCCACTGGTTTTTAATTGAAGAGAATGTAATTTTACTAGACAAGACAAGATTTTGATTCAATTTTATAAATAAAAAAGTAGTTTTTTTAGTTATGGTAAAAAATTATAAAGTATACTTGTAATAAAACAACAATTCAAAACCTCCAGATTAAAGTTGTCAAGAGGGTGTATTTACTCGTAAAAAGATCAAGGTGATACATCATTTTAACTATTTTACAAAGTTTTCTGACATAGTTAATAATATTTGAAAATAGAAAATGTGCAAGTGCTTGAGATACACCCAGCCTATAAACCATCCCAGTGGTATAAATCTTACCAATATTTCCCCGCACTCCTCGGCTCGACTCCACAAATCTCCCGATCGATCCTCAGGCGGACGGCGACGGCTGTGAAGCATGATTTCCTCCTGAATTATTTACCGCTACCGAGTATGGAGACATGCGATCCGGCTTTATAAATACCTTAAACAAGTTGCGATAAATAAGCGAGTACGGGGGCTGGGGATAAATAGCGAGGACCGCCTCCATAAATAAGCGAGGCTAATGGAGCCGACAGGCGGGACGGGTGGGGGTTGCGGAGGTGAGGAGTGAAACTTGGAAGTCGTGGACAAGCTAGGGTTGAGGACGGCCAGGACGGGTGGGGATTGCGGAGGTGAGGAGTGAAACTTGGAAGTCGTGGACAAGCTAGGGTTGAGGACGGCCGGGACGGGTGGGGATTGCGGAGGTGAGGAGTGAAACTTGGAAGTCGTGGACAAGCTAGGGTTGAGGACGGCCGGGACGGGTGGGGATTGCGGAGGTGAGGAGTGAAACTTGGAAGTCGTGGACAAGCTAGGGTTGAGGACGGCCAGGACGGGTGGGGATTGCGGAGGTGAGGAGTGAAACTTGGAAGTCGAGGACAAGCTAGGGTTGAGGACGGCCAGGACGGGTGGGGGTTGTGGAGGTGAGGAGTGAAACTTGGAAGTCGTGGACAAGCTAGGGTTGAGGACGGCCAGGACGGGTGGGGGTTGTGGAGGTGAGGAGTGAAACTTGGAAGTCGTGGACAAGCTAGGGTTGAGGACGGCCAGGACGGGTGGGGATTGCGGAGGTGAGGAGTGAAACTTGGAAGTCGTGGACAAGCTAGGGTTGAGGACGGCCAGGACGGGTGGGGGTTGTGGAGGTAAGGAGTGATACTTGGAAGTCGTACAAGCTATTGAGGACCAGGACTTTTGTATAGGAGTGAAACTTGGAAGTCGAGAACAAGCTATTAACGGCCAGGACTTGTGGTAAGATGAAACTTATTGTACAAGCTATTAGACGCCGGATTTTATAAATGAAACTTACATTACAAGCTAGGGTTTAGACGGCCAACGGGTTTTTGTGAGGTAAATAAACTTGGATTACAAGCTATTAAACAGGACTTTTATAAGAGTGAAACTTCATTCAAGCTATTAAGGACGAAGTTAGTAATATAAACTTACTAGCTATTAAGACGGCCAGGACGTATAAATGACTTAGCAACTAGGGTTAAAATATTGATATTACAAGACCATCCTCATAATTAGACCAGTTCGTAATTCAGACACAAAATTGTGGTTCGGATCCCACGTTTAACTGTAGACCCCTTGGATGTCATTGGTTTTGGGCTATCAATAACCTGTCTAAATAACATGTTAGCCTTACTCTGTAACAAAGCTTCAAGATCGCACCGCAATAATATCGCTCTCCTTTATCATTCTTAACATGGCTCAGAATGCTTACCAGGATATGTCAGCATTTTAAAAATATAAAGATGATGTAGGTGAAGGGTGCTTTGATATTGTTACAGTACTTGTCTCTATTATGTACTCTAGACGAAACTGTAGGTTTGTTGGAGCGAATATGCTTATAAATGTGGATTAACGTCCGCAATATTGAATACTACGTTAATTTACATAGACCATCCTCATGATTAGACCAATTCGTAATTCAGAGGCAGTGGGTCAGACTCCACGTTAAACTGCAGTTCTCTTAGTTGCCATTGGCTGTTGAGCTATTAATTCACAGTCCTGTCTAAGGAACATGACAGCCTTAGTCAGTAACAAGACTACAAGATCGCGCCTCATTCATACTTGGCTTAAAATACATACCTTGTGGTATGGTTTCAATAATCTAATCTAATCAAATCTTAGAATTAAAGTATACTCTTTGTACGGACTTTTCTTCAGAAAATACCACATGAAGGGTATTT
This sequence comes from Nephotettix cincticeps, assembly GCA_023375725.1. Lineage (NCBI taxonomy): Eukaryota > Metazoa > Arthropoda > Insecta > Hemiptera > Cicadellidae > Nephotettix > Nephotettix cincticeps. The sequence goes on along the minus strand of CM041791.1, from coordinate 128,454,386 downwards.
AGTGAATGCACCATTATTTACGTATTTCCTGTAGAACGATATTAAATTCGCATAAATTGACAACATGACACACTACAAACTATTGCTTAAAAATCAGCTTTAGACAAAAAAAGTATTATTTTCACTTTTCACAAAGGTTTACACAGGGTAATCATAGAGATCGCTGCACATAAAAATTCGTGTTTGAAGAGAGGAGTTTTTCACATTAAATTATACTGCAGACACTTTCTAGAAACAGTTTACATTATACGACAAAACGCAAGATATGAAGTTTGGTTCTGGGTCTCCGCGGTTTTCAACACTGTCCAACATTGTCCAACACTGTTTCTTGAGTATAGTAGCTATTCATAAGTAAAAAAGGCTTAGAAGTGTTTAAGATCAGTGGCCCGTAAATTATTTTATTTAATTCCTGTGCACTTACAAACTATTTGTCTAGCAATGACTTGGCTATTGTTATGAATTGGTTCAATTTAGAATTTTCCACAAAATTCCAGAAGTATTTAGAAGAAGAATGGATGAAAGTTAATATTTGTGGTTCTTATTTATTGAAAAAAATATACGATTACAAATTGTAATACTGTACCATTCATCACATTAAATTTCTGAAAAGGTTTACGGGCAAACATTGTTAGTGAAATTGTACGAGTATCAACGTAAATGATTTCTGTGTTACCAGACTTATTTGAACCGCTGTAAATCTCAAGAAAATTTATTTTAGACCAACTTAACCTTTACTCTCAGGGTCGATGCGCCCGAAACGGCAACTTAGTGATTTTCGTTAGTGCCTTTTAAGGAATTTTGATACAAGGGTGATAACTTAATGGGCGTGACTCACTCAAGAGTGAGACAACTCTCCTCAGGTCAGAGATTAGTTGTCACCTTAGTGAGTCTCCCGGCCTGTTACTTGGGTAGAGAGACACGGTGTTACGATGAAATAGACCTTTTGGTTGATGAACCACAGAGACAGCGTGACGTCAATCTATCTCACATAATATCTCCTAATTCCAACATACAATCAGCTTCCTCGTGGTAGTATTAACTTGCATGTACAGACCCCTTCGTCTTTGACAGTTCGAAATTCTCAAATTTCGTACAAATATTGGAAAATTTAAGTCCCTCCCCTTTTCACCCATAAGTGTTGACAAATGTTTCGGCCGAGTGGTCGAATCAAACGTTTTATTGTTTTATCCTGAACGAAAGAAATACTTGTACAGTAATCTTCAATAGTGGACAGAGCTTACTTTACACATAATTTAATTAACTTGTCAAGAAATTGGTAATTTTAAACTCACAAATTATAAACTATTGGATTTAATAAAAGTTAAAGACATCCGACTTTTTCTACCAGGGTACATTCCCTGGTGGGCATTTTTGGTCGGTTATATCTAAATGAAGCCTCCAAATGGACACGTCAATTAATGGGGTGACAAGTTATTAACACTAATCAGCAAGCCTAAAAGTTGCTGTGGAAACAAATATTTTTGGAAACCTTTTCATAGTCATGCTAATAAACAAAAATCTTATTTTAACTGAGTGAGTTATAAGAGTAGACTGAGAAACTATAATTATAGAAAAACTATTCAATATTTTGTCATTCATGTTTATATCCCTCCACAGTATCTCCACCATCTTGGAGTTTAGTACCATAACACAATGTTAATTTTGTGACAGAATAAACCACTCATAGTTTAAAAAGTGGGTTGAGGTTTCAAATTTAAGTTAAAGTAGTTATTCAGTCCCTAGGGAATTATTATTTTTAAATTATTCATGGAATTCCCCATGTAACCACGTAATCTTTACTCCAACTCATCGGCCATATTTTATGACGGTTGTGAAGCCAGTGATTCTGCTACAAAAATACCATTGTACTTATGGCGTTAAAACGAAATATTTCCCCAGAAAGGCAGACTCTTGTTATAATCAAGTCACCAGATACAGTAATCCGAGATGTATTTAGATATTTTGGGTTGAGAAATTATTATTGTCAAAGCAAATACAAGATATTTCTTGCAACTAATACGCTTCCATGTTTCTGCTATACAATATTATCGCATATGTGCTGTACAAATTTGAAAAACACAAATTATTCTTAAATTAATGCAAGTTCAAACCTAAGTTTGATTGACACCCTTCAGCAACACCACCGGTACAATACAAATCGCTCTCACCTCAACCCCAGAGCAATCTGTTCCACAAATGTTTACTAAATAGAGTCCGCCGCCAATGGAAACAAAGCGCAAGGGGTAGCTGGGACCCCAACCCCGAACCACCCCCGAGCAGCGGTGAAAAGGTCCCGCATCCACCCGCAACTCGAGCCCTGCAGATATCAGTTTATTGGGCCCTATTATTGATTAGGTCTCTCGGTGAATGGCCCTCGCCGACAAAGGGCAACCCGTCCATCAACAATTACTGTAATTCTTGGTTGGGAAAGTCTAGGGTTTCGTGAGAGCCAATTTCCTCTTTAGTATGTTTGATCTGAGCCGTGAATTTCGCGAGCTTGATAAAACGTATTGATTTCATAGTTTCCTGTAAATGGGAATCCTTCCGTTTCTAAGGTTGTGAAGAAATATTACAGTGAATAGACTTCGAAACTGTTTTTAACCACGCTTGATTTCTCTTATGAATAAGGATAATACAAAGTTCAACAAGGAAATAACAGTCCTTGGGTTTTTTAAGTGGCAACTTATCGAAAATGAAAGTTCCGAACCCCAGGGCTTAATGATGATCGGGGTGCTAATCTGGGAACTTTTATTTGTACGTCAATAATTTCAAGTCCAATGACAAAAAAACTTGCATGAACAAAATGTATGCTAATCTAACACTATAGGAATACAATTTAGTAGATAATATAATAATAAATTTCTATCAGCAAAGTTTTAGTCTCTCTCGGGTTCTCAGGGTCTCATTTATACAATCCCTTCTTCATAGTACAGAACCTCTAAAAGGCTGAGACCATGGCGTGTCCTGTAATCTAGCTACGTTTAGGTCACGAATTGTGGATTGTTGTGAGTGTTCTTTTGTGTAGATTGACGTCTGCACTATTGAATACAACGTTAATTCGCAAACACCATTCTCATAGTTAGACCAGTTCGTAATTCAGAGGCAGTGGTCCGGACTCCACGTTAAACTGTAGGTCCTTTAGATATGCCATGGATTGTTGGGCTATTATTTAACAGTTCTGTCTAAGGAACATGTCAGACTTAGTCAGAAACAAGACTCCAAGATTGCGCCACAATAATCCTTCAATCGTTTCTGATTCATACTTGGCTTAGAGTACCTACCTGATTAGGTTGCCATTTCAGTTGAAAGTATAAGTAAGTATAATTAATGATTCCAGTCGATAGGTGACTAGAATGTGATCCTCAACCCTGTCTGATTCATACTTGATATTTATACGATGCTCGATGTGAGAATAACTAAATCATCAAGTTCTCCCAAAACTGCTTCACAAGTTACCCTAATCCTCAGCTATACGCTTTTTAAATTGAGTATGAAAACAAATATATATTTTTCTAACCGAATTAATGGACGTATTTTGTTTGTAAACAAATCAAACAGATCCAAAATGGCATGTATTCCAAAATATGATTTGGTGAAAAAGAACTTATTCATTTCACCCAAAAAATCCTGGAACCTTTGTTTATAATCAATGCCACAAACACAATTTTCTATCTATCTTGGTTTAAAATCATATAGATTTCTTTCAATACTCAATTTACATACTGTATATCATGTATAACTTCAAAATCCAAAAACACCTTCTCGAGTTAGTGTTTCAGTTTTATAAAAGCCTTTTATCCCTAAAAGTATTAAAAAAACTCACTATTTCTATAAATTGTGCTATACATTTTTTTAGAGTTGCCACACTTTTTAAGAGTTCCTTCCTTTTTAAAAGAGGATTCTAATAACTGACACAAATACAAATTTTAAAATCGAGACGCATCGGATTTGCTGGAAATCAGAATTGTCAGCGATCCAATTGATAAAAAGAATCCAAAATTTTTAGAATTTGTAATTTTTTTGTCATGTTTTATCGTATATTCACTGATCATATAACCCTAGACATACAACTAGTCTTTTCCAATGCGTCTGTGTTTAACTACACAACGTTTCTGGAGGTGGAGAAACTCTTCCCGTTTTCAAGTGATTACCTAATAATTTCCATCAAAAATTGAATATTTAAAGCTACAGGTATTAATTATATAATGTTCATGTTCACGTATAACGTTCATCGTGTATATAGTGTCAATAATACTATACTCATCCATCATCCTCAACACAAAAACCATATTGATATCGCAACACATAACCACTATGATTTTCAAAGATTCTGTAAAGTCATAGGTCTTAGGGTTTCTAACTTTAAGACTTCTAGAGTACCGCATTTAAATAATTACAAAAGTAGTTATTCCAAGGTAGGTGCGTATCAAAGAACAAACCCCTCTTTCCAAGATAGCCCTGCTTATAAATTTTCTAAAATTTAAAATTGACGTGCCTCTTGCCATAACGGGGTGGTCCCGATCCCGGCGCGGAAGCCAGACTTGTGGTCATTAGATAGGTATTGTTGCGGCGATTAGACCACCCACTGGAGGTCACGCGGTCACCACGGGGTTGTGTGACAATTGACTTCAGTTGGCCCTCGTTGCTGAAGATTCCTACTACCCACTCTGCATGCCGTGGCCCAACACGACCTTCGCCCACCTGCGACTGTGACTGGCATCAGCACTCCGTTGACACAACTGTCCTACAGCTTCATGTAAAGTGTCACTTACAACTTTGGAGTATACAACATCCTTACACTCTTACACTACCCAAGACCCACCAACGTAGAATACACAACTTCACAACATACAACTTCACAATTCAATTCACAAACAACAACAACAAACACAAACTCTATGGTCATAAACTGTTTATCTTACAAAAGAGGCCAATTAGGATAATCTATAAAGTACCTCATAAAACACACCGCAAACCATTGCTTAGAAAATTAGGATTCCTAACTTTACCTTCTATCTATATTTTCTTTTCTCTGTGCTATGTCCATTATACATAAGGATAAATTCAAGCCATTATATATAAACACTAAAAAAGGTAGCTACTTTTAATACATTCAAAAATAAAACGTGTTTCAATATTAGAATATTTATATGAAGTAGATCTAGAATTACTTCTCCATTGACTTTCCTAGTTACATAATGTTCTGTTACAACTGGAATAAAACTTGTAATTAAACGATTTTTTAAAGTGTAAGAAAGCGCAACTTATGTTATGTGTGCCCGGCAGTTCTTCTTGACTGTTACTTTGTTAGTTGTTTTATTTTAATTTAGCTGTATATTCTGATTGTACTACTCACTTCCCTTAGTTTCTGATTTAGTGATGTCTGATTGATTTTAATAAGTTGCGTAGGTCTGTGCTTAACAGTACTATTCATGTTATATGTTCGATTAACTGTGTTAGTTTGATTTTTATTTTAATTGACAAAATCTAATGTAACATTTATGTTATTTAATGGTTAGTAAAATTCTTGATTCCTGATTCAACCACTAAACTCACAACTTCACGACTCACAAATTCACACCTTCAATTTAACACTTACAACTTAACACAACTTCACCAACTTCAACTTCTCACACGTCCAATATTTTCCAACGATTTATAACTTTTTCGTTTAATGAAATGAAAAAGTTCTGTGGAATTTATAAACACCCTACTTTGGGGTTTCATTACGAATATTTTGATAAACTGGTGAAAACAGAATAAATCTCCCGCAAAAACTTTCCATACATAAAATATTGTTAATCGCTTACATTAGGGCCTAACTCATTTTTGAGTGGTTTATTCGGGTGTTAAAAAATGTATTACAGCGGTGATTGTGGATGTAACTTGGTAGGATTTGATCAGGTTTAAAATGGAAGTGATTATATACTTTTTTCAAAGTACAATTAAAATAATTTATTTTTGGTTATCTGATTCCTATAATCTAACTCAACGTTTTAAGCATTTATATTTCGGATTTATTTCATAATTTTTTCATGGATAATCCTAATAAATTTTACATTTTATCCACTAAAAATACAAATTGCATCCGGTAAATCCTCATATTAGTGAATTTGATCAGTAATTAAGAGAATGGTCAGTATAGAAAGCACCAAAAACTACTTTAGACAAATCAATATCTTGAGATGTGTTAGACACTAATCAGTCTCAATTAACCGTGAGGCCGCTAATGGCACACGAGTCCATAACCATGGATCATTTGGTAAAATTCCTATTTATGCGTTAACAAGGGTTATTTGTGTTTGTAAAAATTATAAATTCTTACAACAGAAGAAGGAAAATAGCTTGATGTATTGAAATTTGAAAATGGACGCTCTGTGGTGTAAAACTATAGGTTTTGACTCACTTTTAATAATCAGGTACTACTGTACTTTATTTCTTAAACACTCTTAATTTTTTAGTGGAGTGAGAACGAAACATCTGTGTGTTTTATTTGATGAAATATGTTGTATTGAATATTCATTTTGGAGAAGGGGGAGGAAGTATTATCCAAAAAACAACTCACACATAGGTTTGACTTATGGATAAAACCATATCCAATAAGCCCGCTTACGAGGACCGCCTGATGCAGCATTACCCGTGAAGCCGTGTTGGCCAATAAGCCCCTCGGCCAGAAGCCCAGGGCGACCCATCACCCATCACCCATCACACGTGTCGTAGGTGTCGTCGGACACGTAGCGGCTGTCGGCTCTGAACATGTACGGCTGCTCCCCTCAGGAAACACACCTGCTTACGCTTAATCTCCATAATGTCTACTCACCGCATAAGTGTCTATGAAATTGTTGTAATATTGAGTCTGGAGTACCTCAGGTGTTCGCGTTTGGGCCAGTTTTTTCTTTTATTTTTTGCATATTGAGTTACTTTAAGAGTCTTCCTCACCCCTGCAGAAACACGAAAAACATGCCTCGGTATTCCCTTGATCCGGATGAAATGAGTAAAGATATAATGTTTACAGTTTTTTTGTCTTACAGATAAATGTTGGTTGTAGAGTCCTCATACCTCATCCATCCGAAAAAAAATAAATTTTGTAATTACAAATCAATCTTAAAAGTAACGAAAATTGAGTTACTTTTAAACACCACTGAAACGATTATTAATTGTTTTGCTCTAATATAACTATTCAAATACATTATTACAAAGTTTCAAGAAAATCTGATGAAAACAGCGTCCGAAGCGGTGGACAAAAATAACATGTTTCGTCTCAAAAGCCGGCCGGCTGACGGGAGGCTACTGCACTACTAGCCATTAAGAAGACTCTTACAATAAGTACTTCGGTTCATTTTAATGTTTATGTTTTATTACCATCACCATGCACCTATGCAGTGATATTAAATACAGTACAGTACAATAGCGGTATTAGCCACAAAGACTAGCTAGTATATATGAGCGAGGTCACTCTGTCTGTGACCACTCAACTCATGGTCTGACAAGAGTCGGTGGCCACTGGTGTCTTATCATTGGCGGTGCCGGTCTTATCATTGACTTACCTAGCCGGTATGTTACCTCTGAGCAACCTCTAATTCCCGTCTTGTAGATACCCGACAGAAAAATTATTTGATTTACTTCCCTTTGGGAAATAGATAATATCATGGATATGTCTAAAGCCTTATGGCCATATGACGTCACTAATCAAATGACGTCACTGTTTTAAATTTTAATGTCGCAAAGTGCCAACACCCCCCACCAGAGCTAAGACATATCCATGTCAAAATAAATTCGATTTTTGCGCTAGTTTTAGAAAATTAATTACTATTTTATATAAACCATCAATGTTATTGTAGGATAAATTAATACATTGTGTACCATAAGCTATTTAATACCATTCTTTGTTAAAACAAAAAGATGCCGACCTTACGTTACACTGGTTAAGTATTTTAAAGCATGTATGAATGACTGTGGAATTAATGTGACCCTTTTAATATCACGAGTTTTCTATACACTTCAAGAGCTGTAAGACTTAAGCAATAAGTTTAACTTTTAATTCTTGAAATCTTTCTTGACCTTTTAAGTATTTTATTGGTCATGGATTTCTCCTTTTAAACATTTAAGATAGCATTATAGTCAAATCTCTTTAAAGTCGAAATTTAATCCTTCACTAAAATCAATTATGTAACAGCTTAGGCATTTCCAGACCCCTTTACTAGACAATAATATTAGTCATAACGAAGCGTTCAATTAACAGAGTTATGAAGAAGCCCCAGTGCTTTGTTTCTCGGTAGCGTGCGTGTGTGCGTGCGTGCGAGCGACGCGTGCGGCGTGACCAGATGATATCGCAGCTGCCCTCTCGCGGACGAATTGATAATTAACAGCTCTCTAATTAAATATCAGCTGTTGTACCAAAACACTTATATCTCTGTCACGGCCCGCGCCGCACATGGAGCTGCGGGCCGTTTCATTACGATACGGCCAATGTGATCAAATGTAAATTAATTAGTGTTGCTCATTATATATTTCAACAATTAAATCATAAATATGTATGGCTTGGGTTGTAGCATGTTTAAAGTGGATTTAGTTAACCATCTATGAGGTAATTAAACTACTTGGTATTATAATATTTCTGTACTAAATAGACAAATATTGTACAATAATTTAAGATAATACACAAATTGAAGACCAGATAATACAGCGTAGTAATAACTATTCATTTCAAAAGGATATTATTTAACTCTCACTGTAGTGATTGCATAGTTATTTGTTGAAATAAATATCAAACAGAATATTGACGGATGTTTACAAGTAAACAGCTGATATAAACCGTATAATTATGATTGACAAAAAGATATCTGTATACGTAACTGTCAAATAAAATTCGTATTATTTTCATTGATTTTACAAGGACTTTTTTATTTTTTAGATTTTAAAATCTAAAAAATTTTAAAATTTGAAATTTCTCAATATGTACGGAAGTATGTTTGTAATAATTAAATGTTATGTAATGTTTGTGAATCTATTAAGGAAGTTTGTACCTTGGAATTTCATAAAGAACTGTTCGAAATGACAAACTCTTAGTTTATATTCTCTAGAGTAAAATTTACACCACCATGAACATAACATTACATTTAATTCATACTCTAACACCTGGTTGTCTTCAGAGCAGCTGTACCGATGACACTCCATCTATATCATGCTTTTCAGGGTAGCCCAAACGACGGCCGCGCCGACAACGTTCCGGAAATACGGAAACGACTGTGTAGGGGTGTCATCATCATTATCATCCACAACAAGAGGGCATGATTGCCCCCTACCCCTCCGGTGGCGGGATTTATAATGACCTTGGGGCTAGTGTGAGAACATTTGGGGCATACGGGACCCCCGCCCTCATCTTTCAATTTAGCTTTTGAATTGGATTAAGCCCAAACACCCTGTAACCACCCCCATACCGGCATCCTCAGGAGGGAGTGTTTAAAAACAATATATACTTTACGATTATGTCCCCCCTTTGCTGAAGAAGATATAAACGTAATTACTTGCTCTGAATAGAAGCGAATCGTTTGTAGTATGTACCCTCATAACGGTTAAAACTATGTTCAAATGTTTTAGATTAATTATTAAATGAAGTCCACAACAGTTTCCACAACAAGCATACAGACATACAGAACATACAGAAACCACCTCTTGTTTATAATATCATAGATGGATTAGCTGTTGTCAGAATATTGTAAAAATGTTAAAATCAAAACTGTTTCTACTTCCTTCTTCCTTTTCACGCAGCAATGGATTTACGTATGTGTAGCTTATTTATATGTTTACCATTATATCTTTACCCTTTACCTACATGCTTATTTATTAAACTAATTTGTATATTTTACTAAAACGACAGTTGCATTCTAAGTTTGCCAACCGTAGCTAGCAACACGACAGGGTCGCCTCGCGATGACCGGAGACCAACAGCTCAGAGTTGATGTTTCAAATATCCAAGCGCGGCCGCCTGACTGCCTGACTGTCCAGCTCCAGCGGCGCTGTCAAAGAGTTTTCTCATATTGGATTAATCCCCAGCGGCTCCCAGGCCTGAGCGACAGTTCCCCATAAACCCCCCGCTTTACACCGAACCGCCTGTCAACACAGCTGATGCGCCCGGTTATTTATCGAAGGTTATCACTTATTTGTGCTCACCGCTAGAGTTCGCCACTGTTTGAGCGTTGTAACAAGGCAGTAAAATGTCGAATCGGACGCCAGTAGCCGAGTAGCTGAGTAGCCGAGAAGCTGAGCCCGGGACATCTTCATAAGACGGCGAGTCCGCTTGTGGAACGCCACATTCCTGCGGGTTGAGTGAAGATAGTTCTGCTAAGCCTGAGATACAACTTCGCACTGTTTTATGCAAAGACGTCCATTCCCGTTATTCAACCTAACAGCTAAATGTGTTTATACGACACACAACTAACTAGATATCAAGAATTTGCATTTTTACTCAAAATCATAGCAGCACGTTTGACTTTGAAAATAAAGGAACATTTTAGTCAGCGACTGTGAGATAATTAGTTGTTTGTCCTAAGGTGCCTTAAAACAAAAATAGAATATAAAATAATTGTATCTTATGAAAACTGTATAAAATACAAATGACAAGTTTTTAAAACTTGTGTTATTGTAGGCAAGGCCGACTCAAAAATATCTGAAAATAAATTATTTGTAAATATATAGTTTACTATGGTTCGTATTCACTGAAGTTAATCTTAATAATTTTGAACTTTATAACTCATTTGATCTGTTATAATAATATAAACTTTACGTCAACGTAAAAAATGCTATGGGCTAATACATTGAAAAGATTAGTAAAACTAGGAACGACGAGCCCCAGGGTGTAGGGGCCTGTTTCATAAACCATACTAGTCTAGTAATACTACCGCAGACCGCGCATTGGTAATACCTACGTAAATTAAAAGTGTACGTTTCATTGAATTACTAAAGTAGAATACTAGCTACCAGTATATATGTTGTAGACTAATTAGTACTACTAGGCCCTAGCTAGTATTTATTAGTGTGGACGTTATGATTTATAAACCTTTACCTTTGTAATTTTTACTGGTTAATACCAGCGACGTACATTTTGAAATGGTCTAAAATTTGAAACAGTGACGACATTTGGTTAGTTACGTCATAGTTTGGTTATTAGAACAGCTGTTTAGATGAACTGAAAACATTCCCTTTAGACACACCAATGATCAAACCTATTTCCAACAGGGAAATATATATACAAACAATTTTGTTTGAGTTTTATGGGATGATGTGACCATAAGCTGCATACCACGTGTCAGATAAAACGTATTAGAAATAAACGAAATAAAGAAATTGATTTTTAGAATCCTTCATATGAATAATATCAGTAGATCTTGGACTAAGTACTTTACCACCCACAGTAACTTTAACTTTTCTCTGGAACCGTTAATCATAGAACAATAATTAAAAGATACTAATTTGTTTAGTTTTTGAGTTTGTTTTGATGTTGGCAGTCAAATGATTTTATAAATTTACTGTTTTACCAAAAAAAGATTTTTATTACCATAGCTTTATAACCGTCATTTTTACAAACATGCGTGTGGTGTAAAACTATTTGGGACCATGAGCATCGTTTAGCTCTTTTCAGAAATTTGGATTTTTACGTAAATTATGGGCTTTTACTGTTAAAATATCCTTAAAACACCAAAATCTAAAATGGCATGGAAAAGTAGCCAAATTGCACCCTTGTACCAAATTTAATGAAAGTCGAACCATCAGTGTACTGATCTCTGTGTAAAGAGTTTCAGTCAGTCTTAATGTCTGCCAAACAGACATAAGTACGAAAACCAATGTTTACACACAGAGAGTCTCTAAATATACATTCAACTCGTTTCAAATTCAAAACTCTTTACGAAAACAATGCTTTCTTACGAGTAGTAAAGATTAGTAATTAGTAAAACAATTAAAATAGAGTAAAACTTGTATAGTTAAGATTTTGAATCTTGTACTGTGTATGTATCTTGCAACACGCTAAGCATTCCAAAGACAAAAATTAATCATTTCAATTTTTGATTAGTATCCTAATGTCAAGCTTACGTTATTTCATAAAAATAATTATTTTTAAAGGTATTTTTATACTACTGTACCATAAAAATAACAATAAAACAACACTTTTAAAAGTTTCCAGATAAGTAAAGGAAAGTCATACATATATTTGATTAGGTAAGCCGAATGATTCCACACGACAGGCGATCTCCTGCAAGTTTAATCAATGAGCGGCAGATCGCAGCAGTTTCAGTGTTCAGTTATTGTAGTATGCATGAACACCGTGAGAGTGCGCCACCTGCGTAGTGTTTGTAAACCGCTACCCTCTCATCATGTGTTGTTTGCCCTCTGATCTCTCTCATTATTCAACGCTGAAACAGCCAATTGCTCTGTTTAAAAATTTTATATCGTGAACACGCGATAGCAACGTTTGTACACGAGCTGTTTAATTTGTTCTATGATCACCTCTTCGGGTTAAGAATCGACTGAATCAGCTCTGGAATTGTATATGGAGGATATCTTTTTTATATTTTATCAAAACTCTACAAAACAATATTTTTGATAAGTTTAGCCGTATTACGTAGAAATAAATAGTCCTATAAAGAACAAATACTCAGCTTAACTATTTAGCATTGGTACATTTGGATAAATTAGATTAAATAAAAAACTTGTATCGTTACTGTATTATAATTTGTGGTACGGTAAATAAACATTTTAGGTAAGCTGTGAATTAGGTTCAAAATTAATGATCAATTTAAAAAACTAATATTTATCTTATTTTGACAGCTGATGGTTATTCCCTTCTGTTGAATTAATTTCTTAACCACATAACCTATAAAACGTCGAAAAATATGTCTCTTATTCCTCAAAACTTGGTTTTGAGAGCCCATCATTTAGTTCATAATTCGTGGGTCAGTTTAAAATAAACAAAAACTTTCTCTAAATTGTATATAATATTGAAATAAGTTTCATAACTGTGAACACTGTCCGTGAACACTCATTTTCACAGAGAAGCCTTACAAAAACTTTTGAAAAAAAACAGACAGACAGAATTTGAGATAAAGCTCATTTCGGTTACAATTTTTAAGTTTTAAGCTACAAAACTTAAAAATAAACAAAAATATCATAATTAGTAATGATAATGTAAAGTAATGTACAAATCTCTAATTCTACTATTTAATTTTCATATATTATTGCAGTTGTAATCAATTATTTACGTTGGTAATATCTTAAGTTTACTAATATGGTTATTTTTAAACGCAACCTTGTAGGGTATGCTTAATAAATAATATACATATAGAAAAATAGGTATTATTTTATTGATATTTACATTTTATACAACCTCCTATTTCCGTTTAACCACATTTTTAGCTTCCATTAAGTTCTCAAACAATACGCCATTAGCATTTATACAAAGTTGTTCTCTATTCACCAGATTTCTGAATACTTTTTGCAATGTATCTCCAAAAATGTATAGTATTAAATTTGTAGTATTGGTTTTCAGCTGCTGAATATTCTATCTTAAAGCATAGTCTCCTTTTGGTTGGCAATATGACATACTTTAGACCATTCTCCCATGTACCACTCTGGGCCACAAGCCTGTAGTTTGCATTGTTGCTCGGTTGCAGGTTTGTCAGTGACTGGACAGTTCTCATCAGCTGTTGGCGTCAACTGGCCATCTCCTGGAGATTTGGAGATGCAGACGACGCTTCGGCTCTGCCTTCCCCAGCCACAGCTGGCTGTACACTGCACCAACATAAATAAGTATATTTTTTTGAAAAATATAATAATGGAAATGATGTGGTAATTCATGTGTTGTTTTCAAAGGACTTAATTTTTATGTATCCCCAAAGATAATAATCTAGTGGGCTTAAATCCAGAGTTCTTGGGGGCATAATCCTTTACCTAAAAAAATCTATTAAAACATTGTACTATTCCAGCTCAGCTCAGTAGTTTGTTTTGAAGTGAAACATGTTGATACCTGCTGATTCCAACAATACCTTCCATTTTCTTCAGCAAGCTCATGCTTCATAGTGGTAAGAATTATAAAGTCAAAAATATTGGACCAATTATTCGTTTTCGAGAAATTGGGGGAACTCCATACTGAGTCTTTTCATAATAAATGTTCAATATCACTAGACATTGGACGTAACAATGCAACAATGCATATCAGCTGATTGGTAAAGAAATAAAGGAAGCAGGGCTGCCAACTTATGAGCTTGATTATTCCCTAAACTGTGATTTTCTGAACTTGTAATTTGGGCTGTTGTATATAAACAGCCAGTGTATATTTTATGTTACACGATATTATTTCTTCATACGGTATTATATTGAATATTACTAATAAAACATCTGTCCACAGCCGAACTCTAGCAACATGGAGATTACGACGGCGTTGTGGGGTGAAGCATATGGCGATGGCTACCCCTCGCACTCACACTCACACATGTCTGGTAATCCCTCTGATCGCCTAATAGACCGCAGTAACCCGACACCCCTATTATACCACTGGTTATTGTTTCTTTGTATCGTCACAGCCTGTCCGTGGCCGGCTCCGGCTCCGGTTACCGATGTTTGCAGCCAGTTTACAGTTTGATAGCGGTTTGGACCACTGATGCGATCGCAGTTGATAAAACATCGGATTGATTTCTGTTCCCCCGAGATACGCCTATCTCGGCGACCATCGAGAACTCTGTGTAATAGAATATTCTGGTCCTGGTCGGGGTTGGTTTGTTAGGGTTGGATTCGGAATTAAAACTTATCTGCGGGGAATCTATATTTTCTTCTATGTCAAAGAGTGATTGATTAAGGATTTAATTAATGGTATAAGTTACAACTCAAATTGGTTTCACCACACCAATATCGGTATAAGAACGAATAACCGATTGGTTTATTTTGAACAGTTCTCTGAACATTATTATAACATTACTGATTTATAATTTACGTATTGTATTATTTAGTATGTAGTAGACCTACATTCAACCTGATTCAAAGTAAAGAAATTTCGAATTTCAAGTGTTGCGTGAAATTTAATTACAAAAAGAACAGAGGGTTTGAAAGTAATAATTTATTAAAGAGGAAGATACACGATGTTGATGAAGGAAGTGATGAACAATGAATTAGTACAATGGGTGATCTCACAAGCTGGTGAATAGTAAAGAACAAAGAGGTATAAAATCAATAAATTATATTTTTACACCACCGGTAGAGCGTCCTTATAATCTGTACATACTGGTACAGACAATAAATAGATAGAAGTAACTAACGCTACTTGTAACTTGAAGAATGTTGAAGGGTGGGCACATAGGGTAAAAAGGGCTCAGACAAATATATCTTATATTTAACCGTACGGTTGTTAAGATTAATTCGTTTTAGACCTATAACAAAAATTACAACTAAAATGTTACTTTGGTGACAGAATGACTATACACACGATTGTTGCAAAAAGATGGGCAATGTGTCGGATTATACGTAAAGTGATTATCTAGGAAATTACATAATTATGTATTTCTTTAATTTTTACGGAAATATATAATTGCCACGCAATTATTTCCGATAGTTAACAAGTAATTATATTATTGCATAATGTAACAATTAAAAAAATGGAAACCTTAATTCACTAGATAACCTCTTTACCTTTAACTGAACCCCTAACCATATATTTATGATCACTGAGAGGTCAGTATTGCTGAACAAAATTAACATTGTTCTTATGGGACTATAATCAAAGATGGCGAAGGTACTGCAGACTCTTTATAATAATTCTGTGACTGAGCACAATCACAGAAAGAATTCGTAAATATTTTTCAAATTCTGTGTGGACCTTGTTACGCCACTGCCATGTAGCATGGCGACCTCTGATTATTTCTCTATGATCCAGATCTACAGAGTCTTCACCGACCTCTGGTCCCGACCGGTTACGCCCGGATTTTAAAGTAGCAAACAGCTGACTGAATAAAAGACCAATTGCGGGCCCACTCTGGTCCTTGTGGGACGTTTGATCACTTGATGTTGTACCTCGAGTCACTCGTGACGTCACGCAGGCACAACAATGTCTGCTGTTTCGTCGTTTAAAATTACACAGAGTAATAAAATATGTTACTTATCAACAATTACTTTGTGATCGATTAATTGATCACTTAATTTATTGAAATTGCCTTTGTTATTATATAAAAATGTATATTATTTAATGTTTAGTAAAATATATGTCACAGTGGTGTTGAAGCCACCTAAATAGAAAATGGCATCCGAAATTGAGTTTTGCTTTACATGCTTGTATTTTCTTTAGGAATAAAAAAATTAATGAATTGCATGTTTGTTTTGACGTTTTTTTTAATCGGAGTAATGCTATCTAGAAAGATTATTTTAGTTTCAACCAAAATTTAAAACCATACTTTTTCTTGTAGGCCTAGAGTATTTCACGTGAAATTAACCAAAAATAAATACCAACAACACTAAATTGAGGACGCAATAAAATTACTCCTGTACGCAAAATCACGTAAGTAATATCTTAAAATTTTTTAATGCCAACAATTATCAATGGAGTTTCCATTTTACTCGATTAAATCTGTAGTACTTCCACCATTTTAGATTTTAGTGTCGTAAGAACAATGTTATTTTTGAAAAAGCATTACGGACAACACAATACTAGTAAATACATTATTGAGGTGTAATATTAAAAACAAAGTGGTTATCTTATTATTTTTATCAACCATAAAAAAGATCATTACTTGCTAATTATCGGATATACTGTAGTTACGTGTTAATTTTATCGAATAAAATATAAAAGAAAGTAATTTAGTTACCTAGACAACAGAATTATCTCCAATTTGACATACCAACCATCTGTTTACGACATTTTTGTAACCAGTAATGCTGGTACTAATTTAAGAATCTGCGAATGGGCTTAAACGTGCGTATACCGCCAGAAAAGGGAACTTAAACAGTTAAATTTCCTAGGTACAGCTTTATGATTGATGGCCAAAGGTTGCTATACTCCTATTCTTGCTAGTGTAGCCTTACATAACATCGTTGAAACCGCGTTATCTACCGATCGGTTAATCAATAAAAACACGTTCTTGTCAATTTGAAAATTAACAAAACCAAACAACCATCTCGTCGTCTCCCGTTCCTCCAAACCCGTCCACAATCACAGGAATCTCCGGTGTCAAATCATCCTCTGTGAGGTGATTTATAACTTGTTAATACCAAACCAGAACCCGACCTGTTTACCCGGCGCCGCCGCCGCCGCCGCCGACGCGTCCAACGGGCCGACAGTAAATTAGGAATTATGATGGCTCAAAGTGGCAACACATTTTTATCACGGGATAAAACAGTGTTTAGGCGTAAAGCCAGTAGAGTGCGTGCGCGTGCGTGTGCGCGTGCGTAAACAGTCGGATTGATGTGGAAGGATTTACACTGAGGGATGGGAACCACCTGGTGCTCTGGTGCTCTGCAGCGGACTGGGAATGTAAATTGTTACGTTTTACGACTCTTAGTTATTTTTAAAAGGTTGGATTTCATTTTTTGGTTAGGGTAAAGATTTATGAAAAACGTGCAGAGAATGTTCTTTTGAATGAGCTGTCTGTGTACAACAATATCTTTATCTTTCGTTTTCTTTTTAAGAAATAGCGACTCACCCAGGTAGGCATTTTAAGCCAAGTATGAATAAGAAATTAAAATAATCAAATCAATAGATTAATCCACTAATTTTTTCTGTCATGTTTTATCCATTGATCCTCTCTGGTGAATTGAAGGATGGGTGTGATAAGTGTAATGGCTACCTTGTTTCTAACAAAAATCATGCAGCTAATTAGTTTTTCAGGATATATTCTTTGGATATTGGCAATTAATTGGAAAATGAACCAAGACATTTAGGACCAGTATCTAACCAAAAATCACCAAATTTCGTCAAGCTTTTTTTAAAGATCAACCTTTCAGATAATAAAGCTGATAATAATCAGTGTAAGTCCCAGCCAGTTGAGTTCAACTTAACAAACATCTACATGTTTTAGTGAAAATATGGGAAACATGTCGACGATATTTAAATGATTGCGACATAATGTTCTAGGTTGTTTCTGGATTCTAACAGGGATGGTTTTATACTTTTAAATTTGAGGTTAAATTTTATATGAGTAGGAGATATCAAATACTTTACTAGTATTACTGCTGTAACTACTGTGACGGAGGCGTGTCCTGTAATCCAGCTACTTGGAGGTTACTAACTGTGGATAGCTGTGAGCGGTGGTCGATGGATGTAATACTCTCTGGGGTGGGTTAACGTCCGCACTACGTTTATTCACAAAGGCTATCCTCATTATTATACCAGTTCTTAAATCAGTGACAAAATTGTAGTTTGAGACTCACTTTAAACTGTAGGTCTTTTAGATACCTTTGGTTTGTGGAATTAATTAACAGCCTGTCTAAGGAATATGCTAGCCTTAGTCTGTAATAAGGCTACAAGATCGCGCCACAATCATCTTAGACTCATTTTTCATTCATAGTTGGATACCTAGGTAAGTTGCCATTCAGTAAAAGTATCTGAAGTACTCTGTTTACCTTTTGGCTTAATAACAGAAATCATAAAAAAAGACTCGGCTGATGATTTTTTTGAAGTTAAGTCTACAGTTGGTTGTATGTATTGGCACTGTGACGGTACCCACCGCACCCAGACCGTGTACATGTAGAGGAGGAATAAACACGGGAGCCAGTGATCGTAATGTAGTTAATCGTCGAGGTGCTTGTACCTGGTGGTACAACGAGGTACACGGTACAGTGTGAGCAGTGCGTCGGAGGTTGCATGTCGACACAACATGTCTACCGGTAGTTGATGTCGCACCGCGGGGTCTTACCATATACAGTAGAACTACTGTATAACCAAAGAAATGTTTACTTAAGACCATTGTAGTGTTCGTAATATAACGGACGAAAATATTTTCTAATGACTACTGTCGTGTTTGTAAAATATAGGACGAGAGTAAATTTGTTTAAGAGATAATCAAGTTTTATATACATTATTTGTTATAGTATTTGTAATACAGTAAAATATTTAATGAATGGAAGTCAAACAACTTGGGAAAAATATTAATTTTTATATTTTTGTTGTATTTCGTAAGGTTTACGAGGTAAAACAGATTTTTCTTTACTCTACACACGAAAGTAACACTTTCCAAACTAAATGAGTTAAGAAAATAGGTCATTCCCGATACTGCACGGCAAAATCATATAACGTTCACTTTTCCGTGCAGTGCCTCAGCATAAGCACGGAAACAGCGTTATGAGTTCGGGGTTTTTTCTGGATGCCATATTAAAAAAAACTAAAATATTCATGTTGTTTACAAGTTTTTCGATATTGTAATGAAAAATGTTTGTATTTACTTCCCTGTGGGAAATAGGTTAGATCATGGATGTGTCTAAAGGGAATGGTTTCAGTTCATCTAAACAGCTGTTCTTATTATTTTATATTAAATATTCAATAAAATAGCTCTGGTAGTTTCTATGGAAACCTGTTACATATTTTCCATCTTAAAAATGGCCAACTCCCACCAGAGCTAAGACATGTTAATGTCAAAAATATGCCCTATATTTGTTTCGAAAGTGTCATTGCGGGACTTCATCTCGCGCGTAAATGCAATCTTTCCCCGCACTAGGTCACTTTCGAGACTAGTAATGAAAACTAATATTATATTGATTAGGCAATACTATTATAGTTATCGGACTGTAGCAGTTATTACTAGCACTAACTAAGAGGAATAAAACAGCCTTAATTTGAAATTTGGTTTTATATAAACAGTATCAAGGAACTGTTGAATAATAATAACTAGAATTAGATAATAAACCTGATCACACACTTAATGGTTATCAAAATGACATTAAAGAACCCACAGTTAAAAAAATAGTCATAACATTTCTTTCGATCACCCTTTTACTACAAGTTGAAAATTTTTGGGAGGGTTATCAAGAAAAAAATAAATAAATTATTTTTTAAGTAGTTTGACTTTAAGTAATTAACTTATAGAACAATTTGATATTATAATTCTTGACCGAACGATCGCAAATTGCACGATACTCGACAACACTTTGTCTACGTCACGAAGGCACGCCGCTACAATGTTCTCTGTCTCAATTTGTACCTCTTTATTGCCTCGTTCCGTTGTGGTTTCTGTTCCTCTTTCTTTTTATGTGTTCTTTGTAGTGGTTCCATTGTGGTTAGATCTATTACCACTGTTCTTTCTTCGTTTGAATACTCGACTAACGGTGCGAATTAACGTAGTTAACCATATAACTCAAGGTCATTAATTCATGTCACTCCAGCAGCTATCAGACAAATTTACTTAACGGTTTTGAATATTTAAAACAGACTGGGGGAATTAAACAGATTTAATTTTTTTACTTTCTCCCCTTATACATAGTATATGGAGAAAGTATTGTTTTCGTCAAAATTTTCGAATTTGAGTTGAGGGTGGATATATCCGTTTTGGGGTCCCCTGAATCCAAAAAAGTGGGTTTTGACGTGATGTCTGTCCGTCCGTGTGTCTGTCTGTGTGTGTGTGTGTGTGTGTGTGTGTGTGTGTGTGTGTGTGTGTGTGTGTGTGTGTGTGTGTGTGTGTGTGTGTGTGCGTGTGTCTGGATGTGTACAGTGCCACAGCCCACCCCGTTGGTCCGATTTAGATAAAATTTGGCATGTGTGTATATATTTACGGTATCTCCAGGCGTTTTTTCATTTTTTTGAATTTTTGATTTTTAAGGGTAGTTCACCCCTAAAAACCCTTAAAAACGTGAAAAATCCAATTTTCTCAAAAACGGCTCTAACGATTTTGATTAAAATTTGATAGTTTATAGTGAATAGAGTACTAAATAATTTGACACCACCCGCATGTCTGTAAAAATGACGGTTCAAAAGTTATGGGCTTTTAAATGTCAAAAAAAATCAAATTTTTAAATTTTCAGCGAAAACAATAAAAGTAAAGTATAACTTGACTGGTACCATTGAAACCAGCTTAAAAAACTAAACAAATTAGTATTTTGAATTATTTGTCTACGACTAACGGTTCCAGAGAAAAGTTAAATTTACTGTCCACGATAAACGCAGTACGTTGTCTGAAAGCGCCCAATGTTATTCTTATGGAGAATATAAAAAAATCAATTTCTTCCTTACTTTCCAACCGTTTTCCATGAAACTTGGTATGAAGTGTAAGGTCAAATCACCGAACAAAACCAGCTCAAAAAAGCTTGGTATTACCGAGGGGGGGTTTCTCCCCATAAAATTTGAACAATTAATTATTAAATGATATTTAGAATAACTTTGTAGAACATGATAGTTTTATTACAGATTGTCTTTTTTAAATTTACTTAAGGGAGAAAGTATGTGTCAGTCCACTGGTACCGTTTATTTAACGAACGAATAACCAGTGTATTATTATAACTTCCCAAAACATTTCTCCTTCCTTACCAAATGTTATCCTTTGTGTAAGGATTAAAAAGATCAACCACGTACAAACATACAATTAATTGAGAAGGGCGAGTGGAATCAATAGTAAAATAAACATACATTTTAAATGTTGTAAAGTTAATTTATTGATACATTGTTTTAACAAAAGTTTCATGAGACGTGACAAAAATTTTAATATAATAAATTAATGAGTAAATTTATACTTTTAACTTCAAACACTTAAACCCTTTAAACATTTAAAATAGCCTGCTAGAATTAATAATGATCTAAAACGATAACAAATCACAATTTTTTCACTGTTTACTGTTATTACCATTTGAAATGTCGACCTAACCAGTTAGGTATTTTAAGCCAATTATGAATGAGAAAAGAGGTTAAGATGATTGTGGCGCGATCTTGTAGTCTTGTTACTGACTAAGGCTGACATGTTCCTTAGACAGGACTGTTAATTAACAGCCCACAAGTAAGGGACCTAAAGTTCAATGTCGCAACCGAACCACAGTTAATTTTGCCTCTTGACTCCACATTCCTCAGGATTCAATTTGGTTTGACCATTTCTGCACCGACAACTTTTTCTTCTTCTCCGCACCTTCTTTGTTTTAGTTTATATAACATTTGTGTTCCCCAATGGTCCAAAGAGGTTGAAGCTGTCCGAGGGTCAGATCTCGGAGGAAGCCGCGACACGGAGAGACAAGCCATTAGCCGCCAGCCGCGATAACGCCGAGCGCCAAACTCAAAGACCGACAAAGTGGCTGTCCCCGAGTGATAAATGTCTTTGCTTTTACACTCGCGAAAGTGTTCGGGCTCGCCGCGGCTCCGTTGCTAAATTACATATGATAAATACGATCCGTAATCCTTATATATGCGGTATTGTACAGTTGTATACCCGTCCGCGCTCCGTAAAGTATTTCTCTCGATAACTCACAAGCACTTGCTCATTTTACCGGATGTAATTGATTGTGAGAAGGGAACGATGGAAATATAAATGGAAAATCCTAAGAATTATATACACTTTTCAGGTTAGATGTACCCGCATATTAGTGATGCTAGTAAAAAATCAAGGGGTTAAGTACTTTTTTTGTTTGAGTAACCCAAACCACTTCGTCAGGATGGTGACCGGTTACTACCATACTATGGCGTTATTCTCAAGCGAAGCCGTTAATTCTCAATAATAATTTACTTATCTATCATGCACAAAACAAAAACCATAATGATTATGCAACAAATAACCATAACACTCCGCCTCCGAACTAGCGGGGAGACACAGGATAGTGTGCGCCCAGAACGGGAGAACTAAGTTTTAACATTGATTTTTTAATGTAAATTATTAGGTAACCACTTAAAAACGGGAGGAGTTTCTTCACCTCCAGAAACGTTGTGTAGTTAAATACACAGACACGTTAGAAAGCTCTAATGAAATATATTGAATAATTAATAACCTACGCCATTATGAATTTAAAAATTCTGTACATTTTCATTTTTCCACCATAAAAAGGATAAATACTAGTTGATTATCAAATATAATTGCGTGGTAATTATGTTTTCCCTAAAAAATATTAATTTGCTAATATAATTCCCTAAGACTCTAGATAAATCACTTTGGCTTTAATTTGACACCTCTACCATCTCTCGCGTAACCACTAATGCTGTCACAAAATTAACATTGTTTTTACGGGGCTAAAACGAAATAGGTTCTACTTAATTCATCACTTCTGTAGACCCTTAGTTTATAAACATTACTGAGGTCTCCTTATATGATGTTTCGTATAAAAATCGTTGTGCCTTGATATTTCCTCTTTTGTTGAAGCACTTGATCAGCTTAAACTAATAAAAATAATTTGTATCTAGCCTATTATCAAAAAAGTTACTCCCATTTTTAATAGTAGTAGGCAAAATACACGTTTTAAAAAATAAACCGTGAGCCATTCGTCACAAAACGAGTCACGAAAAATGAGTGATTTACAAGTTTAGTTTCATGGCCCGTATTACTGCTTCCCTCTTGAGATCTGATAAACTTGTTCCCCTTATTTTAAAACACAAACACGTGTTGTTACCCAAGGCTGGCTGGCTGGTAAGTGGCATAGCTGTAGCATGTCTCACGACTCATTATTAAGCGCGGTTCCATGCAAGATCTATCATTTGATTGAACGTCTTATCCGGTATTTCATCTGCAATTAATTTTACAACTGACATTTTGTTGGTTGTGATATTTTAGTCACAACTACATACACGAGGGGTTTCCCGCTGCTAGTGAAATCTTAATAATCCACCACGCTTCGTGCTAAACAAATTTTTAGGAAGCATTTTTATGGTGATGTGAAAGATAATGCATTCTTTTTGTTGCGATAAGGCAAATTACACCTGAACGTTTTAAAATAATTACTTAAGGGAATTTATAATTGATCACATCAATCAATCTCTTGACATCCATTCCACCAGCTCAAAGACGGTGACGTCCTTCCCATTACCCATTTCCCATTAAAAGTGGTCACTAAAAATGGGATAATATAGTATAAAGTTTATGGTTTTAAACTTTCATAAAGGAAATCTAAATCAAAGTGGATTTATGAACACAAATCTCTACTTGGAGGTCACGTATTTGGGATTTTTATGAGTGGATACGATATTCTCTGGCGTGGATTAACGTCCGGACACTATTGATACAAAATAATTATATACCTAATAAAAACGAACTATATTCATGTGTTTAATTTATAAGCAAATTTATCTGCTGCCATTGGACAATAATCTACAAACTGATGATCTAAAAGCCTCTTGTAAAAAAGTTTTATGCATTCGCTGTTCATGAAGCCACAAAATTACTGGGGAGAATGAAATATTTGGAGGTGTTGGTGACCTCAACCAACTCCCTCCTGTCATGGATTCTATAGTTTTTCAGCCCCATAAAACTAGTAAATTGAGTATATTTCGTGGGGTAAGGCCCATGTATTCCAAATTTATGAATCGAGAGAAATAATGAAGCAGAAAATGAAAAAATAATTTATAGTTAGAACATTTAACTATCCAAATCCACCATCAAAAGATGATGACATAGCAGCCGATATGCATAATTTAAACGGGAATAAAAAATGCCAATTCTTCCTGTTGGAAAATTCTGATTATGATAACGATGATAATGTTTACAAATTTAAATAAACACAGGGTGAAATAATCAAACAGCACATAAAAACAACATACAACAAAAATAAAATAAAATCGATAAAAATAGAAAGAATGCAATAAATTATAAAATTATTTGAGGAAATATTTGATTAATAGATGTTTTATTAAAGATGAGTCAGGGATAACGTTTAAAGTTGACGATTAACGTTTGATGGGTTGACAAAATAGTAAGCTGCCCTTTTCAGAAGAATTTGGTAAGGGGTTTCTCCATAGCACAGTTCTTTTTCGTGTGGCAAAGGCTGTGTAAACCTCTTTTCTTCCAAAAAAAACAGTGACCTCCAAAATGGCGGAGAGGTTGACGATCCTTTGGAGGGTTAATCTTTGTAGTAACAAACATCCACTAATCATACAAGAAAAATGTTTTTTACCTGAGTGTGGAATCTTTGATTATTTTAATACGGAATCCACAACCTAAGAGCATGAACGTAAATCTATATGTGGCGTGAATCAAACAAAACACGGGATGAGCAAATTCAAAACTCATTTTAAAAAAATAAATAAATTAATCAAAAATAAGAACTGAATTAACGAACACACTAATAAACGAGTTTTAAAAATTATTGGTCTATGGCAGACGGTTGCAGAGAATTTTAATTTACTGTGCACAGTACACGATGTACATTTTTAAAGAGTGAATCCAATATTATTCTTCTAACAAAAAAATAATTTCTTACGTATTTGTTTTTGACATGGATATGTCTTAGCTCTGGGGGGAGGGTCTTGGCAAATTTTAAGATGGAAAACATGTAACAGGTTTCCATAGAAACTACCAGATCTATTGTATTGAATTTTTAATATAAAATAATAAGAACAGCTGTTTAGATGAATTGAGACCATTCCCTTTAGGCATATCCATGATTTAACCTATTTCCCTCAGGGAAGTAGATACAAACATTTTTCAAGGAATAAATACTATAGAATAAATTAGTAAATAGTCAGTTCCCTGATACCGTTTATAATGATTTATTACGATTTTATAATTTTCAGGATTATGTACTAATCTTGTTATTTTTAGGTACTAGATCTCCTGAGGACGGGACCAGATTTCAGATCCCGAAATGTCGTGAAACTTTGTTTTACTTAAATCGTGTTGGAAAACATCCGTAATAAAAATCCAAATACAGTAACAGAAATCTACCATCAGCAATAATTTCAAACAAATAAATTCTTTTGTTTACATTAGAGTTTCTAAATAAAGTATTGTGTATACCTATTTTTGTTCTTGCCAGTAGAGAAATGTCTCTATTTGCACAGACACACGTGTTTATTCCTGGTCGCTTTGCCAAGGTATCGCGGCCCGCGCCGGTCCGGGAGATCTATGCCCGGATCGCCTGACCGAGTCGCCATTTTTTAGAATAAAACGCTTGTTTTTATTCATGAAGCACGTGCCCAATACATCGCCCGATGACAAGTGTTCCTTTTCAACGTTACTCCGAAATATCGGCAAAACAGCCGGCGCGAGACAGGGCAAGCGCAATAGTGGAATATACTACTGCTCGTCGTCTAGTGGGGTAAGTAATCTGTAAATCAAAGGAAAGAACTTGATTGGTACTACTGTGAAAATCAATTTGGTTTATAAATTAGCAAGGTAGCTGCCGAGTCAAAGTATGTAATTATTATGTTTTTAAGATAAGGTCTTAACTGAGTTGAGAATTATAATTTATTGAAATACAGTTACGTTTAAATATGTGCTAATTTGAATAAAAGTAATTAGAACCTGAATACAAGAAATGAAACTTCTTTTAATTTTTTAAATGGATATGTCTTAGCTCGGGGGGTGTTGGCAATTTGGACGAGCAAAATTTGAAACAGTGACATCATTAAGTTAGTTACGTCATATGGTTAGTGACGTCATAGTTTGGTTGTAAGAACAGCTGTTCTTATACTGAATTGAAAACATTCCCTTTATATATATATATATCCATGATCTAACATCAACCTATTTCCCACAGGGAAATACAAACATTTTTTTACAGTCCTATACTACAGTCCATACAAGTCCAATTACTATAATAAAATCACTTACTAACCTAATAACATGTATTACAGACCCTAAAATAGCTTTTATCATTTTAATGGTGCAGTTTTTCTTAAATTTCACGTAAATCGAGTGCAGTTATTTTAATGTCTTAATTGTAAAATCTCTAGTATTTCGGGTTTCTTTCATCACTCCTTATCCTTTGCAAGAGACAAACAGAGAGTTTCAGAGAAAGATTTTCAGGAATAAATTTGTCCAAGAATTTCTTACCTGGTTTGACATCGTGGACCGAGGGTCGAAGGATTAATTAATTATTGCACTGGGTTTCTCTGTCCACTGCAAAGTAATATATATTAGGATTGTTAAACTGCCATGGGACGAATATTCTGTACTACAAACATAGGTTTATTTCAACCAAAGTCCGTGAAAAGTAAAACCATACATCGAGAGCCAAAACTAAACTTAATTCCAGTACTTTTTTTAAAGTAACTGAAATACGATTCAAAAGATTAACTCAATATTGTAACTTATTCATAATGTATATAGGTTACATTCTTGATTGGTCAAAGACGGATTGTAATATTAATCCACCCATCGGTACATGATTGATAATGTACATGTTCACATTTATTTATTCAAATAACATTTACAATGAGTTTACAGTGATAAAAACATGGAAAATGATCCGCGGCACAGACTAGTGATGCTTTAAGTTCACGACAGCGGTTCATAAATACAATAGGGCTTATGCAAATCCCTTTAAATATATTTATAAGTTCTCAACATGAATAACTCTTAGAATAGTCATTGAATAACATGAACTCTTAGAATAGTTATAGATTGATTCGCAATACCTCCACCATCTTGAATTTTAGTCCCGTAAGAACAATATTAATTTTGTTACAGCATTATTGACACCTCGATACTGTTACGACTGCTGTATCGAGGTGTCAAATTAAAGGTAAAGTCTTTATAAATCAAATTATTAAATATCCTTTTTTTATTTTTTGTATCAAAAACCATAATTAGTAACTAATTATCAGAATTGCGTGGTAATTATATTTTTCTGGAAAGCAAAAAAAACAATACTATTCGCCAAGGTAACCAACTCAACTCCTTAACCTTTTGACACCTAATCTATTGATGCCTATCATATAACCAGTAATATCGTCACAAAATTGACATTGTTCTTATGGGTAAAAATGAAATGTTTCGCCTGTAAGGCAGACTTTTAGGTGAATAATTCTGTGCATGCTGTAAAAATTCAAGCTAAACATAATGTTGCAATTATGAATTTGTTTCAATTTTAATTTATTTATTTCTCAAAAACAAATAGAATTACACAACAGTACATTTTATTGTACCTCTTTCGCTAAAACTGCTATTTCACATACCCATAAGATCTAAATACGTTGTACAAACTGTAAAAAAACAATAACAAAATTAATTTAAATCTACATATTATAAACGAATAACAATCTCCTAAACTCATTCCTTTCAAACTCAACTTTCAAACTTTTTATTTCTATTTGTAAAGGTTTAAACAATGTTTCATTAGTCTTGGAAATCTTTGCTTCCTTTTGTGAAACTAGCCTTTGTTTCTAACAATTAACCTCACCAATGTCTACTACGTGTAAGTATTGATTTTAGCTTTTTATATACTTTCCACAGTCATTAAAACAAAACTAATTCCAAAATATCATTTTGATCATAAACATCTAAGAATGGTAGCATGATTATTAAATAACATTTTAATTTTTCTTTAACCTCTCTCTCACTCTGCAATTATTTCAGCTTTTGAGGTAAAGAATTTAATAACACAGGTATCCTCAGAGATTAATTTACCATAATTATTGTTATGCTCAAATACGTAAATTTTTATTTCGGTTACAAAAAATTTATTTTCCAATAATGTGAGGTCTAATCATCGACAGACAGCAGCAGATGACACGACAGTTGCGGGCGCTAGCGTCGGCGTCCTCTCAAAGGCCTCCACCTGACGAACGCTAAAGTGTGAACTACAAACTGTGGTGTTTAATAAAAATGCAAATGTTGATGTTGTGTGGCCGAGATGTCCCACGGTGCCCAGTGGGGATCCGCCCCCCGCCCTCCCGCCGTCCACTCACCGCTGGCAATCACACTTTGGCGAGGAATTTTGAGAATGTCCAGCACTAATGATGGGCATTATGAGTCCTCTTCACCTCAATAAGAGCGATGTTAAGGTTGTAACAACAACTGGGTACAGGATAGGAGTGAAAATATACTTGAGGTATTAAAGTTAAAATGCTATTTAGGATATTTTAACAGTTTTTTTATGAAACGAGATTAGTACAGTGCTAAAGAGACTAGGTAGTAAATAAAGTAGTTTTGCTTAAAAAACTTAATCCAACATGTCGTAGAGGCTATAATTCTTCCGTAAAAAATGTAATACAGCAGGTCTATGAGGACTTTCAAACCAAATATGTATCTAATTAGTGTCAAGTGTAATAATTAAGAGACCACCTTGAAGATAAAAAGACTCTACAAGTTTACATAACCTGAACAGTTATGTAAACATTTCTACGACCTGTTAAAAGTAGTTAAACGTTTTGCAAGCATACAAATTAGTCCACACATATAAATTTGTTTGTAAGTGGACTA
Source organism: Nephotettix cincticeps (assembly GCA_023375725.1). Taxonomy (NCBI): domain Eukaryota; kingdom Metazoa; phylum Arthropoda; class Insecta; order Hemiptera; family Cicadellidae; genus Nephotettix; species Nephotettix cincticeps. Next base: position 128,425,095 of record CM041791.1, on the reverse strand, counting down.
TGAAATATCCTATAAATCGTCTATACCACCAAGGATTTTTCTCTTTAGTCTCTTAAAGAATTTTAATTCTTTATAATCATTTTAGAGATTTAAATTGACAGCGGTTGAGTATACATTTTGAAGTAATATTTTTATTACTCATTTTGAACAGACAAGATGACAATTCACTTTTTTAAACTATTGCGCAGCAAATTATATCTATATAATTTGTTTACAGATTTATTTTATAGTATTTACAGTCACATTTTTCTTCGTGGGAATTTCAAAACACAAATAAAATTAAACCAACTCTGTTGACAGTCAGAGCTTGTAAAGTCGACTTCATTTGAGGTCCAGCCGGATTCCAAAGCCGTTCTTAATTGGAAACTTCAGAGGCAGCAAAAATCAACAAGTTTATAATCAGTTAGAACAGACGCCGTGTCAAGTCAATTTGCCAAGTGTGTCAGAAGAAGAAGAAGAAGCAGCAGCTACTTGGTGATATTCAGGAACCTGTTGGTCCGCTCTGCAAACACCGATACAAGTACCTTTCGAAACTCCTCATCAGTGAAACTGACACGCGCTGAATCCAATCCAACATCAAATATCATGGAAGATATTACAATTACTGTAATTGGTTACCATAATTTTAATCCTGGATTGGTTGGCTATTTTTTTGTTGGACTTTATTTAATACATTATACACATTAAGTGTTTCCTTTTTTCGGTATAGGTTTTATGTTGGAGTCCTCTGTAGTGTCACTTGATTCGCCTTCAAACTAAAGCGTGGGTACTGTAGTTTAAAGGCGAAGTACCCACTTAGTTAAATAAGTACCGGCACCTCAAAAATAAGAATATTATTTTAATAAAGATAGATAATCATCGAATCTAGATATACTGTACACTTGAAAAATGTAAACCTGACGCTACACAAGTTCTTAAATGTCCTGATGAAATAGCTCCCGAGAAAGTCCTCTGTAGACCGTCTTTGAAAACTTGATCGTGACCGGCTCTTGAACATTATCATACGTATTCCAAATAAACATTGAATCACGATTATACTGCTGATTAAGTATCTGATTGAAATTACCACTGTAACGATTCAATCAAATTATTCGTGACTCGAATCACTAACAAGTCACGAATTTGTCAAAAAACCGATTATATATGTATTCCTGAAATGGATTAGGCCAATACCTATTAGTGTACAATCTTTAGCTCTACAATGGACGTATTCCTTACTTACTGTGAATACTAACTATGAAGTTTCATTGGTAGCAAAGAAACATGAAAGGCTATCGCCTGTAACCAGAACTCAAAGAGTAATGAAGTAAAGACATCTCCTGAGTCCTAATGATCATGTTCCGAAGAGATGTCAAGAGCAGTGTGATCAGCTGCTCGGATACTTAAGCTGCTCCTACACGAGCTTAACCATCTTGCGTAGGACGAGGAATGTCTGGATAATCTTAGCTTTCCGAAAAATATATTGATTCTTCAGACATGTGTTAAGAGATCCTGACTTTCCTTTCGCAGCGCGAGTGTATCAATAGGTCGATGAAAACCTTCTCCAATTGAGAAAATATATATCAATAATTTTATGGTTGTACAATATTTGCTATACCCTTACAAGGATAGAGTAGGCAACACTCTAAAATAAAAGTCCTACTCTAAACTAGATGATCGTATACCAGAATTGGGACCCTTGTGTAAAAATATGATAGCAACTACTTATACCCTAAAAGGTTTTGATTGTTCATCAGCGTATGCCTTTCCATTATCCGCAAGACATATCCGGTACATAACATCTTTCTCGAAGAGTATAACCACCTCTTCAGATATCATCAGAACATTCTTAGTATCACCAGAACATTCGTGTCATAAATACAGTGGTTCTAGGGTTGCTGTTTGACGTGTTTGCACGCATCGTTCGTCCTCCAGTCCAATGGTACTTTCTTCGACTCTTTATTTCATTGGTCGTACGCGCGAATCTTGTCCTGCCTCGCACCCGCGTCCAGCACCTCTCGGCTCTCTCACCATCCTGGAGTCTCAGGGCGCCGCGCTAGGTCGACCTCGCCGATTTATCGGGGGATAATGCAAACGTATAAAAGTAATGGAGGTCGATAAATAAGAGTGTTGACGCGGTCGGCGACGAGTCGCTAATTTATAGCGTCCCCCGCCGCGCCAGGCCATACAGCACTGATTGCAGCGGTACAGCGCGCCACCGCGCCATCGCGCCACCTGCGACTGGCAATTGCGCGGCACGGCGCGAACCGTTCACACGTCCCATGCAATAACCAATGGCTCTATTGGCTTGCGGGATATTTTGCCAGATTTATATAAATGTTGGGGTCTGCAATCTTATCATTAATTTAATCGTGAAATTTAGACATAAGGCATAATGATATTGTACAATTACACAGGTTGTATTCAGTCGCGCTAATAGATAGCTCCAATCGATAAAATTAGAATAGTTAAAAAAGAGTTACCGTCTGCTTGTTTGGCTGTCGGACTAATCGTAACATTTCCGGTGAGTCCGGCAAATAACCGCAGCGGAAGTTATTAAATTGTCAAATATTAGCCTAATATTTAGCCTAATATTAATATCCTGATTTTAATGGCAAGTGCGACTGAATAATGATGGGTACAATAATTGTCGATTATGCGCAATGGTCAGTGGATGTGATATTCTTTGGTTTTGATTCTCCGCACTTTTGAATTCTACATTCTTCCGCAAAGATCATCCTCGTAATAAGACTAATTTGTAATTCAGAGACAAAATTATAGTCCGGTTTCCATGACTTGTAGTTCATTTAGATGCCATTGGCTGCTGAGACTGTTAAATAATAATAAATAAATAATAATTAATAACAGTCCTGTCTAAGGAACGTGTTGTGTTAGCTTTGGTCAGTAACAAGACTCCAAGGTCGCACCACAATTATTATCTTATGATGATTATCTTAAATACCTATCTGGGTAGGTGGTCATTTCAGAGAGGTAATAAGGTAATCATGAAGTAAACTAATTATCGATACACGGATTAGCTAAAGCGTGTTCTGAACTTTGAACGTTATGAAAGCTTAATTTGAAAGCCCCTCACTCACCTTTGCCATAAATACAGTATCAGCCAAAATAAACAGTACTGAAATGGTAATACAGTACTTTATTCTACGTATACAGCTTTGAAGTTTGTATCCTGTAGGGCAAACCACCAATATTTTATAACATTCTTCTCATTGAAATATTTCTAATATTCAGTTTAAGAGAAGCTCGCATTAGGCTTTTTTTCGGTGACACTTTGCTGCAACACTCTTGCGTGGTTTTCATTTGTACAGACATTTGTAGTTGGGCGACCTGAAAAGCCCTTTCGCTGAGTCAAAACACTACCTGTTCTTTGAAATTTTTCAACAGCACTAAGAATCACAGCATTATTAGGCAGGTTTTTGTGGAAATGTTCCTGAAAACGTAAAGCAGTGTGTGACAAGCTTGGACTACCCGCACGTTCATTTCCGTATGAGCGAAAATAATGCTCTACGATAAAAGTTTTTTCTACAGTTGATAGCACCAAGTTAAAAAAAAACTAACCTCAAATAAGAAAGAAGTAATGAACGCGAAGGCGTGGCAACAATCACCAATTGAATCAGCTGATCGAGAAGGCAACTACAGCTGATTCAGTTTCAGTACTGTTTATTTTGGCTGATACTGTATATTAAATTTAAACTATGCAAAAATTTTAAACTTTTCCTGTATTTTAACGACCCTACTCCTACTATATCTTAAGGAAGTATCTTTTAAAAGGGTTCCAGATTAATATTCACTTTCTAAATTAAGTTTGCATTTCAGGCGGAGTGAGTCTTCAAATGTCCGACCGGCGATGGTCCTCGGTATCCCGGTCCGACCGCTTGTCAAGACATTATTTTGACTGGCGGCGCCTTTGGCGGACCTCGCCATGCTAATGCGCACTCCCACTCCGCCCGGAGTCCACTCTGATTTGCAAAATTACCGACCACTAACGACTCCTGACCGCTGTAGTTTGACCGCGAGAGATCGTTTAGCAAACAAATAATGTCAGAGTTGGTGTAAATTATTGGTAATTATTAGCCGATGATTTCCTTCCTTTTTCTGCAACAACTCAGTATAGTATGTTACCCGTCAAAATAGTTATCGATTGATTAAATATAAATAAAACTATGTTCATGTAGCACGTATGACAGTTTTACACCGTTGAGGTATTCGTCGGTTAGGAACCAAAAATATACATGCAGTGTTTAATATGAGTAGGAACTAAAGTATATTTGGTCAATGAATTTTTACTATTATTACCTTTCTGAAATGGCACCCTGCCCAGGTAGGCTTGTCAAGTTTGAATAAGAAATGAATGTAAGATTATGGTGCGATCATGTAGTCTTGTCACTTACAGGACTGATAAGTCCATCTGCGATTGACATCCAAGAGACCCACAGGTTAACATGGATCCGAACGAAAATGCTGCCTCTGAATTACGTTTAACTGTCTAATTATAAGAATGGTTTTCGTGGATAAACGCAGTATTCAATAGTGCGGACGTTAATCCACGCCTAGGGAATATCGCATATACCGTCCGTAGTTTGTAACCATCCACAATTCGTAGTGAATCAATCCGATTTAGAGGGAGAGAATTATCTAGATGGCACTAAAAAAAAGTAAAGTTCCGTGTAACCTTCTGGCCAAAGTCTAATGTTAAGAGTTTTCAGGTCGCACTACTGCCTCTAACGTGACCTAACGACTACTTATGTAGCCGGGACCAACGGCTTAACGTGCCTTCCGAAGCACGATGGTAGTCTGAGAAATTAAATTTCATGTGTCATGACCGGGAATTGAACCCGGATTTTTTGGGTGGTAGGCCAGTATTCTCTAGATGGCACTGAAAATGTATCTGTTGATGAAAATGTCACCAGGAGATCTGAAAGAGTAAACAAATCTCCAGAGTATCTGAAGCATTTTGTTTGCAGTGCTTCTGAAAATATTGATTGGAACGATGCAATGGAGTAAATAAATGAATAAATGCATTTCCTCTAGGAAAACGATGTATTTGAAGTTTTCGATCGTCCTAAAGGAAAGAAAATTATAGGAACCAAGTGAGTGCTGAAGGAAAAGCTAAGGTCAGATGGTGCAACTGATCGTTTGAAAGCAAGGCTCGTAGCAAGAGGATTCTCGCAGAGAAAAGGAGACTACGAAGAAACTTTCAGTACTGTGGCACGCTTGAAACTGTGCTCACTGTCCTAAGTGTAGCTGTTAACGAAAAACTGCAGATCCGACAGTTTGATGTAAAAACGGCGTTCCTATGGTAACCTAAAGGAAGAGGTGTATGTGACTCAACCTGAGGGTTTTGAGGACGGTACCGATTGAGTATGGAAACTTAGGAAAAGTTTGTATGACTTAAAGCAAAGTCCAAAATATTGGAATGAAAGACTTGATACATTCATTAAGGCACAAGGATTTCATCAATTTAAATCAGATCCATGTTCATTTGTACGGAACCAAAATGGAAGAAAACTGATAATTGTTTGTTATGTCGATGATGGATTAATCGCTGAAACAAACTTGGCAGAAGTAATGAATTTCTTGAAGAAACTTGAGTCTGAATTTAGGATTAAAATATCACATACACAAAAGACATTGCTGAGACATAGTTCTCAGCCAGCGAGGCTATGTTGAGACGCTGCTGAAAAAATATGGAATGGTTGATTCCCATCCTGTCAATACTCCTACTGAAATCGGTGGAAGTGATTGTTGATGTAAACCCATTAGATAAGAAGGTACCTTACCGTGAAGCAATTGGGAGTTTGATTTACCAGTCTTCTGGTACTAAACCGGATATTTCATATGCTGATAGCGTGGCTGCGCAAAATGTGGAACATCCAACTGAAGTAACTTGGAAGAAAGCTTAGAGGATCTTCCAATACCTTAAAGGAACCATGGAGTTTGACATACAGAATTGATCAGAAGAAGAAGCTTTTGGGTTTCAGCGATGCAGATTATGCAACTGAAAAATCAATTCATTCTCGAACAGGCGTAATTTGTACTTACTCGGGCTGTACACTTACATGGCTGAGTCAGAAGCAGAAGTGTATATCTGTTTCTACTATGGAAGCTGAATATGTGGTAGCAAGTGAGGCACCTATGCAGCTTATGTGACTCAAGCAGTTGTTGGGTGAAATTACAGAGGGGATTGGGAAGACTAAATTGTACATTGACAACTTGAGTGCTGTGTACCTAGCTAAGAGCCCGGTGTTTCATTTCAAGAGTAATCACATCGATGTACGTCACCATTTTGTTAGAGAAAAAGTGAATCTAGGTGAACTGGAAGTATTCACATTGAAGGGAGACGGCAGCTTGCTGACATTCTAGCTAAGAGCCTGCCAGGTCCTTGATTTGAAACGTTGACCAGCTGGATAAGTGATGTTTCTCAAATGAACTTTGAGGGAGTGTCAGAGGAAGGTTAATTTAAATTTAACTTAAACAGCTGACACATTATATTATGTTTTTGTTTACATTGTACTCAAGGTTTAAGTTCTGTATTATTTTGGTTTATACTAGTCTTGTATTTATTTTATTTTTCCTTTAATTAAATTTATCATTTCTAAAATGAAGTTTGATTATTAGAAATATTCTAACACGCTCATTACCCATTTCTCTGAGGTGAAAACACTTCTTTATGTTGAAACTCAGTAAAATAGCTTGTAATCTTATAAGTTGGATATTTTTTATTACTTTAGTATTTAAAAAAATTACAGAATTTTAATTTCAAGCGGCACAGCATTTAAAAGGTTTCACGTTCTAAAATATATTTCATAATAGTGAATAAAATTTCTATGAAGACTTAAGCTTTTAAACTTAAAACTTACTCTTATTTGAAAATATGTGTCATAGAAACGAAAACGAGTTACTTCGAAATGAAATTATTAAAGAACATTGTTTGATACGGTAATTATTTTTACAAGATCACACTCTATTGTTGAAACAGATCTATTTAACTATACGTTCCTGAGAATCCATTGTATCAGACTGGCAGCTCTCTAGCTCTACCTGTCGCAACCGCCCTCACCTAACAAAGCTCGCTATGGATTTCACCGACGTCGCGGGAGTGCTAAGTATATCTAATCAGAGCCGGCGTGAGTCAGCGAGATCGCATCAATCGTTTGGCCGTCTGTCAGTCTGTTTGTTGACGGTGTAACTCCGCTCAGAACACGCTTTCAGTGCACAAAGGAGTTTCTAGACACGGAATGATCAAACGTAGCCGACCGAGGAGGTGCTGGAGGCTACCGGAGCTAGTTAACCATGTGTTCCGCGACCACGAGGAGTCGTGAATGCCTTCTGGATCGGCGTAGATGCTAGATGTAGACCCTCACTGTGAAGGATTACTAGGTCCCAGTAAAGCCTAAGCGACGTAGCAGGGAAATTATTTCTAACGGTGTTATGAACAGCTGGCAGTAGAACGAATTAGACATGAGCCTCAATAGAGTTCCCAAGAGTCATTATGCTTTATTATATTATTCACAAAATGTTCCATTAATTGAACAATGAGTAAACATGATGATTGATGAGAAATATATAAGTTAAATTACCCACCGGTACTATCAAACTTAAAATTTTCTTTAATTGTGGATGATAAGTCTGAAATGGTGTTTCTTGAAGGATTGCATGCGCGTAAGCTGTTATCTAAGAGGATCAGGTCGAACAAGTCGATGTGATTTAGAGTCTGTCATGATGATGCTAAATTTGGAAATTTTTTCATTGGCTAAAGTATTTTTGTTGTGTATAGTGTAGTTGGTGATATTTGAAGGTGCATGGAGAATTGTGCGTAAAATCTTCGATTGAAAACGTTCCAAAATTTCGATATTTGAGTTGTCCGGCTGGCCCTTACAGCTAGATACCTTGAGTCCACTCTGGCCTGAGAATAGTTTTATAGAGGAGTAATTTATTGTATGTTTTGAGGTGAGAATTATATGAAAGAAGCCAATACATCTTGTTGAATTTCAAATTTAATTGTTATCGTTTGTTCCAAATTTGAGCGTGCCAAGTTAAACGTATGTCGAGGTGCATGCATGCCTAAGTACTTGACCACTTCAGATTGGGGTAGCTGGACATTATTCAAAGAGAAATTTCTTCTATTCAGTATAAAAGTAAAATCCGTAGATTTTGTTTCATTTACCTTCACCAAGTCATTTATTCAACCAAACAGCAAGCTCGTTCAGATTTGTTTGGACCATATTAGATGCAATCACCGGATCTTCATGTGTGGCTAGTAGAGCTGTGTCATCTGGAAAGGTGACAATTAAACTCATAGACCCCAGACAAAGAAAAAATACCTCAGGAAGCGTTCAACTGTTCATTTGAGGGTATGGGCTACTCGCCCTGGTTAGTTAGTTAATAAAATGGCAACCTGTCCAAGGGAAGGTATTTTAAGTCAGATATGAATGAGAAAAGAGTATAAGATGATTGTACTATTGTTACTAACTAGGGAGGCATGTTCCTTAGAACTATTAATTAATATCCTAACAGTCAATGACACATGTATGGGATTTGAAGTTTAACGTGGAGTCCGAACCACTGCCTCTGAACTACGAACTGGTCTAATTAAGAGGATGGCATTTGCGGTTAGACGTATTATGTAGCATGTAGAATGTAGCATTCAATAGTGTGGACGTTAATCCACACCAGAGAATATCCCATCCACTGACCATCGTTCATAACTAACCACAATTCGTGACCAGGTAGCTGGATTATAGGACACGCCACCGTCCCAGTAATGCACTCCCTCGCACGTGCACTTTTTTCACGTAACCTATGTGAAATTAAAAAAAAAGAAAAAATTCGTATACTACAGAAAATGATTTTAAAGCCATATTTTTGATCTCATGAAATATGTCATTTTAGAGGTCTAACGACGTTTAAAACTGTACAAAAAACAGAAACAGTTCAATCCGGAAGCTTGCATGAAACAATCACAAATGCGTAGTTAATATGCGACACTAGCGCCTACCTTGCGGATTTCAACTGTCCCTAACGTCGCTCGTTAGGGACACAGCCTAACATTGTTCTTATGGGACTAAAATACAAGATGGCGGTGATACTGTACACAATCCAACAATCAAGCAGTTATACAAATATCTTAAACATCAGCAATGATCAACTTACTCGTATCAACAATTTACCCTCGCCTCCCCAGGTCGTGTTTATCATCGGTAGACCCTTGCCCGAGGAACCAGTCGCGGCGTCGGCGTCTGTGAGAACCACAGTCGGACACATTGTCAGATAATTAACTATGGCAGCCGGCCGGCCGTTCATTAGAGCGGCCGATTACGCGACCGATCTGACGACTATATTTGTTCGCTCCGTGTCCTCTCGCTTGTCCGACCTCTTCGGACGTCCGACCGCTCCGGTTACCGCTCCCATGGATACAATATTGTGACCGTCGCATTTGTTTTTGTTACTGTACGCCTGCATACTTCGAATATTGACCCTAAAAGCGTCCATCGGCGATATTATCACCGACGAAGTCGTTTCTACAGCGCCATAGTTAAAATTTTTGCCGACTGCGTTGTACTGGTTTTAGCTATTTAGCTATCAAACCGAAACCAAGACAAAGAGATGCAATACTTATATATATCGTTTGAAAGCTAAGATTCTAAACCATCGATTTTTGAGTCTTTGAATTTATCAATTTATCAAGGCCCGTTTGCAGACAATTTTGATGCAATGTTTCTACTTTCCTAAAATAGGCGTAGTCTGTTGTATTTACAGTGTTTTAGTTGTGTTTAGATAGTTTTTAGTGGTGAAATACATTAATTAATTATTATTTATTGTTTTTCATCAAAATAGGGGGCGCATTGAAGGATTATGGATTGCAATATTATTTTTTCCTGAATGGCGTAGCTGTCGTCTGGTATTGTTCTGCAACAAATTTGTTATATTTATGTTTTATATCGTTTTAGCGGTGTAATGCATGAAGCAGTAATTAGTTTTTGTTTTGTCTCCAAAATATGGGATTTTTTCGATCCAGTGATATAAGAGGATTGCTCAACAACTGAAATAATATTAGTTTTTGTGATTCTTGTGATTTTTATACTTTTGTTGCCTAGCAACGCTTTATATTGTTTCAGTATTTTTTCGAACTTCGAATTTCGAACCCATAACACTTCCGAATGGCTAGAACGTTAGCCATAAACGTTGCATAGCAACGCTTTATATTGTTTCAGTATTTTTTCGAACTTAAACGCTCTTGGCTAGAACGTTACGCTCTTCAGCGCAGCGCTTTAGCCGGTTCGCCACCAGTGCATAGGAGTAGAAAGCGCTTACTTGGTTATAAGACATGCCCCGTGGCAGTCTAGTGCACTTCGTGAGCAAGTTCGGTTGCTTGCCCCCAGAGGGAACACGGTCACAAAGGTGATAAGTTCACTAAAATTGATGACAGATGCATCCAAAAAATTGTTATATTTATGTTTTATATAGTTTTTAGCGGTGTAATGCATGAATTAATAATTAGTATTTCTTTTGTCTCCAAAATAGGGAATTATTTTAGATTCAGTGATTTAAGAGAATTGCTCAAGAACTGGAATAATATTAGTTTTCGTGATTCTTGTGATTTGTACACTTTTGTTGCCTAGCAACGCTTCATATTGTTTCAGTAATTTTTTCAAAATAATTATACATAAGAGTGTATTTTTGGTTTCAGCATTAAACATGAAACAAATTGGTTATTTGTCACGTATGTATATAATACGTAAATCCGTAAGCATAAACAAAAAAAGGTTTTTAAATAAATACTGTATATATATTTATTTATTTATTTACTTCTTCATAAAATCAACTATATAATAAATATGTATATACTTATAACATTTCTTGATTCTTCATTAAATACTGAATATGCCAATGAGAGTGTTTCTGGGCTCTTTGTCCAAAACTATTTTTCAATTTAGTTTGTCCATCATAGTTAAATAATCAACTATTAACTAAATAACAAATCTGACAAGAACTACGGCGTAGAACATCTAGTTTTAGACAATTTAAGGAATATGGGTCTCTACATAAAATATTTGTGTTATTTACCTTAAACAAATTTCAACATAAAATCGACGCAACAACGGTTTTGAGAGGTAAAAATCATGGTGTTGCGGTTGCTAAGCCTGAATTGCGACTAGATGTGAAATAGAAAGATGAAGTTACACCCATCGCCCCACTAATGTTTCAATCTTCGCCAACAAATTACATCCATTAATGCGTGTCAAACAAGATAATTAATTGTGTCAAATTTTCTCGACCCGGTGTGAAAAGACGATTTGATTTATGTTGGAGTGTTGGAGGGTCATTTAGTTTTTGTGGTGGTGGAGGAGCCAGGCTGTCTGGGGGAATGTCTGTCTGTCCGTCTGTCGCGCCCGCACGCGCACTCGCATTCCTCCGCCTCTGATTGATTCCTACCTTTGTTCACACCTGTGGAGGTCGGAGGATGTAGTGAGAGAGAGAGAGAGTAGACGCAAGGGGGTCCGACCAGACAACTTCATCTGTGGCTCACAGCTCCCACTTGCCATCTGTGATACAACCTATGTGCCTCTTGATTATTATTAAACTGGTCGTTTATATCGTGTTTTATATGATTTTGTAAAGTAACAATAACAGTTTAATAATTATCTTAGTTCTATAACAACGTTCTTTACTGTTCGTCCAAATTGTTTGTTTTTTAATTTCTTAATCATCACGCTTCTAAAACCAACCCTTTACCATCATGCACATATCAAGCAAAATATTTATATGAGGATGAAATAATAGAAGGCGTTGTATATTTTATTTCTATCAAACTCGAGTATTCACATGAAGACGAAGTACTGCACTTTAATGTTTCAATGTTGGTAAATTAAGATTGCAACGAAATTCGTGTGTATATATGTAACTAAATTCGTGGGTACCATAATAATGTACCATGTTTTGAGTAAATTTGTATTAAAGGTAACCAAATGTTAGTTTTTTGTAAATTGTAGTCTTGTTACTGACTAAGGCTCACATGTTCCTTATATAGGACTGTTAATTAATAGCTTACTTATACTTATACTTTATACTTTTAACTGAAATGGCGACCATACCACAAGGTAGGTATTTTAATCCAAGTATGAATGAGGAATGAATGTAGGATGATTGTGGCGCGATCTTGTAGTCTTGTTACTGACTAAGGCTGACATGTTCCTTAGACAGGACTGTTAATTAATAGCCCAACAGCCGATGGCAACTAATGGACCTACAGTTTAACGTGGAATCCGAACCACGGCCTCTGAATTACGAATTTGTCTAATTATGAGGATGGTCTTTGCGGATAAACGTAGTATTCAATGGTGCGGACGTTAATCCACACAAGAGAGCACCACATCCACCGACCATCTCTCACAACTATCCACAATTCGTGACCTCCAAGTAGCTGGATTACAGGACGTCGCCACCGTCCCAGTCTCAACAGCCAATGGCATCTTAAGGGACCTCCAGTTTAACATGGAATCCGAACCACATTTGCCTCTGAATTTCGAATTGGTCTAATTATGAGGGTGGTCCTTGCGGATAAATGTAGCATTCAATAGAGAGGACGTTAATCCATGCCAAAAAACAACGCATCCACCATCGCTCATAACTATCCACAATTCGTGACCTCCAAGTAGCTGGATTACAGGACACGCCACCGTCCCAGGGAAATATATGTCAAATTTACTTATACTGTACTCCTTACGAATAACATGGGAAATGAGTAACTACGTTCGAAATAGATATTTTTGACAAATATTGGTAGACCCAAACTAGTTGCAGCTATATAACAAGTTGTATCACAATATTACATATAGTATAAAATTTATATCGATTTGATTTTCCCCCAAAATTGTAACTTGGTGAAGAAGTAAGTAGGTTTGCTGCCACGAAGAACAATAATGATTTAGATTTTTCAGCATACATGATTCAATCTTAACTATATGTATACCAAGTTTATCATGTTATTTATAATTTTATAACAATTTTACATTTTCCCCATAAGATTTAAATTAGAGTGTTTTCCAGTGAGTGTTCCAGTGTGTTGTTATATCAGTAACCTCCTGACAAAGAGCGAAGATATACATTATTAAGTTGTTCATTCTTTTGTTTTCTTACTGTTTTCAATAGTTTTATTAATGGGATAATTTTTTAATAAATTATATCTTAACGCCAAACTCTCAATCCAAGAAAAGCATTACTAATTCAAAGGAGTCTCTATCTATTACCATACTACTAAGTAGAGAAAATCTAGGAAAAGCGTAACTATGCCAAGCGAGACAAAAGCAATATTATTCCAAAAAGACTCAATCTACATAAACATAACTATCCAAAGAAGACTCAATTTACGAAAATCCATTCCTAACAGGTTGCAACAATAATTCCCACACTTGATTACTCCTCGAGTCCATGTCCGATGCCGCTTCCCCCTCCCCTTCCTTCTTTGATCTGACCGCCGTTCGCACCTACTAAGTCGTATTTATAGTTTATTAAACTCCAAACCCGCGTGGAAAGTGGTGTCAACACAAAGGGAGAATGAGAGCTTCATTAACAGAAACAGCGTGACGAAGCGCGGTGTATTTTATACGCTGCAAATAACTATATTTGACACAAAGCAGTGGAGGGGGGAGGCAATGAACCTGATGGCTGTTTCAGGTGCAAGCCCCGGGACTCTGGGAGCACATGTGAGCTTGTATCAAAATCCCGTGGAAACTTGAATGATTTGAGCTAATTAGAGCGGTATTTTTACTGTCAAACAACTCTCAGCGAGGTAAAAGAAGAGTTCAAGTTGATAAGTTTTTTTAGCTTCTCATTAACTCTACCCGTTTCCTTAATCAGTGTCAATAATTAGTTAAGGTGACTAATGACTTTATGGAGAGTCCAGAAGTATATCCTGGTTAAATGTGACGGCATTGTTGTTGGCGGAGTTATTCTACTATGGTTATTCAGTAACTTGGGAAACCGGTTTTTATTCAACAGTCAAAACCAGATCTACTGTTTGAATGGTGTTTGTAAAAATGTTAACCTTTAACAAATCACACGTAAAACCTCTAAAATCGTAAAATCTCCTTTTTAGAGGTACAAACCCTCCTCTAAACCTGCCTTCAGATAGACCTATTTGCTTGGTTTTTGAACTCATCTGAATAAATGTAGGATTATACTGCACTGATAAATTTGGTCTCGATCGGGCTATTTTTACGATATAGTGTTTACAGATATATACACACATACAGTTTAAAGGCTATTTTTTTCTTTAGGGACAAAATGAAATATTTTAATAGTCCTCGAATTAGGTCCTCCAAATAGCTTCTGCCATTTGGGATATTACCTAAAATTACTAATCTATAATTTACACTACTTAACGATGTTTTATTTTACCACCTACAAAACCCTAACTGAAGTTACAAGGAATCTTGGGGAAATCAGGCAAAATTATAATAAAATCGATAAATCCATCTATTTCATTACAACTCAAAACAACGCAGTGTATGCAAACAAGAGGAGTGCGGTTGGCTGGCTGCGCGACCGGAAGGCTTCAGGGGGCGTTACCAGCCTCCCGGTACCGGAAACTGGCCAATTATCAGCCATTACCTAATCACATAATCACGGAACACCCTGCATTGTGGGGGTAAATATTGAGGAGGATCGGCAAGGCTAAGTACAGGCCTGACAGCGCCTCTATAGGCCCGTCACTCCCCCCTTTATGTCCTCTCACAGCTCTATTTACAACCCCGGATCTCTGAGTCTTATTTCAGTCCGAGAGGAAGACGGCGGCGTCTTTGCAACGCGAGGAGAGAGAAGAGAGTCAAAAGTGCCGCAACCCTTGCCCGCGTTAACCCTTAGCCGTTGTGGAAGTTGATCGGGGGTGGAATAAAGGAGCGGGAATTGTTGGTAAACTGGCGGTGGAGAGGATGCAGAATGTGTTCAGGCGATCGGTAGGTTGCATAGCTGAAGCAAAGTGATGGTAAAGCGGAAATTTGCAAAAAACATATACTAAACGTATCGGAAGGGCGTATCATATAAGAAAATATGTTCTTTGGATTGAAACATATCGAGTATAATTAAGATCAATTGTTGTACAAAATCATTGTAAAACAGTATTTACTTCCCTGTGGGAAACAGGTTATATGTCAAAGGGAATGTTTTCAGTTCCTCTGTTTCTCTGTTGACGTCACTGTTTAAATATTTATCCCGCAATTGCCAAGACCCCTCACCCAGATCTCAGACATATCCATGTCAAAATAACACCAACTAAGTTTGTACCAATATTAATTTCAATTTCTTAAATATCTCCACAAATCAAAAAGTAAGATCTTTTTGAACTTAGAAACAGTTTTTTTGGTTACGTAAACTAAATGTTTACATATATGATTTGGTGTTGAATTTAATCAACACGCGTCACTGCTGTTAAAAGGATGAAAAAACATATTTTCCCAAAAGCGTTTCAACTCGTAACGAACCTGTTCCAACGAAGATGGAAAAGCCGAGATTGCGATCGAAAAGGAAAAACTAAAACCATGCGGGTAAGCGTGTGAGCTCGCTGCCGGTAAACAAGAGCGGCCCGAGAGTGGATCCTTGCGGCACGCCACAGAGGACCGATCGATCAAGGGTACAAGCTTTATAACTCATTAGATGTTATCTCCACTGCCACAATGATTCCGTGTTCGCTTCAGCAACCCGGCTACAAGAAGCTATCACTGGCGGCCCGGCAGATGCTATCGGTCCTATCTAAACTGTTGCTTTTACCATTAGCGAATCCTAATTAGATCGGCGTTACGGACACCGTGAAGACACGGTAAAAGGCTCGAGGAGGGTGGAATGGTGGTGGGAACAGGGCGAAACTGAGATAGCGGGGTTTTATGGGGTAAGAGTTTCACCGTAAGTTACTTCAAAAATGATACTTTCTAAATACATACATTCGGCAGAAGTAAGATGAAATGTATTAATTATAAGTGAAAGAGAGTAGAACTTTATGGAAGATGTTGTGTAATAATCAGAATGTTGGTTTATGAATTAAAACGAAATGTTATATTTTGATAAACCTTCCGTCCATAAAGCGACATTTTTATTACTGTATCAAGATGAAATAGAAGTGTAAAACTCAAAAATTGTTATAACCATAAAAGATTTAGTTGGAACAACGATAATTTAGCATATGAGTGTCACCGTATTGTTCATATAAGAGTAAGTGTGAAGAGAGTTATTATGGATATGAAGCAACGTGTTGATTTCTTGCTGACAAAGAACAGAAGGAGTCCAATATGGAACCATCACAAAGTTTTTACTCAGTATTTAAGTGGTAACCTTCAAAATATGAAGAAAACAACTGAATTAACCAGCTGTTATAAAACGTACTTAAAGGAGATTTATAATTGTCAACTCTTAAACCTGTTGTTTGTGTTTCAGCCTCAAATGACTGTTGGCCCAATATAGACCTGTAGTGTGTATATTTTCCAGAAGCACTGCTACTTACCAACTACTTACACTAATTGTGGCTGTTTGTCGGGTCGGCACACAGGAGCCAATCAGCCACAATGTTGCGCTTTCGCTAAGGACGCTTCATTGTGGGGCGACAGCTCATTTGAACGCTGAAAGCTGTTGCATTCGTTATAGTAAGCAGTGGCCGCTAATTGCAGCCGTGAATAAGTATTGCCAGCAGCGTTTGTGGTTCGCTCTATTAAATAGTTGGTAAGTTTGTGTTTTACCATTTTTAACACTAAATAGTAAAATGTAACTATGATTAAAGTATCAGATTGTTTGTACAAATCAATCTTCAGACTTTTATCCCTCCAAACTCTTGATTTCATTGTAATGGTAGATCCAAGAATGATAACGGTCCTTTAGAAAATAAACATTGATACAGATGGTGTCATTAGTATATGCTCGTGGAGCATTAGTTCATTATTAATTATTTAGCTTTAAGGAATATAAATATCTGCTTTCTCAATCGAGTCACTTAATTAGTTTATTTCAGCTGAAAATCTTGTAGACGAGTATAATGGAGAGAACGAGCCTAACTTTAATAGAAAAGCTAGTAGCGCCAGAGCCGCGCGCACAGACTAATGACATTGTCTGTACATATTTTGAATTTACTCTAACTACTTTTACAAATAAAACAATCTGTGAACGTACTCGTATAAACGTTGAGAAACTCGTAGACTATATGGACAAGAATAATAGATAACGTAATAAATAACAAATATATAACGTAATGGTAGTAATGCACTTTCATAATCTAGATAAACAGGAATGTGTAATCTGGATAGGACCAAGCACAATCAACATGAAAGGGCGACTTTCGTATCATTAAGGCAACCAAAAATGGTAGATACGATACGTTTGTGGGGGTATATTTATGCACGATTTGGACTGATAATTAAATAAATTTAACCATCAGCAATAAATTGTTGATGGTTTTATCGTAGCAAAACATACAGGTAATTTAATTTTGTACAACATATTTGATACCATAATATTCTATAATTTTTATTCTGAACCTTCAAACCTCGAATATCACTTTCCTTTCTAAAATACCATTTGAAGGTACTGTAATGTCAGATTATACAGACTGTCCGAGATGACATATCAGACCTTCTCAACGGTAACTGGACCAAGTCACCACACCTTCCCCACCCTTATCTCCACCGCCGCCGCCGCCGCGCCGCTACCCACGACCATCCCCTATCGTCCCGCGCCTTACTTCCCATCCATCGACTCACGGTGGCTGAGCGATTCGTTTTTTACCCGGTCGTTTGACGGCTCCGCCCGTAATCCTGCTCGTTGGGCTGGCTGGTTTTTTGCCGGCGGGTCGCAGGGCTCAGCACTACCCACGGTATCGAATACCTTTTTGTTTACATAGTCTAATTCCCCGATGTTGCACCTTTGTCGGCGCCGCCACGTTTATCTTACGCCTCGCGAGACGCGACTGAATGTTGTTGTATCGGCTCCCTAAATATTTTCGGTTTTGACAAAGTACAGTGGGAATGTTGATCGTGGGGTTGAAAAGTCGAGTAATACCAAGAATAAACATTCATCAGAATAGGTGGCCCCACAGAAAGGGTTTCCTATCAAGTCAAACACACGCATTTTTATATTTACCGATGATGCATCATTTTACAAACCAAAACATGCTTTATAAATTTCTCTTAGTCAGCTTCAGCAGCTTGAATATTAAGTTCCCTGTTGCCAAAAAATATGTATTAGATATGTTCAATATTGTATTCGTACCCTACGTTATAACTATCCGTACTTTCCGCCATGAGACTTGAATGAAACGTTAATGGAGTATAACTAGCATACAGTAGAATTAATATAAAACCCTGTCTTCCGTTCTTTTTTATGCTCGATCTCCATAGAATCTCTATAGATCTCCAAAGAACACCATATTTCGCGCCGTAATCATCTTACACTCATTTCTCATTCATACTTGGCTTTAAATACTTACCCTGGATAGCATGCTGCTTCAGAGAGGTAATAATAATAATTAGAAGAAACATAGGAAATTAACCATTGAAATCAAATCAAACTCTTCCTTCTTGTAAAAGTATATAATATAAAGCATACAAAGAGCACAAGTGCCACTTCTACTGATGTCTTGTAATCGAACAACTTACAGGTCCTTATAGAATGGTAATATTCAAAAATAAAACTCAACAATTTATTTTTCTGTATGTTAAATTCTACATTTGATTAAGTACTATACATCTGAACATAAAAGAGGGGCGAGAATTGCAATTTGATGTGAAAAAAATAGTAAAACCATAAAAAATGTTCTCGCTTTGGGATAAAGACCCCACCAAAACACTCCACACGAAATCCAAACAACCGAAGTATAAAAAAGTGCGATCCATCAACACCCACAGACCGTCTCCGTGAGCCAACAATAATATTATAATCTGTTTTCACCTCCCCAACACTGGTAGCCTCGGATCCTTGCATTCCTGGGAGAATAGAGTGATGGAGACGTCGACGATGTAGTGATCGATGGGAGAATTCATCATAGAACGGTGTGACTAGCCTAGCGTGGCCTGCCTGCACCTGTAGGAGGTATGCTAACCGACCGGGAAATTCCGACGGTCAAAGGGTTTACGTGCTTGGAATTGGTCCGACAGATTTGGTCCACCGCGATGACCGGTCCTATGGAACTGGACCAGGTAGGAAAAGGCGTACAGGTGGAATGGACAATACTACTATTGCTGCATCCCACAACTAAAGTACCGGCACAACAGGATGTAGTCTAGTCGATTGATGAATTATAGTTATAAATAGGTCAATTTAGATTAGTCTATGATAGATTCAGAACACAAAATCAGTAGTTAAATGAACCGCTATTTTTTATGCTACACCTTATAGTTTAACGATAGAAGAAGTTTGCATGAGCCATAATTCAATATGAGAAATGCAGGAGGAGTGCCAAGATCGTGATCTATAATCTCGTGTATTTATATAGGTTGCTGTTGCGAGCGGCGTTCCAGTAAGGAAATCACTGATTGATCATACTCAATATAATCAACGGTACTATAAATTGTTCAACATATTGTGTTGGATATTATGTAAATATTTAGAATGTAATATGATTTCGTACAGATTTTTATACCCATATATTGTTTCAAAATATTATACCATTGAGTTTCAAAACATTATTGTTGAAGTTATTTGCTTGCACATGTCGTATATATATTGTCCTTCGAGCTATTTTTATGTCACTAAACATATTTTCATGATTTAGTTTGTAATTTAGTGATGTATTGAGACATGTACGTCATTTAATATCGTGTTAAATGTAGGACCTACTTTATAATATTATTGAAATAAATAACTACACGCATGATTCCCTTTCAAAACATTTTGATTTGTTCAAGGTTATCACGTTTTCATTATGATTGCCTTTCATAAAAAACAACCTTGGTGACACAATTCTAGAGTGATGTCATAGGAGATAAGTAGACATCATGACCAAAAAAGGAAAATATTTCATTTTATTTCGAGTAGTGTCTTTCTTTATTTATACTGTCGTAAATAATTTATTTATGTATTAGCTATCGCCGTTGACGAGTTCAGTATTATTTTTCCCTTGGACGTTTAAAATGTGATTCCATAAGTAATTTATTTTTAAATTCTATCGCTTTATCAGAGTGCGAATAGATATATTATCACTAATATCCATTAAAATATAAATTGTTTGCAATATTATAACCAAAACCATCGATCTTCGTGGTGTTCCCTTCTTACTTAAAGTGATTAAGTACCCAAAAAACTCTTCAAAAGCTTTCTACAGCTACTGAGTTTTCATTTTCGGAATGAAAATTTAGATTACTAGGTTCATCCTGAAAGACCATCCTCATAATTAGACCTTAATTAAGTTGTAATATTGTGGTTCCGATCTCACATGAAACGGCAAATCTCTTGGCTATTAATAGCAGTCCTTCCTTAAAAGAGACTTGTCAGCCTTAGTCAGTAACAAGACTCAAAGATTGCGCCACAATCATCTTTCACTCGTTTTCCATCCATACTTGGCGTGAAATACCTGGGTAGTTCGCCATTTTAGAAAGGTAATATGTTAATACAGTAATTTCATTTTTATTGAAATTTGATAGATTGATACACATGGAGCTAAGTTGATAACTCAACCAGTAACTCGAGTTATATTTCATACTTTTAACTGCAATGGCAACCTACCCAGGTAGGTATTTTAAGCCAAGTATGAATGAGAAATGAGTGTAAGATGATTGTGGTGCGATCTTGTAGTCTTGTTACTGACTAAGGCTGACATGTTCCTCAGACACTACTGGTAATTAATAGCCCAACAACAATCGCATATCTAAGGGATCTGCAGTTTAACGTGGAGTCCGAAACACTGCCTCTGAATTACAAACTGGTCTTATTATGAGGATCGTATTTGTGGATTAACTTAATATTCAATAGTGCGGACGTTAATCCACACAAGAGAACACTACATCCACCGACCATCGCTCACAACTACCGTAGCCACAATTTGTGACCTGCAAGTAGCTGGAATACAGTATATGCCACGATCCCAGTCCTGACCGGTTAATGGCTAGGACTGATTGGTGACTTGGCTCAACACACGAGGCTACTCATCTCTGATGTTCATACAAGATCAAGGATATCGTAGGTGACATATCGGAAGGGCGAAGTGGTGACGAAACTATAATATCGTTTAATTACTTAAGACGAAGGAGGATAAGAATAATCAGAAGTTGTTGGATACACCCATACCTTGAGAAGTTTCCAAAATAGGTTGTTCGTCGCTTCTAAAGAGATAAGCTAAATCTTAAGCAAGATGTATGGCATTCTGCAGAATGAGTAAAGAAAATTATTTAGAAGTTCAAAGTTAAAGGTAAAACACTCTGAAGTCACGTGGTAGAAATGAAACTGGTACGTAGTATTCCCAGAAGAGCGCGCAGTTTTCAGCTCGCCGGGCTAAGTGGTTGATGAGCCCGGTGTGTAGGAGGCCCAAATTGAGCTGCGCCCGCAACAAGAGCGGACCACGTCCACGACCACGGGCGACATCTGCTGGGGCAGGGACACAAGGAGTGTGGGACTGGCTGGCAGCAGTCCTATGTGATGACGTACATGCAGTTAGGGATTATACTAGTAGAACCCTGTCTAGCTTGTGGGAACTCCTGCATACACTCTGGATGGAATTTACTTTTTAACATGGATGTGTTCGGGGGGGTATTGGCAATACGTCAGACCAGAATTTGAAACGGTGACGTCGTATGGTTGGTGACATCATATGGTTATAAGGATAGCTGTTTAGAGAAACTAAAAACGTTTCTTTTATACATATTCATTATCTAAGCTATTTCCCAAAGGGAAGTAAATACATTAATTTAGGAAAGAGTTTACCCTTGAATGTATGATTTATGTTAATATTAGTAATACATTCAGAATATTTTTCCATTAAAATTCCACTTTCAAAATACCCCCCAACATATAGGCTTATACTGAATTAAGTTGAAACTCTGCCATACTAGAGAAATATTTCGATAAAGCCCCATAAGAACAATGATAATTTTCAGACAGCATTACTGACCACTCAATAGTCGACAAAAACTATGGTTAAAGTGGAGGTAAAGGTAAAGTGGTGATTTAGGGAATTATATTACAATACAGTACTATTGTTATTTTTATTTTTCAGAAAAATTTCATTACCACGTAATTGCATCTTATGATCAACAACCTTAATATCAGCCTAATTATAAGTATGTTGGATACACAAAATGGAAAATTTATTTCCCGAGAAAGCCTAGATAATCTCTGTACCTTTCATTTGATATCGCAACCATCTTTTGATGGCTATCAAAACTACTGGCTTACGGTCAGTAGTGATGCTATCACAAAATTAGTAGTATTCTTAATGGACTAAATCCAAGATGGCGGAGGACTTACATGTTTATAAATGTCCTTTAACAATTTTGATTCAAAAAAGTTAAGTCTACCTTCAAGTTAGGCTTATGCTTTTAATGCCAGCTAAATTCCTACTAACCATTCATAAATAGATATGAGAGCTAATTTTAGTTTTTATTTCATATATTCTTAAAGGTCCACCTTTAAAAGTAGTGAAATGTAAATATCGTCACAATTTTAAATTGAAATTTAGAGTTTTAAATTTACATTGAAAAATATAAATTAAAGACTGAGAGTCTTATCTCGAGGTAAATCTTGTCTTAGGCCTACATTCTTAAAGTCTACATCCAATCAATGTTGATAACATCTGTACCACTTGAATTGGCATATCTTTGGTTTTTTTCATATACTGTATTATCTTTTCAGCCTAGCATATATCTGACATTCTCAAAACTATAAGGACCAATTTATTATTCGGTGTATTCATAAATATATATTATTTGTTTATGTTATGCATTATATGTATGCGAGTATTGTCAATTTGTTCGTACCTCATCAAAAATTCAAGTTTTATTGTTCAGAGAACTTCATGGCTAACAACATTCACTTTGGGCTTTCAGCATGTTCCTCCCCAAAAAATATTTTATTGTAAACAGGATTTAAATTTTAAAAAATGCAGGTAAAATTTGAGATTACAACTGAATATCAAAATATAATCATGTTACAAGTCTACAGTACCTCCGCCATCTTGGATTTTAGTCACAAAAAAACATTGTTAATTTTGTGACAACATAAACCAAAGAAAGGAAGAGGAAAAAGAAAAAGATGGTTGTGGTGTTAAATAGATTGTAAAGTGAACTAGGGAATTGCATTTTAAATTTTTATTTTTATATCATAAATAAAACAATGACTTGTTATGGTAATTATAAGTTTATAGAAAATAAAATTAAAAAGATAATAATGCAATCCCTTTGATAACTCACTTAACCTTTAAATTGACTCCTTAACCATCTGTTTATGACTATCGTATAGCCAGTTAATGCTGTAACAGAATTAATATTATCCTCGTGGTGCAAAAATAAATAAGTAAGGCAGACTCTTAAGTCAGAATTGTTTAATGATTGTTACTATGGTCGTATCATATTGACACGGATATGTCGTAGCTCTGGTGAGGGGGGTTGGTGATTTTTAAGATGGAAAACATGTAACAGGTTTCCATAGAAACTACCAGAGCTATTGTATTGAATTTTATATATAAAATAATAAGAAATGCTGTTTAGATGAACTTAAAACATTCCCTTAGACATATCCATGATGTAACCTATTTCCCACAGGGAAGTAAATACAACCATTTTTGTTAAGAAATGAATGAAAATTTCTATTTGAATCGATGAGTTGGTCCAATTCTAAAAATAACATCCTTTTGAAAATTCGACTGAGCGAAACCTCTTCTCATTTCAAAATGGATTAACAAACGAGGAAATAATATTTTACGCCCTGCTGTTGGGAAACCACTTGATTCACTCAGCACCTCCTGACGACTCCAACAGTGACGTGGGAGACCGCGTAATAATTTCTAGTGAATTCGATCTCTCGACCAATTGACTCCGGGTCTCCCCAAGTTTCCTTAGGTTTCCTCCAGCTCCAGGGAGCCACTCACTTAGCTCCACAAAGACGGTTAAATCGAATACCATCCACTAGATTGCGCTGGGAGACTCTGCGGGTAACCTCCGGCTCTCGGGGTAGTCCAGGCGAGGTCCTGCGTTATAGTGCGTTTTGCGGACGGTTAGTCGATCAACAGGCTGTCGCCACTCCATGCCCTCCGTTCACCAACCCTCCCTCCCGCTACGTGCTAATTTAAATGTATAGGGGTTGATTGAGAGTTCTCTGTAAATCATTTCCTTTACAAGTCACACGTATTTTCTGCTGTTCAAATTTTATAAATGAAATTAGAGTTGTGCATGAACATTGCTTGGTAATATCCTATTTTTGCCTCTCAATTTTTGTCTGTCTGTGTTTCTGTAACGCAAATTAAGGTATTTTTGTAACACTTCTTCATCTAACTTCAAGAAAACAAGAGCAAGTACTGTATAACCAAACCTTACATTATTCTATGAGTTTTAGTTAAATTTATTTTACTTTAAATTCACACACAACACGTACAAACAAATTAATTAGCTCTCGCAAACTCAGTTTTGAGTGGGACCTTTTTTAAGTGTTACTGAACATGCGATCTATTTAAGAGACTTTACAGAGACAAATAAATAGCTGCAAAATTAAACTATATTCACTTGTTTACATTGATAGTTGTTTTTAAACCTGCTACTTTTAAATATTCTGTATACAAATTTTATCCCGACGTAAACACAATTTTACTACTCTTACACATGTTCTAGTTGATCTAATTTAAATTAATAGTGCCGGGAGAGCTTTGCTCGGATAGAAGAAGATATAAATTAAATAAGTTAGTTAGCTAGATAAATAAAATAAATAAATAAATAAATTCTTTATTTCTCATCGGATAATACATGAGTAAAATACGCTTAACAATATCATTCAATACATTTTACACTAACTAGAAACAAAATATAAACATGTTAAACAAAATATATTAATGAATAGATTACATATCCGATGAAAAATGTAGGGGTTCCTTAGGAAAACCTGAGATGGAACCTCCCTCACAACAAATTTAACTGAGAGTCACGTGTAACAAAATCCCTCCTTAATTTTACAATGCAACTTAACAGTATAACAAAAAATTACAGCTAAGAACTCATTTAATGAATAAAATCCAAAAGGACAAACATTACTCATTTCATATATACAAAGATTAAAATGTATTTTGTTAAGTACTCAATGTAAACACGGTTTATATAGTTTAAATGCGTAAACTCTGAACAAAATTATAAACTTCTTAAGAAGGGATTGATCTCAATACCATCCGAATGTGAATTCTCCGCGCTAGCACCGAGCCATGGCGTCTGTTGTTGATGGATGTTGTTTAGGGTATTTTGGCCAACATCAATTGTTGAAACTGATCATCATATACATAGTTATCCATACGATTATTTTTAGCCTGTAGTCAACTGATTGTATTAGATACGGAATGAGGATTGAAAATCAAAAAGATAAATTTAACTTACACCAATTAATTGGTTTAATACATTGGCTTATTTATGGAATACAATGAATAAGTTTTCTATCCAAATGATTTTTGAAATACATTTCTTCGCTTTTATTTCATACTGTTATTTCACCCTCTTTTTTACAAGGTGTTTTACTAATTTGATAATTTTTCATTTATTACATACATAAAATAAATATTTATGCAAGATCTCTATTCAAATCCTACATGGAACATAGCCTATTGTTCGCCACCTTCTTCAATCAACAACTGTCAAACGGTTATAAACAGTTTTTTGATTTATAATGTTTACAGTTGAATTCTTCATAAGCTTAATGTTAAATTTTAGATTTTAAACTTAATATTACAAGAACCCGGAATTTTCCTGAACATTAGACCTATCTAGAACTTATTTTCTACTCGGAAATTAGTTATTTCTAAATTTTAAAGAAATTTGGTAGAGCCGTTATCGAGATCCTTCTCCAAATATACAAACCTTGCTCGTATCGGACTAAATAATTGAGCAGAAAAAATAGTTTTTCCTTATTTTGATTAAGTTAAATATTTCTTATAATACTGTAATAAGTATTTTGATTCTTTACGCTGAGTCATGTCGTACAAAGGTCGATCTAACTGTTCGAATAATTAACAAAACAGATTTAATTAACAAAATATGAATGACTTCAAATCTTATCGGAGAATAGGTCTTCATTACCTCCGCCATCTTGGTTTTGTCCCATAAGATGTTCAATTTCTGAAACATGATTTTATCCTAACCCGAAGAAACATTAATTTTAAATCAGAATTTGATTTATAGTAAATATATTCTACAAATAGATCCATAAAAGATCCAGAGATCTATAAGATACAAATGATAATAAACCTCCTTATAATGGTCCTATAATAATTTTCGTGAAGTTTTATTTCCAGCACTGGTTTATCATGTTTCCACTGAAGAAAAAACAAGTGAAATTCCAAAGATATGCATTACTAGACATTATAATATCCTTTCAAATAACTTCAAGTACTGTACGAGGGTTTCTGGTACTATATGTGATACTATATGGTATATGTGAAAGCTGTTATCTCAAAAGCGACGTTGATAGTCTCGTCAACAGTAGTTTTGTTCTGGTCGCTGCTTGTTGCTGTGAGGGCAGAGTCCACGTAGAGACCCTACCTCCACAAGCAGGCCGAGGTCGATATGGCAAGTCTACCCTGGAATTAAAACATCAATACCACCTGTGAACTTGCAGGCCTACTTTCCTTTTCAATACTTTACTCGTACCACAGTTATTTTATATATTTTGTATAATCTGCACTCAACGGTTCAAAGACTATTTATACTTTATTCTTGGGATGGTTTTTTATATACTATCCATAAATTGATCGGAACTATGATTTTCAAATCAACACAGGTACATAATTACATATTTAGTATAATTATATTCAATAATATTAAACGTATTGATTTAAATTAATATTCAATGAAGTAACTACATTCATGGTAAAAGTACGGTTTCAATATATTAAGTGTCTAGAGAATATTTCTACTATATCATTTTTATTTCTGGTGTGTGACTATTGCCAGAATAGTTTAACTTGTTGGGTCTTGTCATAGATAAACAATGTGTTCTTTATATCAATGGGTGTTTAGAATAATTAACAAAACAGATTTAATTAACAAAATATGAATGACTTCAAATCTTATCGGAGAATAGGTCTTCATTACCTCCGCCATCTTGGTTTTGTCCCATAAGATGTTCAATTTCTGAAACATGATTTTATCCTAACCCGAAGAAACATTAATTTTAAATCAGAATTTGATTTATAGTAAATATATTCTACAAATAGATCCATAAAAGATCCAGAGATCTATAAGATACAAATGATAATAAACCTTCTTATAATGGTCCTATAATAATTTTCGTGAAGTTTTATTTCTAGCACTGGTTTATCATGTTTCCACTGAAGAAAAAACAAGTGAAATTCCAAAGATATGCATTACTAGACATTATAATATCCTTTCAAATAACTTCAAGTACTGTACGAGGTTTTCTGGTACTATATGTGATACTATATGGTATATGTGAAAGCTGTTATCTCAAAAGCGACGTTGATAGTCTCGTCAACAGTAGTTGTTCTGGTCGCTGCTTGTTGCTGTGAGGGCAGAGTCCACGTAGAGACCCTACCTCCACAAGCAGGCCGAGGTCGATATGGCAAGTCTACCCTGGAATTAAAACATCAATACCACCTGTGAACTTGCAGGCATACTTTCCCTTTCAATACTTTACTCGTACCACAGTTATTTTATATATTTTGTATAATCTGCACTCAACGGTTCAAAGACTATTTATACTTTATTCTTGGGATGGTTTTTTATATACTATCCATAAATTGATCGGAACTATGATTTTCAAATCAACACAGGTACATAATTACATATTTAGTATAATATTATTCAATAATATTAAACGTTTTGATTTAAATTAATATTCAATGAAGTAACTACATTCATGGTAAAAGTACGGTTTCAATATATTAAGTGTCTAGAGAATATTTCTATTATATCATTTTTATTTCTGGTGTGTGACTATTGCCAGAATAGTTTAACTTGTTGGGTCTTGTCATAGATAAACAATGTGTTCTTTATATCAATGGGTCTTGTTCGTTGGGCCATAGACATAGGTTGTCTATGGTTAAGGTTTATGACCGACTTCAATACTTCTTAAAAGGGAAACAGACACAAACAGGAACAATATTCTCTTTGTTTTAATTGATATTGTTATGTTAAATTTAGTTGATTTTGTGATCTAAACTTACAAATATCTTAGGTCTTATTTGAATTATTTAACTCACCAAGGATTGTTTTTTGCATTGACGGCCACCTCTTATTTTTTCCGATTTTCGTGATTATAAAGGAGACAATCCCAATGTTCTCAATAAATCATTAGGATCACCACAGATTCAAGGGTTTCAACATAACGAAGCAATTACAATTAAATGGAAATGTCGTAATTTGTTGCTTCTCGATAGAGGATAATTGTGTTGTTGACGTTATTATATTTATAGTTTAAGTTTTGACAAAATAATTAGATATTTTAATATAATAATATTCGTTTAGGTAGCCAAGTAAGGCAAAAAGGGTCTAATATCTGAAATATACACGTCTTACATGTGTCTGGGTCGTTCAGTAGCTCAATGGTTAGAGTTTCCGATTCATAATCTGAAAGTCACCGATTAGATCCTAATTAGCAAAATCCTGACACAATTAATGTTTTAATTGGTAAATGTTGGACCCAGCTGCCTTTATTGATTGAACTATTAATTATTAATGTCCTTGGCAAATAAATGAGCTGGTCTTAGTGAGTGCCATCGAATGTTTTTCAATCACAATAGGTACTCGCACTCCTGAGAGGCTCGGACACATGAATATGAGCTCATTCACTGAACTGATTTTTTTTAGAATCCTCAGGTGTTGTAGGAAAATATGTTTATGTAGAATCCACTTTAGCATATAGTAGAAACCACTGGGTACCAATAGTGCTTAGCTACATGTTTTTAAAACCATTTAAACATTTTTTCTCCGTACTTAAAATTTATTAGTACTAGAAACGTCTATATGTAATAGACTTTAATAGGCACGCGTGGGCTAATAGTTTTACAAGGATACTCACAAATTCCAATAGTTCCCCACAAACAGAGGGTTCCTCTGTAAGAAAACATCCCTAAAAACAAGGTATGTTTTCAACCCTTTGCCACTTCCTGAGGTCCTTTGTGGTACGTGATGACCCAGACCTACCGGCACACTGCCCAGTGTTTGACAACTGCGCAGCTCCGTTAGCGCCATAAATCTGTAAACATCGGTCGACCCTCCGCCGCCACCCCTGGGATGTGGGCGATGACCCCGGGCCTCTGGAGTAACGGAGTCTCCGGGACTGAGGGGTTGAGAACCGTAGGAGGGGTCACTTCATTCAAAAGTAAGCGGATGCCACAGCCGAGTGGCAGAAATCACTTTGAAAATCCCCTTTTTTATCAAGAGTCTGCGATCTATTATCATTGGGGCACAGTGATTATCTAGGAATTCCATTATTTTTTCTATTCTATTCTGCGGCAAATTATAATTACCACGCAATTATATCTAAGAATTAATTGTTTGTTGAGTTAAATTAATTGTTTGAAATTTTCTAACCCCCCTTCTGGAATACCAAACCGTTTTGACTAGTTTTTGTTGGGAATCGTGACCTTACACTGCATACCAAGATACCATGGAAAACGGTTGAGAAATAAGGAAGGATTTGTTTTTTATATATATTTCCCATAACATTCCCAAGAATAACATTGCACGCTATCAGACAACATACGGTAATGCTTTTACCATGGATTAGAAATTAAACCTTTTTCTGGAACCGTTAGTCGTAAACCATTGACTCAAAATACCAATTTGTTTGGTTTTTAACCAGGTTTTAATGGTAACAGTCAAAATATTTTATAAATATTGTTTTTCTAAAAAGTTTTAAACATTTTTTTTTAGATTATTAAAAGCCCACACCTTTTGAACCACTAATTTTACAGACATACGGGTAGTCTCATATTATTTAGGACCTTCATACCTATAAACTTCAAAATCGTTCGATCGGATTTTGAGGAATTTGTATTTTTCCCATTTTTTCATGTTTTGTGGGTAAACTATCCCTAAAATAAGAAATACAAAATTTAAAAAATGGCATCGGACGATCAGTGTGTTCCCGATATTAGTACACAGGGGCGTTAGACAGACGTCGGTCCAAAAATCACTTTTTGGATTCAGGGAGCCCCATTAAACATATATTAAGTTACATTTATTTGAGTTAAGAGTGCATATCTCTTACCTCAAATTCGAAAACTTTTAGGAAAACAATATTTTCTCCGTATAACATGTATAAGGGGAGAAACTAAATAGGGAAAAATGTAATTTCTTAGATAAGCACTTTACCTATAATTTGACACCTTAAACATCTTTTTATGGCCTTCGAGTGTTCCATAATTCTGTCACAATATTAGCATTGTCCTTATGGAACTAACACCCTTAAGTGTCTGTAGTACCTTCACCACCTTTTTTTAGTCCCATTAGAAAATTGTTAATTTTGTGACAGCATCACCGACCACCGTAGTTTAACCAGCATTGCTGGTCTTATGTGGTTAAAGATGGTAACCAGATGGTAGTGGTAAAGATGGTACGATTGAAAAGAGTTGGAGTGTGAAATAAAAGGTGTGAAATAAAGTCACATAACAAAATTATTTTTTTTATTTTCTTTCATAAAAATATAATTACAGGTGCTTGTTAACTATTGGATGTACTGAAATTGGGTGGTACAGTAATTAAAAATTTCCGAAAAATATAATAAATTATTTAACTATGTATGATTCCTAGGTAAGCATTTTAGCCTGGATTTTACATACCAACCATCTTAAACATTATTCATGGTAGAACACTATTCTTGTGGGACTGAAAAGAAATATTTCGCCACTACAGCGAAAATGAGACTCAAATTGGATATTTATTCCTGTGTACTCAGCCAGAACTTTTAATAACCAAATTGAGTGTTTTTCACCCAATTTGGTTCAATAATAGGTAGAGGTCCCTTGCTTCAGTAATATTACTATGTTGACAACACATTATGTTAATTTTAATAAGAGAATTTAGATAAAATCTTGAGTATTTTTCGCGCAGTTCACAAATAAAATATTTTGTCGGATATATCGGACAGTATAATTCTGTGTAATATCACTATTCACTTACCAATGTCAAAATTATGGAGGAAATTAAAAATTAAAAGTGAAAGAAATCAGGATAAAACCTATACAAATATAAGTTACAGGGTTTACACGATTTTGCAAAACGTTTTTCTTCATGAGGTTAAGCCATTAATTTTAGGGAGACTAAAAAATAATACATTTAGGGTCCTAATGAGGGAAGGAACAAGGGGTAGGGCATTGGAGCAGTATATTGTCTTTCATCTTTACGGAGATGTAGCTTCTGTATTTTGAGGCACCTATAACTAATAACAATTATTAATTACAGTTAATTGAGGAAGACATCCTTCGTTACATTAGTAAATTAACCTTGTAATTACATTTGGTTTTCATTGATCATTTGTACTTAAAAATTTAAAATTAATCTGATTTATTAAATAAAAAAATTCTATGTTTGAATTGGTTTTGGTTGAATTTTTGATGGTAAAAGATAAATTTACTTTAAAAAAATAAGTAAATAAAATATATTTTCTTAGACCCGAAAATAACCACATATTGTGGCCTATAAAGAAAAACGACACCCACATTCACTTGATAGAAAAAGTGATCTAGGTAAATAAGAGAAGTAAACTCCACATTCGTCTTAATTCGGGGTCAACAATGTAGAGAGCGTCTTTGTGTCCAGTCGACCTCTAAGGACATTTAGTAATTAACCATTCATTGTCAGATGTTTTTCATCTTCTGTCGCCTCTGACCGCACTTCCTGTGTTGAGCGTGCGTCCAGTTGACTCCGCATTGACCTACGACTGGCGCGACCCCTGGCGGACCCCGGGCGAATCTGCGGCGGCGCGTGGCACACTGTCACCCGCCACTTCCGGTCAACAGCTGTCCGCACTGCTTCCGCCTTCAAGTCAATTGGTATTAGTGGTTTCGATGGTTGGGGGGAGTTAATGATGAATTTTGTAAATGTCACTTTAAATTTTAATCTTTTTATTGTTTAGGAACAGCTGTAAATAAATTAAACAAAGAGAAAATTAATAAAAGCAATATATAATAATAAAACTTACTTAAAACTATAAATATAAAAATAAAACTAAAGAGTTACCATAATATCAACATTACAACCAACACGAAGTAGATCTAGATATTCATCTCCACTTCCACTTCCCGACAATTTGTAACTTACGAGTTTATTTTCAAGCAAATTTGACAGTGGTTCCACAAAATACTCCGTTAGAACGGTTAATGTACTATAGAACTCCCAGTATTGTAAATCTCAAAAATTTCAAATAATAGTTAGTGGAATATTACATAGGCCTAGGGCTTATTATTTTAGAAGCTAAGCACAGTTAATTATCGCTAGATTAAATTTATTCAATACAGTATTTAATCAAAACAATGATAAACTACAAAATCAAAACAATGATTTTCTTTTCATTAATTAATAAAAGGCATATTTCCCTAATTACGTACGTTTATTAAATTTGTATGTTGCATTTTTATTGTTATTGTTGGATGTATAGTCTATACTATGTAAGAATTATCAATCAGAACAGACTGTTTCAAAGGTAAGTACAGTATATTAGTAATATGTTTCCTTAATGCCATATGTGTCAAAATTAACTAATTATGAATTTATAAAAATGTATCCTGGAAGAATATTATTAGTAATAAATCTCCATTTGTCAATTCACTACTTGCGTAGGGTGTTTTTTTCTTCGGTATCGATTCATATTAATTTAATATCAACTGTACGTAGTTTATTTTAAATCTATTTGGTGTTAAAAAAATCTTGTGTTAGTTTTAATAAAATTAAACTTGATTGATATAATATTTTTAAGGGAAATAAAAAAAATAAATGCGAAATGTTAATTATGTAACCAATACTTTGGCAGTTACAATGAACATAATAGATGACTTTTATAGATGATCGTCAAGTTAGATGAACTAGCTGCTTCACCGTACTAGACGTAGAGCCTTCGGTTGTAGCGAGATTGAGTCGGTAGAGCGGCAGCCAATAAGCGAGCGGATGTGACCAGTCTAGAGTCGTCGTCAGTGTCTGAATCATCGGTCGTTAGCGTTAGGCCAAGATTGCGTGCACAGCCGCCCCCTCCACACCCACTCCGCTGTAAAACACACTGGCCACTGACTGACTGACGTACATCTTTGTGAACTAGAAATTACTGAAGATAGAAGCACAATCTAAATTTCCCTCAATTAGTCCCAGTTCTAGATTCACAATTTTCAAGTTTCATTAAGAACTAAAAAGGTTCATACGTTAATATAGTTAATACTCTTAGTCTTTTATATAAGGTTTCCCCAAATGTATGACAATCCAAATGCTAGTCCCATTACTTTAATGCCACTCATGTTCAGTTCATTCTCAGTTTCAGTGCAATTTCTACCAGTTCATGCTAAACTCAGTGATATTCATCCCCAGCTCAGTCTCAGCGCAAGTTCTTGTATATCACACCAAACCCAGTGCAAGCTATCAGTTCATTCTAGTCTCAGCGCAAGTTCTTGTAGTTCACCCCAGACCCAGTGCAAACTATCAGTTCATTCTATTCTCAGTGCAAGTTTTACCAGTTTATTCCACATCCAGTCAAAGTTACCCCCACCTTACATCAGTTTCAGAGCAAGTTCTGTCAGTTCATCCCAGACTCCCAGAGAAGTTTTACAAGTCAAGGCGGTTGCCTGCCCCTGGGCAAAATCCGCCTCGGAGCAACTACTGTTATAGGTTTGTCCCGTTACAAAATAAATTTTTGGTCAAAAGTTACAGTTATACAAAATAACCTGTTTTTTGTACATTATAATAAATTATTTTTTAATACTGCGTTCATAATATCAGCTCCTATCAAATCAAAACAACGTTTTTGGGGGACAAATTTTACATACACACACATTAAATTATATTTGACAATAGTATTTCAAAAATGTAGGTAAAATCATGGATATGTCAAAAAGGGGGATTTTTTCAGTTCATCTAAACAGCTGATCTTATGTTTCAAACTTTAGTCGTTCAAATTGCTAACACCTTGCAGAGCTAAGACATAATCATGTCGAAAACTTCACATGGGTAAAAGACCTGTGCATGGGTTTCACAATAAATCGTAAAAAACTAATCAAGTTATATTC
Source organism: Nephotettix cincticeps (assembly GCA_023375725.1). NCBI lineage: Eukaryota > Metazoa > Arthropoda > Insecta > Hemiptera > Cicadellidae > Nephotettix > Nephotettix cincticeps. The sequence continues at coordinate 128,390,705 of CM041791.1, read as the reverse complement.
AATACACCTCTCAAGTAACTTCTATTTCTGGATTTCCCCTACATAGTGGCTTAATAAACGATTTCCTCAAACAAAAAAACAAACAAGTAGTTATAAATACAGTAGCAACATTTTAGGAAGTAAACAAAATTCACCTAAAGGCCAAACCTACGGATCAAACCCAATTAAAAATCACCACTTAAACTCTTTAGGTATTTAAAATGTCTTATCTTCAGTAATTTACAATCGATCATCAACACCAAGCGATTCGAGAGGAATTCGCTTAATGCCCTGTTCCGGTCCAAATTTAGTGTTCCCTCAGGCTGTTGTTTATTCCTAATGTTTGTTGGATATTTCCCACCAACAAAAATATTATCAACGCCTGATCCACGTACTAGAGCCTCTGTGTTCTGGGCTAATGATCTGGGGAATCCCTCCCTTGCAATCCTGCGTGCCATCAGGGAGTAAGGGAAGACCGTGGGGAATGTGCGACCTGGAACATGTTTTCCACATATAAGATTTCTCTCTCTTCTCGCGCATAAATGTTTATAGTTTGCGTAGGATTTACACGCTACGTTCACACGGGTAATAACCCTGGATTAATTACCATAGTCGGCGTATTGTCTAGAGTTATATTTTTATCTCTTAAGGTAATCAGGAAATTGAAATAGCCTTTATAATATGCTGACTTTTGACGAGTCCAAGCAACTCTATTAAAAATGTTTCATTCAATTGTCGAAAGAATCTAATACTGTACTGTAATTCTTTTGAGAAATATATATGTATTGAATTATTTAGTTGCATTGAAAATTATTATTTTTAGAATTCTATGCATTTTTTTAAATTAGTCCATTTTGGTAACTATAATAACTGTATTGCCACTATGATCGTAGTTCAGGAACTGAATAGACCTAAATTTAACTTTTCTCTGGAACTGTTGGTCGTAGACTAGTGATTCAAATATTAATTTGTTTAGAGTTTGAGCTTGTTTTAGTGGGGATAGTCAAATTATTTTATATATTTATCGTTTTGCTAGAAAAATAAAAAGACATTTAAAAGCCCATCACTTTTTACAGTTTCTTTTACCGTTCACGTGGTGTCATATTACTTGATGCATCAATCCTTTAAACCAAAAAGTAATCAGAATCGATATTGAAAATTTAGATTTTCATAATTTTAACGGTTTTTAGGAACTACCCAAATATGAAAATAGAAATATAGGTGTAAGGTAAGTGTAAGCCAAAGTGCACTCTTCTACCTATTTTTATCAAAATCTGTGTGGTCTCAAGATCTGTACACAGATAGACAGACAGACATAATTGACAAACACCCTCAGATTACAGAGTAATCAGCCTCGTTTCAGCTGTGTCGAAGTGTTTAGAAAGAGTAGTACACTAACAGTTTTCATTGTACATCGACCAAAATAATGTCATATCGAGTTTTCAGTCTGAGATTTGCCCTAATCACACTACTTACACTGCTCTTTTAAAAATTGTAGATGGCATACGGCTAATAATGGATAAAAGACATGCAACAATTCTAACTCTCTTCGATTTCTTAAAGGCGTTCTACTGTGTATATCATCCTCTCCATTTTCTCAAATTACGTAGGGCTGGGTCCTCCGATGGATGTGTTGACTGGATTGGGTCCTATTTCGCAGGATGCAAGCGGTGTGTTAGGACTGGACGGGGTTGTTCGGGATGGAAACGTGATTCTGTTGTACGTGGTGTACCGCAGGGATCAGTCTTAGGACCTCTTATTTTCTCACTGTACATCAATAACATTACGCAGCACTCATTCTCACTTTCATCTTTATAGAATCTAGGTACTGGAACACTCTTCCTGATATAATTAAGGGAACGGAAAAGGAGGTGAAATCTCTCATTTTAATGGCGAATGATGTGTGTTATTGTTGGGGCATGAGCCGAGACCACAGTGATTGAGATAATGGAAAGTATTTGTCTCGTCTACGTTTTTTGTTAAAAAAATAATATTTGTTTATTTTATAATTGATTTTGTTTAGTGCTATTATTTTACCATTTAAGTTTATTATCTTAGTTAATAGTATAGGTTTTGTTTATTAGATGCTAAGTGGTACAGAGGATTTGTTAGTCCTAACTTCTCCTCTTAAATAAAGACATTTTTAATTTTATTTTATTTCATCATTAAGAAACCCACTAACTGTATTCATAGAAAATTATTGATATTTCCACTATAAACTCAAATTCAAAGGTTCTTACGAAAACAATACTTTTTCCATATACAGTACTATACTTCAGAGTTTCTCAAAATGTGGTCCCCTATGGGTCCTCGAGCTGAGGATCAGCGAAAAACATTTTGATCAAATTTATTCACTCATATCAAAATCCCCTATTTCTGAAAATAACAGATTTGGTTTGAATGGCAAAATGCATATGTAGCAAGCTCAACGCAAGCCTATGAACAATAAATTGTTTCCTCCTTGTTTTTAAGGGTGATGGGGGGAGAAATGGGGAATATGCGGTGGGGGTAATTTTTGGTGGTCCCCATTGCACACATAATTAATTACGGGGTCCTTGAGTAGATCAAGTTTGAGAACCCCTGCTGTACTTAATTTAAAGAAAGAAAGCAGAATCGGCATTCATGTTGATTAAAAGATAAATACTTTAGTAAATTGATAAATAATATAAATTATCCGAGTAAACAATAATTTAAACCTGGATAACCTCAAACCAGTGACTTTTGTAGATCAACGTAGGGACGAGTCTGAACGAGAGCTAGGTAACGGATCACCTCCGAACAAGTGGCTGGTAACGACGATATAAGGGAGTCCCGATCCATCTCCCTGACGGAGACGGATAGGCGATGAGGTCCGCGATATGGGGAAGCCGGAGATCTGTCACAACGGCACAAAGATACATGTCAACAAAACACGAGCTGGGCCCTGGAGACCAATCCGCCACCCTGGGTCGTGGGAGGCTGGCTTCCGTCAAGGGTTTAGGGTGAAGGTGGAAATCTAAACAACACACGATCATCGTTGACTATAGATCTGTCTAGGGTGTAGACGAAATACATGTTAAAAACTGATGGATTCGTCCTCAATCGATATCTGAGCAGGTGAGTCAACTTTAAAGGAAAAATCTTTATATTTCCTGTGTATTGTTGTGGTCAAGTGTCAATAATTAATCATATCAAGTAACCTCATTCGACCAATCTGCAGGACCATTTACATTAGCACCCAGACTCCACTTCTTAAGGCAGCTGAAGGGGGAAATCGTTATCTTCTATTGTCGACTTCTCCTGGCATTATTCCCTGTCATATTCGAGCAACAACCCCAGTCAGGCTTGAGAGGAAGATTTTTTTAACCTGAACTGCCCTTTGTTATATGTGTAGGATATGTGCAGTGAAATAAAGACAGCGAGTTATCGTAGAGACTTGAATCACATAGGTTAGCCAAAGGTTACCGCTCATGATGTAACAATAGTGACCAGCGGGTGGTTTCGATAATTGTAAATACTGTTAGTATTTATATTGTCATGATTGTATTATTACAATTTTATTTAATATTGTTATAGTTCAAATTGTCTCTAGTATAAAACTGTACACTTGATTTTTTGTCACATTTTAACTAATGTCTGATGATTATGCTGCAAGTTACTTTCGTTGAATTTATCTGTTGGTATTGCATTTGAATATCAATATTAAGAACAGGGGTCGTATAAATATACACAGGGGAACAGGGGTTTGATATAAATATATAACTATGGAATAAAGAGTCCCGGACATTTGGACCATCAAATTGTATTTTTAAAATTAACTTGAAATCATTTAAAAATACGTTCATTCATTATTTAATATATTTGAAACATAAATAATTCAAATTCACAATGTTAAATGCTTGAATTTCCATGACCTCTTTATATGACTTGTTATCAACATTTTACATAGTCGTATACACTACAAAGCCATAACTACCAGTCACAAACGAGGTCGTCGGTCCGGTCAAGCGAGGAAGACTTCGTAATTATCCAAGGAGTGGCGGTGGCTCTCAAAGACCCGGGACACAAAACACAGCACGTGATCTTCCCTCAAGTGAAATGACAGATGCGAGTCTGTGAGTGGATAATCGTCGCCACAATTGATCCTAGTGTTGTGACTAAACTCCTACGTCCATTACTGACAGAGACCTCACGTCTCAGGCTGCCTCTCAATCTCCTCCCACTGGTAGAAGCCTAACTGAACTGGATATGGTTGGTTACCAGAGCTTGCAATATACAGTATAGTATTTGAGGCAGCTCACAGTAATGTGACTAAACTCCTACGTCCATTACTGACAGAGACCTCACGTCTCAGGCTGCCTCTCAATCTCCTCCCACTGGTAGAAGCCTAACTGAACTGGATATGGTTGGTTACCAGAGCTTGCAATATACAGTATAGTATTTGAGGCCGCTCACAGTAATGTGACTAAACTCCTACGTCCATTACTGACAGAGACCTCACGTCTCAGGCTGCCTCTCAATCTCCTCCCACTGGTAGAAGCCTAACTGAACTGGATATGGTTGGTTACCAGAGCTTGCAATATACAGTATAGTATTTGAGGCCGCTCACAGTAATGTGACTAAACTCCTACGTCCATTACTGACAGAGACCTCACGTCTCAGGCTGCCTCTCAATCTCCTCCCACTGGTAGAAGCCTAACTGAACTGGATATGGTTGGTTACCAGAGCTTGCAATATACAGTATAGTATTTGAGGCCGCTCACAGTAATGTGACTAAACTCCTACGTCCATTACTGACAGAGACCTCACGTCTCAGGCTGCCTCTCAATCTCCTCCCACTGGTAGAAGCCTAACTGAACTGGATATGGTTGGTTACCAGAGCTTGCAATATACAGTATAGTATTTGAGGCCGCTCACAGTAATGTGACTAAACTCCTACGTCCATTACTGACAGAGACCTCACGTCTCAGGCTGCCTCTCAATCTCCTCCCACTGGTAGAAGCCTAACTGAACTGGATATGGTTGGTTAAACAGAGCTTGCAATATACAGTATAGTATTTGAGGCCGCTCACAGTAATGTGACTAAACTCCTACGTCCATTACTGACAGAGACCTCACGTCTCAGGCTGCCTCTCAATCTCCTCCCACTGGTAGAAGCCTAACTGAACTGGATATGGTTGGTTACCAGAGCTTGCAATATACAGTATAGTATTTGAGGCCGCTCACAGTAATGTGACTAAACTCCTACCCTATGCCCATTACTATGCTTGAAAACCTTTGACTGGTAAGAACCCTGAGTAACTTGTATTGGTATTATTAATTTAGCCTCAAAAATAAATTTCAATATCATTTATTTTCATTGGGTGATTTTATATTTGATCTACATTATAGTTTCTCTCGGATGGGATTAATTCAATAAATTAATTTGTAAACGTACATTATAAGAAAAAATATATCGTATAAATTAATTACATTTTAGTTTTGAGGTTTTAGATTACATTACATCATCTGTATTCTTATATTAAATAGTAGAAGACCTGGAATAAAAGCCAACATAGAAAAAAGAGTAACATAACAAATGGAATAAATAGGCGGTTTCGGGCGAAATCAAACGGATTTATCGAAAAGTAATTTCCTTAGTTACTCGAGGGCATAAGATACCTTTCTGCCAAATTTCAAGGGGTTGGTGAGTAATAAACAAACAAACAAGCTCTCAAACTTTCAGATCTATAATACTAGCAAGATAAGATATATTCGCAACAATTAAAATAGCCTCACGAAGTGAGATAAACACGTTTATACCGGTGTATTAGGAAATACCAAACCTCAAATCATGTTTTCTTCCAACATGTACTTGGTGGCGATGGAAAAGATTATAACTGGGAGAACAGTTTCAGTCAGATAAACAAACTTGCACTGTGGTATTGCAGTATTTTTTAGAATTCCGGCATGCTGGAAAGAAATTCAAAAGAACGAAATGGAAGAGATGGATTTCAAGAATAGAGGAGAAATACTTACCATAAATTGGCTACAAGATACCTTGCATATACCCTGTTACGACGACCTCATATGTGTACTAACTTTGATTTCGAAGGAATACGCACTGGTGAGTTGGAAACGTAACCAACTCCTTACCTTACCTTTACCCTTACTTTAGCTCACCCTTACAAAACAATAGAGGCGGGTGTACCTTCTCAGAAGGGCCAGCCGGACCGGTTAACTAAGAGAAATATCGGAAAAGTAAGAGTCGCTCTGATGTTCGCGTAAACCCCTGTCTGCGTAAAACATACTGTATAACCTGCCATAGTGAAGAAGGACAACAAGGAGAGGAAGAATATGATGATTAAGATGATAAAACAATGATTGGTATACTTATAAACAAAAAACATTATTATTAACAACAGTATTCATTAATAGGCATAAAAATAAAATGACAATAACTTTTATTTTGATTAAACAAAAATGTTTTACTCATTTATTTATTTTTTTGTACCCATTTTAACTATACTTTGATGAAAAAGTTTTATCAATATTGAAAAGGTGTTTCAACTCAAATTAAGTTGTTTTAAAGGGTGTGAGCGCTGCATAAACATGCGTGTAGCGGCCGGCGTTCACGTAGCGCGTGTAGTTGGGAGCTGAACTAACTTGTAGCAAGATCCGGAGCCATATAGATGTTTCAACAATTAATTACTGTTCTATGTTGTATATTAATTAGTTTTTAGGCGCAATTAGACGACATTGCTCTTATAGTTATTTAGTTACTGAAATGGCAACCTACCCAGGTAGATATTTTAAGCCAAGTATGAATGAGAAATTAGTGTAATATGATTGCGGCATAATATTGTAGTGTTGTTACTGACTATGGCTGATATGTTCCTTAGACGTTACTGCCAATTAATAACCTAACTGACAATGATATATCTATGGTATCTACAGTTTAACATGGAGTCCGAACCACTGCCTCTGGATCACGAAAAGGTCTAATTATGAGGATGGTATTTGCGGATGTACTTAGTATGTAGCATGTAGAATGTTGCAATCAATAGTGCGAATGTTAATCCACACCAGAGAATAAATATCCCATGCACCGACCATCGATCATAACTATCCACAATTTGTGACCTCCAAGTAGATGGATTACACGACAAGCCACCGCCCCATTCGGACAGAACTAAGCATAGATACTGCAGATTCTAATAGAGGAACAAATTGAAAATTTTCTAATTTTTTTCTTGATTCTATTTCTATTGAACTACGTTTAAAAATTCATTTTCACGTGCACATTTTAAAAAATATTAGGAAGTCTAACTTTTTCGCAAAGGAGAGAGTTAGAGTCTCTCACATATTTTGTGTGGGTGTTATTGGGTTGTTGGACCATAAGGTGTATACAAACCTCTAGCCTCCAGCCGCTAGCCTCTACCGCCTCGTTCGCTCCGGTCGATTAGAATACGACCATGCCTCATCCCCGACCGCGACACGCAACTTATTGCAGCTTATCGAAATTATTGTCTCCCATTTCGGTCTCGAACGCGTTCCTTCACGCCACCGGCTGGTTTTATTGTAATTTGATTCAGCGTATGAACAATAATTGAATCGCATGATTTGTTGCCGTGAAAACAACCAGCGTGAAACGCAATACGGCGATAAAACGCGAGTAATCGAATTAGAAAAAGTGTTTCAGAAAAGAGTTATGTGTTATCTGTTAGTGTTATATTATTCGAGATGATTAAATTGGTTAAAAAATCACATACAGGAAAATTATGACTTTTATTATAACGTTTTAATAATAACTTATAACAAAGAACAATCCAGCAGGGTAAAATGTTTAGAGAATGTAGACTTTATACATTTCCTAACAATTTGATCCTCATAAACATTTCTTATTTAAATTTATCAATGCTTCAATAGATTTAACACGTCTGTATTTTAATTCGTGTGATGTTACATACGTCAGTCATTAACAAAAAATTACTGTTTCGATGTAGGCCTACAGTACAAAGTTATATTATTAATCTATCAGTAACTATATAAATATTAACTTACAGATCAACTATAATATTATAAAAAACAACTATAAATGCAGTGACAATTGAATAATAGACCTATACATTTTACTTCATCAATGTTGAACTTAGGCAAAGGACAAAAAGTTTCAAATAATTTACTTAGGGTGGTATAGTAATCAAAAACCGTTTACGTTTTTTCATTGTTTAAATTCGCCACACAATTAAAAACTAATGAGAAAACAATTTCACAAAAATGTTTACATTTCCAATCAATGTTTATAACAAATCCGTAGTCATTAAAATACCCCATTCATCGTTCCTAATCGCTAATCCAAACTCATTATGGGCTTAATCTCTTCCTGTGCGGATAATATTCACCATTCGCCCGCAGGTACCGAACGTCATTTCCCATTATTGCTCGACGCGCACTGATCATTCTTTCATTCACCGATTCACCGTTTCGGTTCAACCCATTCAGCAAGCCGTGTGCGCACATACGCGTGCGTGAGCGTCACTGTGAGCGCCCCCAGCAGCTGCACAATTACGCCCAAGTGTTTTTGTTGCGTTACACTTTAAGACATTAACCAGTTAAAGTACAACATCCGGACCTGAGAGGGGCCTCAATTGACCGTCTCTGTCTTGGTCCCTCGGGCCGGATCAGCGACGCCGCCCCGCGACAACACTCCGCGTGGACCACTGGAGGCTGTTCCAAACAGCACCGTTCAGCAAAGAAATTTAAATTTTAAATAACACAGAGTTATATTTTTCTTAAGATATATGATACAGTGTTAGGTTATTTTTATACCCTAAAACAAGCACTGTCCAAACAAAAAGTTTCTCTGTCCAAGGCTTAATTTTTTTGTAATATGGGGTATTCGGACACGAGGAAACGATTGGAGCAGGTCTCAAGACTGGGGAAAATCCGGGTTTCATTCCATAGCCCTTTAAAGTCTTCATGTTATCAATATAAACCTTTTGACATGGATATGTCTAAGCTCTGATGAAGGGGTGTTAGCAGATTTGTGTAACGAAAAGTGCAGCAGAAGTGCTGTCATAAAAGTGCTGTTTTAAAACTGCTCTTAAGATGAACTGAAAACATTCCCTTTAGACATATCCACTATCTAGCCTATTTTCAAACAGAGAAGTAAATACAATCATTTTTTGTAGCTGCAGATAACCAAAACAGCTGATTCAGGTCGTTTTATTTTTCATGGTAAAATTCTCAAAGAATGAATGTTTCATATTTATATTGGTTTGATATAAAAGTTTAAAATAATAGTTTATATATTTTAGTTTAAAACAAATTTTCTTTAAAAGTTGGAAATACAATTTCCAGTAGAAAATGTTAAATAGTTTATTAAAATCTGTTTTACTGAAAATTAAGTTTAAAATCATTTAACATTACCAAGGATAAAATGCATTACAAACCAAAACAGCTGAATAAGTTACATTCGTTAAGACAAGCAATATAATAGATTTTTCATAAATATATAATTAAAAATTAAAATATCTGACCAATTTGTAAAAATTAATACATCTTTAAAAACGCAGAAAGTTATTCTAAAAATCTTCCTTTTTGATAGAAATATTTGTTTATTCTGAAGACTGTAACAAAAATTAATATGAAATTAAATTTCTCTTTTGTTTACAATATTCCGTTTATATCAAAATCATGGTCACAAATTAACGTTATAGATAAACTATGATCGGAAAACATTGGTTATAATTAATTTCATTCAGATGTATTAGTTGTTCTCTTGATATGAATGTGTTTTAACTCAGGGAATACTGATAATTAATTTTATTAAACATATTAAAAATAAATGCATTGCAATAAAGAATTTTTCAATAATTTTTTATAATACATGTATTATTCTAGACATGCTGTCACCGGATAGCTTGGTTTGATATAAAAGTTTAAAATAATAGTTACATTATTTTAGTTTGGTTTAATTTTACAGAAAGTGTTAAACTTACTTTAAGTAACTGTTAAGTAACTTTAAAATTGCTCATGTTATTCCAGGATACAAATCTGGGTCGAATAAGTTAGTGCCAATATCCAAATTCAGACCAATATCCATGCTACGAATGTTTTTCTGAAATATTGCAGAAGTTTGATAAGTATCTTATACATGACTACCTTGAAGGTAAAACATAATATCCCTGCTGACCAGTATGGAGTTCAGGTAAAATAAAAGTACACCCTACGCTATATTTGATTTAACAAAACATTTTGTTCACATATTGGATTTAAAAATCTCATTACATTTCTTGATTTAGAAATATCTTCGACGGTATTGTTTATTCTGAACAAAACTTATTTCAAAATTATGTTATGCGGAAGTAGGCCTAAGTGGGAAGACATTAGACTGGTTCCCTAGGTATTTTTACAATCATTCCCAAGCTGTAAAACATGAACGGAATTGAAAGTGACATTATGAATATAGTCTACGGGATTATTCAAGATAGTAGTTTTGATTCACTATTGGTTTTAATTTACATAAATGTCATCTCTAATGTTAGCTTGAATAGTAATTAATTTCTCTTTGATGATGATACGGATGTTGTATTCACCGGTTCTCGAGGTGGAGAACTGATAATAATTCATTCATAATTCAAAAATTAAATGCTTGCCAATAAACACTTGAGCCCATGACAGAGAGTCATGTATTGACTCTAGACATGTGTTCCTGTGGCGATCCGCGATAGCAGTCTTGCGATACCATTTAGCAAGAAGGGGAGAAGAATACAAACATTTGGGCGTAATACTGGATAAACGACATTCGTGAATCCCTCCCATCCAATACGTAAAACTAAAACTCAAAAGGCTCATTCACGATTTTTCTCAACTCGGGTGAGTTTTGATCGTTTTGACCGTAGGACTATTTTCTTCGCCTAGAGCCGTTGCTCTAACACATCAGCCCTATAATAATCCTAATATTATGAGTATTACACAATTTGTACATAAAACCTCTCTTCATTTGATCATTTAAAGCAATATAACAGGAATATTTACCACCATACGACATATTTAAGTACTCTACTATTTCTTGTTTAACTTTTAGCTCGATGAAGATTTCATATTTTTATAATTAATGTACATATTTTTGAGACATTCATTGCATGAAAAAATTAATGCTGCTCGATGTTAAGAGAAGTGTTTGTGAGTGGCCAATGCGTGTTGAAGGGAGATAAGGATACAGTTACCGTATACGTGAATGCTTTATTTATCTGTTGGCTTCTGATGTCTCTGTTTTTGATTTCAGACTCATGTTTGTTTCTATTCCATTTATATTCTCGTTTTTGTTTAGTTTGTTTTATAACCCGTCATAGTCAATTTTATTATTATAATTATTAGTGGTAGTGAACCAAAGTGTGGACTGCCGTCATGGACTCTTCCGTGCACAGATAAGTAGTCTATGAAGAGAAATATTTTGCTTGTCAATTGTAAACTCCGTGTGCATATTATTTTTAGAATAAATAAATAAAAATAATGTAGTATTGTCAGAGAAACTTAACATTTACTAGTACACAAATAATATATCACAAATAAATTGGTATGATTCAGTTATAATGAGAAGTATTTATCTTTATCAGCATAGGCCGATAGAATCGTTCAGCTGTAGCCTATATACAGCCACTGTTAGGCTATATCTGCATTTTTGTGATAATATTATCTATAGAATTTTGAGATAATATATTTGGTTGATTTTATAGTTGGTTTTTCGTGAATAGTATTGTTATATTTAAACTACTTCTTACTGATGGGTAAGCCAAATAGGTCATACGTGAACCCAGAGTATATTAAAATATAAATAGGTAACTAAACAAAGCATCAGAGTGGCTGTTTGAACGATTTAGATATAAATTGTGTTTACTCATGAATTTCTGCTATAAACTATTGTAGTTAACCTATTGATTTAATTTGAAATCCTAAATGTATATTCTAATTCAATACTGAAACATGCTAGCTCAATTTTGAATACAGTGAATAACTTAAGGAAATTACTCAATATATTGTATTGGACTTTTTCAACTCGTATGTGTTTTTAACTACACGTTTCTGGAGGTGGAGATATTCCTCCTTTTTTCAAGCGATAAAAAAATTTTAATGTTTTAATAAAATTTGAATGTTCAGATTACAAATACATCTATCAATAGATAAGTATAGTATTATTAAACAGTAGGTAATTATAGTATTAAACAGATTATAGTAAATATCTTTAACTTAAACTTTCAATTTTTAGTGTAAATTATTAGTCACTTAAAAACGGAGGAGCTTCTGCTCCTCCTGAAATGTTGTGCAATTAAAAACAGAGACGTGTTGGAAAGGTCCAATAAAATATATTAAATAATTTATAACCAAGGCCACCATGATTTTGAAAGGTTCCGCAATATGGAAATGTTAAACAGGATTCGATCTAGTTATATGCATGTTTAATCGTTGCTATCTTTGGCAATGTTGAAGAGTTCATTTAGTATAATATATATTTTATTAGGTTTTTTGGTAAATCTGTTACCTTTTTAACTTTATTTTTAACAACATTTTAACAAAATGTGTTTTGTAATTCAGCAAAAACTTGCTATCATACGATTATCATCATGAAATAAAAAAAATCATAACTGAATAAAGCATTTCTATAAAATATAGTTTTAATTAAAATACAGTTTAATAATAACCCTTTCATTAAGGGCTAGGCTGCAAAATAAAAAGTACATGCCTAAAGCTATGGCATTTTAATCATACCAAAAAAGTATAAACTCCAAATATCTAGGCATATCTAATTAATTAGTCTTAAAAATGTTTGAAATTATTTAAGTCAGAATGAGAAACGTAATAATTAGTTTAAAACCTCTTGTCATTAGTTTGTTCCAGGTTTAAATTTAAAATTTACTATATGATTGCCCAATCAAGTGCAAATATGTATGCATTCTCTGCAATTTCAAATTTATGGTAAATGGAATGTTGTAACAGTTTCCAATAAACACAACAAACTGTACATGTTTTAATTTCATTCAATATGCAATAACTTCTTTATGTTGTAAATAGTAAAAATAATTCTAAAACTAAGAGGATTGTTGCGAATAAAAACTCAAGCTTGTGTATATAGAATTGTGCTGTTTTATTTTAACTTTGCACAAATACTAATTCTCATATAAATAAAATATAATAATCTAGCCTTTAAATTAATAAATCTTATTTACATATGTATAAATGACAACAGTTAATTTACAAATATTTAAACATATATACAACAATATTTACACTTAGATAACAAATTCGTTTGTGATTTTTTAAACCATAGAAAAATACATACAAGAAGTAAAGAATACTGTAGAAAAACAATATTAATTGTTTTAGTAAGTTCTATAAATAGGAAACAAAATTATTAACACATAATTTTAACAAAAATTTAAACAAATTGACAACCTTTTGAAGACAACTCTGTTAAACAGTGTAGGAACATAATTTTTCAAATGTATAAAACATCAAAAATACAAAAATTAAGAAAATGGAAAAGATTTTACAGTACACAAACATATAGATGGCCAAAAAATAAATACACAAAATTAAAATACTGGTTCATTGACAATTCTCGGATTTTAGCCTTAAAGCTGATTTGACATAAAAAATGTCACAGTATTTATATTAATAAACCTATGACTAAATACTATTTTTTATAATTATAATTTTAAAAGCTGCATTTTTATCTAGGACAGACCAACGTTCCTCGGTGTTTCGGACTGTTGGCCTCAATAAAATAATAATAAAAAATTCCTAAAATAATGACCTCCTAAATTTATCCAGGAGGGTAAATTCTTTTTACATTGTTTTGTACTAAAATCATCTAAAAATACCAGAACAAACAAGTTAAAATTAGTTCATCTTTACGCAAAGACGGAAAACGGATGGATCTTATCTCAGGGTGATCTGGTTTCGAAAAATAAACTGTTTGTTTGGAAACGTCTCAGAATGTCGGAAGGAGGTAAAAACAATAAGTAGTGTCATGTCAACGGACGGACTAACAAACAAACAACACCTGTGCAAAAATATCACGTTACGGTTGCGGATAGTGTTTTAGCAAAACAGGCAATTAGGCAAGTTGGCCGGTCCGGCGGCGGCGGCAACCTACAGGCGTCTCGGGGCTGGCCAAGGCTCCTACGAGATGTCATGTTGTGGATGAAATAATATGTTGGTTGTGGATGAAATGTTTTATGGTGGATGAAATATTATGTGATTCGTGGATGAATATTTTGATACAAATTAGAGTTTTATCGAGCTATAAATTTGAGTTATATCTAAGAAACTCAAATTAAATTTAAAATATAAAATAACTTAATTTGTTATTTATACATCAAGAAAGACAGTTTCCAACAAGGTTTAGAAAAGTATCTTTCAGTCATATACAAACTGGATAGTGATAGTACAAAGTATGTTTTTATTAGAAGAAAATAAATAAAATATTACGAATGCTATATTGTAGAATCTTAAAAAACTTTTAGAATTAAATACTTTAGTAACATCTGTCTATGACCTTCAATTACAAAATCACAAACGAATTCTGCTGGTCCAAACCTTAACGACATATTCACAATAATGTTACAGGACAATTTACAAAACATCTTAGGCTAAATTAAGGCATCGACAGGGAATTAAGTTCTTTCATTTACAATTAATTCTAATAAGGAATCATTAAAAGTTAATATCAAAATAAAGGTACAAATTCGTTATAATGTACATCTATTAGATAATAAACTTACAGTGATTATCGCCTTTCACATTTTTTGAAATAAATACAATATCAACACGAATCACATCCGAACAAATAAATAAGAGATCAATAAGGACTCACTTTGGTAAGGTTGTAGAGGTTGTGAAGCGGCGACTAGCTGGAGGGCCGTGACAAGACGGTGACGGGTTTGTAGATGGGTCTGGGCTCCGGACTACTGCTGCACGACGAGGACGCCGTCGTGGAAGTGGTGGGTAGCGTCGCGGCGGCCATGAGCTGCTGGTGCTGCAGGGAGTTGCGGATGCTGCTGTACAGGTCGTAGCTGGGTGGGTACAGGGCTGGGCGGAATGTCGACGAGGTGTCGCCTAGGAGGCGGTCTACGGAGAATCCGATGGCCGGGGTCAACGGCGTAGGCTTAGGGAGGGGTTGAAGAAGAGCTGGGTACGGGTACCCCGCCGGGAACCTGTGGTAGAGAGCCGGGTTGCAGTAGAACTGACCTAAAGACGACATCCACGGAGCTGGGAACGCCCCGGCTGCTCCAGCGGGTCCTATACCTCCTGGGTAAAGCGATCCTGCGCCGAGAACCACTGACCTCTTGAAAGCTGCGAGTCTGCTCCTCGACGCTGCTGTCGACCTCCTCCTCAACTTGCCTGTCGTTCCTCCGATGAAGACGTCCTCACTGCTGGGGTCCAACATCCAGTAGTTTCCTTTACCGGGGTCGTCATAGTGACGCGGGACCTTCACAAAGCACTTGTTCAAGGAAAGGTTATGCCTTATTGAGTTTTGCCAACCTTGCTTATTCTCCCTGTAGTAGGGGAAGTTTCTCATGATGTACTCGTAGATCCCGTTCAACGTAAGGCGTTTTTCTGGACTTTGCCGGATCGCCATCATGATGAGAGCGTTGTAGCTGTATGGTGGTTTTTCGTTCTTTTTCTTCTCCTCGGGTTTGTCCTCCTTTTCAGCAGGTCGGTTAGTACAGTCCAGAGGAGGAGGAGTGCCGGTTCCTGTGACGTCCAGGTCAGACTCCAGGTCGCTGACGTCGCTCCCGCTCGAGTTGCTTGGAGGAACGCAGCTCTCAGGCATCTCAGGTGGGCACGGGCTCGGCGGCTGGGAGGCTGTCTCGGGCAGGATAGAACTGATGCTGAAAGAGGATTTCAGCGGGGTTCGCGCCATTATGGGTATACCGTATGGTAAAACTTCAATTTTCACCATTGTTCATTCGGTACGAATAAAACTAACGAACTTTTTTTAAGTCTCTATACCTTCACTGGAACACAAATAAACAGCACTGTTATCTGGACTTCCCGAAGGCACAAACACACGATAAGTAAAGCTTGGATCCGTTTTACATAGCAAAACGGAACGGAACACAACGCTTATGTAACGCAGCACGGAGATTGAGATGTGGCTCGTACAACGGCTCTATCGCTACTGAACGACCTGTCTGGTTTGACAGCTGTATACTCGGCGCATAGCGGGGAGTCTGAGGCCACGCCCCCAACGGTTGGCTCCGCCCATCGACCAATCACATCGCGATGTTATCCCCTCCACCGTGACCTGTGGACAAACATGAACCCCTATGCTCTAATTGATACAACACCCGTCAGACGGTGTGCGGGGCAAATGGCCTATTTTTAGTTGTATCCACCTTCGGAAACGATTCTATCCACGAGGTTTGTCGGTTTATTGACGCTGTAATGTGGCTCGAGCTGAACTTCCGGCGGACATTGGGCGTTACTTCCGATGTCCTCGCGACCAATGGATAAATATTG
This sequence comes from Nephotettix cincticeps, assembly GCA_023375725.1. Classification (NCBI taxonomy): domain Eukaryota; kingdom Metazoa; phylum Arthropoda; class Insecta; order Hemiptera; family Cicadellidae; genus Nephotettix; species Nephotettix cincticeps. The sequence continues at coordinate 128,374,238 of CM041791.1, read as the reverse complement.
CGCCCATACAACCTGTTACCTATTACCGCAGTAACAATCATCCATAGAATATGCACTATATATAAAAGGCATTACCTACTTACAAATCAAATATCAATTTTCAAAAAATCGCACACACTATCCTATGCTATTATAAAATTATCATGACAAAATAATGTTTACTCGAAAGTTCTAATTAGCTATTATAAGTACTGTATAACAGTATGCAATTTTATCACTGTACACAGTAGATCTACCAGAGTAAATAAAGTTTACCAAGAATTTTAAGATACCAACAATTCGTTGGCTACGTTTCTAACATCAATTTACAATGTAACAAGATATTAGGCTATAAGTTAAAAGAGATGGTCGGTGACATGATAGGCCTACTCTCTGGTGTAGATTAACGTCGGCATTATTTAATATTATATTAATCCGTAAGGACCATCCTCATAATAAGACAAGTTCGTCATTTAGTGGTTCGGATTTCACGTTAAACTGCAGGTCCCTTAGATGCGCCATTGGCTGTTCTGCCATTATTTAAGGAAATATCGGAAAGGCCGTATTTCAAAAGCTAATCTAATTATAAAACTGTCTAGGGTTTAAAATATATTAAAATTCATTCTTTAAAACATTATTATCTTTTAAAATTTAAATAAATTAATATTGTTAAAACGAGACTAAAATACAATATGCCACATCTGATGAAAACTTTTAAGTATCTCTTATTTAAATAATTTAGGCTAGATGCACGTAGAATATAGGCCTAATCAAAACTATTACACATTAATTTGTTGTGGCTAATTTTTTATAGAACCACATTGGAAAATAAATCAATAAAACTTTAATACTAACTCAATAATATTAATGTATCAACGACATATTAATCTTTCCCAATTGCATACATATTTCTATCGTTTACGTGACTTGAATTTTGAGTTTTAATATCGTTATTATGACACAGCCTATTCAAGACAACTGATCTGTGGTGACGTATAAATTAGATCACGGACTTAAAATTTAAAACAAAAACATGAAGTGAAATACTTCATTTGCCTCCAAGCCAGAAAGAGCAATTGACATTTTCAAAAAAGATCATGCATTATAGTCTATTAAACACAATTGTCCATACAAACTTCATGCTTTAGACAAAAAATACCATTAAAATGTATAAATTTATCCTACAAGTAGAATATTTCAAAGAACAGTAATAATAAATTGTAAAATCACAGCAAGCTAAAATTAGATTGAAGATACAAGCAAGAAAAATTCTAAATACATACATGCAAGTGAAAATCTAAAATACATGCATAAAACAACTCCAAAACATCACAGCAAAACAGCAGTTGCAAAAATAACAATAATAAATACTATGAATACTACAACAATTATTAATTTACTAACAAATATCCTTACTACCCCAAGAAATAAAAAATGTAAAAGAGAAATAAGATGCAAAACCAAGAGATTAAAAACTTAACTCTTAAAAGTATTAAAGTTAAGTGTTTTGGCATGCTGTGGAATTTTGTTGAAACATTTTATACCTATCACAAGATAGCTACTTTTGGTCTTACTTAATCTGGTACAAGGTATTTCTAATAATTTATTATTCCTAGTCTGGATGCTGTGAATATTGCTTCTTAGTTGCAGTCTATCTATCTCTGCAGTGGCTGAAGTAATCTGCACCAGCCTATATTCTGATTGTTTTCTTTTGTAGGAGCAAAACATCATGCACCACTATACTGTTTTCCTAAGCATGATGCCATAATTCAAAAGGGACTGAAATAGTCCAAAATACATAGTTCTGACATAATTGGATGGGGCAAAGCCCATCAGCCTTCTAAACAGAAACACTATTTTAGTTTTAGACAGTCTGGTGCAGAGCTGGTCAGTGTGGGGCACCGATGAGAGATTCTGGCCAAGGACCACTGTAAAAACTTGCTTTGTAAAGACCGTTCCAGATCACAATCTTGCTAGTAATTTGTTACAAATTTGGGCTATTAAATAAATAGTCTAATTTAATTCGGTTTGAAATCTGTGAAAACATATTTACATAATACTGTGTTAGTTACGGTACTAGGCCTATAACAAAAGTAAAATTGAGTAGGGCCAACATAGAATAAGAAAGAATGTTCTTACGTAAATCGCATTATAGGTAAAGGAACTTTTGTATCTTGACCAAAAAACCCAGAATGATTATAGCAGACAGAGATTCAGACATGTCATTCATACGAAATACCTCCTCTACCCCGACACCATGTCAAAACTAGTGTATGAATCAGGTAGGTTTGAGTGCATGTGTTACCACACAGATGAAAATAGTATGAATGAACTGTCCGTACCCACCCCTACCTCCTACCTCCAACCTGTCTACCTTCCCAAAATTGGAGTATAAGTCAAGGTTTGGGTGTAGCCTACAAAATGTGTTACAGTACCATGCAATGGATCAATGATCTGTCTGCAAAGGTTCAAAGATGTTTATTGCCGTTCAATAAATAAATAAAATGGGTAAGGTAAACATATTAAATAGACCAATTAGCTCAACTAGAAATAAGTATATTACATAAATTCAGTCAATAACTGTGTATATTATATACAGTTCATGTGTTATACAATAAATGTGATGTTACCGTCATAAGTAAAATAACTGTCATTAAAAGAAGGAAGACTGTAAAGACGGTAGAAAATAGGAATGAGAGGAATTCACCCTATGGTGTGGATTAATGGATTAATTTGGTTAATTTCGGTTGTACCAATTAGTTCGTGTTAGTAAGGACAGCTTCTTCAAATTCCTGGAGACTGTGGAAAGGATTTTCGGACAACCAATCCCTCAGGATGGTTGAGAATTTGGAAGGAGGTAAAGCCCGTATCTCAGCTGGCAGTCGATTAAAAACTCAAACCAACAACAAAGAAGCTTTTCGGTGTACAGCCTGGGACAAATAGTTTATCGCTAGACCTGGTTATGTGGTTATACACCTCGTTTACACATGTTCGATGGCCTAAATGTGCTTAACTGACAACAAATATTAAAAATGAAAAGATAAAAGATTGTACATGGTGAGAAGTCAACGAAAGTTTACAGTGATCAAGCCCTTCCTCTCCCAATCCCGAGTAATGTCATACCAAAGCTAGTGTATACGCCAGGTAGATTTGGGTATAGGCCCTAGGTAGGCCTACGAAGCTTGGGTGAATGAACTGTGTGCATCTACCTCCCCCACTCCCTAAATGGTCCAGTAACATAAGATAATGGCTGCGATGGCCCCCCTTAGTTTGCCCAGGCACACGCCCTTGTTCAATTGTTCAACAATCAATTGGCAGCTCGTTTCCCCGAACTGCTCGTAAATCTTTGAACGATGGATGTCAAAACGTGCGGATTATGTCTATTGTTTCATGTAAACACCTTTACAACCTGACGTTGTTAGCGGTGCTCGGACATCGCCCGCGGACAGTTAGAGGGGTTGGGGACAATGACCGATGACGGGGTGTACCTACGGCTATATTCAACAAGCCTAAACATAGACCTATACATTTTAGCTTTTTATAGTTTACTTATTTGACATAATGTTCCTATTTTGTTTTGTCTATTACCACATGATTATGATTAGAATCTAAAATTATTCTGGGTTGAAATTATCTACACACAAAAAACTCTAATCATCATAATGTTTTAACGGTTTAAACCTATACTGAACAATTTTTGTAGCTTCTACATTACTTCCAGTATAGATCAGTTATCGAAAGGTTCCTCCAGGCAAGAATCGGGGTTTTCATCTATTGGTTCATCTATACTTTGTTCATTGAGTGGTCAAATTGAAGCTCCACTCTCAAAACCTATGTCGGTTGAACAAAAATCAAACGACGAAGAAAAGAATCCTATGTTCTCATGAATCGCTCGTCATGGACTGGTTCTTTCTAGTAACACAATATGTAACTTTAGGGAGGGATTTAAGAGAACGGACTGTAGAGCAAAATTTACATCTAATTAGTAACAAATAATTTCGTAATGAAATAAAATACACTTATAACAATGAAGACATACAAATAAATTACATGAGTCTACTAATTAAATTCTGTAGATTGTTAGGTTAGCAGGGAATAATAATTTTGTTCTGAACGAAAACAGTTTTCATGGAATTTTACTATTAAATTTTTATGCTCTTTATAAAGTTCAATAGAAAGAATTATTGAAGTGAGAGAGATTATCAGGGCGGTTTGCGCTTTGGGGGGGAGGCTGTGGTGGATAAGACAAGTATAAACAATTATGAGAATTGAAAATAAACCTTGTCCACGATCTACACAATTTAAAAAATGTGAAACAAGTTTAGTTTGAACGGATGTTTCACTGGAAGAATAATTTGAACCTATCTCTATACCAATTTCTCCAGAAAGGAGTTTGGTCGGTAAATGTGTAAGTCAAACCTAAGGGCTCAATCCTTGGCCCTATTTATTTTATTTGTTACGGATATTCATAATTGTGTATCAGACTCAAATGTGAGCGTTTATACTGATGGTAATTCTTTTACCTTTTCAGATTCCTCAACATAAGATCTGGAGTATGTTATTTTCATACCTCTTACAGGGAAATTTTCTTTTTAGCTATCCGAAGCAAACCCAGCTAACGGTAAATTTCTTGAAAACGAAGCCTCTAGCTCGTTGAGTTTCGGAACAGGGACCTAACACACAAGAAAGCAACCCATGTAGTATCCATCCCCCGAATAACTCAGCCATGGTAACTTTGTCCTTCGAAATTTTAAAACTCCTTTTTTGTCTTCACTGATGTTCTCTTCACAGCTTACTTTTGAATCATTCACTCCTATCTGTCATATGGAGCTGTCATTTGCAGTGCGAACTGCAAAAGAAAACCTTAACAGTAATGTTCTAAATACCACAATAATCTTTTGCATAACCAATTATTGCATAACCTATAACATATTAATTTTTATTTCATTTTATATTCTTAAAAACAAAACATTTTCTTAAGTCATGTTTTTAGTGTGGCTCCCCAATCTACCTCATATCTCCTGTACCTAAAATTCACCAATGATACTATAATGGTCTACTTAGTGTCTAAAAATCGCAGGTGGTGAGAGTGGAAGAATGTCTCTCCTGAAACCAAAGAGTCCGCGGAAGCGAACAAAATTTGTACAGATTTTACACTCATTGTAGTTTCCAAAGCGATTGTCTCGCTTCTCGCCTGGATTTCGTCTTTCTTTTAGGTCCTTTGCTAACAAAAGCTAGTCGTTAAGGGCGTCTTTGTCAGAGTGACTCCCGGTGGCGGACTCGGACTCGACCCCGAGACCTCCTGGCAGCGTGCAATCGATTCCCTACACAACTGGACGGTAGCTAGTTGCAATTGTTGCCTGCAGGGGCGCTAGCTGGCTTCTGGATCACGTTCAAGTAGAAAGTCGTAAAGTGGCTTTGTCTGAAGGTCTATGTCTAATTGGAGGAAACGATTGTATGTTATTTAAAGACTAAGCTATTTTGTGACTACTAGAATTAGGCATGATTAAAAACCAAGGGAGATTATTAAGGCAAAGGTGTTGGTGTGGAAGATATTCTGATGGTACTAAAAACAAATATTTATAACTAGCCTACAGTTTAAGTTAATATTGATTCAACTTCTAGTTAAATATATTATGAATTAAAATAAACTGATCACGTGCTTTTGGCTTTTGGATTATATAAACTGATCTAACTTTATGATTCAGTGACTAAGAAGTAATGAGTTTTTGTTGCCAACTTACATTATTAACTTAAATCAATTTAAAACCTAAAGCTAGTCAATTGTAACAATCCATTATGTTGAGCGATTTCCTATGTCTTAGATTTTAAAATTTATTTATGGCCCATAAAGTATTACTATTTAAAATATATTAAATATTCAATCATTTGAGGGGGGGAGTTGGCAACAAGACCAAAATTTCAAACAGTAATGTCATTTGGTTAGTGATGTTATATGGTTAGTGATGTCATAGGTGGGTTATAAGAACAGCTGTTTCGATGAACTGAAAACATTCATTAGAATTTGAGTTTTCGCTGGATGTGTACGATTTGGGCCCCGTGACACCAAAAATTGTTTTTTACCTCGGGGCGGGGGAGAGTTATTTTGGTTTCAACCACAAACTTTTTACATCTAGTAAGAGAGTGTGTGGAATAAAATAAATTTATCAATTAAATTTTAATGACTATTTGAAAGGATACTTTTCAAATGTTATTTATAACATTATTTAAGAATACGATAATCTAAAACTTACCACTAGACGCCTACATTTTGAAGTAACAAACAATGATTACTTTATCCGATCAATTGTTGTAGGGGCTTGCTTCAAATTTAAGAGGTAACAGTTAAAAATTCTGGTAACAAATTTCAAATTCTAGAGGCTCGAGTGTACAAATAAAAAATATTCGTATTTCAGGAGCTAAATTTTATGTAAGTAGTAATTTTAACTACAGTATATATCTTTTTTTCGAATATTGTATGTTTTCAGGAAGCAGGAGAAGTGGTTATAGAGAAATTAATAATTGAATGTGTTTTTGAATTACCGAAGATCTAAAGTAGACCCTGTATGACATTTCTTCTTATTATTCAACATAATGAGACAGTGTCGCGCGTGTATTTAGGGGGTTTCATGAGGTATTATTCTCTTGAGCTGTATATTTGTCGCCATTCACTTCAATCACCCCGTATTTGTTACAATCTATCATTGATCAGCGGCTGATATGTTGCTGTTTAGACCGGGTATTTCCACCTGGTGAGGACTTCCCTGTACCCCTTTAGCTCCTAATCATTGACAGATTATCTTGTTTGCCGTCTTCAAATACGTAAAGAGTTACTGACAACTATGAAAAACAACAGGAACTATTAATAGGAAGAGCCCTTCAGGCTCGGTATGAGATGCTGAGTCATTTTTTCAGTAATTAGCAAACTATACTGAAGTTACAGCTCTAATTTAATTAATATTTGAATAGGTGTATAAGCAGCTACAGATATTAGTTGGATCTGTATTGAAATCAGTATAAGAAGTGTTTTTTTAAATTTTCGATTTGATTCTTAAAAAAATGTAAAATTCCAAACATGATTCTTGATTTGAATTTTTATTACGTTGATTACGTTTATAATAATTATAATTAGCATTAATTATTATCAACAGATACTTGATAAGAATCAAGCCTATAAATCTCATGATCAGTAACCTCTGAATCACTGTGCACTACTATAGAGGTTTGAATTACCCGTAGGACTACTGTCAAGTGATCATTTAGTTATAATTTCATCCACGGGTTTTGAACCATGTTAAGTTCATTTTTAAGCTAAACGTTCAGCTTTTTTCATACATTATTTCCTCATGTTGGTAAAATTCAACAGCTATGCTTAATTAAGAACACCGGACACCGGAGCAGTTAATAGATTGATAGTTCTTTCTTGATTATAGTTAACAAATAATACTTCATTGGATTTCTCCAACATGAAGAAAAATCTATACAAAAGCTATTTTGAGCTTGAAATTGAACTCAATATAGTTCGAACCCCGTGGTTGCTATTATAACTCTAGGATCACCTGGTGGTTAATTTAAACCTTTTAAGGTAAAGTCATAGAGTTTACTTAAAACACATTTATTAGATATAATTCACTTGATCTTAACGTTTTTTTCAGTAAAGGAATAGTAGGATAAGTCAAACATGTTACCACTCTGAAAAGACAAGGTTCATGCCACTCGGCGTGGTCACATTATTGTTAATATTGGCATACTTTCGCCAGAAACTCGAAAATAATAATAAAAGTTAATACCTTTAGTTATTACCTTTTATGATAACGTGTACTTTGTAACTGTATAACCTATTTATATAACCTTTGTATAACATTCCTCATATTTAGAAAGCCTAAATTGAATTTTTGTGACACGTTTATACTTGATATTCTCTTGATGCACATTTTTGAAATCTGCATCCTTTAATGTTGTTGGGTCTATTCTTTTACAAGATTGTACAGACAAAACTCTAATTTTATGTATATAGATATGACATTTTAATATGAATTATAGCCATATATTTATAATTGGCTTAAAATACCTACCTGGGTGGTAGGTATTTTACCCCATTTCACTAGTAACTAACTAATGAGAAATGAGTGTAAGATTATTGTGGCGTGATCTTGTAGTCTTTTTACTTACTAAGGTTGACGTGTTCGTTAGACAGGACTGTTAATTAATAGCCCGACAGTCAATGTTATATGGCTACAGTTTATCGTGGAGTTCGAACCACTGCCTCTTAATAACGAAATGGTCTAATTATGATAATATTTTCGGATGGACTTAGTATTCCATAGTGCGGATGTTAATCCACCCCAGATAATATTCCATCTACCGACCATCGCTTGTAACTATCCAAAATTCGTGACCTCCATATAGCTGCCATCAGGACAGGACACGCCACCTTTCCAGACAATGGCCTTATCTTGACAAAGAATTACGTTTGGAATCATTTATTATTTTCATTAAAAGGTAATCATTTGTTTTTCTACTGACTTTATAGTAAGTGAAAAAACTATAGTTAATGAAAAATGTTTGTATTTACTTCCTTGTGGGAAATAGGTTAAATCGTGGATGTGTATAAAGGGAATGTTTTCAGTTCATTTAAACAGCTGTTCTTATAACCAAACTATGACATCAATAACCAAATTACGTCATTGTTACACATTTTGGTCCAGCGAATTGCCAACACCACCATGTCAAAAACAGTACAAAGCAGATATTTCATTTGGTCCCTAGTCCTTATTCCTTATTTTTGAGAGAGGTAATTGAACTTCCTATGCATGTTGGGCACACGTATCATACCTGAGCTGAAGAGGAAAAGCGTTCCTTAAAATGTTACGTTTCAGTAAGACGAAGCCATTGCTCACACTGCAAATGAAGTAATGGAAGTTGTAACATAATATTACGTGGTTGCCATTTTAAGTTTGGTGACATTTACACAGTTCTTCTGACCTCAGATCCTTTTCTCCTTTGGGGATTTCTAAAATCAAAATTGTACAAACAAACCCCGTACACTAGAACATCTGAAAGTGGGATAACTCAAGTAATTGCTTCAATCATCCTCTAAATATTGGGCAAGGTCTTCGATAGTTTTATTGAGAGACTGGAAGAGTGTATAGCTGGGAATGGACATCACTTGAATGATAGGATCTTATCTTTAAATAGGATATCTGTAATCCTTTCGTATGTTATTTGCAATAAATAATGAGTTTTTACTTTATCGTAATTGTTTGTTTGTCAAATATAATTAGTAAAAAGATCATAAAAAGTTTTACAAACCATCAAGTCATTTTCAATAGATAAACGTCAGCTATTTTTCGTACTCACTTTGTATTCTACAATATATTTTGGTCATATACCTATAGAAAAAAGAACCTCTACCAATTTAGGTTATTGTACTGTTCAATATTTAGACTTAAGATTCATGAGTGTCTAAAGTTAGAAATTAAATATTTATAGTTTAGGTTCCACGAATGGTCAAATGACCTCTCTCGTCAAAGCCCCCTTGTCCAACTATACTCTGTCCTACTTTTCCCGGCGGCTAACAACCTAGAGGTTCCAAATCCAGCAATTTAAAAATGTTTGAGCATTTCAAGGTATTTGAAGCTAAACAAAAGATGAATGTATGTTTCCAGTAACAGAATTACACAAATAGATCAAGGTTGAGATTAAGTGAGGGAGTTCCGGGCACTAATGGTGTTGACACTGTCGTTCGATTTTGTGGCACAATAAGTTATATAAGCCACTACAACATACACGGCCGCGATTATAATCATTAATGGAATTCCTAATAATACGGAAGATTGATTGATGTCATTTATACGCTGTAAGGTCTAGTAGGTCTTCAAGTTTGGCAATACTGTAGTTGTACAGCTTTTATAAAACCTTCAAAACATCCATGAAGCAAACAACGAATTGGGTTAAATGGGGGTTTAACATAAGAGTTTATTCGATTTATTTGTACTTGTTTATGTAATTAATTTTTTCAAATGTGCCTATGAATTTACGAAATTATGGAATTTCCTTACCCTTTCTGTTAAAATATTTTTAGCTATTTTAAAGTGTTCAATAAGTCCGTTCCTCTATCTAGCAAGTTTTATATCTCGTGATTGGATCAGAGGAAAATCCTTCAGGACCGTGGCGTGTCCTGAAATCAAGCTACTTGGAGGTCACGAATTTTGGATATTTGTGAGCGATGGTCGGATACTATGTTAATCCGCAAAGACCATCCTCATAATTAGGTAGTGGTTCGGACTAAACTGTAGCTCAACATTTCACTACTTAACTAACTTATTTTTTAGAGACACCGACCCTATCTATGTGTATATTTTAATGTAAATATGAGTATAGGATGACTATTATGAATGAATTTTACGACGTTTTTATGTAGTTTTGGATCAGCTGTTTTATTTGTCAAATGGCTTATTGATAAATGACAACTGGATCCAGTAGCGAAAAATCCCAAAATGGTGTCAAGTTTTCCTCAGGATCGAACCGGCGACCTTCAGATTATGAAGCGGGTACTGTGAACCACTGAACCACCCATCCAGTTAAATAATACTGCTATACTCGTCATTACTTCTGCGATATTACTGAAGAACACCAACAATTTGAAGTTGTGAATTAGACCAGGAAAATCAAAACTAAAGCACATTTATCACTAAGTATACCGGGTGTCCATAACAGATTCTTAGGTTTTAAAACAAAGCTTATGGTTAAACAAATACTGTTATGAACTATACCATTGGAAAGAAACAGCCTTTAAGTTTCTTTTCAACTCCTATAGATGTTCAATCTGCCGGCCTTTAAAACAAAACATATTTCCAAGCGAAGCTGCAGATCAGCTCAATCGTTAGCTATCATCTGCTGACGGATTGAAACCACTGCATTTAGGTAAATTTCATGCCGCTTTAAATTGGCGATACAATGGCAGGATGTGTAGGAGCAGCGTTCCTTCTTAAATGCCTTCATAACTCACACTTAACAGTTATCAATGATAAATTTTGTACGTATTTTAAAACATAAAATGGTTTTTATTTAACTAGAACCATTTTTAAAACTAGACAACAAAATCTTAAAAGTGACAACAATGATGTGAAATACATGATTATAAAACTTAACTAACTGTTATTTCAACCCATGTTTTCTTAAATAGTGTACACGTAAAGTTAAATTAAATACAAGCAAGTAATAAAACCTGATGAATATTTTGTGTACACCCGGTATATCTTCCCAAAGAAATAATTTTTACGAGTTGATATTTAATCATAAAAAGATTCCTATCAGTTCTACTATTTCGTACCACTAAAGACGAATCCCTCTAACGCCGTATAACAAATGGGTTAGAAGGTCGTTTTAACAAAGTCAATTTAACTCCAGAAGTAAATAAAGGCTTTATCAGTTCTCTCATCATCCGAGGCAACAACAAGGGAAGCCAGACTAGTTTTGTTTACAACTGTTTGTTTACGGGTTTCCCGAGTATCAGCAGGGCATAGATTACGCGTCAACAGCACACTAATGTGTCCCCTGGCCTGCCTTCAGAGACACACGCCTACACGCCTACACGCCCACACCAGAGCAAACAGTCAATACCCTCGCTTTGTGACTTAAAAATTCATGTGAAACACTTTCAAGTCTTCCCAATAAAATAATTGGATTTCCAGCAATTTCCATTTTATTTTTGTATTATCAACAGTGGCATTTATTTTTAAGTTTTGTCCAAACCCTGGTATTGTTATTACCCAACGTCAAGCTGTAATAGGATGTTATTATGACCTTTCCGAAATGGTGACCTACCTTAGTAGGTATTCTTAGCTAAGTATGAAGGAGGAATGGGTGTAAGGTGATTGTGGCGCGATCTTGTAGTCTTGTTACTGACTAAGGCCGACTTGCTCCTAAGACAGACTGTCAAATTAGGATTAGGAGCCCCACAACCAATGATATCTAACGGAACTACAGTTTAATGTGGAATAAAAATTTTGAATTTTGTCTCTGAATTACCAAGTATTTTACAATTTTGTTTGAAACTAAACAAAAAATAATTTTACTTCTATAGAGGTGGAACTATGATAATATAAATTACAGGAGGACTACTGCATCTCCAAATTCGTAACAAAACAGCTTGCATATTACCTCCATAATTCCTTATTCTGGTGAAGCCAGATTTATACTCTACTAATAGGCTTACTGTAATTTTAAATCCTAATTTTGTTTTTTACGAAAAGGTACAATTATCATCAATTTGTATCATAAATTACATGGAGTATTCGATATTACTTTTCAACTCAAAATGTAAATAACCATTAACATCCTTAGTTTGTAGACAATTGTGTATCACGTTTTGCTCCTCACATGGGAACAGCCCAGTCAACTTAGCCTACACTACACTCTACCACAGCTTAGGTCTAACAGCGACCTCTTGTAATATCGAATATGATACTCCCGAGCAATCTGTTATTGTTTGTGGGGAGAAGTGGCAGTGGCCTGCAGGCTCAAAGGTTGTTTGTAAACTGTGATGATGGATGCCAGGCGCTTCGGCTAAACACAGAACGTTGTCTGATATCCGCGCCACCCGCGGCCACAGTGTTTGTGGGGCTGAGGTTACGAAGGACATGTTGGAGTAGATTGACTTGGCTGACGCGTCATGTGCGATTGCACAAGAAAACTTTAATTTGCTATTACAGTACCCTTGAGCTAATATTATCTTACCATCCACACTTCAAATTATATGCCTACAAAAATTAAGGGCAATGTTTACCGATTGGATCATTGCTTAAAGCTTTAGAAACTGGCTAATTAAGGGAAGAACATCACCCAAAATATTTTTTATTGTCAATTATAATTGCTTGTTTCTTTCTGAAAATGGCAATATAAAACACTTAACTATTTTAAATATCAATTGTTTAAGTTGTTTAAAAAATAATAAGTGTCCGCGTGTACCAACGGGAGGAGCTTCATATTGTAGTTTCATATTCTTTTTATTTTCTAATTCAAATCCATATCAGCCAACATAGAGCTAGGGGCCTTCTAAACATAACTGTGAGTAGTCTAAAATGATCTGCATGTAGTGTCCGGCATTCAATACAATTGCCGGCATTCCCGGCAATTGTATTTTTCCACATTTTTACCTGTACCTCCACTTTCAGTGAAGATAAACAGCTGATTTTTCTGCTAATTCAGTGTTATAATATGACACTCCCGTACTAGAATAAAGAGAACCTCCATGGAAATACAAGAAATAAAATTATAACTAAAAAAATAAACAAAACAACCTTTTTCGTTTATTAAAAAACACTGTATTTTTTCTAAAGCAGTTACAGTATTAATTCTAGTACAGGGTCTTCATAGTATCATGTAGAATAACCTGTAACATTTTTAGGAATAAATATTGAGTATTTATTTGGAAACAGGTACATACATTTTGCCGATTATTTATTTTAAAACATAGGGGGACGTTCTTCCCTTAAGTTAAAAGCATAATCAACAACTTCATTGTTAATTTGCTGGTGACATTAATCCAAAGTTAGTCTTCCACTCCAATTCTACCCATGAACCTGCAACCATTTCCACAGTCACCGAGGAGTTAGTTAGTTATCATACTAATATTAAAGTTAACATTTTCTCTATAAATCCTATTCATGAAAAATGACTTATTTACTTGATTGGGCGACTACCATTTGATATACTCTTGGTATTACAGTACAACTATTTTGACTAATATTAAAAATGCTGTAAACCACTCGCGATAATCCAATCACTTGTGTGTAATTTAAAACCACATTATGAGTATATTTTAGTATATTTTTAATATCCTGTGACTAATTTTAATTGTTTTAATGTCGTCAAAGCAGTAGAAGCATCAACCCATCTTATATGTCTGAAATACAACCTAATCTAGATTATATAAACACAGTATCACCAGTGATGTTAATTTTGATGTTTAAAAAAACTATTATAGTTTTCCTGATACGACATTTGGACATTTTCAAATGCAATAAACACAGACAAAAAAATACATACACAATAAGGCAGTGTGAAAAATTCCTTCTTGAATCCACTAAACCTTCATGAACAATGTTCATTCGTGCATCGATACAAAATATAACAATATGGATAGTGCAAAAAAGGCAATAATTGGTTTCAACCTTTCCAACGTTAGGAAAAAATCAAAACTAACTTCTAGTTTCATCTATTCGTTTATAATTTCTCTATTCTATTTACGACTCTATCCCCTTCTTCTCACGACCCTCTCCGCGTTTCGCTCTTCTCGTCCCTCTGAAATTGAACTAATTTCCGTTTCAAAGGGGGCTTGTTGACTCTGAGAGGTGACAAAAGTATCGCTGTCCCAAATCAACATCGCGCCCATCAAAATTGACACCGCCCGAACGCACTCTATGAGCGCAAATTTGCATCACAACAACGCTGTTTTTCTAGGTACAATTTGATTCGGATTGGGTCGTTCCGATATGATGGTAGCGAGTCGAAATATTGTTCTCAAAATGGAGTTTGTTAGTAAACGGATAACGGACGTGGTTTAAAAGAGTGGTTTATATGTGGGTAATAATCTATTCGTTGTAAATTTATAATATGTTTTTTGGAGTCAGTTTAGCAAAATATATATAAACTCAATGGATAAATAAACTGTAAATAAACTACCGAAACTGTAAATAAAATATTTAAATATATGCATTTTATAAATTTAATTTTCCTTTGACTGTCTGAGAAAGCGGATGTTTTTGCAAGCTAAACGCAAGGTAAAATAGGTAGTTTCCATTTCCTATTTTATTTACAAATAAACTGTTAGTACTTTGCGCACACCAGTGTTTCAACTTAGGAACACAAAATACATATTAAAAAAGCGTTTACAGTAACTAGCTGGGCAAACGTTTTAAAGCATGAATAAGGTTGGCAAAATATAAACACTAGACCCTTTGTTGTGTAATTCCTGATCGACATAAAACATCCTAAAAACATGAAATTGGTTTGGTTTACGTTAAGGTAAACACTACATGTCTGCAAGTAAACCAAATGAATGAATATGCTTTAATAATGCGGCATTATAGAATTAAATAAATATATCATCAATACATTTTAATGCTACTATTTTTAGGCTATCATAAATGTAACGTTAATGCAGTACTGTGTAGCCTAGTATCTGCATTTTATAGATATTTAGCAGACGCAGGAAAAGTGAAAAACGCAATTTATATCGCAAAGTGCCCTTTTCGTACTCGAGAATTGCAAAATGTTACTTAAAATAGTAGTGTTTTAGATCTCAAATTGATAATGAATCCTGCTAAATAGCAAATGAACATCATTGAAAATATATTTAAATTTAATGTAGTCTATCTATTAATAGTGGACTATTTGAGAAAGGAACTCCTTGCCCCTTTGAAACAAAAATTAAAATATATCATTAAATGTACATGCATGCCAGTGAAATGTAGTGATACTACCTAGTTTAATAACGGATAAGATAATATTTTACTTATCGCTGTTATACTAACCTTCGAACTATTACAACTTTATTACCTCCAATGCTTCTTCCAATGTGTTGTTTTTATTTCAATATGTATTTTAAAGTTTGATCCGAATTAAAAAAAAACTTGTAAAAACCGCAAGAGCGTTGTTTATTATTGGGATTCACATCGACCGCAGTCCACTGCAGCGTTGTTTGCAGAATTCGACAATTACAAAGTGTCAACAATGTAGCTGTCAGCTGATTGCAACTTTGACACATGTTGTCCAGTGATATGTCGCTCCTCCAGCTGTTCTCGCTCAGGCTTGTTTTAAAACAATCACTGTTTGTTAACAAACAGTTTGTCAATTTTTTTCTCTCGTTCAAAAATTCATTTTTGGTGGATTGTTTTTCATATAATGAAATAACGTTCACCATACATGGTTGTGAAATAGATCATATCTAAGTTACTTTTAAAGGTTTTTAGGATAGAAACTTTTTAAATTAATGTTAATTAAGTTGCTGGTCAATATATCTATTTTAGATAGTTATTCTACATAAGCATTACTATGTAGTATTGTATTGATATTATGAAGTTACAGCTTACGGCTGGTGGTTGTGAGCTAACAGCTTTGGAAGCCAACAATTTAAGAGAGTACAAACAATATTTTATCACTTTCCCGTATTCTGAAAGTTACCCCTTTGAAGCTTACCCTTATTCTGGTATGGTTACACCGTTTACATCATTCAACTACATGAAGAAACACCATGTAATACTAATAAAAATCTATATAAGTAAAATTGGAGTTTTGTCTGAACATCGCTTGGAATTATTATGATTTTTCGTTATTTCTACGTGTTATAACCTCAAAAACCGAAATGGGTTTTATCTCAATTGTTATCTGTCTGTCTTCCTGTAACGCTAAATAAGGCGTTTGTGTTCTTGTTCTCAGAGAAAACGAGAGCAATCATAGCGATGAAACTTATTTTCCTTGTTTTTAAACTTTTTGGAGGAGGTTTTTGTCTACTTAAACTCAACCCACGCATTGTGTGAATAAAATAATACCGTCTCAAAAACTAATTTTTAGCGGTATCACACATATTTTTTCAGGACAGTTTTTTTAGAACATATGAAACATTTAAGTGGTAACTAACATTTAAGTGGTAAAAACAGCTAAATTGAAATCAATATTTGTTTGTTTACATTTACCATTGATTTTTAAACTATTTCAAAAATATACTATGTTAAAATATTATTTTAACGTTAAAACAAATGTTAATACTGGTAGAAATTTCCAATTTTTCTAATTGTAAATCATTGCTGGAAAATTAGGCAGAGAATGTCTTATTCTTTTTATTTATTTGTTTAGGACTTAAGTTTTATATTTTGTCATGATCATCTTCCTTCTTTACACTGACTCCTGCAACCCGTACAAAGGGCTTACTGCTGGTGTTTATTTAAAATCCAATTTCGTTCCACAGCTTACCAACAGTATTATCAAACTTTCTCTGTTGATGGTTATTATTAATATTTGTTTAACAAAACTATAGATAGTGAAGTCTGCCATTTGGTTGTGTAGAGCCCCAAATAGCCTCCAGTGTTTTATTTACTTTTCGCCTCGCTTCTGCCAGTCACGTAGCTTTCAACTCTGTTAGTGTTGCTGAAGGAGAACACAATTTGTTTTACACTTAGGTTGATACGTTGGTAGACAAATAAGACATTACCGGAATAGAATCGTTTCGAGATTGTTTTTGTTAGTGGGGTTTGTCTACAGGAACAAAGGCAATGAACTAAACTGTTCGTTGAATTGATTTGTGAATAATCATCTAGGATATAATTACACCTGTTAAGTTTTATCAAACTGTATTAGTAGTGGGTTGAGGAATTTTGAGAAAAATATTCTTCTACCTGAAACTCCGACCCCAAACTACTTGAGTAATTTAAATTAAAACTCTACATTTTCTATTTAACTTGTAACAACTTAAAACAAATGAAGACATGTATTTTAGTATGCTTTTTACAGCAAATTCATGAAATGTAATATTTATATAGTTGTTAGTCTTTCAACACATTAAATTATTAAAAATTGTACATTTATTTCTTGCAAGTTCTTCAATATAACACGGTAAGTATTAATTGACAGATCCGTTTTTGATTTGGGAATTTAAAAAATCATTTAATAACGTATATAAAGTATTATGATATTGTCAGTATAATAAAACATTTTTTATAAAATCACCCTACTTTTGCCAAAAATAGCAAACTAAATAACATCTACTACTAGCGTCTGGTGAGTTTTGTTCGGAAAGGTGTAGTTCCAAATGGGGAACAGTCCTGTTAAACATCTAATAAAAAGGTGAAACAAAAATAACACTACATTTGTATAGATCGTAGTAGGCCTAATACGCATTGTATGACCTATGATCTAGCTAAAGTTTTACCTTTAAACAACAATTAAATAAAGTTATATGATGTAACAAAACAATATAATTAAGCTTGATTCACTTTAAGTGAATTTTATTTAAAACTAGCAGTAAGCCCGTCCTTTGTACGGGTTGTAGGAATCAGTTTAAAGAAGGAAGATCATCATACCAAAATGTAAACGTGAATCCTAACATCTCAATACAAAGACATAAATCAATACCCAGCTTTATTATTATTAATTATTCGTTTAAATAACTTTTTAATATAGTATGACTTCAAAATGGGTTTAAATCAATGACCAATATAAACTAACTAATATTGATTCATCAGCTGTTTGTTTTTCTTTCTATTAAATCTTTAAACTACAAAGACAGCTGATTATTGCCAGTAGGTTATTCATTTAAAACTGAAGCAAAATGCGACGAATATCGCGTAAAAATTGGGTTTTTAAATGGTCGTTATTTACTTTCCAAGGGTCGGCGGTCAATTTTAAGCATTTAAAAACCTTCTCTGGGATTTAGAGAATGTATGAAATAGGTTTCATTGTTATCAGTTCTCTCGTTTTTTTCGGAGAAGACGGCGTAAAATGCCTCCTGGAGCGTCACAGATAAACAGACAAACCGACAAACAGACAAAAATTGAGATAAGACCGGTTTCGGCTTCTCTAACGTACGAAAAGTAAAAATAACTAAAAATTGAATAATTCTGAGCAATGTACAGACAAAACTCTAATTTTATTTATATAGATATGAATATAATATTTATTTACTATCTATCGTCTCTTAATTTTATTTTTTAATACGCATTAATGAGTTTTTTAAAACTAAAGTGTAATGTAAGATAATTATAAAATCTATAAAAGTATATTTTAACTATAGAGTGCTTTGACATATTATTGTTCGACAATAGTATACTTTAATGATCAGCGTCCAAATGAATCAACTGTCCGATCGACCAGCTGTTCAGGTCTGATCAGCTGTTCAAATGGATTGATCATTTTGAGCGATGTTCGGTTCGTCAATTACAACCAACAATCGAAGTGTCGCCCCACTTTCCACTGTGAGAACTGGCTCAAACTCCAACAACTAATTAGTAATTAGTGTGGGAGTCAAGATTGGACAATACTGTCTAACAACAGCTTAGACCTGCCCCTGGAGCCACTGACGTCCTGGCACCGTTATATTGTGGTGTTTAAGACATTTATGGAACTCCGATAATTGCATTTTCAAATTATTGTTCATATCGATACAATACACCTTTATTGTAATTTTAAACTGATATGTTTTGAATGCTTGTTCTAAACACTCTAATATTGTTTCGTTTTTTTAGCTTATATTGGTGATATAAACTGACATATTGGTGACATTGTTGTTGCTTTTTGACACATATATATTTCTACACCCTGGGGTAGGGGGTGTTTGGCAGCCAGGTAATAGAATGAACGTTTTCCCCTACAGTAAGTTGTTTCAAAGCTTAATCTGCGTTTTTATTAGTTTTGAAAAGACATTTGTAGCTGAAGCAGTTCGAGTCGGTGGCTTGACACCAGGACACAAGTACAAGTTCAGAGTTCGCGCTGTCAACAAGCAAGCAAAGTCCGAAACCCTGCAGTCTTGACAAGCTATTGAAGCTAAAAATCCATTCAATCCTCCAGGACAACCAAGAGACAATTCAAGAGATTAAGGATTATGACAGGGACTTTGTGGATTTGCAGTGGAGGTTGAAGGTTCTCCCAACACTGGTATATCATTGAGGAAAAAGAAAAATACAGCCCCAACTGCAAGCCGTGTGCAGAAGTGGAGGGAGATGTGACCACTGGACATGGCTCCTATGATACTCAATACGAGTTCCGAGAGTGAGATGTCAACAAGGCCGGCGAGGGAACTCGACCACACATTGCTGGGTTTAAGAACTTGCCGCCCAAGATTGACCACAACGCGATGGTGGACATCAAGCTGTATGCTGGCCACAACTGTGAACTAGACGTGGCAGTTATCGGTGAACTGTCTCCACCGAAAGAGTGGTCTTTGAGGGGGAACACCGTCCTCAACACGGATAGAATCAAGATCATCAACGAGGTCTACAATACCAAGATGCGGGTGGTGGATGCCGGCACCTACACACTGATACTGCGACAGTCAACGCTGCTGTGCTCGATGTGCCATCACCACCCGAGGGTCCGCTGACACCGTTCAACATCACCAAGAACTCCAGCCAGCTGCAGTGGAGGCCGCCCAAGAATAATGGAGGCCCCGACATCTCCCACTATGTCGTGGAGAAGATGGATGCGGAGAATCTGCGATGGGTGCCGATCACACAGGCCAGAGTTGATCACTTGATCGAAGCCCATGACTACAACTTCAGAGTGAAGGCTGTAAAGTTCGGAGAGTTTATGCCATTGGCTATGTCTTCTACCATTACTGCTAAGGATCCCTTTGGCAAACCAGATAAGCCAGGAGCAACTTAACCTATAGACTGGGACAAAGATCATGTAGACTTGATGTAGACTGCTCCAAAGGATGGTAGGATGGTGGTTCACCTATCACTGGATACATGAGTGAAATATTCCTCCTAAACTACAAATACAAATCAAGTACTATCACTTAGCTCTATATTTGAGAACACTCCAAAATTGAAACAACAAACATAACAATATCATTGCAAATAAATCAACAAGATCGCACCACTATCATCCTACACTCAATCCTCATTCATACTTGGCTTAAAATACCTACATTGTAGTATGGTTGCCATAATGATCTAATCTAATCTAATCTAAACTGTCTGAATTAACAGATAAATGCAGTAAACAATATAGAGATACAAGTGGCAAATATATAACAAATAAAACTTTTAAAAATTAGGCTACTTGCTCAAGTTCAATACTGTATGCCTTATACCAAAACTTTCCAAAAATGCCTGGAATATATAGTTCCTTTTTATAACGTAATTATGAGAAAGAAAATTTTCTGAACTGTGGAACTTGAAGCCAGGAAAGAGAAATAGATTTCAAAATATTGAAACCGATTTAATGTTAAACTTGGTGAGATAAATCCCAACATTTTTTAGATTTTTAAAAATCAAAAACAATACCATTGTTCACATGAAAGTACTGTAACATGTCATGAAATTATTTGAGTCATGTTATCTCAGTAGGTTTACCCTAAGTATTCAATTTGTAAGCCTATGTAACAATAAAGTTGTCGTAACCAACCGACTACTTATTTTTTTAAACTCATGCCTTATTAAATAAGACATCTTTTAAAATGATAAATTTAAAAAAATAAGGGGTCATTTTGGGGAATAGGGAGGGAGTTGGGATAATTGTAGGGATCCTCATTACATACATATTTGATTACGGGGGTCCTTGAGTAGATGAAGTAGCACAGCGAAGGCGTTCAGTATTTTTGATTTTAAATTGTGTTTTTATTCAATTCGACTTCGAAAAAAATAAGTTCATAATAGTTGAATCGTCTTCACAAACGTTTTGTGTTAAGTGAAGAAGACATTGACAGTTATGAATAAATTAGAAAATCAATTTCAATCTTTTACCGGATATATTTGCGTGTATTAGTCAAAAACACCTATTTTACATATATGCAGAAACAATTTATCGACATTAAATTTTAACGTTTTTATTTGCATCAGAAAGTTCCTCATTTCCACTACAAAAATGCCGACTGTCGGCCAACCGGGTCCGATATTCAAGAGGGCGGCGCGGCATGTAGACGAGGCGGGATGGCGGGAAGATTGGTCACGTGACGCATCAGCTGTTTCTAGTGACACATCAGCTGTTTTTCTCCAGCCTCGTGGACAATCTACATCTTCACTATTTGCGCCAACATTACATAATACCCACTCCGGATCAGCACAAAACTCGCTCCTAAGCTGTTTTCATACAAAGACACATAAGTGTTCTTATTGTATTACACTCCCGTTGTTGGCGAAGATAAATCAGTACTGTACACAAGTAATTCTACTATACTGTACTGCTACACTGCAGAAGAAAGAAAACATGATAGGAAAATAGTTTCAACTTTTTATAAAACAAGCTTATGTATCATCTCGTCAGAAAGCTTTAAAAGCTTAAGCCCACATTTATTTTTCCTTAATGTGGTATAATATACAGTGGGTACTACTAATGAGAGGATTATTTTTTATCCTACACACTATTTCATGTAAGATCTAAGTCTCATGTCTTAGGTCTCAGTCTAAGTCGTAATTCCACGCCGAATATTGATATCGGCTAGGTTTATATTACGCAGAGGGAGCCCCTACACCAACAGACTTTAGTAGTTGCCGGGCACATGCGTTAACATACTTCCACATAACATCATGTAGAACACACTTGTAATGCACAATTATAGACTCATTACACGATTGTGATCCCAAAGTTTTCGTAAGCTTATGTAAAAATTTTAAATTTTTCATAATTTGCTGTTTGATTTCTAGCTCTCTAACCAAACTTTTTCACCATTTCACGTATATGTGCTACTTTAAATAATTTACACGCATTTATTGTAATTATTAATAGATATAACTGAAAACGTATTTATTAACTTCATAAATTTACCTCACTTGTTTGTAGCCACAGCTCGGAAAGAAAATGCTGGAAACAAACACAAAGGAAGAAAAAAGTCTATTGTAGATGCTACAAAACTCTATTTATAACAAGGCTGTGAAGTGTTTGGGGAAGGAATTGTTAGGGTCTGGACGTCCAATTACCCAGAAACAAGAGAAGCGAGGACGACAACCCTCACCTGATCACACGGACCAACTAGGCGCTGCGCCGTAACTGGAGAAGACAAACACTTTGTCCGCATGTCCGACTTGTAATTCTACATTCAAAACTCCCTCTCTGTGTAATCTTATGTTGAGTGCTGACACTTGATGACCTTGTCAGAAACAATCTGATCCTTTGAAATTCATAATGGGGTTGGTTATTAATTACCAATATTATCTCATTGAACGTTTCTAACTACACTCCGAACTACACGACTTTTCTGGAGACAGAGAAACTCATCCCGTTTTCAAATCACTTGGCGGGAGGGTGTTGGAAAAGTCCAATAAGTTACTGTATTAGTAGTATGATCCTTTATTGCAATTATAAAATTTTTGATCTGCAGTAATCAATTATTACGTTTAGAATATTTAATTATAAATATAACTTAGACCAATATTTAGAATTTTATAGACCCTTTTTTTAGAAAAGAAACCCTTATAGGCCTAACTAGGTTTAAGATTTTACCATGCTTTTCCTTTTTTGTAGAACGACAATAGTCGTTAAAATTTATATATGTGTGTGTGCGTGTGTGCTTGTGTATGTGCGTGTGTGCGTGTGTGTGTGTGTGTGTGTGTGTGTGTGTGTGTGTGTGTGTGTGTGTGTGTGTGTGTGTGTGTGTGTGTGTGTGTGTGTGTGTGTGTGTGTGTGTGTGTGTGTGTCTGTGAACACGATAACTCTCGTAAAAATGGTCCGATCGGAACCAAATTTGGTAGAGACGTGTATTCCTACAAATGCTCAGACGAGATCGTAAACCAGACATATTGGTCCATGGGAACGGGTAGTTTGGGGGGGAAGTTGTACCCCAAAATGGGGTTTTTGCGTTTTTCACATGTAATTTATAAAGATTTTGAATTTTATATTTTACCATTAGAATAAGCTTAAAAAACTACACAGTTCCTTAAAGTTTTTCTCTATCTCCAACGGTTACAGAGATATTAAAAAATCTAAACACAGTACGTTGTATTTTGGGGCTCCAATGTTAATCTTTTGGAGGATAGGGAAAAATTAATATTTCCCATATTAATCAATATTTTTGGATAAAACTTGATATTTACCTTCATGTGGTTGAGATCTATCCATTTATGCTTAAAAATCATAGTTTATGTGTTTATCATGGCAGCAAACCTGCATACTCTTTTCCCATATTAATCATATAGGGAATAGGCAATCTCCTTTATTTATGGACAGATGTTGATGAAAGTTGGTATAAATGTTAAGATAAAAATTATTTATGGTAGAAATTACTACTTTCAGTGTTTCTCACAGCAGCTAACCTGCACACTCTTTCCCATGTTAATCTTATGGAAAATAGGCAATTAATTCTCACGGTTACGGACAGATTTTTATAAAACTTGTCATATGTTATTATTATATTATTGATTTGGAAATTCGCTGAGTACGCAGGTCTGCTGCGACGGGGGTATTTTAGTAATATTAACATTTGTAACCCCTCCTATCCGTACCTCGCCCATTTGTATCCTTAGTGGTTAACGATAGTTTGTCTATTTACCAGTTGAAATCATCGGCTGAAGCTTTATAAGTTATGTAATTAAGAAAATAATTCCCTAGGCTAGATAAGTTTAAAGATAACATTAAAAGTTCTCAATACTGATAAGACAATAGTTTTAAGTTTTTTTATAGATTTGAATGAATTAACTGTAGAGATGAAATTGAGATACACAGAAGAAAATTAAATTACATTTTAACTGCCCTATCAGTAATGAATAAATCTGAGTACTGTACTTGTTTACTGGGGTCACCTTGCAGTGCAGCATCACTAACTGGTTCTTTTCATCTGTATGAAGCTATAGCTAGTATCTCTGCAATTGAATTCAAAGTTAAATATCAATATAGTTTACTAATAATGAATCTAATGAGTATCTAGGATTGTTCCGAAAACCTTAGTACAACTACTTTCGACATATTCATTAGTCGTTTCAAATAATTTAGGAATTTTCCTGCACTTGGAAATGCGAGACTATTCACTAACTAGTCTATTTACCTAACTAGTCTATTTAATAGACTAAGGTAACTTCCCAATTGTGAGGTTATTATGTGATACCAAATTATGTACACGAAGGATAAAAATATACATACACGTCTAATATTTTTTATTCAAAAAATGAATAAATGGTATAAGTACCTTACTGTCAAAGCGATCCTTGTAGTATTTTATTTGTAGGCTACTATCAATTTTTATTCATTCTTTACACCCGTATTGTTTAACCACAAAAAAATTAATAAGGAATAAATGTGTAGAATATTAATTTTCTGTAGATTAGTTAGCCTGGAACGCCTCTGTCATTAAACGCGACCTCTGATTATTCATAGAGGTTAAGACTAGTGTTCTTTGTCAGTCATTGTACAATGTTTCATATCTAAGACCAATTAAACAAAATCCAGACATCTCCTAGGATAAGGGCATAGTCGTTCATCTCCTAGGTTAAGGATATGGTCATACATCTCTGAGGTTAAGAACATGGTCATACATCTCCTAGGACAAGGGGATGGTTATACATCTCCTAGGATAATGACATGGTCATTCATATCTCAGGATATGAACATGGCCATACATCTCTCCAGAATAAGTACATGGTCAAACATTATTGGCATTAGTTATCTTGAAGGGGTGTACAGATCACCAGCATTGCTGTGTTAATTATTCTAATCTTATACAATTCTTGAATTCTCATCAAATCGTATGAGTTTCTTAACATGGGTTCTCAGAAAATACACAATTAAAGTACTCGTACTTTTATTCAGACTCGTCCAATCAAAATCGTTACTGTTCTATGGACGTAGACAAGAAGTTAAAATAGTTTTGAAGACAGTAGTGTAAAGCAATTGGTGTGGGACAGGTTGGGTTGGCAATCATCCACTTGTGGGACACAAGTCGCTTGAGGCAGCTCGCTCTGGGCTCAATGGCAGCACAATGGTTCACTTGTGGCAATATTGTCATAACTACCTCAGCTATGTGGGAGCAAACACTAGGCCTAGGCCTGCATGAGCCTTCAGAGCCGTCAACTAGCTAGACCCATCACTGTTGTGGAGGCATCGTGTTAGTTTTAGGTACAGGTAAATCCCGTATTACTTCTTATATATAGGCTTAAAAAATAAAAATGTTTTTCGTAACAAGTTTCAAATTTGATTTTAGAGTCGAAATATCCATGTTGTGACTCGCAAAAACCAATAAAGTGGTTTCAGACTGATGTGTGTCTAATAATAATATTAGACCCCATGCATACCAATTAAAATCAATGAGTTTATAATATCAAAAATATTTTTTGTACTCGTATTTTCGAGCAAAACAAGGAATATATTATAATGCGTTATTATGCCTATAACGATAAAAACCAGCGCAAAAACCTGTTATTATGTATAAAAAATGTTATTCTTATGGGGAATAACGAGAACTAGCTAACAGATATTTTAACACTTGAGGTCGTTTATTTATGTTTATAACGCTTTGATGAATATATTGAATTCGTCTCTTTATACTTTTAACTGAAATGGCGACCTACCCAGGTAGGTATTTTAAGCCAAGTATGAATGAGAAATGAATGTAGGATGATAGTGGCGCGATCTTGTAGTCATGTTACTGACTAAGGCTGACATGTTCCTTAGACAGGACTGTTAATTAATAGCCCAACAGCCGATGGCAACTAATGGACCTACAGTTTAACGTGGAATCCGAACCACGGCCTCCAAATTACGAATTGTTCTAATTATGAGGATGTAAGATACGAAATGCCTCCCGATTAATTGAAAAGCTTAAGTATAAAATAGTAAGTGTATTATAGGGTTGAAAAATTGTTGTATTTATTGCCAAACGCTTTTTAAAAGAGTTCTCATTTTAATACTGTAGTAATGGTTCAATGTACCTAGATTGCCACTTCATATCGTTGACACAATCATTAACACAACAAATTACGAATGTTGTCAGGAAGCGATTAATAGGCCAAGCTACTCACGTGCAAGGTTCGCTGATCCGCCGCATGACAGCGCTGCCAGCGCTAAGTGGTGATACCACAAACAACAAACCCAGCTCTCGTGTTTGTGTTTTCTAGTAATGGAGTTTTGCTATGGGATTCCCGAGGAAAATAAACGCAATGTTCTCACGGCTATTGCCGCTCGATACTTTGTTTTCCAACACCCAAAACATTTCCTGGCGATCTGTTTACACCATCTGTGGAACGCAGAGAAATTTGCTCGTGGCTTTGAGTCACGTGAGTGGAACGCATGCGCTTAACAGTACATTATTACTCCTTTGTAGACCTAATGTTTTTGTTTCAATGTAAAGCGTGTCTGTATTTATGTTTGGTTAATTCCATGTGGAATAGTCCTACAAGAAATTGTATAGTTTTAAATTTTGGTCAAAACTAAAATAATCTTTTTAGATAGCTTTACTGCGATTAATCAAACAATGTTAGACTACACTTGCATTTCATAAATTATTTTTCACTCAATTAAAATGCAAACATGTAAAGCGAAACTCAATTTTGGGTGCCATTTTCTTTTAAGATGGCTTCAACACCACTGTGATATAATAAAATACTTTACTAAATTATAAACAAGATACATTGTTATCTCTATCTCTATATATAAAAGTGAATGAATGTATGTATGTCCTTTTTTGCGTTGCCAAATTACTCATCCGATCGCCATGAAATTTTAGGAAGTTGCTCTATGTGTCCGGGAAGGTTTTAGCGAACAAATTTTCGAAAACTCCATACGTTCCATTTTATGACGTTTTAAATTTCTAATGTTAAACTTAAGGGGGAAAGGTTTGTTTAAAAACTTTTTACAATCAAATATTTGATTTCTTAAGCTACAGCTGATGCTTTACTTTCCATTAGCAATATGCTTTATAATCTTATGTCATCTTAATCATTCATTAATGTAAAACTGTGAAGTAAATATATGCAGTACAAAATGAACAGCTTTATTCGCCACATTAATAGTTTATGGTTTTTGGGGATTATGTATTTATATTGCTATTTTCTGTCTGATTAAAAGTCACATGTATATATGTTGGCCAGATAAAAAATTATTACAATGTTCATACATATTACATTTATTATAATAATCTGCTATTCTATATCTTTACTATCAAAGCAGTATTACAGTTAGTTTTGGTTTGGGGTTAGGTTGGATTAGAAAATTGTGGATCAATCCACTCAAATTTATTTTATTGTGGGAATGTTATTGATAAGTTGTACCGTTTCAGTATTGTTATTCACTATGAATGCCTCGACCCAGAATATCTACACAATGAAGCCGTAATGCAAATCGACTTCAGAACATGGCCAATCTTAAAGTTAACATGTATTTACTGTAAGACGTTACGAAGTTTGCCGGGAGAGCTAGTCTAATAATGAAGACAATTAATCGATCACAAAGTAATTGTTGGTTAGTAACATTTTTTTTACTCTGTGTAATTTTAAACGACGAAACAGCAGACATTGTTGTGCCTGCGTGACGTCACGAGTGACTCGAGGTACAACATCAAGTGATCAAACGTCCCACGGCCTAGAGTGGGCCCGCAATTGGTCGTTTATTCCGTCAGCTGTTTGCTACTTTAACCGGTCAGGCCTAGAGGTCGGTGGAGACTCCGTTGATCTGGGTCATAGAGAAACAACCAGAGATCGCCTTGATATGTCAATGGTGTAACAAGGCCCATATAGCATTCACAAAATATTGATGTTCAGATTTATTTTTTTCTGTGATTGTGTTCAGTCACAGAACTTCTATAAAGAGTCTGCGGTACCTTCGCCATCTTGGACTTAAGTACCACAAGAAAGAGTGTAAACTCTAAAAAGTTATTAAATTCCACAGTTTAGCCTACCTCCAAAAACGTTCTCGAAAGAATCACTTGTATGACTAAACGAAGGGTCAGAGTGAACGCAGTGGGACGTCGCCCGGGGCCCGGGGCACGTTACCCTCACAATTACACCCAGACACCCTCGTAACGATTGTCACTCAAGACGAGTTCATTACCTTCATTAGATGCCATTTTCTGCCATTGATCTCCAGAAATCAATACACAGTACGTTTTAACCCTATCAAAATTGTAAATGTCTTATGATTCTTGATACATTCGGAGTTAAAGGTTTAGATACAAATCTGGTGACGTAACTTTATTTCATGGAGTAGGGTTATAAATATTCAAATTACATACAAATGTACTTATTTAATTCTGCGTTTGTATATTTTATAGCAGAAATAATCTACGACTATATTTTGTATGCATCTATGTTGTAGATATAAGATTTTTAATGGTTAGAAAAAATGTTACTATAATGTTTATAAACATTTTTTCATCACTAATGTAACGAATTATGGATAGTTATGAACGGTGATCAGTGGATGTAATATTTACTTGTATCAATGTACGTACTATTGAAATCTACATCCGTAAAGACCATCCACATATTTAGAGGCAAAAACAGATCCCACTGTAAACTTTAGGTCCCTTAGATGTCATTGACTGTTAGGCTCTTAATAAAAAATTCTGTCTAGGAGCATGCCAGCCTTCAAGACTAGATCAATACTACACGATTGTTTCACAACTACCTTACCCTCATTTCTCTTTCATATTGGGCTTGGAATACCTACCTGGGTAGGTCGTCATTTCAGAAGGGAGAGATAAATAAACAAATAAATAAAATGATCTTTATTAGCAAGCGTTTCTCAGACAAAAAGAGCTGATTTTCAGAATAACTCTTGTCAAAAATTTTACAATCATAATAAAGATCAAATAAACTTAGCATCTAAAAAGTTACAAAAGTGAAACTACAACATATTTACATTGACCATGCTGTTTAAAAACAGTTTTAAATTTATTTTATGTATGCTCAGAATGTCTACCCGTTTAATTTATTGGGGGAGGGCATTATACAATGTAGGGCCAAAGTATGAGAAGCCCCGCCTACCCACTTCATGCCTGACTCCAGGAAAGTGCAGCAACTCATCCTGCCTCGTGCTGCGGTCGGATACATCGCACCGGGCCAGAAATCTCTCACACAGGTACTCAGGCTGGCCGAGCTCTAAGGCCTTGCGTTATCAGGCTGCAGGTTAGAAACAAACAAGCTTTTCCCACTGGCATAATCTGAGCAGCTTCTCTGTACTGGGATATGTGGTCCCGCCTCCGGCAATTATAAATAAATCCCAATGCTGAATTTTGTATTAGTTGGAGATAATAAGGTAATACTGCCACAAAATTAACATTGTTCTTTTTTTAAACTAAAATACAAAACGGCGGAGGTAATATAGACTCAGGTAATATAGAGACGCGGTAAATTCACTCAGAGTAAAACTAGTGTTGAAGTGATCAGAACCAAAGACCGGCGGTCGACGCGGGTCAGGCTCAACAATAAAACAGACGTGAGCCATGAAGCTGCCGAGCGTTGGACGTTCCCAGCAGACCGAGGCCACCAATTAGAGGCAAAGACAAGGTTTATGACAAACATAACACTTGCTGTAAACGGTATCAGTCCCATCGGTAGCTATTCCCGGTATTCGCACTCATGCGTGTGACTCCAGCACTAATGGGCTGTGTGGTGCGATTATAATTGGGAGGTTTAATGGCAATATTAGAAAGGTAGGGTAGGATTATCGGGGTTCGGATTACAGAATGTTGTTATTAACGTCAATCTAGTATCTAGATAATCTAATTTTAATATTGATAAAAGTCAAGGATATCTTGGATCAACTAAACCCCGTGACCATGGACAAATTATACGATATTGGTTAATTTGACTATGTCCACCTCTTTGCATATCCTCACAACTAACTCAGGCAGTGACGTAAAACCCACTACGTGCAAATAATTGTGTCTAGATTGATCTTAGATCTATGCCTACTTATATCTGAAACAATGTGATAGCAACCATCTTGATTTAATATAAATTTTACATATTTAAGATATTACGTATACTTAATCAAAATTTCCAGTATGATCTAAAACGGAGGCTATGGAGTTTTCCATTGGGATATTATATGCTATTTAGATTAAAACGATTTAATCAAGTTAGTTAGTTACTGAAATGGCGACCTACCCAAGTAGGTATTTTAAGCCAAGTATGAATGAGAAATGAATGTAAGATGATGGCGCGATCTTGTAGTTTTTTACTTAGGCAAACTGTTATATACCAACTTTTTACCAACTGTTTTTACCGACTTAGATAGAACTGTTAATTAATAGCACAACAATCGATGGCATATTTAAGAGACCTATAGTTTAACATGAAGTCTAAACCACTGTCTCTGAATTACGAACTAGTCTAATTATTATGAGACGGTCTTTGCAGATTAACGTAGTATTCAACTGTGCGGACATAAATCCGCCGACCATCGCACACAACTATCCACAATTCGTGACCTCCAGGTAGCTGGATTACACGACACGCCATGGTCCCAGAAACAGGACAAGTTAGTTGGTTTCTAATGACTTTGAATCCCGAAAAAACTTTGGATTCTGACTCAGTCCAAAAGTACCATATATTCAGTACTGAATATATTCAGGTAAACGTTGATAATCGTTTGAAATATAACAGTTCACAACCCGGTCTGATCATCGAATCGAATCACATTCTAGAGTTCCCCATCCCGAGGACTTCTACCCACATTCAATTCCACGTTTTATTAATGATCATGACTCCGCATAAACCGTGTGTCCGCCAGTATCGATTTTATGCCGTCGTCAATACAGCTTCTTTTCACCAGGTGAAGACATCTGCTGGACTCGCAGACGAAGCTCGTAAACCAAAGACCATTATACGAATACCTTTTATAGCATTACTTTACAGACCACACTTTTATATTTTCGGCTCACTTTTTACAACATTCTCAAACACGTGTTGTAAAAATTCTCGTCCGGCGAATGACAAAAGCCGGGATAATAGGGGCAATAATCGTTAACTTGTAGGTGACCGTTGTAAATTTGAAACCTAAATAAACACGCGGCCTCTAATGCCCCTGATAATGTCCGCTTGGAGTAGTTCTGATGTCTCGGACCCGAGATGTGACCGGTTCCCATGGTGGAGGATCGTGGCTCCAAGCAGGAGTCCTGAAGCAAATGCGTCAGACATTCCTGGAATTCCGGAGGTGTATAATGGCTTAATTACTACCATATTATTTCTGAACACTTTTATGCATTTTTAAAGCTGAAATTGTAAATCCATGGAATGTGTTTTTTTAATTCTTCTACTTACTTACTTACTTACTGACATGGAAATCGTAGTTGATTATCTTCAAAGGTCTTCTCTGCTTTCTGTAATCCGGACTCAACCTTCACACTGGACCACATGCTTCCTGTCTTGGTCTTAAGCCTCAAGCCATCTTATCTTAGGACTCAATTTACCTACAATTAGTTATATTTTTCAATGATACAAACCTTTTATCTTATTTTCCAGCCGTACACATTATAACTACACATTTTACGACATCTAAACACGTTCATTTCAGAAAAAATAGAATTTAACAATATTTCAGAAGTTAAACAAATATTAAAATAAAAATGTTTCATTTTTTCTGTCACTGGTCAGAAATTACGATATGTTTGGCGGGAAGTTTGCTCGACCCATCTAAAGATATTAACCAACTAGGATCTGTTATTTGTTTTGTATACCTGAAGAAAAGCTCATTACCATTTTAGATGCACAACCATATATTCTATCAAGACCAAAAAACAATGTCGTTTAAAATTTTATTATATATATATATATTTTCTTTCCTATAACTCTGTTAAAATTGTCAATAGCAATTAATGTATAACCTGTTATAAGTGTGAACATTTAAAAGACATATAATGAACTATTTGATACCCACTAGAACAGATGGAGGTTAAATTTATGAAGTAAAATAAAAAAGTAGTTTATCAAATAAAATAAATTGTGAATTTTCAGTCAAATTAAATTAAACTCTGCCACTCTAACGTATGAGGAGAACTAATAATACGGTCTACAGCCACAGAAACGACTCGGATACATTTCGCTATTGCTGGATAACCTTTATTTTAGTTCTCTACGTTCATATGTAATGTAATGTAAACATAGGATATAAGAGCCTCTTAATTTTTGTTAACCTAAAAACATGTGCAGTTTTGAAACATCCTAACCACCTTTCCCGTCAAACGCTTTCAAGTTCAAGGACCAAAAGCAAGAAAACGTCCCATTTACTCAAAACCAAGCGCCCATAAAGACAAGTGGCCCTCAGGCCTGCAAAGGGCTCCTTATCAGCGCAGAGTGGCTAATGCTACGTAACGAGTGACCCCGTGGCGCGGCACGTGCCCTTCCACTGATAACGGAGATAACGAGGCATGTGCTATCTCTGGTGGGGAGGGGGGGTTGCTGACGGGGATGTTAACTGGGAGATGCTGCGATGATTATCAGCAGCGCCTCGTCGCGACGCTTTGTCTCGCTGGCGGCTGCTTAATGTGTGGCCATGTTGGGATGTAGTGGACCCTTCACGTCGTATCAAATAGTTTGGGAGATTATTTAACCGTTCTGTAATATTAAAGAGTTTTTATCGTCGGGCGTATCATTTTGCATTTCTCGCTACACAAACATTAGAAAAATATAATTGAAAGATAGTTGACATGTTACATTACTATAATAGTGAGTAACTGGTAAAAATGAAAATTAAAGTTCCTTCTTTAATAAAAAGTAACACAGGCGAATGTGATACTTATCCAGTGGTAGATCCAGCTAGAGCGTCAAAGGGTGCTCAGTCGCGGCCATAATTAATTTTTTTCCAGATAATCATATGTTAACACTTGGTTGTAATTATTGTATAATACAATAAAATAATAAGCAACAACTTTTTAAGTAAATTTAAAAAAAACATTAATAAAATACATTTCTTCAATTTATAAATTCAGTAAAGTATAAAAAATCCCATTAAAAAAACAAAAAGACAATGTTAAAATTAGAAATTGTATACGTAATAAAGCGAGTGGTTTTGTTCGTGATTTGATTACGCATTTTTTCATGAAACGGAGATAAAAGAAATGTTTTTTAATATCTCTGAATCGCGGCAACGTACTGCGTTGACGTACGATTTAACTTTTCTTTAAATGTCAGTACTTAATACTATTTGAGTTTTTTAATGGCGGACCGTTCAAGTATATCATTGTTTTCGTAAAATAGTATTATTTAAAAGATTCTACATTTACAGACTCCTGTTAGTATTTATCATTCTCACCAAAATTTTTAAATTAATGCCTTGGAAATGTTACTGACTTTGTTAGTTTTTATGTGCCCCTTCTCTGACCCACTGTCTGACTATTTATGTTTTATATCTACCTTCGCACTGTATCCACAAACCCCCCCCCACACGCACTCTCGGATTACGTAAAATATAAAACATAGCATTTCTTGATCACGTGACCTGAATAATTGTAAAATAGCCGTTTAGCTATAAAACCTAAATCAATGCAAAACTAAATCCAACTACACTGAATTAAAATCTAGTTATTGTTAACTGCGAAAATACTTTTAACGTGAATAAACAGGTTTTTAGTAAACAGTTATTATGAAAATACTTATCACAGTACAGTATTTCTTTAAATCGTTTAATCAGCACAGGAACGAGCATGTTGTGGCAGTGCAGCCAACTGTCAGGCATCGTCAGAACGAAATACTCACTCCCATTAACTGTTAACTTTTAAACACGTCAATAAACAGATCTGAAAATGAATACAATTAATTGATGATAATAATCAATTTTAACTTGAGCAGAGTAAACGTGATGCTATTTAAAATAACCGCAATATTTTTTATAAAAAGTAAAAAGCCCCCTTCGCCCTCCTCT
This sequence comes from Nephotettix cincticeps, assembly GCA_023375725.1. Classification (NCBI taxonomy): domain Eukaryota; kingdom Metazoa; phylum Arthropoda; class Insecta; order Hemiptera; family Cicadellidae; genus Nephotettix; species Nephotettix cincticeps. Next base: position 128,339,753 of record CM041791.1, on the reverse strand, counting down.
GGATCCACCACTGTACTGACCTTTGTTAGTATTTATGTTTTTTGGCAAATATACCAAAAATACCTAATATAAATTTGCACTTAGAAAGCTACTATACATTTAATTTAACATCTAAATTTTTTTATGTCACCCCTGACATAAAAAATTATGGCAATGTTACGAAGAATCTACATTCTGTTCTCCGAGGGATATACACCAACATTATACAACTGACGAAGTATCTAACCCTACATTCTCTATCTGCTACATTTTTAACTCGTAAAATAAACTATAATATACTAAACTAAAAACTGCTTCCCTTTGGGAGATACACTTATATTAGGGTCATCTGACTCAGATTTAACCGTCGGAAACAAAACACTTAAATTATTCAGAAGATACTAAAATATCATTATCTGTGAAATATAAAAAATATTCTAAAATTATAACGTTTATCCTGGCTTCGTATATGACTGGAATTCAAATCAATACGTGTAGCATATATTTTTTGTATTTGTTAAACGAATATTTCGCTTATGCTATCGATGAGTTATGAATTAAAATATTTGTGATAGCTTAGAGTCTGACACCTCTGCAGTTAATAGCTCTTAACGCATTAATTATATTGACAGGTATAATATTAGTAATTTCATTTTAACTACAGTATAGCAATGATATGATAATACCGTGGTACAATAACATTTTAACGATTAATATTACTTTAATTCCTATTGCGAATGGTAAAACTCATTTCCACAACTAAATTATCATCCTTTCCAGCCCACAGCAATAAACGTCACCATTCCACAAAACTTAGTTCACCATAAATCAAATCTTCGAATTTCATCCGAGTCGATGACAGATTTTACACCTCATTAGCCAGTTGGACCTCGGCCGGCGAACCCCCAAACTTATGGTGGGAAGTAATCCATTCGTGGATCGTGCTGAAAGTGACAAAAAGAGCGCGCGATATCGGACAAAAAGCGGCATAAATCGCGGAGCAGGTGGCGAGTCGGGCGCGGGCCGCAGCTGGTCGGAAATGGATGTTCTGTCCGAGACTTGTCCGAAATGTGAAATAATGACGACTTTCTAGGGACAAAGAGAACTGACCCTACAAACCGCGCGTGCTGAACGCTAGGTGAGCGTCCACAAGTGGCCCAATCTGCGGAAATAATGGGACGACGACGGAGTACCTCAGGGGTCGATACTCGGACCCCGCTTGTTTTCACAAACGAGCACCCGTACAAGGTGGACACACCATGTAACATTTTCCTCATACGAAAGACTTTCTGTTATTTAAGTCATCATTTTTATTTTCATAAACATAAAAAGTACAAGTCAACATTTTGCATCAGACATTTATGAGACTTTTGAAAATCGCTATTAAATAAACAATTTATTGAAACAATAAAAATATATTTTTTATAAGTATTAAGTTATTATAAAATATGCAGTTCTTAAATTGTTCAGTTTTTGTGTCATATTTCGGTCTGATAATTAATTTAAAGTAACTTGATAAGTGCTGGATAATTGATGGAAATTTAATAATTGTGGTGAATTAAGATTCTCAATTTAAGGTAGAGTATGTGTATTCAACAGAGAATGTATTTGGATGTATTTAGTATCCTTCCAACATTTCAAAATGGTAAGTACTAAACATGTTGATCCCAAACACTATAATGTAAAAATATCTGGACTTTTAAGAAGTAAGGATTATTTTTTGCAATTTTCAGGGTAAAAACTCAGGAAATTGAGTTTTATAGTGGTAGTTTTATACTGAGTGGTTATAGCATTCAAAACTGAAGATCACCGAATCGAATTCCGCAAGGGTCGAATCTGGACCCATTTCTAAGCCTGGCATTTCGTCATTGACTAATACTGTATCCTGACAACAAGTCGACGTTAGGTAGTAACAAGACCGGCGTTTGGACCTTCCCCTCTAAAAATGTAAAAAGGGCACAAAGGCGTGTAGAAAGCACAAACTAGTACAAAGAAGATACATGTTTTTAAAGACTTCATCCTTACAATTAATTTATATTCAATGAACAGCAATCCATTAACCTAAAAATACTTGTATGTCATTAAAACGACACAACATGTGATACTTAGATCAAATATATTCTGAGGGAGTTACTCTTGTCAGGTTTTTATTTATAGTCAAAATGTATGTTCTGTTTGTGACGGTATCCATAGAAGTCAATCACCTTGGGCTCACGAGGAAAGTAAATCTCCCCATGTTACGCCTAAGGTGTTGGTATTACCTAATTGTTGTATTGGCAGCACTGTGTACGTGCGGGTATCCTCGTACACCATTATTGTTATGAGTCAATGTTGCCAACAAGACTAAACAAGGCTGTTTATTGCCATCAGCCATTACCTTACTGACACAGATGTCATTGTGTTTATACAACCTCTGTTTGCCGACGGCTCAAGAGTAATCTAAATTGGATGAAAGTAGTAATGTTCCAGCCCTGCAGCTTGGAGTTTCCAGGAGAGAGAAATCGGCTGAAAAAACGAGGTCAAATTACTTGTACATTTCTTTGTTTCCGTTTAACAAATCTCACTACAAATTCTTGTTTTTAGCGAATTTCCTATAGAGAAGAAGCTATTACCGTAGGTCTCATGGCGAGACTTAAAAATATCAAAAGTATTGTTACATATTTTAAATGACGATAAATTAAAATGGACTGTTTAATTTAGACTACGAGTAAAATTATATTTATATATATATATATATATATATATATATATATATATATAATTACATTTCTTTTTAGTACCCCATAAACTATAAAAATTGATTATGGTAAAACTGCCTACTTTCAGTGTTCCTCAAAGCAGCAAACCTGCATACTCTTTCTCATGTTAATGTTATGAAGAATCGGCAAATACAGTACTGTAATTTATCAACAGGTATTGATTGATAATTCTTGTCATACACTTGTATTATTATTATAGCCATATTATTGAGGTGGAAATTCGCTGAGTACGCAGGTCTGCTGCGACGAGGGTATTATAGAATTAAATTAGTAGTTAAATTTGAAATCATTTAAATTAAAGTAACTGGTAAGAAAAATAGGAGATTTAAAAACAGTATGTAAAATAATATTGACTTAAAAGTAAAAGTTTTTTATGTTTTATTTGGTTTTCAACAGGGAAAACTCATTTTTTTGTATACTCAAAATTACACAGTAAAACATATCAAAGATTCAATTATTCTTTCTCCAATCTACAGTCTACAGTATTACGTTTCATGAACTTAAAAATCAATAAAGATGCAAATCTTCCTCAGCAACATTCTTAGAAAATTAAGCCCATTTTTCCTCAAAAATAAAGGTTTTATGACAACTACGAAACAAACAATTATGACTCGATGGCTTATTATTACTTACAAAACAGTTTTATCTACCTCCCTGTGGGTAACAGGTTAGATCATGCGTATGTTTAAAGGGAATTTGTTCTGTTCTTCTAAACAGCTGTTCTTATTCTTATCTATTACTGATTCAATACAATAGTTCTAGTAGTTTCTATGGAAACCTGTTTCAAATTTTCATCTTACAAATTGCTAACACCCCCCGAGCTAAAAAATATCCATGTCAAAATTAATGACCTGTGTTTTGGGGTTGAAGCATCTAAATGTTTAAAGAGTTAATAACCATGGAATTATTTGTTTGACTACTTCCTAAGGATTTCAAATATATATGGGTATATATGGGTATGGGTATATGTGTATTAGGAATCCCATAAACAAGTCTCTGTGACGTAGTTACTCAAGATTAGGCAAAGTGTAAGTTGTTCTAAACTAAACTATAACTTTTTAAACATGTGCATAATATAATCTACCAATTGAAAAAAAACACACAAATACCTACAAAAAATAACAGTGGATCTTTCAAATTTGCATAGAAACATAGTCAGATGTAAAATAACTTTTTAAGGATTTTATCCTATCAGTTTATTCGAAAAATATGTTTTTCACGACTCTAAATACTACAACTGAATGATCAAAAAATTCACAGAAATGTGAAATGAGTTTAAGTGAGATGAAAGGTGGTGATGTAGAGATTTAGACTGACAGCCGAAGAGTTGGGAAAGGTCAGGAGGTCCAACAGTTGGGATCCGGTGGTTCAGACTTCCGGGATTAGCTTGATCCCTGTTAAACTAAACATTTGGTCCCTCGTCCTAAGCCCCCACAAGATTCATCTGAGACAGTCAATTTGGTGCAGACTTCGTTCAGTGTTTGACAGTTAAATGTCTTAAATCTGAAGATAGAAACTCAAATCTACTAAATTTCACAATATATACTGTACGCTGTACCATGTACATGTACGTGTTGGACAAAATTATTCTATTAGGCGTTTGAGAAGTTGCTATTAAACCGATAAATAATATGGTGCTGCAATAAGTTAGTATCATTCTTATGGGAATGAAGTCCAGTATGGCGTCATTAGTGAAGAAGGTGCTTTAGGTGACAACTTAAATACAAGAAACTTAGTAATTCATTTTCGTATTAATCTCAGTGTATTCATTAAAAGGTTTTCGAACATAATACAACTGAAAAATATTCAAAAGACTGCTACTTTGTTTAAGACAAATTCACCTAAATCTTTTAGACATAAACTTGTTAAAAATAATGTATAACTAAATATGCTCGTGTCAGATTTAGAGCAACAGAATTTCCATCCATGAAATGTAAAATTTTTGTAGCAGAAATATTTGAATTCCTTAAGGAATTTTATTAATTAGGAGGTAATTAAATTATTACAATATAATTAGATAAAGTAAACAAACTACATTCTCATATCAAACATAAATCCACATGGTTTTCTTACACGAGTCATTTTCTGTTTGCTGGAAGTTTATTTCATATGTTCCTAAACCTCTTGTTTCAGTAATTTATTTCTCCATACTTATATTGCGATTGCAAAACTCCCACTAAGTTCAGCTCACAGCACATATAAAAGACAGCTTACAGTTAGTGATGTCGAGTTTCCCATCGGTGTTGCAGTCTCATCAGCCGCCCTCTGGCCTAAATGTTCGATACAGAATTAGTCTGTTGATCTGATCCTTCACCGTGTATACACACCCACTTTAATCTGTTCCAAATATCAGCTGGTTTACTGGAGCTGGTACGAGTCACCTGTGGCCCACAACAAGGGGACAAAAACATCTTTGAACCTCTGTTTGGTAGTTGGCTGTTTGTAAATGGAACTCTCGGCGTATTCGGCCCTCGCATATCAAGCTGTGTACGAATCGAGAATGCTGTAAACAAACAGATGTATCAGACTAAGAGGTAAAGGTTTTGTGCGCTTTGAACTTGGTTGGTGGCAATCGGAACTGTAGATGTTGAAATTGTCGGATTTTATACGATTAATAAATACAGTACATCCTTATCATATCCTTATAGCTGTTCTTATAGCAATATAACGTAACTTAAAATTCTGTTTAAAATTTATCAACCGTTTAAAACTCTGGTCTGACGGATTGCCAACACCCCCCCTCAGAGCGAAGACATATCCATGTCAAACATTTCGAAGTAATTGGCATTTTAATTGGAGCTTGAGAAAAAGTACAAAATTTATTGCAAAATCTTTGGGAAAAGTTCAATCTAGACTGTAAAATTCATATAAGATTGGTATAGACTACAGTAAACACTAGTGTGAAGGTCTATTCATACAATCATGTAAAATAATCGACATTTCTTGTAACAATATTCTTTGTGAATAAGCAATTCACAATGGTAAAAAGATGTACATTTTAAATACATTTTTTATATAGCCCAATAAACAATGACTGGGTCCAGTACCGAACTAACACGAAGTTGCAAAAAGATTTTGTTCAAGATCGGAACGGTACCTGCAGTAAATGGTGACGTGTTAGTACTAGTGTATTGCACTATACAGGCTAACTATTATTGACTGGGGCCGTGGCGTGTACTGTAATCAAGCTACTTGGGGGTCACGAATTGTGGATAGTTGTGAGCGATGGTCGATGGATGTAGATTTATCTTGTGTGGATTAACGTCCACACTATTGAATACTACGTTAATCCGCAAATAACATCTTCATAATTAGACCAGTTCGTAATTTAGAGGTAGTGGTTCGGACTCCACGTTAAACTCTGGGTTCCTTAGTTGCCATCGGCTGTTGGGCTTATTAATTGACAGTCCTGTCTAAGGAACAGATCAGCCTTAGTCAGTAACAAGACTACAAGATCGCGCCACAATCATCTTATATCCCATTCTCATTCATGCTTAACTTAAAATACCTACATGGTAGGGTCACCATTTCAATAATATAATCTCATCCAATAGACCTTTGGAGTAATATCATTATATCGGTTGGATTTGAATAACGGTTATACGTTAAAAATAATCCCTAGGATCGATTGTAATTATTTAATTTTAATTTGACTTAACCTCGGTGGTAGACGATCAGAGAAAGAAACTTCATCCAAGCGTTCCGGTCAAGCTACAAATTCAGCTTAAACTGGAAGGCAATTTTAGAACATTTATTTTTTTATTCAGAGTGTTACACTTTTAAAACTCATTGGATATGTAAATATTAGTTTTTAATATGAAAACATTATTTCAACTTAAATAGTTTTTATTCCATAAAAGCATTTCAGGTGTTTTCAAGAAGCTTCAAGAATCCGAAATTATCCAATTATAAGATAGAGAGAGTTTAGTACGTATTTATAAACGATTATAGGTTGTATCTCTGGATTCTAGCAAACAATTAAACTCTGTTTCTCAGTAGGTTCAAGATGTGTTTCCCCACTTTCACCAGCATAATCTTTAAGATTAGAGATAGATGTGCATTCCTACCTTATCTCGATCGAACATGATACGATTTCTGTAAATATTGATCCGAATCTATTCCCCACATGTTTATATGTTGAGACAAATATGTGCAAGGTTGTTTTTGAAATAATAATGTTGTTATGACACGTCAGTAATTTTATAGTGTTTTTGTGGATATTCAAAGATCAAATATTAAGCTCTGATTTCATCTAAAGCTCAAGTATCTTTTAGATTTATGTATTGAGCTCTAATTTATTAAATACAGTATATGAACACAAGTATTTTTAGGGTTTTTAAGAGCGCGAAGAGGGCAATAAAATTAGAATGAATGAGCTAATAAAAACATGTATATGTGACTAGAAGTGTTATAATAATTTAATTACTTTACATTCAATCAGCATTTAAATTCAGATTTAGATTCATTCATTCAGATTTTTTTTAAATAAACCTTATTCGTCACAAAAAAACACTAAACAGACTGTAAGACATTTCGAAAATGGGGTTTTAATAGCCTTCTCTGTTCAAACAATAGTAGGCATTAGACTCTTTTGCGAAATTATTAGAGCTTAATACAAAACTACTGAATTACCATAATTTTAAAATTTGCAAATCAAATAAGTTACTGATGAGAATATTATGACTGGTTGGATGGTCTCCACCAAGTCGCATCTTTCATTTCTCACTCATCATCATTGTCTATCTTGGTGGTGTCACCGCCTCAATAAAGCCAAGAATGAAACGAAACCTCAATCCCGGACAAGCAACTGTTCAGCTATTGATCTCTTGTTATTGTGTCAGTAGGCGTGAGGAGTCAGTCTTGTTTACACTTTGTATCCGCGGTCAGACAAAGTAACAGCGGGATCTCGTTCGCGGAACAAGCCCAGCTGCTGCCGATGAAGATGTCGAGCTGTCCGCGGACCAGAGCAGCTGTACCCTCCGCTCTGTCGACTATCTAGACCCAAGGATACTCACCAGGAGTTCTCAGAGAGCCAATTGGTCTTCCGAAGGGTTACAAGCAGTGGTGGTTCATCATGATCGCTTGTGGGGGTACATATCCGTGGGCCTGGGGAATAAGTAAACAGGGAGTTACGTAGCCCCCCCCAGGAAAAATGTTGAAAACATAACCTAAAAACGTGTTTTAAGCTCCCTAAAATGCATTTTTTCTATAATCGTGACGAAGGGCCCGCAAGTACGAGTGGCGTTAAATAACTTAAAATATGATTATAATATGAGTTTATTATTTCATTAGGAAATATATATACGTGCTTGTAAAGATGTTTTACTCATGTTCATCCTTAGTCTGTAAGTGAATCTTTTTATACTCACTCAACTTGATGTAAGAATACGATTGGCTTGCCCAAATTAAGAATTAAAAAAACTCAGGAATATTACAATTGCATAGGTTTAAATGCTATATGTAAAATGAAATTACCGCCTCATCTCTCCAAGTCCATGAAATGGCTAACCTTGGAAATCCTTGTTACAATATAGATGAATTTTTACCCCGCCCTTACTGCCCTTACCCACTCGTACGTCAATTTACTGTTGTTAGAGTCTTATTATTTTTTCTCACTTGCAAAAAAATTGCTGTTTTACAATGTTACACGTTTTGAACTAGATTTTTGTATATTGTTTACCTTTAAATTTTACTGTGCGGTCAATTTTGTCGCGTGCTAAGTTCTAAAAAGTCTATTAATTGTTGGAATTTTGACGTCTCTATAACTTTGATTCTCTGTGTTTTTGTATTTTATCTTTATCGCCAGTATTGTCAACTGATGCGTGACTGGGGATAGTTATGTATCAAGCTCTTATGGCTCAACAATACAAAGTGAGGGGAGGCGGGAGGATCTCGTTCTGCCCACAGGCGTTCGGTCCACTGTCGCCTACCTAAGAGTCTGCATCAGTAGCCGTCTTGGATTTTAGTCCCGTAAGAGCAATGTTACATTCTGGCGGAACATATCTTCACTTAGGCGTCTGCAGTGGCGTTAATTATCAAAGTATCGATGTAAAACTTTGGAAGTGCATTGATGAGATGTGGCTCAAGGGCATGACCTTTTCAATATGTTCAATATGTTCAAAAATTTAACTTGATACAAAAACAAAAATCCAGGAATATTTTGTTTTGAATATTTTGTTTGTTTGTTTTGTTTTTATATCAAATTAAATTTTTGAACATATTGAACATATTGAAAAGGTCATGCCCTTGAGCCACATCTCATCAATGCACTTCCAAAGTTTTGAATTGATACTTGCTTCTTCCCGCCAAGGCACGATTAATTAACACATTGGTAAAAAATGATGCGAAATACATTTTATTTATTTCCTCCACCTACATTGTTACTATTGGTTAGTAACAATGTATATAGGGTGGTATTTACAGAAAGAAAGCATGACAAAATAAAGTGAAAGACACGGAGAATTGGTTACACTGTGGATCAATCGCATGGTCTCCACAAATTGTACAATTTGTGTTTATTGGTAACAAAATCTTTGAATCTTATAATATATCTATGAATCTACTTCGTAGTTATATTTTCGAACCACTCATCCACAATATCCGATTAGTTTTCAGCCAGATCCCTATCGAGGGTCAAAACACCGCCAAACCGACCCCAAAATATTGTTCCGAGAAGTCAACCCGGGGCCGGACGATCGCAGACGGGATCTCGGTCAATAACAGAGATATTTTGACTCCGGAGGCAACTGACGGGCAGAACAAATCTGAGAGAAGCCGCCGCCCCCCGCCGGGCGACCGCGTCCCTACAACCGCGTTAAAGTGAAAGCCGATCGATTTCTGAAAGCGAATCTCCGATGGAGACCTTTAGGTCGGTCTAAATTAGATGTCAGAAGACCAACGGGTCGACAGTTTTGTACTGCGGTCCTTCCAGGCCGACTCCCACGCACAATACGCCTTGTAAGCCGCCGTCACGGTCCACCCCGGGTCCGAGATTGGAAACTGGAATGTTGTTAGATAATTAACCAACTGAGAAACCCGAAAGTATTTAGGATGTTTTAGAATTTTTATACCGTTGTATCAAATTGTCTTGAAAAGGTTTATTTTTAAACACTCGTTAAAGTTTTCGTAATTCAACTTCTAATATATATTTCGTTACATAATGTGAACAATAGAGTAAAACTTGTATAAGTATTTTTTCAAAAATTTAAATCGTGTTGTGTTACTACAGAGTTGTGTTGAACAGTTTTTGATACTTTAGGGACTTAGTGGAAAACGTTTTTTATCGAGACTGAAAAAATAGCAAGAAATACCCCAAAAATGAAATGGAAGAGAGTTGTTTTGAGATTGAGGGACTCTAATCCGCAAACATCCTATGAAAAGCGAAATCCCCTTCGGAAGTGACACTGACACCCAAATCTGTGAAAGGGTGAAAGGGTTCACCCTGTCAGTCAAAGCCAAATTGTCCCTTTGGTGCAATTTGGGATTCTTCTCTCGTCGCTAATTTCCCCTCGGGTGTGGGTGGTCCAGGGATACACGTGCTGCGTTTGGTTTTGCGGCTTTTTAGAAAAGTGAAAAATGGAAAAAGTCACTCAGGTTGTTTGTAAGGGCAGAGATGTGCCAGACGCCCCAACAGGCGAGGAGCCTAATTAGTGAGTGGCTGCTGTGAGCGGGTTGTGTAGATGGGGGGTTGGGTTGTCGTGTTGTCGCCGTCCAGCCTTCTGGTTGACCAGCCCGCCACCAGAGGCGCTGTTAGGGCGATATCGTTGTGTCTCATGATAGTAAATCCGCAAACACCATTCTCATAATTAGACCAGTTCGTAATTTAAAGGCAAACGTGGTTCGCATCCCACGTTAAACTGTAGGTCCCTTACATGTCATTGGCTGTTAGGCTATTAAATGACAGCCCTGTCTAAAGAACATGCCAGTCTTAGTAACGAGACTTCAATCATGGTATTTAAATAACAAAATATTGTTATATACCATCAACTTATGATATACATAAGTATATAATAGATTTATGTCGTATGATAATATCCATTGGCATCATATAATGTTTTATGAAAAATAACGCACTAATACCATTTATACAAACGACACCATAAAACATTCCACATCAAAACATCACTATAAAAGTTGCTTTTGATTGCATAGCTAATACACGTACTATAATGGATTTTTTTCGAAATCGCGTTTAATTTACTGTGCACACTCTACATTAACACTACTATGATTCAATCTAATCCTTTACACAGTGCTACAAAGAATCTCTAGATATAACTGCTAAAAACACATTAAGGCGATTACGGCATTGAGTGGGAGTAAAAGCGAAAACCAAAACTCAAAAGGACCCCCAGCTGCGCGGTGCCCCGCAAAACAATAACAAGCGGGTTATGATTTGATTAAAAAATGATTTCCATACGGTTGACTTCTGGATAACCCTTTGTGAGCGGGCGGGCAAATGGAGCTGGAGAGGCGAGCGATGGTCGGCCCAAGAGGACAATACACAATACACCCGCATATGACTCCTTTAATTCACAACACTTCACTCAACACAGCTGCAGTTTACTTTCCTCGGGAAGCAACTGAGTAGCAGTGACTTTAACGGACCGTTATTTCGTATTTTATCGTTTTTTCAAAAGGTTTCATTTGAGTGCCGTGATGGAAATCGGTCGATAGTTGAGGAGGAAGGTTTCATCGCGGTGTTATGCTGGTACCAGAGTGGAAGTAAATGTTTCTTTTGTTGAGTTTTATAAGGTTTTCTCAATCGTCAGTATGTGAAAGGCTACACAAAAAAGACGTTAGGGGATATCTTATTATTTGAATACTTAAAACTATAAGAGTAGTCATAAGTTTGAGAACACATTTCTTTAGAAAATGGATACAGTCTCCTCACCTAACCTCAACTCATGCAAATATTTTTAAAATGAAGATAAGAAGTGCCAATATTAATGTAAGTGGGTTATTTGAAGAAACTCCTATAGTGATTCTTATAGCTTTTTTAATAGTTTTCACTAGTTTGAATTTTAAGTTCCAAACCAAAGAAGGTAAAATAAATTCAACCCCTCCTTGTTCTTCCACCAAATTTATCATCCTCTAGACCTCACAGAGACGCAAGAAACATTTACAGATGTAAGTCTGCAGTTTGTCTGGACAGTATGCCATAGACCACACACATCTACACTGGAGTCTGTCATAACAAGATGACATCATCGATCAGCTGATCCAGGTCCAGGACTAGAGGGGGCGTTCCCTGAGGTCACGAGATACAGACCAGGCTAAGCAGACGGACTAGTCGAAAGATAAGTTACGCTGTGGGAAATGTTTGAGAACGGTTGGAAGTTGTTGAGTTATAGAGATTTGGCACTGGGCAGGTTTTAGGAAACACGTATTTTACTTCTAAAATAATAAAATTCGTAACCTAATTATTTTTTGAGAGCTAGTAAAAACTACAAAGAACTCTTGAAACAACCATTGTATTTTTAGTTGTTTAAAAATATATGTATCTACTTTGTTAAACCCCTACTGAAATTTTGTTTTTGACTTGTTCAAAAGCTTTGAGAGAGAAATCTAACAACCGTTGAGTACAAAATAAGGATGCATATTCTTTAGGATTGGCGATTGGCTTTATGATTCTTTAGCATAAGTTTGGAGTGAGATTTAGATGGCTGTTATTTTAAGCGCCAGAGTACTTTCTTTCTGTCTGGATGGTTAACAACAATGTCAAGGTCCAACAATTTTAGTAAACCCTTGTAAAATAATCATAATTTTTCTGGTAGTTTAGAATACACCGAGAAGGAAAAAGCCCGAAGACAAAGGACCCGAAAGAAAACTCGAGTTATGAAAAGCCTTAAACCTGAACCCTTAATATTGGTACATTATTACGTAACTATTTATGTTATTATGTATTGAAACACTCACTTTACGTTGAGGAGAATCTACAAAACATATAAAAATACAAAATATCTCGAGCTATTCCGATAATAGATTAAATATTTTTAATGCCTACTAATATAGCTTATTTAACTAATACCCAATACTTTTTACAGTGGTTTTACAGTTTTACAGTGGTCCTAGACTAACAAGTTTACACCGAAGAAATGGTATTTAAAATGTCGCATAATATGTATTCTAGTTTAAATCTTTATAATGTCACTTAAAAGTCATGGAGGGGTCAATATTGAATTCGTGAATCAATAAACCTCTAAAACAGTGATGTCTTCTTCTTTTTTTAAAAATTTTTTCATGTGTATGATGTAATGAAACAAACTACATATTTGACCCATCTCCTCAAAGTCGTTGTTACCCCCTCCACGACGCCGTGCAATATTTACGCCACCATTGGTCGTTATTTTTCCACACCTCGTCGCGTCGGAATCGCATTACTAACTGGCAATAAATATTGTGATGGCAGAAGCTCAGATGTGCTTGTTAGGTGCAACCGGAGCTGCTTACTTGATTGCGTCTCTGTAAATATTGATTTGACATCAGCGGTCGCGATCGTGGTAGCAGTGGCGTCATCGCAAATATTTCCGGGGATGACTTGCCGAGGATGTCATCGATTAATTGGGTAGTAGTTGAAATTGATAATACTACGTGGAGTGTCGACCAATATAAATCAGACATCAGTTTGAGTATGAGAAAGAAGTTAGTCCTTCGAGTCGGATAACTGTTAAATATAAAAATATTCATTACCATTAATTTAAACGGGGAAATAACTTGACTTCATAAATTCGAGACTTTAAAATTTGTCACGACACCAACTATGGGTATGGGCAGTTATCCTTTTTAGTTTCTGAAGAGGTTATTAATTTTTTTCATTGAATCAGATTGAGTCACATTACCCAACGAGCGTATGAGCAATCTTAACTAACAACTGTGTCTTACCAATAAATACTATATTTATACAATTTTTCCAACCACTTATTAGAAACAATTCCGGATGATTTTTCAAAAATTACCGTTACATAGCATCTTTCTCCCTACCAGAAAGAATATCAACATTATCTCTTATCCATCCTACCCTACTCGCTCTACATTGGTGGCACGAGCTCTAACCGTGCAGGAAACTCGATCCTGCACTTCCGGTTAACGAGAGCACTCTGGCGGTGGAAGTGCTAAACATTTCGCCTTTGTCTTACCACTGATAGTAAACAATGGTCTCTTGAGTGTAGTGTCGGGCGTGTGTCGCGTCGTGGACTATGGAACATCGCCGCGCTGCCGCTCTTGACTTGGTAAATGGCTCAGGCTATTAATCCAACATTTAGGACCATTTACTCTTGAACCATCAATAACACTTGGACAGGATATGAATGATTACCATAGTATCTGTCTCATATGAATATCATCCTTCACTAATATTTAGATTAAAATTGGGATAAAGTTGTGTTAAGCAACAATTATAACGATCTACTTCTAGCCAAAAGTACCAAGACGTCAAACTAAAATTCACTTTAAGTTAATGGTCTTTAAGTGGATTCGTTCATATTTCCAAACGTAAGTAGCCCTATATTTTGATACATCGAAATTCTGAGGTATAAACAATATTAATTAGTTACAACATTTTATTGAATTTAGATTTAGTAGCATTTAACCCCTCTAAAACGTATTTAAGATAAATAAGATTATAACCAGAGTATATAATGAGTGAGTTGGAAATTTACATAAACGAAGACTCTTGTGAATTAGGTTGTCTTAATAAACCTTTAAATAAAATCTGCAGTACCACCGCCATCTTGGATTTTAGTCCCATAAGAACAACCTTTGACAGCGTTACTAATCACTGGATTCAAAAAATATAAAAAATTCATAAAAATCACATAAAATAATTATGTCTTAAATATACTATGGTTGAGGTGTGAAATTGAAGGTAAATTGGTTATCTAAGGAATTAAGATTTTCGTTTTACAAATTTTTCAAAAAATTACTTGAACTATCGGGCATAACTGTTTGGCAATAATATTTTCCTGAAAAATAAAGTAAACAAAATAATAATGTAAATCCCTAGATAATCACTTCCCCACACCTCGACCATCGACTGTCGTGTGGCCCGTAATGAGGTCAAAAATTAATATTGTTATTATGGGGCTAAAAAAATTTGGTTACTCCTGTAGACTTTTAATTTTTTATTCTTAAAATTTGTCTGTTGTTTTGTGCATAACTAACTGAAAAAAGGTTGTATTTACTTCCCTGTGGGAAATAGGTTAGATCATGGATATGCCTTAAGGGAATTTATTCAGTTCTTCTAAACAGCTGTTTTTATTCTTTTGTATTAAAAATTCAATGCAATAGCTCTGGTAGTTTCTATGGAAACCTGTTACATGTTTTTCATCTTAAAAATCACCAACACCCTCCCAGAGCTAAGACATATCCATGTCAAAAATAAATAGTTAGTTGATTGTTAGATTCTAGGTAAATTTTTTAACACGATCTTAAAAAATGCCATCTGGTATCGAAAGCCCGAAGTCAGCTTCACAGCTGATCGGCCGGCAACGCCCAGGGGTGGTTTGATTGTACTAGCGCTCACCAGGGAGCGCTGCCACCGCTTTGTTTTCAAATATTTCTCCGTTTCTGCGCAAAATCTTCATTGATTTCCGCTGATCCAGAAACCAGTTCAATCAAGAGGGGCTCACAAACCACACCCCGGGGGTAACTATCGGTCACTGCTCCGAACAACTACCCTCCATGTCCGCGTCCGTGCAACTGCACGGGGTTAAAGGGACTTGACTGCAACTGAACTGTACTAGTATTCATCCAGTCTTGGGATTTGAGAAGTTGTGATTTAAATTGTTGAGGTGTTTTGGTTAAAAACTGTAAACACGCTCATGAGAGTCTGATTTTGTAATATCTTGGCGTTATATTAGGAGACTTATCAGACCCACGGAAAAATCAATTGGACTTATTCGGACTCAGGTATTTAAATTTTACTTCTATTAGATTTATTATCACCAAAACATTTTTTATACTAAACGTATGAAATTTTTGTTAAGAAAAAATCGAAATATATTGACTATTTCTTAATCCGTGGAGGGAGACCGTGGTAAGATTCCGAAGTCAATGTTGAGTCTGTGCACCACAACGAGGACAAAATAGAAACAGAACAAATACGAGTAGTATATGTTCATTGGCATAGATATAAAATCCAATTCTGAGTTACAGAATAGAATATATATAGATTTATATTTATAATTACACAATAGGAAAGATATAGGTTTCTTATTCTGAGTTCTTTGGAGAAACAGAACTGAGCCTTTAGGCCAATCGATCGTTCATTGTACAGTGTACACCTAAACGTCACAAATATTTGTTCATTATTATTACTCTTATGTTACAGAAACAAAAAAACAAGTAATTTAGGTAGTTGTACCATAACAAGGTTTTTAACATAAATAATTGTAACAGCGATATAAACCAACCATTCCTTTTTAGACAGATTTTTCAGTTTTAAGACGGTTGTTCACCCAATCTTTCAGCTCAAAACACGATCCTGTGCTACAGTTCGCACCAGAACCAGGGAGTCGCCAGGCAGAACCCCAAAGCGCTCGTAGTTTCTGGGCATCGACAACTTATATCCCATTTGAGAACAAAATCCTGTACTATAGTTCGGCTCAGATCCCAGGAGTCAAAATTTAGAGCCCGAAGCGCTCGAATTTTCTGGGAATCGGAAACGTATACCCCATTTGAGACAGTGACGGATCCTGCTAGAGTGTCAGAGGGCGAGCTCAGTCGCAACCATTATGATTTTTGTTACAGATAATCACATGTTAACACTTTGTTTTAATTATTGTATAGTATAGGCAAATAAACCCAACCAGAAAAGGCAACACTTTAACATTTACTAAAGTTAAAATAGTTTACATATAAAACTTAACCTGAATGATTTTACAATAGCCGTTTAGCAATCAATCCTAATCCTAATTCCAATGGAAAAATAAATCCTGTAACTGTATTAAAATCTAAACATAGCCATTGTTAACCATTCTTAACTGCAAAAATACTTTAAACGCGAGTACACAGGTTTTTAGTACAATATTTCTTTAAACCTCTTAATCAGTACAGCAACGAGCTAGCTGTGGCAGTGCAGCCAACTGTCAGGCATCGTCAGAACGAAATACACACTCCCATCACCTGTTAACGTTTAAACATGTCAATAAACAGATCTGATAATGAATACAAATTAATTGGTGATAAGAATCAATTTTGAACTTGAGTAAACGAGATAATAAATAAATAACCACAATATTTTTTATAAAAAGGTATAAAAGAATCCCTCTGGGGGGGTGATCGCTCCCTCTGGATCCGCCACTGATTTGAAAATGCGTTCCGGTATTTTAGTGGACCCCGGGAGTCACTAGTTAGAGCCCCGACGCGGTCATAGTTTCTGGGAATCGGCAACTTATCTCCCATTTAAGAAAACGATCTCATGATATAGTTTGCTTCAAACCCTAGAAGTCACTAGTGAGAGTCCCAAAGCGCTCATAGTTTCTGGGAATCGGCAACTTATCTCCCATTTAAGAAAACGATCTCATGATATAGTTTGCTTCAAACCCTAGAAGTCACTAGTGAGAGCCCCAAAGCGCTCATAGTTTCTGGGAATCGGCAACTTCTCCCATTTAAGAAAACGATCTCATGATATAGTTTGCTTCAAACCCTAGAAGTCACTAGTGAGAGCCCCAAAGCGCTCATAGTTTCTGGGAATCGGCAACTTATCTCCCATTTAAGAAAACGATCTCATGATATAGTTTGCTTCAAACCCTAGAAGTCACTAGTGAGAGCCCCAAAGCGCTCATAGTTTCTGGGAATCGGCAACTTATCTCCCATTTAAGAAAACGATCTCATGATATAGTTTGCTTCAAACCCTAGAAGTCACTAGTGAGAGCCCCAAAGCGCTCATAGTTGGGGGGAGTCGGCAACTTCTCCCATTTAAGAAAACGATCTCATGATATAGTTTGCTTCAAACCCTAGAAGTCACTAGTGAGAGCCCCAAAGCGCTCATAGTTTCTGGGAATCGGCAACTTATCTCCCATTTAAGAAAACGATCTCATGATATAGTTTGCTTCAAACCCTAGAAGTCACTAGTGAGAGCCCCAAAGCGCTCATAGTTGGGGGGAGTCGGCAACTTCTCCCATTTGAGAAAACGATCCTGTACTATAGTTTGCTTCAAACCCTAGAAGTCACTAGTGAGAGCCCCAAAGCGCTCATAGTTGGGGGGAGTCGGCAACTTCTCCCATTTGAGAAAACGATCCTGTACTATAGTTTGCTTCAAACCCCTGGAGTCACCAGACAGAGCTCTAATGCGCCCGTCGTTTCCACGCCCCGGCAACATATCTCCGAGTTTAAAATACATTACACAGCTACAGTTCGCTGTTCCGACTGGGAACTGCCCCCAGTCAGTGTTCGGACCGCAGTAGTAAAGACAATCCAACCAATTGTAGTTGGAATTCCCAGAAATTTATACTTTAAGTCGCTGGATAGAAGATCCGATTTTCGTTGGCAGTGGTCCCCAGAAGCTGAGAGACGCCGGCCATAGCCCCGATGAGCCTGTTGTTTCCGCGCGCCGGCAACAACACACCGCCCAATATTTGCCGCCCCGCCGCCCTCGGCTGAGCTTTCCCGGCTTTGTTTTCGCCCACTGGCCCGCCCAGGGGTGGTTTGTTTGAGTCTGCTCTTACTTCCAGCTCGGTAAACTCTCTCATCAATATTGCTCCGAATCCTACGACAGCTGCCGCTACTTTTTTGGATTCCCTTTTGATCCGAAATGTGTGCTCGGAATTGAAATCAAAATCACAGACTGCCGATTAGCCTCTGAGGAAGTGGCTTTGTGGAGAGCCTTTGAGGTTTGCGGATGTAGAGGTGCGAGTGATTTTTAATCATTCGGGACGTGTAGTCCTCGTGAAAGTGTGATGTACAAACAGTGAACAGTTTAGAAATTTTGATTAAAAACAATTACCGTAATCATAATTTCCTCTAGACATCTGGCTCTAGTTCATTCACTGCATCTGATGATGGAAAGACTTTAAATGTGATATGCCCATCGCTCCAAGCGTGCTTTCTTCCTACTATGACTTTAAACCTGGAAATAGTTTTTTGTTTAAAAGTCATTGTTAGTAATGGAGATCTGACTGAGCGTCATTGTTTATCTCTCGCGTCATTATCATCTCTCAGTGTCGCTTTGAATGATCACTTTGATGAATGATTAGGAAGAGGAGAAATGGTTGATCTGCTAGGTCCTCAGAGCAAACTCCGTGCGTTATTAGTACAGTATATGAGGTATGTTAAAAGAATGCGTGTTTTCTGAGAAAACCCAAAGTTTAGTGCATTTAAAAGAATAAATAATGAAAATGTTGACGTTTTATTCTCATCACAGCTATATAACAAAATCTGTATATCAGTGTTGAAAAGGTAAAGACAATCATCAGTGTATAGACAATGATGGTTATCACTTTTAACCGCTTCTCGAATAGGTAACTTGCATTAATAAAGTTATAGTTACGCTTAATAGTCTACTAGTTACATTTCGTTAAAACTAGCTACTAATTCCATTTTTGGTACGCTGACTTTTGCCGTACCCGGTATACTTATGACACTCAACTGTTTCCTGTAGCAGGAATTAGATTCTACCGTATAATGTCATATTCTTATCTTTCTGGGAATTATTACCACTAATATTTGCAAAACATTGAAACCTTTGATGTTTGATAATCACTCTTATCGACCCACTTTTCAGTTGAACAAACTCTAAATTTTAGTAAAATAATTAATTCTTTGTTTGAAATTAATTTTGGGTAAGGTGGGTTAATGTTATTTAGATTTCTATTGCGGGAATTTTCCATCACGATAAGTAAAAACAAGGTAAACGAGTTTAACTTCGGTATCTGCAATCTAAAACCGTCCTCAGGTGAGCTCGAACCTGAAACCAGACAAGACTTTAGTCTTGCTTTTTTTGCCATGTTATTTGTTTTTAATCGGAATTATTTTTAACATAATCCAGACTACGACGGTATAAAGTTGGAAACAAACGTTTGAATAAAACTGGTCAGTTCCTCTTGAGTTTTTGTGACGATTAGACGTGTTTCGTTTCTTGTATGCGAGACTTTCGTTGCTTGATAGTGTTTGTAAGTTTTTTGACTGATTTAAACATGTTTGTTTTCAGCTTTATACCAGCGTAGTCCGGACTATGTTCTAATTTAATGTGTTTGGTTCTAACTCACCTGAGGACGGGATCAGACACCGAAACGTTGTTGCTTTGTTTACTTAGGATGATGTAAAATGCCCCACATATAAATCGAAATATCACAAACCCTAAGCTTCAATACTTGATTTTTATGATCATTATTATATACTGCATTGTTTCTTTTCACTTTCTTCCTGGAAGTGGTTTCTGTTTTTTAGTCATTTTGTGAGTTAAGACATTGAGTAATGATTTGTGTATCTATTTATATACGTGACTCGACGAAACCAAATTTTAATTTGTATTCGAATGACTTAATGATTTGTATGAATTATTTATAGACGTAAATCCAAATTTATTAAATACTTTAACCCCTCCAATGCCAGACCCCTAGACTTGCAGCACACATGCTCTCACTTCGCCGTTTATTACTCACGTGTACCCCTCGTTAATGAGACAAGACGTGGTTTCGTCGTTGGATTGTTCTAGGGGGGGGGTTGGCCGCGGGCTACACCAGAGAGAGTTTGTTTTCAAAACGAGACGGAGTGTTTCCCGACGCCAAAGTGTCCGGAAAACAAATACTCGGTGTCGGGAAACGGGCGTGTTTTTCATTTGATTGAATCAATTAAAATGTTCGCTCCGCAGCCAGCTACGGCACGTAGAGGAAAGAGATGTCTACAAGATATCTCTCTCGCGGCTTTATGGATTACTCCTTCCTTTATGAATTTTGTTTCTCTCTTTAAAAAAAAGGTTTTAGAATATTTTCACGCTTTATACATTTTACGCTTATCTTAAGATTAAAAATACTTGTCTCATTTAAGGAGCATTTTGTGAAACAAGTTTTGCAACTAAAATTAGTATCTGATAAACGGTATCAGAGGAATGACACATACTTTATCCCTTAAGTCAATTAAAACGAAAATCATTAGACACCATCATATTCTTTAACGTTTATCTAAATGTCATTTAATAATTTTAATTTCGATATTTTTTTGTTTCAAACATAACTATCCAATTTCTTAAAACACCAAGAGAAATAAAATAAAATTGATTGTTAGAACTTCATGGGGGAGACTATACCCCTTCGAAATACCCCGTGTTTTACGTGATTTTGTTGAGTGATGTAACCGTACGCTGCATACCAAGTTTCATGGAAACCCGTTGGGAGATAAGGAAGAAATTTATTTTTTTAATATGCTCCTTAGAATAACATTGGGCACTCTCAGGCAATGTACTGAGTTTACCACGGACATTAAATTTGACTTTTCTCCGAAACCATTAATCGCAGACTAATGATTCAAAATACTAATTTGTTTGGGGTTTTAATTGTGGTAGTCAAATTATACTTTACCTTTATTGTTTTCGAAAAAAGGTTTTTTTGACATTTAAAAGACCATAACTTTTAAAAACCGATGTTTTGCAAAAATTCGAGTGGTGTCATTTTGTTTACATCATAAAGGACTGTAAATCATATGATTTTCATCAAACCGTTAGACTCGTCATTTGAGAAATTTTAATATTACGTGTTTTTTGGGGGGTTTAGGGGTAAAACATCCTTAAAAATAAAAATTTAACAAATCCTGAGATACCGTGGATTATTAGCTCCATGCCAAATTTCATGAAAATCAGACCAATAGTCTCGTGTCTTTGCTTCATTATATCCCCCCACACAGACATCACTAAAAACCCTTTTTCAATCCAGGGGCACTAATATCTAAGCTAATATCTAGGGGGATCTGCATATCCACACACACATACACAGACACACGTAAAGACATCACTCTTAAACGACATTTTTAATTGAGAGAGGGATATATATACCAGAAAATAAAATTCGAAAATGCTGACGAAAACAATACTTTCTCCTTATACTAGGGATAGGTGGAGAAAGTAAAAAAGTAGGTATAGCTGTTATTTAAAGTTTTTTTTATTTAACACTAAAAGAATAAATTACAATTTTGTACGTCCATCAATCTTAAACTAAATAATTATAAGCTAAGCGCTTTGTTAATACATGAATTTATGACTTAGTAAATATTACCTAATTATGAATTATAGGATACGTACGTCATACATATTGCTTCCTACCAGATTTTGAAACTAAACAATACAGTATTAGAAATACATTCCAACAAAAATCAAACAAAATATGTACAATGTGTTGAAGAACAACACTTTGTTAGCCTTTAAAATCAATTTACTCGAATGAAAATATGCTGTATCGACTTGTACTATGATTACTATATATTGAAAATCATGTGCGACACCAACCCATATCAATAATTTCTAAATATTCTATGACTATGGAGGGAGGAAATATGCACGAACAAAATACAGTAGTAGCGTTGACTATCCATTATTAAGCCTAATATCGAAGCGGTAACTGGTAGGCCTCCTGATTTATCAGGTCTGTGATTTGCCAGCTGTCCGCCAACATTTCTATGATATCTCTCTGTATTTAATGCACCGCGTACGCCTAAGAGTCGTGGAGTAGTACATCAAAACTATACTAACCCTGGAACGTGTTCTCCATGTTAAAAACACCATGACAGATTTATTACCGAATGGTGGCCGGGTGACTGAAATTGACCAGTTATTTGTTACCAATCAGTTTTGATTCTTCATAAAAATTAAATATACAAAGTCTGAAGTCTGTTGTGTTCACAAAGAATAGTAGAATTCGGCATAAGTTAAGCCCCTTATCAAACGGATCAGCTGATGTGTCCAAACACTCTAAAGGCCAGTCTGGGATTGACGGAAGCTCAGAGTTTTATCGACCTGAGAAAACCAGTTAGAGACGTTTTTGTAACTTATCGGAAAACACCGCATTGTACAAGTGGCCAACCTCTAGCAGTTTTGTTTCAGGACGAAATATTGTTTCCTAAATTTGAATTGGCAAGACCTGTTGTGTAAGACCCAGTAATTACATATTTAAAGAGGAATTTTAAATGGGCGATTTGGTCTTAGTAAGGTTTTACAATGAAGCTAAATGTAAACTTGGAAAGATTATAGGAAAGTTGGAAAGTTTCATTACTCAGTAGAAGTTAATTGTAAAGTCCATAGAAGACATATTGACCAACCTAAAAAGTTTGAAAGGAGTAGGTTTAATGAATTACGTGTAGCAAATGAACATTCAAACTCAGTATGCATGATGAACCACCCAAGGGCTTAGAAGAATACGTTTTGCATGGAGGAAGCGTAAATGAAGTAGCTCCACTCTGTACACCGAACACACCCACTCATCAAGCGCAGCCAGGCTAGGGTAGTAACTCACAGACACCGATCGTTCAAACATTACCAACGGAACGAAGACGGCTTGGCCAAGCTGTCACAAGGAGTGCAAGGGTTGTCAAACCTCCCATCAAGTTGATTTTATGATTTTTTTCTGGGGTAGAATTTTAGTGTATGTTAATCATATCTTGTTGTTTTGACCTAAGAGTATTTATTACAATCACGTTTTGTGATTATTTTTATTTTGGAGAGCTATAGTTTTTCATAGTGTTAGTTTTCTACTAATAATATGGAAAACAGTGAAGTCACTGTCTTTGATTCACCACTCAAGCCAATCAGCCCACGGCGATGGGCAGTTAAAGATCTTTTCTTATAGAAATGCCCTACGAACGAATTGTAAAGAACTAGAACTCATGATATGAGAATTCTCACCTTGAAGTCACTTGACGACAGGGTGCCGACCGATCCATCGAAGTAAAGCTATACAATATATCAGCAAACAAAACCAGTTGGGTCCAGTGTCGAACCCTTCCAGTAATTTGTATATGTTTGTTTCATTGTGAGCAGCGACCTCCTGGTGGCGTACCGTCAGGGGCGCTAGTGTAGTCCTCCTCGTTACCCCGGGGGCAGATTTAATCCTTCGTCCGAGGCGCGTGCCGCCCGCTTGTTTACCGGGGGTGTGGCTCCAAATTGGACAACGGCACAATTATTTACATTTCGGACCCGCGGCTCTAATATAGCTTACATGTTATTACGCCCGCCGCCCGCTGGGAGTGCTGCTTGTCCGCTTTTCAAACGCGTATTATTTTCTGTTTGTAAAAAACTATCAAAGCGACTGGTATCGAATGAGGCGGCGGGGGGTGGGGGTGGTTCAGCAATGTTATGACGAGTGTCGAGCATCTGCCGGCTGCATCTAGAGGGGTGGCTTGTTAGTTGTTAGTTGCGATTTGTATCGGGCTACAATGTTGAGTTTGTAATTCCGAGTTTTCTGAGAGGGTGAAATGAAATCACGAGTGTAAATCATGCACATCAGTTAGTACATGTATATGGAGAGAATAAAATAAAATCTAGCTAGAGCGATTTAGCGTGTAGGCCTAGTCTTGGATCGGCTTATCATAATCCGCAAACGAAGAGATAAAATACATCCCAACGTCCCAAAATTCCAAATACAATCGAGTAATTAAAAATAACTTCAAAGTGAACGGAAAAGTTATAAAACTATTTTAAATATCACGTCCTAATGAAGTTAGGTCCAGACCAGACTGAATTTGATAACACTTACACCTATCACACTAACCTAACCTAAACCACCAAATACTATGCCTATATACTTTTCTCATATATAGCACACCATACGATAGCATATAGCATGCCTTATTGCAATAATTATTGCATGTAGTCTTTAGCCTAATTATTGGAAAAAAACTCTTTCTGGTTAACAACAGTTCTACAATTCCAGTATACCTGTCTGTAATTGTTCAACAGTTGTCACAAATTAATTTAACTTACCTAAAACAATTTCAAACAAGATAACCCACTTTACAATGGATTGTTCCAACGAAACAAAAACCAAGCTATAAATCAAAGAGATTGATTTCTCTCTTAAACATCCCCATCTAACATAGACCAATCCATAAATCCAACACTTAAAAATAAACTTAGATCAATCCGTGGCTATAAAACTCTTAAAAAGATTTATCCGTGAGGACGGAGGGCTGCCGCAATCCCGCCGTGTCCCGCACGGCGAGGCCAGTTGACTCCAGTTGTCCGGGGCCAACCCAATATATTCTATTTTTCTCAACGAGCCTGAGTGAGTTATAAGGTCAATAGCTTCTCCGTGTGGGTCAACATTAACTGGATTTGTCGGTTGCCGCCTCTATATCGGCTATCATCTCTCATATCTCTCGTCTCCCACGTCACCACGTCACACGACCCCTGTCGCTCCTAACTCCTCGCTCCAGCCCAAGTCATACACTAAATCATGCAGCTCTTATTCATTAGGACCTGATTGTCCATGTTCAATTTTATCTATCTCTACATATAAAAATGAAAGTATGTATGTATGTCCTTTATGCGTTGCCAGACTACTCATCCGATTGCCATACAATTTCATGAAGTTGCTCTATATGTGTCCGGGAAGGTTTTAGCAAGAAAGATTTTCGAAAACTCCATAAGTTTCCATTTTATGGCGTTTTAAATATCTAATGTTAACCTTATGAGGAGTAAGTTTGTTTTTTCCTGTTTTGCCAAAGGCAGGCTCAGCTTAAGCTATGCAGCCTCGCAGTACACTATATTTCATGGAATTCCCATCTAAATTGTGTGGCCATCCCGGGGATCGAACCCGTCACCTCTTACACCGAAGTCCAAGACGCTAACCGTTAAGCTATGCAGATGCCCAATTTTGTTTACAAAGTCTCTACAATCAAAACATTTGATTTCTTAAGCAACAGCTGTTTGGTTTACTTCCCATTAGCAATATGCTTTACTATCCAATGCCATCTGAATCATTCATTAATTTAAAAGTACAGTATTAAGTAAATATGTGCTGTAAAAAATGAACAGCTTTATTCACCACGTAAATAGTTTCCGGTTTTTGGGAATTATGTATTTATATTTTTTTCTGTTCATACAAATTACGTTTATTATATGATCAGCTGTATTATAATAAAAGCCGTATTACAGTTATGTTTTACTTGGGTTTAGGTTGGATTAGAATAGATCAATCCACTCAGATTTATTTGTTTTGCGAGAATGTTAAAATATATGTCTTATAGTTTTAGTACTGTTATTAACAAGCCTGCAGCCCAGAATATCTAATCTTTCACAACGAAGCTATAATGCTATTCGATTTCAGAACAAAACCAATATAAAAATTAACATGTATTTACTGTAGGGCGTTACGAAGTTTGCCTGGCCAACTAGTAATATTATAAAGATGTGGTTTCTGTATTTTTGTTTGTTTGTTTGTTGTGGTCTGGTAAGTAAACACGAAAAATCTGAACCGACCGACTCTTAAACTCTTGCAACTTATATGCATATTTATTTTCTTAAAATATCCTCGGGCCCCATGAACGTCCTAGGGTTTCAATATTTACATTTTCAAAGGATATCATCATAAAATTACTTACATGTCAACAGCTGTGGACATTAAAATTTGACACATTGAAATTTGTTTGAACGAAATTAGTGATCGAATTATTAGAATGAAATAGTGGAATGGTAGATTTAAAGTTTACTCCCGAAGCATGCCTCTATTACGTTAATCCTTATCCTTTCCCAATATTACTCAATTTATATTGTCATGTTGTAGACACTCGTGTTTTGTCATTTTGTAACCAATAAAAAATTAACTAACATTTTAAATATATCAGTACACCTCTCAGCCTTTTAGCGAATTTCCCATAGGGAAGAAGCTATTACCGTAGGTCTCATGGTAAGACTTAAGCCCGGGACCATGTTATTTTTTCTTCTTTAGGTGACTAGAGACCAAAAACAATAGTCGTTAAAATTTATATATATATATATATGTATATATATATGTATATATATATATATGTGTGTCTGTGAACACGATAACTCTCGTAAAAATGGTCCGATCGAGACCAAATTTGGTAGAGACGTGTATTCCTACAAATACTCGGACGAGTTCGTAAACCAGACATATCGGTCAATAGGAACGGGTAGTTTGGGGGGGTTTTGTACCCCAAAATGGGGTTTTTTGTGTTTTTCCCATGTAACTTTTAAAAATTTCAAATTTTATATTTCACCATTAGAATCAGCTTAAAAAACTACACAGTTAAGTTCCTTAAAGTTTTTCTCTATCTCCAACGGTTACCGAGATATTAAAAAATCTAAACACAGTAAGTTGTACTGTGGGGCTCCAATGTTAACCTTATGGAGGATAGGGAAAAAATAATATTTCCCATATTAATCAATATTTTTTTATGAAACTTGATATTTAGCTTCATGTGGTTGAGATCTATCCTTTTATGCTTAAAAATCATAGTTTATGTGTTTATCATGGCAGCAAACCTGCATACCGTACTCTTTTCCCATATTAATCATATAGGGAATAGGCAAACTCCTTTATTTATGGACAGATGTTGATGAAAGTTGGTATAAATGTTAAAATAAAATTTTTGATGGTATAAATGGCTACTTTCAGTGTTCCTCACAGCAGCAAACCTACTCACTCTTTCCCATTTTAATCTTATGGAGAATAGGCAAAAATTCTCATGTTTATCGACAGATTTTGACCAAACTTGTCATATTTTATTATTATTATTATTATATTATTGATTTGGAATTTCGCTGAGTACGCAGATCTGCTGCGACGGGGGTATTTTACCTTGTGAAGAACGGGTACTTTGGTTAGTACACACAAAGACAATTTAATCCTAATATAAATTAATTGCCTTTGGTATACATTAATTCGGTCGTTTCCATATAACAGTTCGGATTTTTTAGCTAAGACAGTAACCGGAGTTTTCCTTCTCCCTCACTTAGGCTAGATTTCATAAAACACTACTGGTAATAATCAGCTGCCTTTGTAGTTTAATCAAAGAACATAGAAGATACTAATGATTTAAGGCGTGCGAGCGGCGTTAGGCACAACTGAAATCCGCTAGGTCGGCGCTTATACGTTCTGCATATGTAGTTGATTCGTGACTCGTTTAAGACAACAATTCTGATTTTTTAAATATATTTTTAAACATTTTTAGACCTCCAAAATGACATATTTTATATGGTTTTCTGATCAAAAATGTGGCCTTAAAAATAATTTTTTTTCTTATTTTAAAATTTCACATAGGTTACGTGAAAAAGGTCTATTATTCTTCCACGATCCTAAAATTTCAGCTCAAAAACATAAGCCGGTTTCCCACACTCCTTGTACGAAAAACGCTAAATTACCAAATTAATTACCCTGTAATTAGAAAAGTTTTCATTGAAAACATGAAAAATCATGCCAAAGCATATTTATGATAAAATCAACAAATAAAAGTTAGAATTATAATTTTTTAAGATAGTCGATATTTTTGCTCGAACAAGCTTAATAGAAAGAATAGTTAGTTTATTTTGGTCATTGATTTTAAATCCGTTACGAAATCATACTATATTGAAAATTTATTTGTGTAACTAATTTTAATAATGGTATAAATGTTCTAATCTATTTAATTGTAATGTAATGCTAAATAATAAAGCTGTATATTGATTTATTTTCTTTGTACTAATTTGTTCAGGATTTCAGGTTTATATTTTGGTATGAAGAGCTTTCGTCTTTAAACTGAAACCTACAACCCTTACAAAGGACGAGCTTGCTGCTAGTTGTTTTATAAAAATACTGTACTGTACTACAATATAACGGAGGAAACCTTTTCCGTCGAAGGAAAATTCTAAAATCAGAAATAAAGAGGGAACGGAGCTGCGGCGAGGAGAGGCAATGTCAAAATGTACATCAATGATGTCCCCCTGTCTGAGATGTAAAAATGTCGCGAGCAGAGTCAGCAACCCACAAATTGACGCCCCGTGTTTATAAAACTGGTGTAATTGACGTTGACAACGCGCTCTGTCAGCAATTCCGACAACTAACTGCTGCAGACGCCACTGCCTTTGTAATTATGCAACACTTCTTCACTGTTTCGATTCCATACTGTATCCAATGGTGAGGGGGTAGGTTTTCACTTTTTCCTCGATGATGTGAATTGTGTCAGTTTGAATTGGTTTGGTTTCATCTTTTCTAAAATTAATTGGTGGGGTGTAACGGATATATTAATTTATAATACTTTTTATGATATGGCTTTTTCTGACCTTTAAAGATTATTACAGTGTTATAGGTTAGTAATTTTGTTCGAATTATTTTTCAGTTTGCTCAGTTTTTAATGTTTATTTTTCTATAGCTAATCAAATGAACAAATAATTTAAAATTACTAAACCTTTAATTATTGTTGTGGCTCGCAATAAGGTTTATAACTACGACAAAAAGGGGAAATCAGATGTCTTTTTTGAAAATTTATTGATATTTCAATAACATCCATACGTGTAAACTGTGTTTTAACTTTAGTTTCGTGTGGTGTCATTTTATTTCGAATAAAAACTACTAAAGTTTTTTATAGTTTGTTCACTATTTTAATAACAATTTTGAAAGCTTGGTCTTATTTTTTTTTAAATAAGACTTTTTGGATTTTGAATACAGCTAGGCCTACCACTAAAAACAAAAATTCAAAGAAAACTATAAATGCCCACGCCGCAGCAGACCTGCATCCTCAACGAATTTCCACATAATAAAAACCTTTGTAAATCATTCATGTTTTTTTAAATGTTTCACTTAAGTTTTAAAAATTCCATCTTTTTGTACTGTATTGAGATTAAGATGTATAGTGACCATGATTAATTTTCATTAAGAAAGGTCTTGCTCAAAAAACTCCCCATTTCGGATGCAGGTGCAATACAGTGATACCCACCCAATATTCGGTGTTCATAATTTTACTAACCTAACTTAGTCCAGTTATGAATGTTTCCACTTAGGTCTAATTTTACATTTTCCAT
Organism: Nephotettix cincticeps; assembly: GCA_023375725.1. Lineage (NCBI taxonomy): Eukaryota > Metazoa > Arthropoda > Insecta > Hemiptera > Cicadellidae > Nephotettix > Nephotettix cincticeps. The sequence goes on along the minus strand of CM041791.1, from coordinate 128,310,071 downwards.
AGGTATTACATTTTTTAATAGCTTAGAAACGTTTCGAACTGATGGATTGGTTATTTAGCTTAACAGATATAATGATTTTTTAAATAAAATTAAACAGGCCTATCGTTCAGTATTACTGCAAATAGAAATGCATGGTAAAAAATATTCCAAATGCGTGGAATTTCCCACACCATGGGAATTATTATTGAAATATTAAACTAAAATTACATGTAAATTCGACTCTCAGAGCTCCTCTCCTCTTTCCTATTCAGCTTTCGTTTCATTGCCTGTTTGGGTTTGGGATTCTTTTCTTTTTGACATGGATATATATTAGCTCTGGGGAATGTTGGCACTTTGCGAGACCAAAATTTGAAACACTCACGTCAGAGTGGCGGTAGTGACGTCATAGTTTGATTTTAAGAACAGCTGTTTAGATAACTGAAAACATTCCCTTAGACATATCCATGATCTAACCTATTTCTCACAGAGAATTAAATACAATTTTAATGGGATTCTCTAAATATACCATTTTTATGTAGATGACGAAAGCTTTTCCCACTTTTCGGACTTTTTGGCCTTTTCGGTTTTTAGTTCTTTGCCATCTGAAATACATGAATGAAGAGCTTACTCCATAAATATAAAAGATAATAAGGAACACAGATATGATGGAAAACACGCGGGTAATGTCATGCAACTGAAATGCGGGAATTCCACGCGTCGTGTCCCTGAGTGCAAGTACCTGCGGAGTCCTCATCTTAAAACGAATCTCTAAAACAGTACACCTTTAAGTTAAACATTCTTAAAATAGGTAACGTCATAGCCGATTATATTCTTAGTAAGCAGTAATATCTACATACATCTAGCTGTAAAGATAAAATATCCTTACCTTAAAATCCCCCTCCAAAAAATATGTGAAACTCCATAAAAACAAACTCAGATCACTTTTAAGCATAACTTGCAAAAGTGGCGGAAACTGTCACGACTTTCTTGGGGTACTCGAAAGGGAGCAGCATAGTCAGAATGGAAACTGATAGGTCAAATATGTCATAACCGGCTGCATGAAATTCCCCTTCTCTCCTCTTACTGATGGTACCTTTAATTTTAATGGACTGGTTGATAATTTTTATGTTTGGTAGCTTGATTTTAAAGGTAAATTTTTCCAATTTTTACTTAGGCCTACTCTCAGTCTCAGTTTCTCCTTTAGGGGGGGGGGTTGTCCCTTGTCCAGCCTCCCCTTGAGCTCATTATTCCCAAACGACCACGACCTCAGTCGTCACTTTTAGCCCATTACGGCTTTTCTTTCAACTTTTGTAAAACGTTGATTTCGAATATTACGGTTTACCTATACTTAAGCGACCCTTAAGATTTCTAGGGTTAATTACCAACTTATATCAACATGACGAAACTTGAATACGCCTATTACCAACTTGAACCAAGATTAGCCTACATCAAACTCTGTCGTAAGTATTTGTATTACTTGTTGAAGGTAATCAGATTCCACCGAAGACTTTGTATATAACCTGACTCACTGACTGATCACAGTTTCTCAAAAACTACAAGGCTTTGGAGCTTCAAATTTGGTACACAGATGCGTAGAACCTACTAAGAAAGGATTTCCGAAACTCCCAAAGGGCTCTGCCCTACAGAGGGCCAAAGTCCCCAATTTAACCCATGGGGGAGTAAATTTGATTACAAATTTCCTACAATTAAAAACATTTGATTTCTAAATCTACAGCTGTTGGTTTACTTTCTATTAGCAATTTGAATTGCTATTCAATGCCTTCTATATCAATCGTTAATTTAAAACTATCAAGTACAGTAAATAAATACTGTAAATAATGAACAGTTTTACTTGCCACGTTGATACTTCACTTTTTCGGGGGTTTGTGTACCTATTTTTTATTTCGTGTCCAATTAAATGTCATATGTTAATAAATGTATTGTATATTGATTGATCTATTTTTATTATCCATCTAAATAATAAACCAAAGTCGTGTTAGTTACACCATTCATAACTTGAGAACGGCTCATAAGTATACCGCGACCCAGAATATCTAAATTTTCACAACGAAACCAATGCTATTTAAGTTCAGAACATGGCCAATCTTAAAGTTAAGTTATATAATTCGGTAATTTTATAAACTATAAATATTATTTGAATCAATATCTATTAGGTTCTACTTACTTTTTGTTTATGTAAATTGTGTCTAACAGTATTCAAAGTGAATACTGTGAATAAAGTGAAGTGACAGTACTCTAAATCTAAATAAAATACAATGTATGTCATGTTACTCAATTTTGACATTTTCTCCCATTTTACCAAAAACCCTGTTTTTTGCGAACTTAATATCTGACCATCAAAGTTTGCACGGTCCTTTCATATGATACAATTAAACAGGTACAAGTTTGAAATGTTATTGCAACCATAACTAACGTTAATTAAACAGTCAAAATTTTTAATCAATCGTGTTACCGGGATATTTTTAAATTCAATTCTGTTGTGAATGTTTACTTTTAAGGAGTCGTGACGAAAATAAATAAGTGTTTACATGTTTTTCAAGAGCTGGTTGATGAGTGAAACAATGAAGTCCTCGGACGAATTCCGTAACCTCAACCTCGACAAGCTTACGAAACGTGAATTAAAGGTAAAATAGACAAAATAAGGGCTTTAGCATATACAATGTAAACATCTCTGACCATAAACATATACCTCTTTTTGGTAACATTATTTTGAAGGTTGTTTGGTTTATTGATTGTGACATACGCTACTGCAAATGACCGCTATTATCATGTACGTACCGGGGTACCATTTCATGAAACCACTATAACCTCTTATAAATGCTTGTTGCTTGGACATATTCAATTAAATAATACAATATGACTTTATATTATGTTTATGTTACATTGATATAAATATAGTTTTATGCAAATTTTATTTTAGTTTTACTATTGAATATTGTACCATAGAAGAATAACCAATGACCATAGAATACGCAGATAGCGCATGCCACGAGATTACTAGAAAATAGACAGTAGAGGTCATAATAAAAAACAAATTACGTCAGTGAATCGAATGCTAATAAATTTTGCATGAAAGTATTTGAGAGTTGATTGCGTCAGAATATGTTGTAGGATGAATTATTCACATTTGATCCACTAACGAACGTCATTTTTATGACCATTAGCGTGTGTCTTGCAGTACCATGGTCCATGATTAGATTAACTTTTGAAATGGTGACGTACCCAGGTAGGTATTTTAAGCCTAGTATGAGAATGAGAAATGAGTGAAAGATGATTGTGGCGCGATCTTGTAGTCTTAACACTGACTAAGGCATGTCCCTTTAACAGGGCTGCCCAACAGCCAATGCCATCTAATGCTAAGGGACCTACAGTTTAACGTGGAATCCGAACCACTTTTTCCTCTAAAATTACGAACTGGTAGATTTTATGAGGTTAGTCTTTCCGGATGAATGTAGCATTAAATAGTGCTAACGTTAACCCACACTAGATATCACATCCACAGACCATCGTTCATCACATCTACCATGCCATTGGAAGAACCGAACACGATTGCTTGCACATCCGCTCGACCGGAGTGGACGTAATAGTAATTCTAGCGATACAGACACAATCTAGGCTGGTGTTGTTTATTACCAGAGACCCATAATTAGTTATATCAGTCAGTCTATTACGTTCCCGGCCCATCTTGATTAGCGTGCAAGAAACCATGCAATATGGTTACAGTACTTGGTTACTTACAATATGGTCTTTATAATATGGTGCAATTTAATGGGTCTTATACATATACTACCGGTATGGTTGAACTTAATACAGTACTTGAAATTGTTTGTGGACGAATGTGTTTTTTTATTAAAGCAAGTTGTGTGTTTAAAATTCATGTTTAATTTTTAATGAGGTCTTGAAATTTTCAGTGAAGCAAAATTCCAAATACTGCTACTTAGAATAAAGAGTAGACTCATTATGAGTCTACATTATGAGTCACTCATAATAACAATTAATTTAATTGTATATTGTTGTAGAGTCTTATTTCCATAGACATCTTTTGGAATCGTTAAATTTCGCTGGTAGCCTACAATGTTTTTTTTACATGTCACATTCACCAACACGTGAAGGTTTTGGATTAAGGATTTGACGATCTTTATCCTTCAACATGGTAGGTACCTACCTTTTTGTGCCTAGTCTCAAAATATCTGTGTAGTTTTATTGTTTGTACTTTTTACTTTCAGTCAGCCGAGGAGATTTCGAAGCACACTGTAGAGACCTACTTAGAATCCCGTTCGGTTGACAGGGCTTTGCATCTGCTCACGTAAGTAAGATAGAATATTTGTAAATACTGTACTTGGTTTGTCAACGCTGGCTCAGTTTGAGGCGCGTAGACTCCAAGTGGTAGTATATGAGATGTTTTACGCAGACATACGACAAACAAACGTTTCGAACTTGTTCCGCCAAACGATGATTTAATCGTAGTGTCTTGTGTGATATTTTATGGGGGAAATTAATGCTGAAATATTAATTTTTCAAGTTAAGAAAATAGAAATGATTTCGAATACTTATTCGGAAACTTATGGGGGCTGAATTTTACTGAAGAATCAAAGGCCAGAGTTAAATCTATGTTCGATTATAACTATTTTGAAGATGAAACTAGTTTGGTAGTACTCCCACCTAAACCCACAATCTTTTGCATCGCACGACAAAAATTGTTTGTATTTACTTCCCTATGGGGAATAGGTTAGATCATGGATATGTTTAAAGGGAATGTATTCAGTTCATCTAAACAGCTGTTCTTATGTTTCAAATTTTGGTCATTCAAATTGCTAACACTCCCTCTCCCAGAGCTAAGTGCATTTAATTGTGGAGAGTTGTGAGCGATGGTCGGTGTGTGCAGTGTTCTCTTGTGTATGTTAACGTCCGCCGTTATTGAATACTACGTTAATGCGCAAAGACCATCCTCATAATTAGACCAGTTCGTAAATCAGAGGCAGTGGTTCGGATTCCGCGTTAAACTGGAGGACCCTTAGATATGCCATTGACTATTGAGCTATTAATTAACAGTTCTGTCTAAGGAACATGTTAGCCTTAGTCAGTAACAAGACTACAAGATCGTGCCACAATCATCCTACACTTCTTTCTCATTCATACGTGGCTGACTACCCAACTTTTGGTGTAGTCGCCATTTCAATAATCTGATTTCAGACGTATTCAGGTCAAATTGAAACGTATGACAATAATTTGGAAACTTCTACACAAACTTTACGGTCCGTTTTTGTCGTTTGTTTAAAAATGTATGCCAAAAGGGATTTTATATTACTGTGTTGAATAATCCTTGATTGTTTGCTTGATCATTATTACTACTTTTATCAATTGGCGACCAACCCAGGTAGGTATTTTAAGCTAAGTATGGATTAGAAATGAGAGTAAGACGATTGTGGTGCGATCTTTCAGTCTTGTCTTTTTATCTATTTGTCTTTTTTGTCAAAAAAGATAAAAAAGTATTGTTTCCGACTAAGGCATGTTTCTTAGACATGACTGTTAGACATGATTGTGGCGCGATCTTGAAGTCTTGTTACTGTGTAAGTCTGACATGTGCCTTAGACAGGACTGTTAATTAATAGCCCAACAGCAGATGGCAACTAATGGACATACAGTTTAACGTGGAATTCGAATCATGGCTTCTGAATTAGGAATTAGTCTAATTATGAGGACGCTCTTTGTGTATTAACGTAGTTTTCAATAGTGCGGACGTTAATCCACACAAGAGAACACTACACCCACTGACCATCGCTCACAACTATCCACAATTCGTGACCTCCAAGTACCGTAGCTGGATTACAGGACGTCACCACCGTCCCAGTCTATTAATTAATAACCCAACAGTCCATTGAATCTATTGCAGTCTAACGTGAGATCCGAAATATTTTTTCCATTGAATTACGAACCAGTCCTGAGAATGGTTTTTGCACATAAGAACGTTGTGGGTCCGTATTCAATAGTGTGGACGTAAATCCACAACCGACCATCGATCATCACTAACTATCATATGATAGTTGATAGATCGAACGCATATAAAATATCGGGGGTTTATGCGAGTGTACAAGTATAAGAAGTATAAGATAATTATAATCTCAAGCTATAAGTTTGTAAGAATAAATAGCTCATAAAGTATTATACGTTGTGTTTGGGTATACGGTCATATTAGATTTAACATGGCAGTATGTACACAGTTTTCGTAATATGAAAATATGGCGGGTTGGTGTTGCATATGCATGGACAATCTCAGTGGTTAAAAGCACAACAAAGTGTTGTCGTGGCTGTTTTCCATATAGTAAACTATGGTTGGACTATTTTGTAATCAAACGGGCTGTGTAGAATGACCGTGACATAGAATTGGTTGGCTAGATGCCAATGCCACGAAAATATAACCTAATATGAAAAACCCGACTGTCATAAGTTCTTTATTGTTTGTTTATTGTTTACTTTGATCATAATAGTTTCTAAATGTGAATTTTTATAGTTGTAAGTTCCTTATTGGCGTTTCACTAATTTATCCCGCTAAACTCATAGTTTCTGAGGAAAACTTTATGGCAAAGGTTCCAACTCTACAATATTCTAATTGTGCTGAATAGGCTAGTCTGCAAAATGTAGGTTATGCTAGTGACGTATTTGGGAATTACAGACATGACTAATGAAGTAAACGGGTAAGTAATCAAGTTTTTATATATTAAAATGTACAACCTTTAGCAGCTATTATCATTGTGCTTAACTATTTCATAATTAGGAAGTTAATATTTCCAACTAGACCCCTAGGTTCCAACTGGCCAACATATATCCAGCTCAAGCCTGATATTTCAAAATAATTCCTGCATATTTCCAGTTTCATATTTGTGATCTACAATAATCTAATCAACTTACCTGGTTCCTGTGATCATATTATTTTTTGAAATAGAGTTTTTATGGTTGCAAGTTCCTTATCAGTTTGTCATTGATTTTACTCTGCTATTCTTAACATTTCTAAGGAAAAGACTATGGTAAATGTTCCAACTCTACAATAGCCTATTGTAATTGTGCTGAATAAGATGTAGATTATTCTAGTGATGTTATTTGGGGATTACAGATATGAGTAATGAAGTAAACTTGTAAATAATACGGGTTTTCATGTTAAAATGTAAAACCTTAATAACTAACGGCGATAATAATTGTTGCTAAACATGTTATAATCAGAAAATTAATATTTCCATCTAGGTATTCCAGTTTAAACTGGTCAACACACCTTGAGCTTGAGCTTGATGTTTCAAAATAATTCATGCATATTTCTAATTTTACTTCTGGTCTACAACTACAATATTCTAATCTTCTTACCTGGTACTTTTCAATCGTTATCAAACATGGAACTAACATCTAACTGGAAGATTCAGAATCCAGTCAGTGGAGCAAGATGCAGATTCTCAGGGAAAGAAACTGTAGGATGTTGTCTGGATTCCAGTCTTCATTCTTCAAGGTTGCTCATCCTCCCCATGTCAATGGTCAATGATAGAAGAGGAAATCTTATACGTTTTCATAAGCTTTTCTCCAAATTTATCCCTAAGCCTATTAATTAAATGCTACAGTGATACCGATACCACTTAGTTGATAACACAACACAACAGTGAGCTTGATTTATCTACAGAATGCTCTATTGTTATTTTTTTTTAAAGTTACGATAGAAACGTAAATGATTATAATTCTATCATTCTCAGTATATCTTCGGTTAGTGTAAGAAGGCTTAAGTCTTAGGCTGTTTTTTCTCATAAATGCACATCTTAGGGTTTATTATAGAATAATATTTTTACACTTATTGATAAAAACCTTCTTTTTCTAGTGTTGGAGATGAACTTCAAAAGATTAGTGTTATGAAAAATCTTCCTTATCTTATGAGGGAAGATTTAACTGCCTGTTTGCAAAGAATTATTCCTCGTATGCAACAAGTAAGTACATACATTTTAAAAGATAATGATGAAAACTGTGATTAAAAAAGTTTAAATTAATTTATTTACAGGATTTAAAAAAAATCTTCTCTATTTTTAGACTTTGCCTCATGGGTCAACAGAGTACAATATGGGGGCCTGTGAAGCAGTGCGAACAATTGCCATACAAAACCTTATATCCACAGAGGACTCGAAAATCTTCTTGCAACATATTCTCACATCATTGGAAAGCCGAGACACAGGTAGGATACTTCAATCCAGCAACGTATTGTATCACAGAAAAAGAAACTAATTCAAGTTACGAACTTCTACGAAGCACAAATTTGTATAGGGCCTAAGTTACTGTATAAAATTGACGTTTTCTGGGATAGAGGTTTTTAACAAGTTTGACTGTGGTTAAAGAGGTCAAAGGTAAAATCCTAATGTGCTCAATATATTAGTATTATTTTATAAATACTGCTGAAAAGAAAGCATATTGATTGAATAGAGTAAGAACGACTTTACTTAAGTAGAAAAGGCTAGACGAAGATGGATAACATAGTGCCAAAGGAACAAACTTTGCGTGGTGACCTCTAGATAAATCTGTATCTAAGAAAATACTTTATCAGACAGTGTAGGATCTTTTGAAAATTTAATTTACTTAATTAAATTGAAAGTTAAAATTTAAAAAAGAATACTGTAAAATAGACTAAACATCTCCATCACAAAAACGGTTGAAAAGAACAAAACTAATTGGCCAAATGTAGTTAAAAAATTATGATAACAATGACTTTCTTTCCCCTGCCAAGGAAATTTATGTTTTGAGTGCACGTATACAAACAGAATTTTTTTATAAATCATTCCAATGTTACAGTGGCAGCAGAAGAATGGCTCAATGTATTGTTGGATATTATTCAAGTTCTACCTGTCAGTGTGCTTCAAAGTGAGGTCAGTAAGAAAAAAAAATAATAATTCCCTCATATCCCAAACTTAGACTTGCCACGTATGAGGTAAGGACATTGAATTTTTAAATGTTTGTATGCAACTTTAATATTATCAAATTATGTTATATATTAATACAGTGGAACTTGGTTATAACGTCATTGAAGGGACCACACAATTAATGACGCTATATCAGAGTGACGCTATAAAAGAGGTTACATAATTTTAATTTAAAACCGAGGAAAAATAGGGAAACACATTTTTTACATGAAATTACGACATTTAATGAAGGTAATTTGAAATACACCGTAAGTTTATGTTTATGACTGACTGACTACTCTACTATATAAAAAATCGAATTTGAAAATATTGCAATGAAGTTCGGCTTGGTGAATTCAACTGTTGGTTCGATTTTAAAAAACAAGCCCGAACACACGTCTGTTATCTTACGTCCCTCCTCACACGCTCTTATAACTCACACCTTTTCTTCAGCAAAACCTTTCTCTCAATACTTGCCATTATTTTTCAATACTGTATTCGTGAATTAAAATAACGAAAAACAAACTGTAAAAGACATACACTGAACTAACGATATCTACACGAACTGTAGGTACGTACGAACGGCATCACAGTGCTTTGATGCGATGTGAGTCACTGACACTGATCTTGATGACCGGTGACAGCGGATATAGGGTAGGGGAGGGGGTTGGGGTGGTTAGCGGTAAGACAGCAATAAAATACCGTTTCTAAAAATAGAATGTAGCTAGACAATAGCCGCAGCCCTCACGTTGCATCACCGACCGAACTTTCTTTATTTAGCTATATGTTGCCTTCATCTCGGCCCATATTTCTTGACGTTATATACGAGGTTTGAGAATTTACTGACGATATATCCGAGGTTTTTTCCCATGTAAATACATATAGTTTGGCGGGACCTAAAATGACGTTATGGCCGAGGCGGCAATAACCGAGTTGCACTGTATTATTAAAGTATAGTGGAAGTCCAGTTTTGCCAATATTACCAAATCAAATTATGGTATTGTTCTTAAAAAAGGTTCCATAACTATAAGCTGTGATATTAAGGAGAAATAATTTTAAATGGTTACTTGGGAAGAAATAATTTTACATAGACCTCTGAGTGTGATAGTTATAACTTTGAAAAAATAAAGTTTAGTGAGAAGCTCACTAAACATTCATTCATGTCAAAGGAGTTCATTGATTCATGTCAAAGGAAGATTTTAGAAAAATAATAATGTCAGCTTTAAACAACAACCATGAAAACTTTTATTTTAATCTTCTGAAAAAAAATAAATTTAAAAAATTCTTTACACAAACTATAAATAATTTGAAAAAAAGTCTGGTGAGACATGTTCAGTAAACTGAGCTCAATTACCATAGAACTGTGTCATGCGGCAAGGACAGGTACAGATTTGTATCATTGACTCACTTAAAAGACATTGTTTCAACTAGATCATAATCACATGAAATCAATATGTTGAAACGTTTCCTTCTCGGCAGGTGCTTCCGATTGCTGTCAACAAAGCACACATTTCCAAACCAGTGCCTGTACGAATCACAAGCTGCAAGATTTTGGGAAAACTTGCTCTAACGTTCTCACCATTTTTGTAAGTGTTTTTCTTTTCATTTCATTGTAAGTAGGCATTGGTAGTATTAGTAAAATAATGATTCGTGTTTTTGCTTCGTGCTCGATGTCACACTTTATCAATGCGATGTTAACCATTTCCCCCACTTGATGTGTTAAGATAATCTTAATCTATTTCTTCAGATAACTTCCCATTACTTTACCCAGCAACAGTTATCGTCAAGGTCTAATTTGAGATCGCATTGGTATTTTTAAGTACTTGAAATACTTGAACTCAGTGACCAAGTACTTCACGCCTTGCAGAGTTAAGAAGGACATAGTACCGGTGATGATCTCGCTATGCCAGGATGTTAGCGGAGATGTCCGAGCGGAGATGAGCAAGCAGCTGCCCAGTGTTGCCATAACGCTGGGGCTGGAGACCGGCAACTGTTTGCTCAACCATGTCCTGGACCTCATCAGTGACGAGGAGGCGATGGTGAGGGAAGCTGCGATTGAGGCCGTTGCTCAGATGCTTAACAGCTTCTCAACAGGTGAGTCTGTAGCACTAGTGGAGGATTTATTAAAATGTTTAAAAATTATAGTCTATTAACACATTGAACCCTGTAAGCTGAAGAGGTTTGTTTCGCTTGGATACTGGGGGAATTTGCATTGATTAAATAATTCATAACAATTTTATTCCTAATCTATACCTCACAACTTATACATTATTTTACTTATGAAATCAAGAGCTTTAAGAAAATTTAATTCTTTACAGATTTATTTTGTAATTATTTTTTGCAATTTTGATAATAAAAACTATAATTATTGCCAAGATAAAAATAGCTACATTATACAAGAGTTCATATATGATCAGCAAAATATTTATTTTTACTCCTTATATGCACATTTATTAATCTAATTACCAGTAGTCATTTTTAAATTCTAAAACAATAATTCGAACAAAACTGAGAAATAAGTATATTTTTTATTGTATTATAGATATATCTTCATTGTCTTCATCATCATCTGACAACTCAGGTCAAATCATACGAAGTGTATGTTTGTCTAAATTACTTATTTCACATGTGTATACTACTTCAATACTACAAATAAAAAATTATTATAAAAAAAATTAATAAATATGACATTATTAGTGAATTGTATTAATTGCACAGAAAATTCAATAACAGAACGTAAACAATGACGCCACAAAACACAATGCAGACGACTGACATCAAATCAAGTCAGCTGATATTGTGCAATCGTGTATTACGTAATAATATTAATAATATATTATTATTAAAAATCTGTTCAAACAATAATAAACACATTATTAGTGATGGAATTGCACAGAAAAGTCAATAACAGAAACAATGACGCCGTCAAACACAACACCGACGACTGACGTCAACTCAAGTCAGCTGACATTGTGAAACTGCGTAGTATATAATAACATTATACTTATAACTACATAGTTGATCAAAACTGTATCATCTGACAACTCAGGTCAAATCATACGAAGTGTATGTTTGTCGTCTAAATTACTTATTTCACATGTGTATACTACTTCAATACTACAAATAAAAAATTAAATTATTATAAAAAAAATTAATAAATATGACATTATTAGTGAATTGTATTAATTGCACAGAAAATTCAATAACAGAACGTAAACAATGACGCCACAAAACACAATGCAGACGACTGACATCAAATCAAGTCAGCTGATATTGTGCAATCGTGTATTACGTAATAATATTAATAATATATTATTATTAAAAATCTGTTCAAACAATAATAAACACATTATTAGTGATGGAATTGCACAGAAAAGTCAATAACAGAAACAATGACGCCGTCAAACACAACACCGACGACTGACGTCAACTCAAGTCAGCTGACATTGTGAAACTGCGTAGTATATAATAACATTATACTTATAACTACATAGCTGATCAAAACTGTCCAACTGAACTATTTTACAACAAAGAATGTAACGAGGAGCATTTAAACACAATATAAAATATATAATTATAGCAAGAATAAAGACTTAAATGTAATTAAAAGGCTGAGCCCGAGCTAGACTTGGGATTCGTACAGAACAGCAAATGCAGTATTTCAAGCTGTACCCGGGTATAGGGAACAGGTTTTTAGACATAAAACATAGAGAAGTGAAAGAGGTTCATGGGGATAAATTATCAAGAGTCAGAATGAGGTCCTATAGGATCTTATTCACTATTAATAGTTAGCTAGGAAGAGGGAGTGGGGCTACGTTTTTCAGAAGTGAGTTCTCAGTCAGTATCACTAAGTTAATTGAGTTCTGGCACAATGGTGGAATATCCAGCATCTGACATTCCCCTATCCGTCAGAAATTCTGGATCCCTCAACCTCAAGACATTTCTATGACCGCCAGAACAATGTTTGGGACTATATCTTTATATATCATACATATTTGTCATCCTTAAACTGTTTAACGTATTGTGGAGTCCAATAAACTAGATCTAAATTTCCCAAACTTAAATAGATTTCACAGTTATTGAAATGTGAAATGGAAATTTACATATTTATGGAAAAAATAATGTTTATATGTCTATTGTCAATCTTGTTGCTTCCTATGAAGATTTGCCATTTGGTTTGTCATGTAAATCTTCCAAGTTTACCTTGAGTCTTTTTTTTTGTAGAAATATTGAAGAACACAATAATTCCTCTTACAAAGAAAGTGTTCACTGAGATAATGAAGAATGAAGATAATTTATTACTAGTACTTTCCAAGTTTTATGGACAATATGCAATAGGACTAAAAGGTAACAAATTTTGAAAATTTTCAGTCTACTTCATGTTAGTCTTAAGAAATCATTGAGGTAAAATTTAATTATTTCTGTATGTTCTTAAAAATTGTCAAATAAAATTGTATTCCTTAAATTCATATTCCTTAAATTCCTATTCCTTAAAATTTTATTCCTAAATCTTGAACTCCTAATTTATTATAAGCGCCTTTTCTAATGCCAGATTAAAAATAATGGGTTAAAATGTTACATATATGTTATTTAATAGGTACAGAACAGATTAAACAAATTGCTTGCAGTAATTCTATTTTACATATTTATTGTAAATGGAACTTAAATTTTTTTTAATAATTAACTTTTTTCCTGATTAGAGTATTCTTTTAGTTTTTTTGATTGTAAAAACCTTTGCTCTACCATTTTTAAAAGTTTATATCATGATTTTTTTCCTGAAACTATCCAAACCCGACGGTTTTCTCATCTGGCGTTTCAGTGCAACACAAAAAAAACATTCACAGTAAATATGAAATTATTTAAATGTCAATCTCATAGGGTTAAATCAACAAATATGAACTCAGCAAGTTATACATTTATTTTAAATTAAAAGTAATCTGATGGTTTTGTGTAACCCCTATATAACTCAAGCTAGATAAGCTATTATTCAATTAAGTTAACTTAAACCTTAATATAAATCATACCTATTTTTTAAGTCATTGAATTTAAAATAGTAATTTACCTCTTTAAAAATGCAATTGCATCATGTTTAATACCTATAATTGATATAAAATGTTCTTCTATTTTCAGGTGTCATGTCCAGTGCAGATAAAGGACAATTTTTACAAAGATACATCCAGTTGTCCCAGCTTAATGCAAACACTAAGCAAAAACTGAACCCCTACAAACCAGTAAGTTAATAAGCATATGGCTTTCATGTGGTAAATGAATAGCGATAGTGAATAACCATTCATAGATTTTATGAAGGAACTAGCTTACCCCGGCGAACGTTGTTGTGAATTTAACTACCTTCAAACTTATTTTCTTCAAAAACTCATCCGTTGTTGCTGATTGTACACAATAATTCCATTATTCCTGAGTCTTTTGTAGGCCTTAGAGGAGAATAATTTTTTATTGATTATTCAATATATTTTATTGGACTTTTCCAACGTGTCTGTGTTTTTAATTACGCAACGTTTCTGGAGGTGGAGAAACTCCTCCCGTTTTCAAGTGATTACCTAATAATTTGGATTAAAAAATGTTTTGTATTTACTTCTTGTGTCATCCCACTAGCCCAAAGGCGGAGTGTTGTGATTATTTGTTACGTTATCAAAGTAGTTTTCGTGTTGTGCATGATAGATAAGTATAGTATTATTGACCACATGATATAATTAATATCTGTAACTTTAAAGATTCAATTTTTTAATGCAAATTATTAGGTAATCACTTGAAAACTGGAGGAGTTTCTCCATCTCCAAAAACTTTTGTAGTTAAAGAAACAGAGGTGTTGGAAAAGTCCAATAACAGATATTAAATACTACCGCCACTATGGATTTTAAAGAATTTTTAGTAATTTGAATTTTAATGTATATGTTACTGCATAAGGAAACTACATGTGAGCTGAGCAAATCTAATAATTTCACCCAAGTTATCAATTATATACGGAATAGCAAGAAAACACAGCACAAGTTAGCCACATATGGAAATAACATTTTATTTATTTCGAGAAGTAATTTTTGACCAGTGAATTTTTCATCCATAGATTGTGGTGGATGAGGAGGAGATGGCTCTAAGACTGACAGACTGCCGCCTCAACTGCGCCTACAACTACCCAGCTATGGTTGTGTTCGTGGCTGACCTCAAGCAGGAGTTGGTGGAAATGCTTTTCTCAGTCCTCAAGAGTCTTGCCAGTGACAGCTTCTGTCAAGTTCGGAGGAAAATAGCTGCTGGATTCTACGAGGTGAGTAGGAGTGGATTACTCCTACCTAAACTTAGGTTGACTTTCAATTGATAATCTGTAAAATCAAACCTTCAGTTCATGTAAATTACATAGTAGGTCATCTAGTTATTCAAGTATGTGAATGTGTATAGTAAACAGATTACAACATGATATACGAAAAAATTTAGTAAAATAAGTAAAAACAAATGACAAGGTTTTTTTGCATTCAAATTTGCTACTTTAAAATTTATGCTCAAAGGATAGACTGATTGCTTCATAATAAAATATTCAATACTCCTATCCCTATTTTTTTAGGTCTTGTTTGTGTTTTAAGCCATAATTCAATGCTTTCAAGTCTCTGAAAGAATATTTTATGAGTTATAATATAATTTAAAAGTTTTTGAGGTGATGATGTATTATTAATTTTTTATTTCCAGGTGATGAAACTAATGCCAAAATGGCATACATTACTGAAAACAGAATTCATAAAACTGCTGAAAGACGCAATAGACATCGTTCTGGAAGGGTTGGTTCCAAATGTGTCAAATATTTTGCTCGGTTTCGCTGCTAGCGGAACAATTACTGCAGACAAACCTGTGAGTAGTTTATCTTTCTAAACATTAAGTGGGGAGATTAGATTTTCAAAGTAAAATTAACCCTTGATCGTCGCATAGTGGATGTTATCTCTGCACTTACAAATGTTATGCTAAAAAATGTGGGAAATCTTTGTTTTGCAGTCGGCTCTTGCCATTACCACGCATCTCTTTTCAGGAACCGAGCTACGTCGGTTTCACCCACTTTGTTTTTTTTACATCAGTGTGGAGTTGAGTTTCATCAGTGTTTGGAGGAAGCCTCCGCTAATGTCAGAGGTGCGCCCGATGACATAGCTGTAACTGCAGGTCAACTTTCCCCTCGTACTTGATCGTGTTTCATAAATAAATGCTTTAGTAAACTATTTTAATTAGATAATTCGTTTGATTTACAAGAATTGTGGAGTGTGTATAAAGTTTTACTAGGTTTTTAGTACATAAATGTTTTATAATACCAGTTTTGTCTAGAAATCATCAACTTTTTGTTGTTAGTGATGGAGAAGACAAATATGTGGCTGTATCTGTGAAATATTGTTAGGCTAATTTTAAATTTACATGTTTTTATTCTTCTTTAGGCTTATATTTTATTTATATGATCAATTAAATCCATTCTTAATAATTTCAACCTCATGATTTAATTTTTAGTTTTTTATTCCTTATTATATTGCTCTTGCATAGAATAATTCAGGGTCCAAATATTTTTTATCTGAGTAAAAATAGATGATATTCAACACTTTATGGTATAAAACTATAATTATAATAATACTCAATATTTTTACTATTATATTTCCAAATGCGGAGGTAACCCCCATGTGCCTGATGAAGGTTTAAATTAAATGATAAAGCTTATTCTCAAAAGTTAAACAAGAGATGTTAAGGTTCAAGCTAAGCTCATTTAAGTGAGGCATTTAGGTAAATTGGAAATAGTCATAGCTTTTCTGTAACATAATTTATAATCAACCCAGACAGATCAACTATTAAAAATTGTTTACTGTAACTTTTTCATAAAACTGATTATTATGAACATCTTAAACATTGTCTGTTTATATTAAATGGTTGGTCAATACCATTCTACAATCCTTTGATAATGATAAATATAACTTAAAGCAGTGCGAGCGGTGTTTGGGACAGCTGAAATCCGCTACGTCGGTGCTAGTTAGTGTCGCTTATTTGTTACGCATTGTTGATTGTTTTGTGCAAGCTAACTGAGTGACTTGTTTAAGATAAAAATTCTGTTTTTGTACATATTATAAAAAGTAAAGTAAGCTCATTATGTGCATTGAACATCATTTTCACATCTGTGACCGATTATCCGAAAATTCAGTTATCCGAACACACATAATCCCGTATTGTTTTGGATAATCAACTCTCTACAACTGTGTAGACTTCAATTAAATATAATACCAAGAACAAATTCATCAAAGATGGATCATAAAGATTAGCCATATTTTTTCACTTGACTTTCAACTATGACAAACAGAGCCACTAATATTATAAAATCTAACTCATAAAGATAAAACTTCTATTGTATAGACACCAAAAACAAAGACCGGGTTATAAACAATCACCCGACACAAACGCCGTCTGCATCTACAAGTCAACTGGCGTGTGAGTATACTCGCCATTGGTGCAAGGCCGCTGCACATTAATCAGTGACACACACAAAAATCTGTTTGCAACCAATAAATACTAACTGGATGTTGAAACTATGACATGAATCAAGCTGGCAAATGACAACAGTGGATTGCTCTATCATCTATTGTCCATTTGGATTTAACTAAATTTGATGCTAGATGCCATTATGGGATTTCACAAGAATAATGGCTTAGGGCATTCATTGGTTTAAAATAAAATTTCTATTTTACATTTCAATTGAAAAATTTCTCTATTTTTTAGAATATTACCTCAACCATGTACCATCAACATAATTAGTTTTAGGATGAGGCATCATATATTAATTAAGTAGACTAAAACACATAAAATATTTATGTATAGCTCAAATGTATATATGTATATACCAAATGGGACCAGTAACAAAATCATAAAATTTTCCTCAGGCTAACTCAAGATTAATCATAATAAATTGGTAATTATTAATGTTTTAATCTAAGTTTTCTGAGCACTTTTACACATTGAGATTTCAATTTGGTGATACTTGACTTGTGCTTGCAAATGTACTTCTGAGCTATTTATGAGCTTGTATTATTTATTGTGAGTCTCATAATCACGTTATGGCCTCAGGACTCAGGAAAGGATGTGGGCCAGGCTTTGTTTGTGTGTGAGAAAAACCTCAACGAGTCATCACGGTGGCGGCTTCATGAGGAGCTTCTCCTTGCGTTCCGAGCTGTTCCCAAAGTCTTCCATCCTGAGTTTGTTTATATATACTTTGTGCCTTTGCTTATGACCAGGGCCACCAGTGGGGTAAGTTTAAAGATCTAATACAATAGAACCTTGCTAATCCAAACCTCATTAGTATGATTTTTCAATAATCTAAACTGACAATCAATAAAATAAATTATAATTTTTAACTTTTAACATGCTCTAAAAATCAAGAGAAAAGATTGGAACCCGTTAAAACACCCTTGTGAACAATAAACAAGATGTAGTCATGTTTCACATCAACTATAACATAAGTTTTGTTGGGTTGCTGTCAAATCGCTGAACCGACAGATTGCCAATGAAAATTTGTTGGGTGATCGCAGATGTTACAAATCTGCAATCTGCCGTGTGCAGTCCTGTCAGATAGCCAATACTCTGTGCCAAATCGTTGATTTAGGCAGGAGTGTGTCCTTCAAATTGCCAATTGATCGCCAACGATCATCCATTCGCACGTCTTCGACAGATCGTCCATTCTTTAATAAATTTGTGATCTGTCACAACTTTGAATCACACACCTTGGTTCTCTTCTATTTGAAAAGAAAACAATTGATTGGTAAACAAACTGTGCTCAAGAAAATATCTGCTTTTAACTCAGTTGTAAGAAAAAAAGAAAAGTTATATAGTTGAGAAGTAATTGTTATTACAACTATTGTTATTCAGAGGATTTTACCATGTCGGGTCGCAGCCTTGCACACTCTCCTGGTCATCATTGTTGATCCTTCACAGGCCAAGCAGAAATTGAAAATACGGAACAAAATCCTAGGTAAGGTTGTACCTAGTCTTGGTTGTTTATCAACCAACACAAAGTTTATTCCTTAAACTTTTTAATTAACTTTAGTTAAAAAAAGGTCTAAATGCTAGATAAATGAGATTAAATAATATACCTCTGCAATCAAAATAAATTTATCTCCACTTTTACATTAAACAATTATGCTATTTAACAAAATGGAGTTACCTTAAACTTCATCTGCTCACACAGTAGCAAATTGCCGCCATTTGCATTTTGTACGTTGTGAAAGTTTTTTTACTCAACTAGCCAAAGTACGTATTCTTCGCACATGTACAAAAGGCTGAGAGGTGTACTGGTTCTTTTAAATTATTGTTAATCAATTTTTTACTGTTTACAAAATGAGAAAACACGAGTGTCTACAAGATGACAAAATAACACAATAACACTGTCGAATATTGGGAAAGGATTAGGATTAACGTAATAGAGGCAGGCATCGGGAGAAAACTTAAAATCTACCATTCCACTATTTCGAATTAATAATTCGATCACTAATTTCGATCCAGCAGTTTATCTGTAAAAATGAACTTTATTTCTTCTTCTTCCCGAACTGTCAAAATGTAGTTTAAACAAATGTTGACATTAAAAATGTAAACATTGAAACCTAGGACGGTCACAGCAGCTCTTTCTTCTCCTTCCTGAACTGTCAAATTTTAGTGTTCACAGCTGTTGACATTCAAGTAATTTTATGTTTTCATTTTTTGAAAATGTAAACATTGAAACTTAGGTTGTTAACAGGGCGTAGCCTGATGGTATTTTAAGGAAATGAATTAGCCTATGTGTTGCATGAGTTTAAGATCTACCTTTGTGTAAAATTTCAAACCAGTTCAGTATTTTTCGTGTTTACTTACCACAACAAACAAACATACAGTAACCACCTCTTCTTTAGATTATAGATTATATATAACAAAGGTGGGCACTTGCACATAGGATATTTAAAAAAATTGTTTTAAGATTTTTTTCAACCAATAACATTTATTAACTTACTAAAGATTAGGATATCAAAACAAAATACATTACCTTAACAAATACATTTTTTTCATTTACTGTTTGTTTTTGGGTTTACTGGTTGGGAGGAATACCTTCGGGGCTGAAGCTTCCGATAACCTTGACAGGCCTAATACACACTAAAACTTAAAAAGGTGGCAATCAACCGCCCATGCGAGCAGATGAAGGTTAATTTCTGATAGTTTCAATTAAACCTAACAATGCTAATTACTAAAAACACTCCAGTGGTTGAAAAAGTAATGTTGATTATAAAATTACAACCTAATAAATAAACCTGAATCTTGACTTCATGTTTTCGAGGCTTCATGAAATCAAGAAAATCGTTCTTCCACCAAAATTGTTGATGTGTGGTGTTGTTTTCAAGAGCTGTGCAACAATTCAAGTTTCCACTGCCGCCTCCTGTTCCTGCGAGGAATGATGATCCTGCAGACTCTGTCTCCAGATGTGCTTAAAGAGCTTTTCTTCCATAACATAACCTCCATGGCAGGTAATATACCTTATATTGTTTTTTGTTGTATTTGAATCAAATGATAGTTTAAAAATGTTTATAATAAAGTTATAGAATTCAGTAAACTTTTGATTGTTGGAAACTTAGTGGCTGAAAAGTTACCACTTCACAGCTGAGTAGCCAGAGTACTGGACCTATCGCCATAGACCCAGGTTTGATTCTGGGTTGTGACACAAATGAAATTTGTATCTCAATCTGCAATCGTGCTTTGGAAGGTACATTAAGCCAGTGACCCCAGCTACAAAGTAGTTGTTAAGTCACGTCAGCGCCACTTGTGCAAACTGGAAACTCTTAACCTAGGCCACAAAGTTAAATAAACTTTTACCTTTTTACATGGATATGTCTAAGCTCTAGGGGGGACGGAACTGACATCATATATATAAGAACAGCTGTTTAGAGGAACTAAAAACAATATTCTCTTTAGACGGACATATCCAGAATCTAAGCTGTTTCCGAAGGGAAGTAAACACATTGTATTTTTTTAGTTGTACTTGTTACTTTGACAGTCAGCATTCTTCGAGCAGATTGAGTTGTCTTGTAAAAACAGTGATCAATATTTCCCAAAAAAATATTTACCACAGACAAAATACAAACTCAAAATAAAAACAATTGTTGCAATATTTCTAGAATGTTTGTTTATGTAGTCACTATTTCAACCTTGCTGTACTGTTTTTGTTGACAACACAACAATCATGTAAGGTCCTATATTTCAATTGAAATAAAATTAGCCTAATTCAAAATTTATTAATAGAGGAGAAATTATGAATTGTGATGTAAATGATTTGTGTCGATTGACAGTGATAAGTAGAAACACCAATGATGGAAATCGATACTCTTATGTTAGAAAAATCCCTAAACTCCCTATCTTTTGTAATTTTGATACGCTGACACCCTTAAGTGTGTACTCGTAAGTGTCAAATTTTAATAGACATAAATGTATCAATTTTCATCCTCAAATCATTCATTTACACTTCTTTCAAAAGTTGTACAGTAAACTCATGATTATCTGTGAGTGGATAGTCCGCGAGGCATGCCTCGAAAAGCGAGATAATAAAATATGTATAGTAAAGTTGTATAGTACAAAACACCAGCATGCCTTCTCGGAATTCACACAGTAGACTGGCTAGCAATCTAATGCCCAATGCTCCCTGACACATCTGCTCTATTTTTCCACTCACAAGTTGCTACTGAGAGTGATGACCACTGATATTGAGTTGTGCTGACCAGTTGATGTATTTTTTGTTTCTCGTACTAGCCTTGTCCTTTTTTACCTTGTTGGGGGATTTTGCTTAATCAAAATAGCGGAAAAGTAGTAGAAGGGTGTGTTGACGAGTACACATAGATTGCAATTGAGTTCTTAAAAAAATAAAATAAGACAAAACTAAAATTTGTAGGTTAATTGAAAGTAAAGTATGAACTGCACTAGAACATTTAGTTTTATTTAACATCTCTGTTAAGGTTACACTAAATAAATTGATTTTTACAGTTAAAATTTGGTACTGTTTTGTTTGATGATATCCGTAGTGCTGCATCAGTACTTTACAGAAGATTATATATTTTCACTTTTCACGGTAGCTGCGCCACTCAATTCCTCGGATAATCGGAGATTACTTTTGGTTAGTTGCTTATTTGAGATTTAACCCAAGAACACTGAGCCTTCACAATTTTTACATCCAAATTTGTTTTTTCAATGTAATTTGAAGATGTTTACAATATGCAGTTTGAGATTCCACGACAGCTATAACTAGAAGGTTTTAAACTTAGTTAGGTGACTGAAACATTTTCTTTTGCCTTCTATGCACATAAAAATAAATAGTAGTAGTAAAATTTACAAATGCTTAGTATTTAAGTAACTTTTACAAAATGGGTTTCTTATGGCATTATATAATGGCAATTTTAAAAGTTTGTTTGACTATATTATGGGAAAAAATGTGTTTTGTGAACACAACAAAATTAAAATTAAAATGATTGTCAAAGAAACAATTTAGCTATGTAGATTTTAAAATCTCAGTAGTATCAATCCGTTTCTTTATTTTTCATTTATCTTTTTTGTATGAAAATTAAAAAAAATGTTATAAAACAATTAAATAATAGTTATTTAACTTTCCAAATGTTAAATATTGAGTCTAAGATGAAAACTTACGGGACAAGAATAAAAAATATGTATGGTAGTAAATATTACGAATACTTTGGAATAATGAGATTTTTTGGATGCTTAGTGTTCTAGGGTTAACGAAGTAAGGAGTAGGTTTAAAGGAAAATAATTATCACCATGTCAAAACACACAGCATAGCCATAATCAATATCTCTAATGAATTTTTCAGAGGACAAAGTTCCCAACATCAGATTGATGGTGTGTAGGCTGCTGCCCAAGCTGAAGACCCTGGCCTGGGACCCACTGGACCGCAAGCTGCTCGCCAGCGTCGACGCCTGTGTTAACACACTCGCCGGCGAGACTGGTAACTACCATAGGGAGGATCACGTTACAATGACCATTTATCTCTAACAATTTATAAAAAAAATTAATTTTCATGTATAGTTCAGTTTCATACCACAGGGTCCTATTTAACGGAGTTAATGTAGACAAAACTTGGTTAACCAAAAACTCGTTTAACACGGAACTATAAATAAGAATAAAAGGTATCAAATAAAAACTGTACGAGTACAGTAGAACCTCGATTAACCGTCACCCTTTTAACCGTCAGTCTCTATTAACCGCCACCCTGCTAGCGCAAAAAATTTATGTTTCCGCGTCAGCACCGACCTGGATCATCTGTTGAGGCTCTATGATGAGTAGTGACGACTGTACTGCACATTAGCAATGTGCGTGAGTCATTGGCGGCAAGGGTAGTGACCCAGCTAGTTAATCCCTTACACTGTCTTCAGTATTCGACTGCAATGCCTATTAGTGTTTTATGTGTTTCACCGTTTATTGTTGACAGTGCTGTTTATACGTAGTATGTAATGCTCTTCTATTGGCTGAGAAACGGAAACGTTTAGTTTTGGGACTCGACAATAAATTATTAAACACGGGTGCTTCTTCTTAGAAAAAAATTAGAAACATGACCGCCTGAAAAGCTCGATGGGGAAAGAAACAAATGAAAATGGTGGATTATTTTACAAACTAAATACCGCTAACGTAAGGTTTAAGAGTAAAAGTACGTACATGTACAGTTGATATTTCATTGTTTTCTTATTAAAATATTTTAAAAAAGTATTTTCCACTTGAACTGGCCTAGTTTTGTTTTTTCTCGTTTAAAATAAATTCACATTCAGCAATCATGAAAATTAATTAGGACTTACAATGGCCCGTTATAACATGCAAGGCAGTGAATTGCGATGTTGCCACGCCAAACACTGTCTATGTGCTAACTTGTATCAGTGCTATTATTATTTCTGTTATCTGTCTATTCGGTTATCCGTCATGGTCTCGGTCCTGAGGGTGACGGTTAATCGAGGTTCTACTGTAAATTTGTTTAATGCAAAATACGGTTATAGCAAATGAATACAATAGAATTAAGGCTACATAATAATAATCCGAGGCATTAATGTGACACAGGCAGAGTGTGGGGGCGATGTGACTTTTTTTATTCACTCGGTGTAAGCTAGGTTATCACGGAACCTCAGTTAAACAGGACTTTACTGAAGTATTAATTACATTGTAAAACAGTTATAAGCGCTTTTTGTTTTTAAAAATAAGTAGTCATAAGCAGACTAATCTTTGGCATTAGCCGTAACCTTGAAGTATCAGTTTAGTTGTTCAACAAACAGAACTGTCTCATGAAACGAAAGCGGTAGACAAAATGTTTGGTTAAATATACAATAAGGAAATTAAATCCTGTACGGTACCTTAATTTTTTTTTGAGGTTTAAATGGTCACTGCATGCCGGTAGCTACCGGGGGTGTGAGACCCACTAAAAACTCCCCCTGCATCTCCAAGGGAATAGCCTGAAACAGTTTCAAGACTAACCCCGAAGTAACTGGCCCGTTAGGGACTACTTCTACAGCTTAACTTCAATGAAGCCGATCCATATTGGACTTCTTAGCCTTCAAGATATACTCAGCGAAACTGGCAATTTTGTTCAGGTTCTCTTCAGAAGGACTCGAGGACTCAGGGCTCAGAGGCCCAACGTCGAACACTATAATGACTCAGCTGTTGTGCCACCTGCTGCAGGTAAAATGGTATGCTATGTGGTATCTGTGACACTGGAACAGTAGAGGCAGTGTAGGCTGTCGTCCTTGCCGATCGTTTTCAAACACTCCCGGAAGTACCCGTGGCCAGAAAGAAATCGGGTCACATAATACACCACCTATCCGTGCTACCTGTCAATCCGTGGCCGAACGGTCGGGATAAGTTGCCTGGCGTTCGCATGCCAAAAGATGTTTAGGAATAACCCCGGCAATCACAAAAGCAGCCGGCTCAGAGACTGTGCGTTACGCAGAAGCGACTCACAATGCACCGGTTTGCTGAATGGGTAAAAGCTTGTTACGGTAACACTTCTTGCTGAGAGCATTTGCCCAAACCTCAGCTCTGTAGAGGAGGGTGGAATTGACCAAAGACATGAGTAGCCGACGCCTGCTGATGATAGCCATAAGCCTGGCGAGAGAAGCGACTCTGTACACTTTTTTACACTCATGGCGTCTTCGAACCGTAATATTAGTATCTAGAATATTAGTAATATTAGTATTAGTAGTACGACTTATTATACCATACTTTAAAGAACTTTGCCATTAAACCAAAAAATATATTACTATGTGTATTACTAAAATATTTGTTTTCAGATAAAGATGTGCTGGCTCAGCTTAAATCAGCCCTGCGAGAGATGGATGATGTGGAAAAATGTAAAATAGGTACAGTAAAAAAGGTAAAGAACAACTTTTAGTTTTGAAGTAATATTAGAAGTAATTACTTCTAACAGTCTTGTACTGACTTACACTTACTAACTCTAACTTAATCCTGTGGCCATTGGTAACCTAGTTGGTATTTGCAATAATATGCCTCCACACTCTTCTGTCTTCTGCCAGTTCCAAATCTGCTCCCATTCTTCTTAGGTCCTCTATCACCTCATCTACCAATCACACTCTTGCCTTTGCTAATGGTCTCCTGCCATCTGGTGTGCACCTCTTAGCACCATCTTCACCATCTCCCTCTCACTTCTATGGTTAATATGGCCCAGCCATCTTAACCTCCTCCTCTTAATTATTCCCACAATATCTACTTCACTATATAGTTCTATCTATTCCCTATTTTTTCTCCTTCTTTTATTGGATCAAAAATCCTCCTTAATTTTTTTTGCAAATTAATAAGGTTCTTGTTGGATTATTATGTAAAATACCAGGATTCTGACCCATTCAGAAATACAGGTTGCATTATAGATTTATACAATCTTATTTTTATCTTTTTTAATAGCTGTTTTCTTTCAAATAACTTTATTAGACTCCAGTACGATCTTTCTGCTGCTGCTAGTCTGCACTGAATTTCTATCTTTTCTTTATTATTGTTCGTGATCATTACTCCTAGAAACCTAAAAATACTAGTTTTTTGGAATCTGTAATTTAATACTTCTAAATGGTCTCCTCGTCATCTTGCCTACCGTACTTATTTTCATGCAGTTGGTTTAATTATTAGTACTTTGATTAATACTTTAAGATAATTTTTGTTTTTAAAGGTATTTTTAAAGGCTACATTGTCTGCAAACGCTATTTGAAGTAATTACTTCTGACAGTCTCTTACAGTTAGCATCAATCATCAACAAATTTGTGAGGCTTCACCAACCAATCAATAGTGTCCATAATTCACATTTGTAGGACTATCAAAATAACAATAATAATAGAGTGAATTTCAATTTTTCCAAATGTATAAAATCATTTTTCAAAATGCTTCTGAGCTGTGTGTGATATGCATAGTATTAATTGAACTATATGACGTGTTTTATTTCTATGTTACTTCCTCTCAATTCATAACCCAAGTGGAATAGAATAATATTTTTATCCTCATTCTGTAAAGCTTTGATTGGTTAAAGTGCATTTATTGGGTTTAAAAAAATATCAAATGCTAAAGAATTGTTTACCATGTAATTAATTTTTATAACATTTTTACAAGTACTGTTTTTAAGGGTGGACCTTTATTAATCGTACAGGAAGTTCTTTTTATATTAATCTACCAGACCTTAGATCTCTAAAGCTATAACATTTTTACAGATCAATAAAAAAACAACGGCTGATTTGGCAAGTACAGACACCACCCTGAGACCACAAACAAACGCCTTTTCAAAGGCAGACACTCGTAAGTTATCATAGTTTTTTGTACAGAAACTTAATTTTATTAAATTTTACTTCAAGTATGATATTCATGAAGTGCCATGCCACTTTAAAGAACAATCATAGAATTATGTTGAAGAACACTATCATAGAGTTATTTCAGATAAATATTTTTAAAGTTACTATAAAGCTAAGTTTCTATAAGTTATCTATAAAGCTTCTAATAAATAATTTCACTTCATTTTTTTAATTTTAAGATAAATACCTATTGACACTAACCAGTGCTTTGGATTTAATAGAACAGATAACACTTAAAACGAAACATCGGTCAAATTGACCGATCGGTAATTTTACTACGTAATAGTGGCTAAACTGCTTGACCTTGACGGCTGTCACTTCCAGTACCTTCCCCCAACCCCCTCTCCATAATATTTGGTCATTTCCAACTAGTTGGTGCGACGTCCTACATATTGGACAAACTGTGTGAATACGGTCGGTCAGATTTACCGTGTGTTTCGCTTACCGGCTGGCAATCGTCGGTCGAATATACCTTGTATATACCTGTACATATACCTTGTATAATCGGGAAAAGACTGTAGTAAAACACAACAAACAAAAGAACACCTACTAGAAGTAAAATAACAGCTATATTACCCACTATAAGACCACAAATATGGCCTTGGGCAACAATCCTATATGGATTTTTTCCCGAGGCCAGAGCTGGTCGTCTTAAAGCGTGGAGTTTGGAGTTTCATTTCTTTCTGTCACATTATCTTTGCGTAATAACTATGATTCATCATAAAATGTTGTAAAACATCATTTGTTACTCATGTGATTGCCAAATGATACATAAAACAATAATAAACACACTAAACACCAATAAAGCACAGTGACGGTCAAATTGACCGTATGTTTCTCTTAGCGTTTTAAAAATTATGTTTCGTTATAAGTGTTAAATTGGTTGTAAATTAACTAACTGAAGTAATAAAACAGTAAACATGTGTTAATGAGTAAATGTGTATACTATTATGCATATTGATATTGTGTGTAAGAAATTTCTGCATGTTGATATGTGTGTATGATATTGTTTTTTTAGGATATATTGGATTTATTAAAACCTACTCTTTTTTAATTTCCTTGATGAAAGATATGCTTTTTTAATTCTCATTGATAATTGAAGTTTTATTTCTGTTTGTAATGTTTATGTCTATTTCAGCTTTGACAAATATGAGCAGTGTTTATTCTCTGTAAGTAATCCATTTTCTGTTTCACCAGCATAATTTTTATTTATTAGTTACAATAAAACCTCGTAAACCTGGTACTTGATAAGCCAGCAGACTCCATAGTTCGGAACCGATTACAGATCTTTGTATCACTTTTTTTATTGTATCTTGTAATAGCAGCTAGTAACCGATGTCTAGGTCATTATTCATTCCCAACCCTGATCATCTAAATGGTCTAAATTACAATTAATTTCCACCTGTGATAATTGCCTAAGTTGTTATATGTCCCTTTCTTCTGCCATCATCTAAGTTTGAATCCTGCCCCTCTTGATTCTCTATCTATATACTGTTCATTTATATATACATGTTTTCAAGGAACACCTTGAATAATAATTTAAGAAGGTCCCAGCGCATTGGATTATAGAGGTATTACTGTAATAAATATTAGTAAATAATCAAATAGATTTGGTTTTTGTACGGGTTTTTCAGCACCAGTTTATAAAAGTAGTATTTTTCTGGCTTTATTAGATGCTATTTTCCTAATAAAGTATAAAGGAAAATCGGTAACTGTGAATCGGAACTGTTACTTACTCTTGCATTCTAATTACAAGTCTGTGTCTGATTTAATCAGTGTTTAAATCACTTCATTATTTGAATTCGACTCTTTATCTACTAATAAGATGTAAAGGTTGTTTCTTGTTAAAGAAACTTTTCCATCATCCCTGGATAGTTTGATATGTCAAAAAATAGTCTATATATGTACATTAGTTGAGGAGCATGGTGTTTTTGTTTTTGGTATTTATATTCTGGATGTTGCTCTACTACTTCTGGGACTTATACGTCCCAAGGAAAGAATCAAATTTTATTTTTTAATAATGTTGGAGAGAAATTTTGCTGACCATATTAAAGTAGGTAAATTCCCCCCTCATGTGATTAATATTCTAAAATAAATTATATATAAAAACAGGCCAGCAGGAGTAAAGACAGACAATTATCAAAAACTTATTTTTTTTAAATTTTTTGTGTATGCTGTTGGTGATCTATAAATTACTTATTTATTATTTTAAAGTGTGGTAATGTAAGTTTTCACTAATAGTATTAAGTAAGTTATTGAAAGCTTACCTTTTATTTAAGTGAAATAATGAAAAATCTTGGACAAAAGATTTTATGATGTCAATGTAATATGTTGATGTTGTAGAGCCACCCGCGGAAAACCACAAACAGGAGTGTCCTCGTACACTGTTGCCAACCAAATACCGAACGTCACACGTGAGGCCAGCATTAGCTCTTCAGGTTCCTCAAGCGTTGGTGTGTAGTTTATGTTGTCTATTGGTGTAGATTATCTCTTAGTTCTTTAGTTGGGGAGCTAGAGTAAACCTTTCATTTAATGCTAATATTCCATATATTTTGTAAATTGTTTATCCTTGCATCGAGAGTTTAATGTTATCTATTGTAAAGATTCAGCGTATTACAATCTGTATCTTAACTCAAATGGTCACTAAATTTTATAAGGGGAAAATAAATATTTTCATAATTATTTAATTTTTGCAATTTTCATTTTCAGTAAAATTACAAAAATAGCAAATTTTATGAAATGAATCAGAATTATGACAAGATTATTACATAATCTGGATTAATCGAGTAAAAATTTGAAAACAAACATGTTTAAAGCAATAACACACAATTAGATTTTGTGTCTAAGTTTTAGCTCACTTGAGGATGGGATCAAATTCCAGATCCCGAAACATAGTGAAACTTAGTTTACTGATCGTGAACTTAGATTGTTATATGCAATAACAATCTAAGTACAGAATATATACTGCTCAATATATAATAAGAAATAAAAGTAGTAGAGGTGTGCGGATAGTGAATTATTTTTTCGGATCGGATAGCTCAAGTTCGGATCGGATAGTTTGGGTTCGGATCGGATAGTTTACGGATTCGGATACTCGCAATAATAAAGTGAAATCAGACTTATCTAAGAATAAATTAGGAAAAAATCAATAAAATGTTATCAAAATTATTAAATGGTACATAAAAAATCATAAATTCTCCATAGGATGAACAACAAAACTAAAATTTTTACTTCACTGCATTTAAAAATACCAGTAACAAATTTTAATATGGCGTAATTCACAAATTAAATCAACAGAAACCTTATAATTCACCATTAAATGACATCAACTTTCTACTAATTCATCAATTCATTCTACTAATAATCAACTAATTCTCAATTTTATTTCACAATTCAATTATTTTATTTATTACAATGATAAAAACAAATCACCATTAACAATGAATCAAGATTTGACAGACGACGTTGGATCGATGCCATCGGCTATCTGCGTATCGGCAGGGGCAGTGACAGTGCAGCTGTGCGCAGAGTTGGAATATTTTGCAGATAAAATACCCCGATCGGCTGTGTAACAATATTGAAACCCGTGAAATTATGGTTCCTCATCGTAATCTAGTTAGTTATTTATCTTAAAATTATCTAAAAATGTAAAACTAATAACGCTTAAATTCATTTAACAAAGAGAAAATGTAGATTGAAAACAAGTGGAAAATTTGTTGGTTATGTGAACACCGAACGACGAAATAGGCCAAATGTAAATTTGGTAACACTTTATCGTATTGCTCAAACCCGTAGTAGTTGAGAATGTGATAACTAAACAATTGATCGTCTACGTAGACGATCAGAATGAAGTAGTATTATTTTTGCTGGAAACCCCGTCGCAAAACGAGCTATTATGATGGTTTGTTACCAATAACATTAAATCAACAATTCAAGTTTTTTCGTAGCCGAAATGAAATTTTATACGGAACAATATCAAACCGCAATCTCATACTCGGTGCAACTATCGATGACGCTATGCTTTGTATTTCAAAATGCAATATCGTATTGAACTTACGGTTACTTAAATGAGTAGTTGAAGAATCGAATAATCATCCCGCATCCTCGGACCGCCCAATGACGTTCTTACATTCCGATTGGATACGAATTGCGTAATTTCGTCATCTGCGGTCGTCATTCGTCATTTGAATCGCTATAAGTGTATCGCGTCTACCAGTCAACGACATTGTTTTGATGAAAGACTACGTAATTTTGTCGTCTTATCAAGGTTTAAGCAAAAATTATTCCGGCTTCGAGGGTATTAACTCGACGAAAATCTCGTTTTAGTTCAAATTGCTGAATTATACAGTCTATCCGAAAATTCGGATATTACCGGATATCTTAAATACATTCGGATCGGTTTCGGATATCCGATCCGATCCGAATCCGAACTGAATTTTTGGATATCCGCACACCTCTAAAAAGTAGTAATAGTACCCTCTACACAGGTAACTAATACTCTATCCTCATAAGTTTATGAACATCATTTCCACTAGTAATACTACTTTATGCTCTAGTATTACTAGACTGTTTATCTTGATGAAACAGACCCCAGGTCTAATGGTATCCTCCAGGTAGTCCTTTGATGAGTGTTGATGTAATGTGCAGGATCACAGAGGTCTCAGTCCTCTCGTCCGTCCCCTCGCCCCACTAGATCATCGACCATCGGTAACAATTCATCAACCTTACCCAAGAGACCATCTGGGCTAAACAAGTTAGTAAAAATTAATGTATCTAGTCACTATTCGTAAGTCGGATACAGTAGAACACCACTAATCTGCCAACCAAGACAAAGGTCAAAACGTAAAAACGGTAGGATTATCCGATAAATCTAATATTTATTGGAAAACATAAAAAAAATCTTTTTACACAGTCAGACAACATATTAACTGTAAAATGTCCAGATACACTAGAATATGTATTAGTTCTATAAATAAAAGAGACAAACAAATTCTCTGTAAATTTGTTGGTTATGCTAACACCAGAACAAAATAGGAAAAATGTTGTAAATTTGGCAAAATGTCATCATATTGTTCAAATTATGTACGGTATGTGGCATAATTGTAAATGGTAACATAAAATAGTCTGTTATGTCAAAAATAACTTCACTATAACTAATATGTATTATTTCCCTTGCAAATATCGTTGTAAAATGAGTTATTATGATTATTGAGCTTTAATAATAAAATACAGATAAAATTTCAAGATTTGTCGTTGCCGAAATCACATTTTATGCACAATAATAACCGCATTCTGATACTCTGTGTAACTTACAATGATAATATGCTTTGTATTTTAAAATGCAATATCTTGCTGAACTATCGCTTACTGGAATAGGCAGTTGATGAATCAAATAACCATACCGAATCCTTGGGCCGATGAATGACGTTCTTGCATTCCAATAGGTTATGAATTGCATAATTTCATCATCTACTTCAACACTTTTGGTCGATCAAAGAAACTCCATGTCGTCGAGATTAAACGGAAGTTTTGTTTATTTCTTTCAGTTATAATGAATATTTTATACTTTCTATCTGGAAGTTAGGATATTTACATAATATTGTAAGTTAGAGATCGAATGAGATATGAAGAGCGGAAGCAAGCAAGTGATACCAAAACGAAAACAATGGCTCAACAGGTGTCAATGACAAGTCGGTATATGCTCGCAAGCCTGAGCATGGTCGTACTAACTGGAGTGATAGACCATCCAAGGCTAAATCCATAAATTATCCAAGGCTTGGTTAACCAAGCCTTGGATAATTCAGGCATCTACTGTATATAGATAGGTGAAACTCTGGATAATCTGAAAATATAACAGGTTATAGATGCCTACGTCGCATAGGCAATGATTGTGAACAGCACCTGCAATGTTAGTGCTGCAAAACTAAGGTACAGCAAATAGCTGCAAAATATCACAGGCATTTAACGTGTTAAAAGTTTTTTATTCGATTAAATATATCAAAATCTGGAAAAACAAAGCAGTACGTTTTATTAGTTTTAGGTTAGAAAAAACACTCAAATTTAAAAAGTAAACTTATTTGGAGTCTGTGTTCATGTGATACGTAATATTGATAGTGATAACTCAAAATTTGTTGTACCCAGAGGATTTTGAGTTATCCGGAACGTTACAATTTTCCATGAATTTTAATTCATTAATACATTACAGACTCGAGTTATACATATACATTTATTACAATATGCTCAATACTTAAATGATTATTGTTATATACTGAGTACACAGACAGCCTTTGATGAAATGTTTAAAGAATTCAGCTGTTGACTGTCAAGTCATAAGGTCTGTCGAGTTATCGGGTTAGTTAGTGAGGTTTACTGTACTTGCCACAAACAGCAAGTACTGCGGTTGCGGCTGAAATTTTGTAGCTGCTCAAGATGAACCTCACATTTTTTTACCGTTATTACATTCGATTCTGCTTAATCGATTCTGATTCAATTAAGCTGGAATTTGTGTGATTTGGCTCTGCATAAACTGGACTTCACCATAATTTGGTACTGCAAGTGGTCGGTCAATTTTTTAATTATTTTTTATTTTATACTGTTTTATTTAAAATTATCTTCTATACATTTTACCTTTCAAGGCAATATATAAATTAGGAATTCAAAGGCTGTGATAGCTAAGAAAGTCTTAAAAAAGATAAGTTATTTTGATTGCTTATCTTTAAAGAATTTTTATTTTTTAAGTTCCTTGTGGTAGCTTTTTCAATTGTTGTGATCAGTGGTAATAGAATTTTTCTAAGCTTTACTAAAGCTTTTTCAAATTTTTTCTTGATTTGGTTTGGCCAGTACAAACTTTCAGTATTTCTACTATACTAATTTGTTAAAAAGAAATTATGAATTTTGATCCAAAACCGGTTTCAAATTAAATAATTTTAGTGATAACTCAAGGCAGGTAATGCCAGTTATTCTTAATTATAACTTAAGGTGTCGCTTCATCATCAAGTAATACAA
Organism: Nephotettix cincticeps; assembly: GCA_023375725.1. Taxonomy (NCBI): domain Eukaryota; kingdom Metazoa; phylum Arthropoda; class Insecta; order Hemiptera; family Cicadellidae; genus Nephotettix; species Nephotettix cincticeps. The sequence goes on along the minus strand of CM041791.1, from coordinate 128,276,275 downwards.
GTAAATATTTTTCCAGGTGAAGAGAAACTGTTTGAGAGAACAACTGGTTGTTTCTTCCATTTCCTCCCATCCTCCACTTTCCTCGTCCTCTTGTACCTGTAAAGTAATAAATACTCTCCCATCCAAGTATGTTTTTTTATTAGATTTAATTTTGGTTTTAATATCTCGATAATGGATCAAGCTCAACAAATTTCACTATCTATTTTTGCAGGTTTTCAACTGATGACTTCATAGTCGATGCGGGGATTCCTCTTAAATCTATGACTGTAGTGTTGAAACGGATTCCTACACCTCGACCTGTCCATAAACCGATCGCAACCTACAAAACAGATAAAGAGTTTCAAGATAAGGTAGACAATAGAGATGGCCCCACAAAAAATATGCCATCTACTCCAGTACCTGAGAGGGCTTGTTCAACATTGACAAACAAAAACTACAACCTTACAAACCGACCTAGTAGTTTACCAGTTAAGAAACTGAATTTCAAACCTTTGACTAAGGAGGAAATTGAGAAAGAGTTGATGGAATCAGATTCCCGACCATATTCCCCTAGAATAAACAGGTTGAAAAATATTTCTAAACCAAGTAAACTTGATAAGAAAGAGAACAAAAGACTAAGCCTAGATCCAACTGAGTTGTCTTTTGCCTATTCTAGAATGGAAACCAGATCAACCAATGTCAATAAACGTATGAGTATGGATATCGATTCAAAAAAAGACTTTGTAAATAGGAAAGTGTCTTATCTGAACAACAACTTTTTAAGTCCCAAATTGGGATCAACAAGATCTGGAATCGTTCGTCCCCAGTCCTGTGTTCTGCAGGAAGAAAAGGTGAACAACTCAAAAAGATCAATGTCTGTAGAAAATCTACCCCCCAAAGTTACAAGACTTGCCAGCAGACTCCCCGTCAGGTGAGTGAGCTTGTGTGAGTGTGAACAGTAATGTCTACTGTTTCCATAATTGTCATAATATTGGTTATTTCTATTATGAATTTATTTAATGCACGATTATTGCACATCTGAGTTCCTTGGTATGAAATTTTGACAATGAAACTGTCCTGAATTTCAGTTTTTCAGTAGTATATGTAATCCTCTTGATTCAAGGTGTAGAACTTTAAAACAAAATTAAAAATACCACCGCCGCAGCAGACCTGTGTACCTAGCAAAATTCTAAATCAATTACATGATAATATATGACAAGTTTTATAAATATCTGTCGATAACTTTGAGGAACATTGAAAGTAGGTGTTTCTAGCATAAACAACTCTTATTTTGGCTATTTATACAAAGTTTCATCAACATCTGTCCATAAATAAAAGAGTTTGCCTCTTCTCTAATATGGGAAAAGAGTATGCAGGTTAGGCTTGGATGGATCTCAACCACATGAAGCTATAAATATAAAGTTTCATCCAATATTGGTTGATAAGTGAAATATTAATTTTTCCTTATCCTCCACAAGATTAACATTGAAGTCCCAAAATACAACGTATTGTGTTTAGGTTTTTGGATATCTCGGTAACCATTGGAAATAGAGCAAAACTTTAAAGAAGTAAATTGTGTAGTTTTTTAAGCTAATTCTAATGATGAACCCAATTTTTAAGTACAAAACCCCTTCAAACTACCCGTTCCGATTGACCGATATGTCTGGATTACGGTCTCATACAATGGTTTGGATTATTTCAATGGCTTAACTTATAGAAAAGAGCAGAGAATTGAACCCAGCTCATGCTTATGGTTAAATTCTCAGTCACAGTCATAGCTATAATATATTCAAAATTTTACTAGGCTGTCTCAAATTTATTCAATAAAGGTCCCCCATTATTTCAGTTTTCTAGGGAGATCTCCAAATTTTTAAATTTTTATACTTTAGCGCTGGTAAAATGTCGTGGTTTTTAGGATAAATTATAACCAAATTGTCTACTTAATATTAACTTAGTGCTATGATTTTTTCAGGGCTAATAACGACCCAAAGCAAGCTAAGCCAAAATGAGAATCAACGAACTGAAATGTCAAAGAAGTTTCTACGACTCCTGTGATAGTAGGTCTAAGCTAAGAGTATTATATTTATTTATTTTCATACGAATAAGATTTTATTTATTTTATACTGTTAAATTAGAATACTACAACATCAGGGTATACATATTATTATAATATTAGAGAGTACAACATATATGTTTATCATAGATCAATCGTAATTTTATTCAAGTCATCAAATTAATTTATAAGAATGGGATATTTTAATGACATCTTTTATATTATTTTTTACTTTTTTAAACAGTTGTAAATTTAGTGTTTAATTATTTTCTCAACTTGATTACTAACCATTACAGAACTTACCACTGAAGTAAAAACCTATGTTACTAAAAATATTTGTTTTATGTACAAGCTATTGAAATTACATGTTATGTTTGATCAGGTTTGTGATATTTTTAAAAGACAAAATATGGTTGTTATGAATGTGTTTTCAGATTAAATGAATGATTGTCTAACCTATGTTTATTTTTAATTCAGTTGATGTTAGTTTGTTAAATTGGTTTGTAATTGAGTATTTTAATGTTGACTTTTAAGTTTTATCTTCTGTAAACTGTGACATGTTTCAGCTTTAAAAAAATATGAATATGAGTTCAATATGAATATGTTACATTTCCCAAATATCGTATGTTATATGTTTAAAAAGGTTCGTACTGGTTTTTGAATAAATTGTTTTTTAACTTTAATAATAAAAAGAGTGGACTAATGACTTTTTACAAATTTATACTAATTTTAGAATATTCGCTTATAGTAAAACAGTAGAATTTTGTTGTATTCATGAAAAACTCCACAACAGTTATAATGCACAAGAATTATAATTTCAATGAATTATTTAAATGCCATTTAAAATAATCTGTTAACCCTATCTCTTTGCAGGAACCTACGTATTCTGATGTTATTTGTTCCCATATAATTAAACAAATTCCTTAAAGCCATAGACATTTGGCTGGATAAAACTGAGATTAATATTTTGACTTTATTCTAAAGACTGTAGCCCATAACATAATATCAACTTCAGTTTATGATTGAAAATTTTAGAAACTTGAATACATCACTTCAGTTGATTCATGAATCAGTGATGATTGTTTTGAATTTTGATCCAACCTCAGAACAAAATAGAAAAATGATATTTTCTCCTCATACTATGGTGTAAGAAAGAATGTAAACTAGAAAGTATTAATGTAAATGAACATAGTCAAATACAAAATTAACTGCTTTTATATACAGTATAGTGTCGAAAATCTGAACCAATTGGGACCAAAGGTAGTTTGGATTATCGATTTGTCCCGATTTTTTAACATAACCTTCAAATACCTCTTGAACAATCACTGTAATTAGGCCTACAGTATTAATAGTAAAGTTCTAGAATACATTTAAAAGAAACAAAATAATGTTTTTTTGTAACTATGTATATTAAATGTGCATTACTGAAGTTTGTTTCTACGAAAAAATGTAAGTAAACGAACAAATTAACAATACAAAATCACAATATAAAATACAGTAAAATTGTTCTATTGTACATAAAAAATGTGCATTCAGGCTGCGTTTCGTACCATAACATCACTGTCTCTAACGCAGGGCGGCCCAACAGTTTTTCAGCTCCCTACTAGCAGCTGCCCCCCCTTCTCTACTCCATCCCTACTGGCCTAATGCTAACCCAGCCCTTGCATATCAAAAATGTGTAGCCTGTCAAATTTAATGTACTACAAAGCTTAACTTGACATTCTGGTGTATTTTTGTTTCAAGTATTGTTTAATAATACTATAGATCGATATTCACATTTCACACTATGCATATACTACAGTTTTTCGTTTAACTCCTGAACTCAAAATCAAGGTTTTTGAAACAACTCAGATTCTTACATAAAAAACAAAACGTCTTCAATTATCTGCGTGTTTGGAATATGTGGTTTCTTTATCATCGTCTGAAAATCCCCCTGAATATATTAAAAGAGGTATTCAATTACGAAACTTCTATTCGTGGGTTATAGCTTTTTATGTTTAAACGAAAAATAAATTATAACCAAGGTACAGCGATACTAAATAAATGAAATATACCTATACGGTGAAAATGTATGAAGATATGTGCCGGCTTGATAACCTCCCTACCTTTTACATAACACTTGAACGGCCAAAAGTCTTCATAGATGTTTGGTTTCAGTAAGATGGTGGCCAAACATATATTTTAGATGTTTGCTACAATTAATTTGTTAAACCAATATTTGATATTGTTTCTACAAAATAAACGTATTGAAACCTATACCTTTGCAAAGCTAATGAAATAAACTTTAATTTTCATGTACAAGCTCATTTACGTTCGTTATTACCCAAGGACAGTTAAAAAAATAATACCCATTTTTGAAACAACCGCCTTGTGACGCTGCCGATCGAATGGCAAAGGCATTTTCAAAAAAATCATCCAAGCTTTAGCTTTTGTCTTAGAGAGTAATGGTTGGCATGACTAAATATATCGCTTCTTTTACTATACTTCGTCTGTTGAAAGATTTTGTCTACAGTCAATAGTTTACAACTAAACTTCTTTAAGTTTCTACTAAACGTCTGTTATAATTTTTAGTTTTAAGGAAGAGAAAATGTTTTCTTTAATTTTATTATTTTTAATTTTTACTTTTATTTTTTAAGAAGATTACAATAATTGAGAAAGATAGTATACAGCATTTGCAAAACAATATCATTGCTTAGTTACCTAATCTATAAAAAAATATTGCAACTATTTATAAATTTCATTAGGCTAGCAATAATTAATAGGCAAACACAGCCAATATGATCGAGGTGTGTGTATACGAACTGCTTTGTTTTTACCCTCCGCACTCCCTCCCTTCCACACGTTCAGGGGTGGAGTTCCTGCTTATTACATATTTGTTAGAAGTCTTGCCTTGAATTCCATGTGTTGATTCGGTATATTTAGGCCTACAATTTGTTATATTAAGACTTCTCGATTCCAGGACTTCATACCTCACCCCACTTCCCTTTGTCATACTTCCCTGCTCTCCCAGGACCACGGCCGCCTTGTGCCAGGGCACGGGTCTCGGACTGCCCCTGCTCTAACGCCGCAAAAACAACAACAATAATATTAGGCTGGCAGTTTTTCCTGAAAAATTTTTAAAATATGGTGCTACAACCTGTGGAGTGGATCAGATTTTTGACGCTCTACTGTATAAAGAAAATAAAGTTAGCTGTATAATAAAGAAAAAGGAGAATAACAGTAATGTGTTGGGATTTGATGGTGCATTTGCGTGAGAACTTTATTTTCGTTGGTGTTGCATCAACACTGAACTGTCTCCAATCTCACTGTCTGACAGCCTGCTGCTGGAGATATCTGAGATCTAGGTGAATTTAAACTTGTCAACTCTAAAAGACAATCTAAATATATTGGGATGATTAGGCTTCAAAATAACTAATTTAAATTATTTTTAACTCATTGAAAAGTATTATAGTATATCCCAATCAGGATCAGGAAAACTTAACACTTAATATTTTGAGCCAGTACCTTACTTTTGTATAGTTGTAAATAAGAAGGAATTGTCTTGCAAGTCTAGCAGTTAGTGTCTTGGACTACTCATTAAATATGCTTATAGTGGATGATCAAAAATCAAATTTCAAGTAAAAATACCTATAAAACAATAGTCTAACGCTGTAGTACCCTTAAAATAACACTTTGTTACATTTGCACTTTGTCTTTTCACATTGAAAGAGCTGAATGAACATTAATACATCATGTTTTTTGCACCTTGGTATCCCAACAGTGTTATCACGGGTAAAAATGGGGCGGCTGTTTAATTCAGTGCAAATGCAGAAATTTTGAGCTGTGTCAGAATGAAATTCCTACCCTCACTAGATTGTTTTATATATATATTTATTTATATATATATATATATAGGTTTTCTATTGTTAATACATGATCATTGTATGTACAAATACAGTCAAAGTAGTATCAGTGGTCAGTATCAGACTAGAGGTCATACTCCCATAAACAGAATAGAGAACCAAGCATTGGACAGTTTGAATTTTCATCCAAGTGCCATAAAAAGTATTTAAAACGTTTATGTCATCAGTACAAATAAATGCTGGAGGTACTTTTACAATAACAAATAATAAGAAGGGTCATCCAAGAAAAGCAGTACAAAGTGACTTGTGTTTACATATACTAAAGTTAATATATTATAAACAATTTTGATACTAAGTGGGTTGTAAATTGTGGATGATTTGGTGCTATTGGTAGTTACTAATATATGTTGAAAATTCAAAAACATGTTATGACTTAGTTTGTTAAACCATATTTTTGTATGTATTAAACCCTACATAACAGAAATGCATTTTTCTTTTCTCCTTTGATTGAAATATGTTTTAACTGTTTTCGCGAAGCAAATATATTGCTCTGCTCGATTTCTATGGAATTAACTTTTGTCCAAGCTTTGTGGCTCAGACCATATCAATTCTTGCTTCAGCAACAGCTGAATACACATGCCTTTTGGGCTGTAGAAATACTGCTGTCGCAGCAGACCTGCGTACTCAGCGAATTTCCAAATCAATAATATGGCAATAATAGTATACTCATATGACAATTGTTATCAACGTCTGTCTATAAATAAGAGAGTTTTCCTATTCTACTTACTGATAACCAATTTTATTTTGACCATACACCAAGTTTTATCAACATCCATCCAAAAATAAAGGAGGTTGCCTATTTCTATATAATTAGCGTGGGAAAATAGTATGTAGGTTAGCTGCAATGATAAACACATAAACTATGATTTTTAAGCATAAATGAATGGATCTAAACTTTATAAAGCTAAATACCATATTTCATGCAAAAATATTTGTTAATAAGTGAAATATAAATTATTCCTTATCATCCATAAGATTAAAATTTGAGTCCCAAAATACTTGGTGTGTTTTGATTTAAAAAAATAAAATAATCGCAGTAACCATCGGAAATGGATCAAAATTTTAAAATACTAAACTGTGTACGTTTTTAAGCTAATAGTAAAACAAGATAAATAAAAACTACATATGATTAACGCAAAAAACCCCTGCTCTATGGGAAATTCACTAGAGGTGTGTGAAGTGAAATTTTTGAACTAGTGTTTTCAGTACTAGATAAAATTTTAAAGCAAACAAAAAAAAGCTTGCACACCACTATCAAATTTTATGACTTAAAAGTCATTTACTGATGAATATTGAATGATATATCAAAAGTCAAATGTTAATGTGCTGTTTAAAAACATGGATAAATGTTCTGTGTTTTAAACCATCTAATTTTGATTTGTTAAGTCAAGGTTCAGTTTGTTGTAATTGCTTCCAAACCTGTGGCAGTCATGTCTCTGATCAATTTTTGTAACCTTACAAACATACATTATTTTTTGTACCGTGTTAGCTTATCCCTGTCTTTGCTTGAACATGATGGTTGGCAACGGGCATTCTATACCTGATGACTATATTAGTTAGTGACCGAAGTATGAAGATTTCCCTCCTATGTATAAAGATAAAGAAGGTTAAATTTTACTCCCATTAGCCAGGTATTTGGGTTTGGGAAGTAGCTCTCCTCCCAAAGACTTTATGATTATTCTCACGATGCTCATATAAATTGCTTAAAAAAGCTGTCCTTCACACCCAATATTTTTTAACCTAAAACAATATAACATCTTGCAATGTTTTTAGCTTTTAAGTTACCTTGGTAAAGATATCTGTTGCAGTAGGCACCATTTAGAAAGTGGATGAAAACTTACTAAGAAGCACCTTTTCTCTCTTTCTTTCACCAATTATTTCTTAATTGTCTAAATATCTTTATATTTTCTATTTAAATATTAAGCTGATTTTAGAAAATTGAATTGTTTTTTAAACTTCATCAACTATCATATTCCTTAAGTCAAAAAAATTAAAATCCACATCATACTCAAAAGCCATGTTGATATTTTTTCTTCAGTTGGTTATGGGTTGAACCATTTTCACTAAACTGTCGATCCTTTCCATCAGAACTGGGTCCTCAAATCCATACTATAAAACAAACATTTTTCCATGATTACCACAAATACTAATGTAACTAATTGAGAAGCTCTAATTTTGTTGTGTTTTTTATTGTCATGCTATTAATAGATATGGTAGCATTGACCTAGCAAAGTTAAAATTGTGATAGGAGTACTACTAAAATATATGGAAGTTTGGTTTCTAAAAGGAAAAAAATACATTTACTTTAACACGTTCACTGCTGAAGGACTGTGACGTGTAGATCACTAGGACGCTGCAAAATAGTTTGCATCTGATTTAATACTTAATGTGTCAACAATTTTTTGTTTTTTAAAGTTTATAATGAAAAAAATCACACATACTCTCCACCCAGCAACAGCCAACTGGTTCCCTTGTATAACGCTGGTAGAGAGAAGAGCACTTCTGAATAGTGTCGCGGAATGTCACAGATCGGTGATGGCGGCACCCAAACTGCGCTCTTGCCTGTTACCGATCAATGCCAGCTGCAGTGAACATGTTAGAGATTATGTAAATCCATTATGTGTTACAGATGGTGTAAGATCAGTGAAAAATAAAAAATCTTAGTGAGAACTGAGATTTTTTATCCCCCCAGTTCCTTTTTGTCATATAGTGTTCTTCTACATCTGTAAAAACTTTATTTCCCACTTAAAATTAGGATTTTGCCTATATGTAAGCCATAAAAACAATAGAAACATGGACACCTTAAAAGCGTGCATAATGCACTTGTTGAAGATGGCCGGTCTATCTAACATGAGGTTCACCAAGGCCAGGTAGCCCCAAACTCGCCCCATCTTGCAATCTAGCATATTCGCCTCGCTCAGAGATAGCTCTGCCGCTTCCATGTCATCTTCCTGGGACATTATATGTACAAGTGAATCATTAAAAACTACAAATTTGCAGACCATAAACTAAAATAATGTCTTCTTATTCTTGGATTTATTGTTATACACATTCATTAATATATTTGTCCCGCAAACATAAAACAATGTACAATGTAGGGCTTTTCCTAAGCTACTTTGAGAGAAAAGTATTTTTTATTTGGCTTGGTCACATTCATATATCTTAGACTTAAAGTAGTTGGAGTGGATAGTTGGAAGCCAATAAAATTACTGCACTTTCAAAAATTGATAAATATGAATATTAAATTATTTTCAAACTACCGCCACGCCAAGCAGAGAGGAGAGGGGGGTAATGCTAGAACCCGTACCCAGTAACTCACAGGAACGAAATCTAAATGATTAAGGCGCTCCCATTGGCCCAGACCACTTCAATTCCGTTTTTACAACCAAAAATTTGTTCCTGCATGCTGAGACTTTGTCCTCAACTGTCAGTGGACCTTGATGCTGACACTCCGCACTAGTCATGTTCTCACCCTACTAGGACTACAACCCCCTTTTGTTAATTTTCTCTTACCAGTATGGCGTATTTTTAAATCTTCTAAATTAGTGCTACATGGTTGGCTAGTTATAACTTCTTTAAAATGTTATAATTAACAACATCTTCTAGTTTTGTGAAGTGAGTGGGTTTTACTGGGCAACCGCGTTAATGTTATGTCACTTAGACGGGACTGTTAATTAATAGTCCAACAGCCAATGACATCTAAGGAACCTACAGGTTAACAAACTGGTCTAACTATGAGGGTGGTCTTTGCGGATGAATGTAGTATTCAAAAGCTTGGGCGTTAATCCACACAAGGGAATATCGCTACACCCGCCATCACTTATTGCTATCCACACTTCGTGACTCGAAGATGCTGGATTACAGGACATGCCACTGTCTCAGTCTAAAAATGCTACATGACACCTAATAGAGAATATAATTACTTAAAAACTTAATATTGTTACGTGCCTACTGGCTCTATAAATAAAACAATGGTGACTACACAATAATTACTGTTTATTAACACAATTCATAAAATTACAAAAATAATTAACTAACGGTTTAAACCTATCTAATTATTCTTAAATTAATCTTATTTTACAATGTTTATTACTTATAGTTAATAATCTACTAATTTATACAGTATTCCACATTACAATTACACACACTTCTTTAGTCAGTGACCAGTTTACAATTCACTAACACTAGTCATCTTGCTGTACTGCACTTGATCTACCACTCAACACACAGTATACAACTGACTGGCGACACATTAAGTGCCGGGTATTTATATGTTCGGTGCCTTCTAGAATCATCGAACATGTTCGAGCGTTTTTGAATTGTTGCGTTGTGGCGGTGGCACTTCTAGTACATTCTAGAAGTTTCACCCTGAATCTCAGGTCTTTCTAACTCCGCTGCGTTACCTTTGGGAACATTCCCGTGACACCGTAACACTATTTTGTGACTGATTTTTAAACTAACTAGGTCATCGAATCAGAATAAGATGAGCCCTGAAGGTGTTTACTCACCACAAAAGCTGCGATGCCAAGTCCCATCCAAGACAGAGGGGTTGGTGAGTCTCTGCATACAACGGTGTAGTGATCCCGAGCCCCTTTCTGATCTCCCTCCTTCACCAAGATATTTCCAAGTCTGGAATCCATTAATTAAATTATAAATTGATGCATCACTCACTAAAGCCTGGTTCACACGGGTAGAGTAGAGTAGGCGAGCTACTCGGCACAGTTACTGGGCTCAGTTGTTGTTCTATGTTCTAACTCTCCCCAGTACTCGACCAGTTGTCTACATACATTACATTTTGGACTGCTGCTGTTGAGTACTGTCTCATACATCAATCAGTCCAGAACTAGATTTTTTTGAATTATATTTTCAAAATTCCTTGATGACTACTTAGAAAGGAGGTTTTCAATTTTTTGCTTTGCTTCGGTTAGCCCAAATCAAATGTATGTATGTATGTATCTATGTATGTACCAACGCTTTCTGCTGTAATAATCTATTCTTGTATTATGGGATGCGATTCCACAGATATTCATTCTCCGAATATAAATCAACAAATTTAACAGTTTTCTCTTCAGTCTACTTAATTTAAGTTTTGAATATAGCTAGCAAAACCTAAAAAATTTGTCTCAGTTGAAATGAAAGCTAGATTTACACTAAGTAGCAAGCTAAATAGCTCTCCAGCTTTATAGTGTAAACGCAGCTTTACAAACAAACATGCGTGTTTAGCCGAGCTTATGTTGTGCTATCGAAAAGTTGTGCTATATGTAGCTCTGCTTCATATACATAGCTTAACCTCGTAAACATTGCTTAACCTCAAAACTGACCAGCCAGCAGACGATCCGCTAGAGAAAATTGTGGTGGAGGGGGTAGCTACTGTGCATGCCCAGCAACTCGCGTTCAATCTAAACCACTCAACTTGACTTGTAACTCACCGATTTTGCCAACTCACCTGCTACTTGACTTGCCGATCTGGCTACACTAAGCAAGTAGAAGAGCCAGTAGTAACTCTCATACTCACTCGCCCACTCTACTCGACCCGTGTAAACCAGACTTAAGTATTCCCTTTGTAATACCATTTTATTCACACGTCTAAACTAAATGGTATTGCGAATTGAACATCTGTCTTTGAGGGATTTCAATACAGATGTCATGTTTTTAAGGCTAGATATTAAGAAGAAAATTATGGGAGAATTTATTCCGGAGAACACTGAAATGACCAGATGCCTTATAAAAAACATAATGAATACCTTAAATTTATGAGATGTCGGTCCTCTTCATCATGGAAATTCAATGCTACATGGTAAGCTTCTTTTGCTTCTTCAAGCTTATTCAGTTTGTACAAACTATGCCCTTTGAGAGCCCATAACCTTTCATCCTGAAATTGTTCAGCAAATTTGTTTTAGCCAATCCTGAAGAAAATAGAGCTACTCGTATTACTATAATCCTCATAGTAAGACTTAGGCCCGGGACCAAATATTTTTAAATTTGTGGTGTCCAGATGCCAAAAACACCATTAGCTCAAAGCTGAGTATATATGTATATGTTTGTGTGTGTGTGTCTTTGAGCACGACAACTCTCATAAAAATGATCCAATCAAAATTAAATTTGCTACGTACGGTACATGTAAAGAATAATATATGGGTGTAAATTCAAAAACCAGGCAAATAAATCTACAAAGCTACACTACAAAAAGATAAAAATATGGGGGGATGATTTAGTTACCTCCCAATTCATTTTCAAAGCTTCTTCCAAGTGGACTAGGCTGTTTGCATATCTGCCCTGCTGATAATGACACACAGCCAAATAGTATAGGTAGGCGTTTGTTCTGCCATGGAGAAGTAGGTCATAGGATAATGCTAGTTCTGCAAACTAAAAAAAAAGAATATAGTAATAGAATGTCAAAAATTATAAAACCCTTTGATTTAAAAAGTTTTGAAATCACGTTTTTTTGCTGTTACTTGAGTTTGTTTATTGGTTGTTTGAAATCCACCCTAATTGACGAGCTTATAGAATATGAATATAAAGATATAACCAAACCATTTTAACTGCACTTTAAGCTTCTTAGAACATGCAAAAATAAAGTTTAAAAGTAATAATTATCTTTGGAATGCAGATGAAGTAATGTACGTAATAGTAGTAAATGAAACGATTAGCCCTAAAGCCACGAGTGAGATTTAAGTTAGACCATGAGCAAAGCAAGTTTGCTAGTGGCTTTAAGGCATACCTAATACAATCGTTGCATGCACTATTTCATATATGACCAACAATATTCAGATTTTTTTAAACAAGAGTTGTACATTTCATTTATCTATGACCATTGCAATATACAGGTATCAACAAATAATTGGTATGTATTTCATTATTGGAGTGACAAACTGATCACTCTTTTTGTGAATAGTTCAAAACTCACATTTGAGGTTGGCCACTAAAAATCACTATCTTAATGGATAAATCAGCTGATTTTGCATTTCATTATATCCGTAATAACATTACTTTCGTCAAATGCTGAGCTCTAATTGGTCTAGAACTAGAACCTGTATCGCTATGAACTCAATGCAATGTTATGCAACGGTTTTCAATTTCATTTAATAACGAGTCTCTTAATGATGTTACTTTCAGTATCTTTATTGGTACTTTTTGCTATGGTCGTGGATCAAATAAATAATAAAATACACAATCGTAGAATGACAAGTTACCTCTGGAAAAGAAAGACTGAGTAGTTTAGCTGCAGTGACCAGAAAGATCCTGTCCTCCTGAGGCGCGATGGCAAACCAGCTCAGGTTACACTTGTCTATGGCTGGTACAAAATCTTTAATACAGTCCTTGGCTGAGGAGAACGATTTATATAAGATGTTAGGTGAGTAAATATGAACAATTTCCATTCTTATAGAATATTTAGTTATTATACTCAATAAATGTTTTGGCCAGTTGACTAATAATATAGAACAATAAAATTTTAATCACATTTTTTTGTAATATAAGCTAAAATTTGATTATTTCTCAAATTAGGTTTTACATAATACATTAACTAAACCTTCTCAATTCATTCTTGATATTAATAATATCAAGTAATTTCTATACAAATGATTAGACTTTAACATTATATTCATTAAAACATCTTTAAAAATGTATGGTTTAGATAATATTCACAAAATTTATTTCTCAAAGATTTAAAACTAAAAACATTAGTTTTAAGATTTAGGATTAAAATTAACAATTTCCCCCTTCTCAGGGTAGTAGCAAATTACTTCTAATGCATTTTTTTAATCATGTCTGGCCATAAGCTATTATTCAATTAATTTTTTTACATATTCAATTAAAACGGTTGAGAAGTTTGGAAGGTCTTAATATTTTTTCTCATTAGAATATTATCATAGACATGACTTAAAACACTTTTTTTGTTTCAAAACCATCAAATGAAATCATCAAATTATTTAGTATAATGATTTTGAAATGATTATATTCCAATGAATTATTCTGAAAATTGTCAATGATTTTTGAGAAAGCAAAGATAATACACTGGAAAACCTATTTTTTCAAACAAAAAAAAGAAGCTTATAGCTAGCAGACTAACCAAATACAGTATAGTCAATCTTCAGCAGAAATATAGCCATTAAGGCAGTCATTTCTTAACAAAGAAATAAGGGATACGGACAATAAAGTAGCTGTAAATATAAATTACATTAATCTAATAGACAATTTTCATGGTACCCTATGCTAACCCGTAGTTAGGCCTTTGAAAAGCATCAGGTAAACAAGGAGTGTAAAAAAAACTAGACGCATCCTGCCCACCGCGTTTTCAATCCTGCTTAACTTTAGGTTTTTTTTTAGCACATGCCATTTTGTTCAGGCGCTAGTGGAACCGATACACTCACTGGCAATCCCCCCACCTGTCCAGAAGGTCTACTCCTTCAACTCTTGTGATGTGTGGACGCGCTTTATTCTTGGTCTGGTTTTGTGTTTGTAACTTTTTTTGTATCTTTTATGTAAGTAAGTGCTTTAAACATTTTTGTTTTCAGCATTTTATTAGCTTAGTATGGACTATATACAGATCTCGTCATGTTGTAGGTTCCAGATCACCTGAGGACCAAATCAGATTCCAGATCCTAAAACATCATGAAACTTTGTTTTACTAATCGTGATGGAAAATGAGAGCAATAACATTCTAATACTCTCTACTTAAGCCATCATATTAGTGGGAAAATTAAATATAAGAAATATTTTTGACCTTGAAATCTGTCGATGAAATTTACCAGATATTTTAGTGTGGTCTCCGGTTTAGAGTTTATACACAGAGATTTTTATATATTTCTCATTAGAATATTATCATAACCCCCAGATAGACATGACATAAAACACTTTTTTTGTTTCAAAACCATCAAATGAAATCATCAAATTATTTAGTATAATGATTTTGAAATGATTATATTCCAATGAATTATTCTGAAAATTGTCAATGATTTTTGAGAAAGCAAAGATAATACACTGGAAAACCTATTTTTTCAAACAAAAAAAAGAAGCTTATAGCTAGCAGACTAACCAAATACAGTATAGTCAATCTTCAGCAGAAATATAGCCATTAAGGCAGTCATTTCTTAACAAAGAAATAAGGGATACGGACAATAAAGTAGCTGTAAATATAAATTACATTAATCTAATAGACAATTTTCATGGTACCCTATGCTAACCCGTAGTTAGGCCTTTGAAAAGCATCAGGTAAACAAGGAGTGTAAAAAAAACTAGACGCATCCTGCCCACCGCGTTTTCAATCCTGCTTAACTTTAGGTTTTTTTTAGCACATGCCATTTTGTTCAGGCGCTAGTGGAACCGATACACTCACTGGCAATCCCCCCACCTGTCCAGAAGGTCTACTCCTTCAACTCTTGTGATGTGTGGACGCGCTTTATTCTTGGTCTGGTTTTGTGTTTGTAACTTTTTTTGTATCTTTTATGTAAGTAAGTGCTTTAAACATTTTTGTTTTCAGCATTTTATTGGCTTAGTATGGACTATATACAGATCTCGTCATGTTGTAGGTTCCAGATCACCTGAGGACCAAATCAGATTCCAGATCCTAAAACATCATGAAACTTTGTTTTACTAATCGTGATGGAAAATGAGAGCAATAACATTCTAATACTCTCTACTTAAGCCATCATATTAGTGGGAAAATTAAATATAAGAAATATTTCTGACCTTGAAATCTGTCGATGAAATTTACCAGATATTTTAGTGTGGTCTCCGGTTTAGAGTTTATACACAGAGATTTTTATATTTCCAAGCATTGTGAAAAATCATGTTTGGTTACCGTTGAGCAGCTCAGCCCTGGCCTCTCGCTGCTTGCCTATCTGTTTGTGCAACATGTGCAAGATGACCCATGCCTCCAGACATAGAGGACTGAAGGTCACTGCAGCCAACAGGAACATTTCAGCTACGTCAAAGTCCTCTAAGAGCCACGATAGTAACCCGTGGAAGAGCAATCTGAAAGAGATGTCAGATGTTAAATTTTGGAAGACTGTTAGGATGTCTCAGAAAAACCAGTTAGGCTCATCTTTCTATATGGAATACTATAAAACCACCAGAGATAAGTGATTCTACAAGATGGGAGAGGCCAATAGCCAATAAGAGAAGACATGGACAGGGGTGCAAGGGCGTAGTTAGGATTTTGTTTAGGGGGGTTCTTAAATATGCAGGAAGGTTATGAGGATCAACAAACAAGAAGTTACAAGTGCGTACAGTCAGCCACAGAAGAGCTCCAATTATCTGTATGCTTGCTGTGCGCAGTCAATAATCCCTAAAACATTCATATTCTTATATAGAAATCTCTCAAATCTTCTGGACAAGACCAAGGCTTATGCCAGGTACCACTCAACATTTCGTTTGAGAGTAAACCCCTTGAATAGTATTCTAACGGTCCAGCACAAACCAAGTCAAACCCAAAAAACAGAAACGATAATTACGTTATCCATCCTCAAAGGCACACATGTCAGCAAGAAGAAACACTACTTTCAAAGAATGTTTTCAACCCGAGTTTTTAACTATGTGTTACATTTCTTGGAGTCAATTACCAGAAGAGACAGGGAGGAACCAAAATAATAGTGAAGCCAAACATACAGGATAGTAAAAGGCCTTAAAATGACAATGAATCTACTTTTCCAACCCTTAAACTGGCAAAAGCAGTCAGAGAGCCATCTACAAGTCAAATCTGGAAGGATTATTTACTTCAAAATATAAAATTATTGTCAACTAACATAGTTATTATATCAATCTAAGTTCCACTAATTGGTTAATTACAGAACAAATAACCGATATGAAAGTTCAATCCACAAAATCAGTCATAGTTCCACTCATGTACTACTATTTATTTTCTGAGAAGAAAATATTTATGTTTAACAATGGTTTTCCTTTGTAATTAATTACTTATAGTTTGCAGTTTAATAGCTATAAATTTTAGAGATTTGGTTATGAATTGGTTAAGGATATGAATAGTTGATAATATAAATTATGGAAAACCAGAACAGTATAACATATGTTAGATGGTTTGAGAATCTGAATTTTAGAGATTAGAAAACTAATATTATGCTCCCATTGTGTGCTATATCGTAAATAATAACTTACGCATCAGTATGTCTTGGATCTAGTGATATTGCTTCCTTGGCGCACTCCTCAGCTTTTTCAAATTCCAATACAATTTTCCAATAAGCAGCAAAATCAATCCACTCCTGTGGATTTGCTTTTTCACTTTTTTCTAGCCTCTAAATTAACATTTATAATGCAGTTCAATAAATTTTATTTGTTGCAGTCATAAGTATAAGTTAGATATAATTAATCACAAACAATCTCAACAGTAAAAAGTTTAGTGAAATGTATTAAATAAACTCATATCAAAAGTATATAGCCTGTGAAATATAAGGAAAAATAAATCAAAATGTTACTTCTATTAGATTAAATTTCTATTAGAACAATAATGAACTCAAAGGCACTTATAAAGGTATTAATAATATTAAGACAATAAGGAGTTGTTTGCTCCAAATCTCAAGAATATCTAGCTGGAAAAATACTGCCCCAAATATTTGACATGAGTTTAATATTTTATTTATAAACTTCTTTGTGGACATTTGTTTTAATTTCTTCTGACACAATGAAAAGAATATCACCTATTCACTAATACATTCACTAATTGTCTTCAAACAAATCAATGACAACACTCATAAAAATTCATAAAATGTTTAATTAAAATTACAACCACAACAGCTACCTTCAAAATGCTAAAGGCTATAAAATTAACTACTGTATAAACATACCCGTAATAAGTAGTAGTGAGCCTTATTGTAATCTCCTTCTTCCAAAGCTTCAGACTCAAAGTATTGCAGGTCGACACGTGAGATTTCTGGTTCAAACTTTGCCATGCTTGGGTCTGGGTGGGAGTACACAAGTGCATACATTTTATTCGCCATTTCTCGGTAAAGTCCCATCAATACATCCTATGCATTTCCAATTCAATTATGCTAGACAATTGTTAAAATTAATCACTATATTACCAGAATATCTGTGACAAACACAAGCTGCTTTGGTATCTTCTTTAGCCATAAAAAATATTGGAAAGGTAGAATCCAGAGAATGAGAGTCACTTTAAAATTTTACCAACTTTACCCAGGATCTTGGGCCTCTCCCTAGACAGACGTGTGTGAACTGAGTCCAACACACAATGGAGAGAAGTTCCCTTTTTGGTTGCCATCAAACTTTATTCAGTTTAATGGCTCATCCCCACACCCTCCTAGTTTGCCTCAGTTCGACCTCTACCCAGCCATACACTTTTCCCTCCAAGACTTAATCACACCCTCAATTCTAGGGTTCAAGCAAAACCTGGAGACAAAACTTAGCTAGAAGACAATAAGGCCCCGGAGAGATTGGGTTAAACCAAAGTAAATTGGAAATCATTACAGTACTTAACCTCACACAAAATACCTAAATTATACTATGTTAGCTTCTCTACGCACTCTTATACGAGCATATTTTGGTGAATAACCCATCTAAAAAACTGAAAAACTTGAAACTGAAAGTTTTAACTTCACAGATTTAATTGCTCATTGTTGGACATAAAAAGTATAGAAGCAAAAGAATAAAATACTTTACTTACAGTATGGATAATTTCCACTTCTATTTGGAAACACTTTGCCCTCTCAATTATCAAAATTGGCTCTTCACCATATTCTACCATGTGTATTGTTATATAACATATGATGTAGTGTAGAGAACAGTATTTAGTGCTCAAGTCTACCTGGCCTTGGTGCATCATTTCCTCTGGGCCAACCGTCTCCTTCACGTGAGCTGCAACAGCCTCCTTCATTGTTTCTGTCATCTTTGTGTAGGCTCCCGTTACATGCAGATGCATCAGGAAGTTTTTGCATGAATTCTTGAAGGTTTCATTGACATTGTAAAATATCTGTAGTACTCATTTCGATTAGCCTCTCAACAAGGGCTATCAATGTGTTAAATTAGACACATTGATTATTTTATTATTAATTTAATATGAAAAATTTAACAATTTTTTATTTGATTATTAATTAACTAAAAGTAATTACACGCTAGACTTGCTTCAGACTCTTCACAGCACAGTCAGTAGTGTATATTATATTCAGTAGCTCATTATTCATTGATTGTCAACTTTTAAAATACAAAAACATAGATGAAAAGAACAAATCTTTACATTTTCTAAAGGGGTGTTTCCCTACCTACGACTAGTAGCACACTCATTTAATTTCAATGCAACCAGTAGTTGGTCATCACCAAGCATACTGCACAGTTAGGAAATCATCCCTTAACACATGATTTATTATGCACATAAAAAGTAAAGTTCCGTGTAACCTTCTGGCCAAGGTCTAATGTTAGAGTTTTCAGGTCGCACTACTACCTCTAACGTGACCTAACGACTACTTATGTAGCCAGGACCAATGGCTTAATGTGCCTTCCGAAGCACGGTGGCAGTCTGAGAAATTAAATTTCATGTGTCATGACCGGGAATTGAACCCGGGTTTTTTGGTGGTTGGCCAGTACTCTACCCACTCAGCTATGACTGCCATATGCACATTGCACATGATAATGTTTTTCAAGTGTAAATTCTTTGTTATATTTAATGCTTTTTTAAATTTTACATTAATTTCAAAATAATCTAATAATCAAATCAGTCATAATCAATCAAATCATAATCGATATAAATAAATTAGAGTTTTGTCTGTACATTGCTCAGAGTTACTCATTTTTAGTTATTTTTACGTTTCGTTTAGAGAAGCCGAAAAAAGTCTTATCTCAATTTGTGTCTGTTTGTCTGTGACGCTCCAGGACATATTTTACGCCTCCTTCTCCTAAAAAACGGGAGAACTGATAACAAGAAACTAATTTCATGCATTCTCTACATTTCAGAGAAGGTTTTTCAATTCTTGAAGTTGTCCTCCGGCCCTTTAAAAGTATATAACGAGCATTTAAATAGCTTCTTCCCTATGGAAAATTCGTTAAAACCCACTTTTTACTCGATATTAATCAAATTTTGCTGTATATTAGTAATAATCAGCTGTCTTTAGTTTTTAAATGGTTCAAGCATTGGTCATTAAATTTAATAAAAAGAAAAACAAACAGCTGTCAAATTAAAATGAATATTAGTTTATTGTTGATTATTGATTTTAAATTCACGTCAAAATCGTACAATATTAAAATGTTATCCTGATGTATTACAAATTTTAATTATATTAAATATTTTCTGATCTAATATAATTGATTCTTGTCATGTTAATAAGTATCTTTTTCCCCTAATACAGAATCTTACAACCTGTACAAAGTACGGGCGTACTACTAGTTATTAAAATAAATACGTTACCTCATGAGCATTAGCTGTGGAGAGTTCAAAACATAATACATGCCCATAGTGTGCAGTTAAAATTTTAGACATCTTAAACTAAAAATTTTAGTAAATTTTACAACTTAAGTTTTAATATAAATCTATACATATTATATTTATGGATATGGAATTTGTATATAGGTAGATCCCAGTTTGTATATGATTATAACCTGTTCATGAATGAAAAATAAAGATGGTACAAGTTTTTTTTTATTTTAAAAAATTAATATCTCCACTCAAATTTCACTCATTCTGTACTTTGTAATAGCAACACCACCACCACTTATTCTACTTATTTTTTCACTTAACTAATATGGTCTGTCTTTTTGGTTTTTATCAGAAATAAAAAAATGTTTTAAGTATAACTAACAACCGTCAAGCTTTTTAAACAATCAATATATCTATTTTAAATAATTTTTCACTGCTTATAAACTATTTTGAAGAATTAATTTATTATGCTTATGAAAAGTACAGACCTGGTACTCGTCATGTATGTTATGAATCAACTTTTTGATACAATCTTCGTAAATCTTTGAAGCATTTACTGTTTCTAACTGTTGTTGAGTGGGAATTTCTCTCTGAGGAATTATTTTGTAGATACTGAAATTCAACATAAAGAGGAAAGTGAATAAGTTTGTGGAGTCTATTATATATCATTTATTAACTAATTGTATGTAATAGTTACATGTATTAATTATAATTATGTGTATCCACAATAGTAAAATAATACAATGTAATTAATGCAATTTCATATAATGCATTTGCTTACATTTCGTACATCTTGAATAGTGGAGTAATTAATTATCTTGTTCTTTTTAATCATCGCGAAGGTTTGTAGTTCAATTACATCAACAATAATACAGCTCTGGTAATAAAAAGTCTTTTAAGCCTTAAAGTCCTGGGTCCGGTCTCACATGAGACCGCATGAGTTATTTATTTATTTGAATATAAGGGTTTCAAATGACTATGACCCCTGCCAAGCCAGGTAGTTGTCCCTCCCGATCAACGAAACCGATCCCTATTGTAACTTGTCTTCCGGTCATAATATTTATAGATTGGTTTGTCGTCAGCGATCTGTGACCCAGACCCAGGATAGTACGCGATGGATTCACGACCCGGCCCATCGTCTCGTGTATGTGTTTTAGACTCGAATTTTGAAGAGACGTTTGAAAAGTGGTACGTGGATGCTTTAGGAAGTGAACTGTATTCAGATGATAGTGGTAAAACCACATAGTACTGACATTTGCAGAATACGAGGCTGACATATGAACTCCGAGCATGCATCTGTCGAGTACTAGGAGTAGAATAGCTTAAACCCGACACTTTTGGTGACAGACTGAATAAAAGAAAGACATGCTAAACATGTGATTTGAAGAAGATAAGAAAAACAACCTACATTTCCTATTGTTGTAAAAAATCGGTTTGCCTTGAATGTATAACAAAAGTTTGAAACGAATGTAGATCTATGTTATAAACTGAAATTGGCTGTCTCAAATGTCAACTGTCTCAATTTTATTGATAATATCTTTTTTATAACTATCTTTAATTTTTATACTTATCATATCCTATAGAATGGAAAAGTACCAATAACTAAACATTTTGTCATATTTATCATCACGTTATTATGGTTTTAGAAAATGTTTACATTTTTTATCAGATTTTGCCATGTACAAATTTTATTTATTTTTATACATCTTTTATATGTACTCAATAAACATAATTTATTATTATGCACATAGTTATAATTTAAATAACGTATTAGATTGATAAAATGATTTCCAAGAGTAAAAATAATTTTGAATGTTTTTTTTTCAAAAAGGCCGTCTGTACCTAGGCACCTAGGCCCTGTAAAAGGCACCTAGGACTGAGTGTAACAAAAAGTTCATCCAAGACGTCAGTGGTTAAATTGCAATCATTAAAATTCTTGCCCCCCCCCCTGTGTAGCTGCCCATGCTGGCTCCTTGTCACCACTACTGGAGTAAAGAAAGAAAAAAATAATAAATTTAGCGGAACTGAAAAAAATTAAAAGTACTTTAAGTAACTAAATGTTTTTAAATTCAAATAAGTTTCTTGTTTTGTAGAATTTGATACCTTTGCTTCATGGTTGTTAAGAGTTCACAGTTTTGATTTATCAAACTCATAAGCTAAAACTAATAAGAAATAAAACTCGTAAGATATAAAATGTGGTATCATATTTACTTATTAACTATCTAAATTAATTATCTAATTAATAAATTAATTAATTGATAAATGATCTAATTTCAACTGGTTTATTAGTATCAACCTAATAGATTTATCTATTTTTTTAAATTTAATTTAAATTCTATTTAATTTTAATTTTTAAATCTAATTTTTTCCTAATTTGTATGTGGCAGTAACTAGGTTGGACCCATATACTAGATGTCACAAAAATGTGTAGTGTGCTTTGCAGTGTTGAATTCTAATAAAATAAATGGTATCAGTGGACTGACACATACTTTCTCTCTTAAGTAAATTCTAAAAAGACAATCTGTAATAAAACTATCTTGTTATTCAAAGTTTCTCTAAATATCATTTAATAATTTATTGTTTCAAATTAATCATCCTATTTCTGAAAATAAAAACAAGAAGAGACAAAGTTAAATTATTTGTTCGAATTGTATGGTGGAACCCCCCCCCCACGGTAATACCAAGCTTTTTTTGGGTTGGTTTTGTTGGGTGATTTGACCGTACGCTTCATACCAAGTTTCATGGAAAATGGTTAGAAAATATGGAAGAAATTTATTTTTTAATATCCTACATAAGAATAGCATTGGGCGCTTTCAGACAGCGTACTGTGTTTAACACACACACAGACGGACACAAGGACAGACAGACATCACATCGAAACCCACTTTTTTGGATTCAGGGGACCCCAAAACGGATATATCCACTCTTAACTCAAAATCGAAAATTTTGATGAAAACAATACTTTCTCCGTATACTATGTATAAGAGGAGAAAGTAAAAATAAGTCAAAAACATACTGTACTTGGCATTTTTTTATTTCGGCTTATTTTAGTTATGGTTACCAAATTAAATAATTTGTTTCTATATAAACAAATTTTTTTAATAATTTTTATTCTTTCCTAATTTTTAAAGTCACAAGTTTTTATTTACCAATCAATTACTATAATTTATGCTTCATTAGATTTGGACTGAAAATTAGTTAAATTTTATGTTTCAGAAAATTTTATTTGGACACTAGTTTTATTAGAAATTTGATTTTGAACATTTTAAAGGCTGCCATTTTGAAATTCTTAATGTTTGATAAACAAAATGTTAACTAGTAGTTGAAACTACAAAATAAAACTGGTATAGATTAGATTATTGAAATGGCGACCCTACCACAAGGTACCAGGTATTTTAAGCCAAGTATGAATGAAGATTGAGTGTAAGATGATTGTGGCACGATCTTGTAGTCATGTTACTAAGGCTGACATGATCCCTAGACAGGACTGTTAATTAATAGCCGATGGAAACTAAGGGATTTACAGTTTAACGTGGAATCCGAACCCACGGCCTCTAATTACGAATTGGTCTAATTGTGAGGATGGTCTTTGTGGATTAACGTAATATTCAATAGAGCGGACGTAAATCCACACAAGAGAACTCTACACGCACAGACCATTACTGACAACTATCCACGGTTTTAAACATTTTTGTATTGATATTCAAATAGAATATTTTTGACACTGACACCATTCCTGTATATTGTATATATACTGAGGAATAAAGATGTTTTGAATTGAACAATCCGTGACCTCAATCGACCTCCAAATAACTGGATTATAGGACGTCGCCACCGTCCCAGTCATGGTTTGAAACATAGAAATTATCATGAAAGTATCTCAATAGGTTTTTGAAATATGAATTATTTTCAAAGAAATTCTAAATGGTGTATTACGGCTAAACTAAGCCAAAATAAAACAAATTGCCAACTACCCAATGCCTTATATTTGGATGTAGATTTCGTTACTGCAAATCACACAACACATTTTTGTGACACTCTGTATATTGTTTTCTGTCAAAATCATTAGAAATACAGAGTACACATTACCTTTCCAATACTTTCTCTTGATCCCGTTTTTTGATCAGAGGCTTGTGTAACTCAATCTCAACTATTATAAAAATCGGCTCCCCATTCTCATTGAACACTGGTTCTGGTTCCTTAGGAACTTCGGACTCCTGAAAAACTAAGTTTCTTAGACGAAATCCTCTATTTTACAAAAAAATTCATAAACATAAAATATGTAGAAAAGAAAATATAGGTATGGTATACTGCTACCAATATCAACCTTTTCTTCAAGGAATAAAAAAAAGGCTGATTATTGTGAAAGGTGTAGATCTTTTTGTTAGCTTGGTATAAATTTTCCTTAACTAAAATGTAAATAAATGTTAATGTTATCAAATTCGGGAAAATGTTTCATAAAGAAACATTTGATTGTATACAGAACATAAAAAAATGTTCATCGGACTCAGGGTAGTTGCATGGTTCATTGGTGTGGGGAATGAATGAGAGAAATTGTCAGGCCCCCTATCTATTCTACAATGCTCGTTGGCTCATTGTACAATTTTGCGTGGCGGGTTTCAAGGTCAGCCGACCAGTCAGGCAAAATAGAGATAGAAAATGGCAGTGACTTGTGCGTACAAATGATGTTGATGTTTCTGCGACCAGGGAAGTTGTTCGCCCACGTGACAGCCCTGAAGGCTCTAAATCTTATTTTGATTTTATGGTATTCGACATTTTGAAGTGTGATTGATTGGACAGTTTTAACAGCATACCCTAACCATATTTTTAAACACTTACGTCTTCAACAACTTCTTCAACTTTCTCAATCTTTTCTTTTTTACCATCTTTTGCTTTCAAGCTACTTTTCTTTGACTTGGTGCTCACTGATTTAGTATTCTCCTTTTTATTCGGAGCAGTTTTTCCTTTGGTGTCCAGAGCCTCTAGAGCTGGTGGAGGGATGGTTTCATCAAATAAAACATTGATCGATCCAAACCTGTTCTTCATCGTTTCTTGCATGTATGTATAAAGCTGACTGGTAAGTCTTATTGTTTTTTCTAGATTAAAAATAATATGATTGGATGAATTTAGTTTTTCTACAAAGAATACAGTAATATTATTCATATAGATTTAACTGAAATTTGATTGTACTGGTATTTTTACGGTATTTCTTTTCATAATGGTGGCATCCCAAATGACACAGTTAAATAAATAAATGCTTTTAATTCTTTCTGTCTCATGATTCTTGTAGTTTTTACACTACCGCACTTTCAACCTGAGGGCACGGGGTTTCTTCAAATACGACTTCAAATTCGTCCAAAGGACTTGGTCAATTTTCTATTTATTTTAATTGATTTATTAATTGCTTGATTTATTAACTAATTATTTTACTGATTGATTAATTTATGGACTTCCTTCATTGGACGAATTTTATGACATGTTTGACATGTTTAACATGTTTTGACTATTGTTAATTTGTTCATATTTCAATGCAAGTTGCATGTAAAGAAGCTTATGGCTAGCTACACTTTAAATTTTTATAACTACAATACTAGGAATGCCCTAGGCAGATCTTTCACTAGATTAAGTAAAGGTTCTTGATTTGTTTGAGCATGTAGGTATTAGATCATGTAGGTATTAAACTTCCAGCTAAGGCTCGTGGTGTTAGTTATTGTAGATTTAAGAAAGTCATGTACGCTTGGTTAGCTGATAGGCCTTTCTATGACATTGGTGAATTTTATGCCTGTGACATGAGCATGTTAATTTTTTAACCACCACATCATTTCTTTTGCATGTAAATTAATCTCTGTCTTTGCTTATGTCTCTATTTATTTATTTATCTATTTATTTAAACATTCACCTGTCTGCAGAGGCTATTTATTTATTGATACTGTTTAACTTTACTTGGACTTCTGTATGGTACATTAGTAATATAGTAATTCAATTGGCAATGCCCATTACAACCTTAATTGTTCAATTGCTGCAATAAATCTTATTGAATCTTATGCCCTAGTACATCTGAAAAAAATATCCTTAGGTTGAAACTGCATTAGTGTAAATCAACAACAAGGATCACATGATAGAGGGTATTTAAACCATTCATTTATTTTTTATTGTAAGGAAATACAATTTTCATCTTCACCTATATAAAATTTTCACCTACAACACTTAATAATCTTAGAAATATCTTTTATTTAAGGGTGTTATGTATAAATGAGTGGGAAGCCACAATTTGAGCTGGGAATCTACCGAACATCAAATATTAACTTCAGCTAGGATAAGTTACTGGACTCATCGTAAATTTTTTGTTGAGTCCAATTACCTACTGATGCGGAAATTAATTGTTTAGTTTAAGGCGGATTCCTCTTAATTCTTATGTTACTACATGGTGGCACTGATTTAGCTTGATATAGCCAGTATTGGTTATAATTATTAATGGTTATTAATAATTATTATAATCATTAATGGTTATAATTATAATAACCATTAATGGTTTGTAAATACCATATAGTACACACTTATACTGTAGTATATTACAAAATTGTTACAGCTACAAGAAGCAAAAAGTGTTTTTGAAGCAATGGAAAGGTTCCAAAATACATATCACTAAATATTATTTAGCTTCATATTACACTTCTGTGGATGAACAACAATGAAATTTCCACATTTATATCAAATATTAAACATCTGTTTAGGAAATGTGAATTTTGTTGACATGTAATATCTCAGACTAATTAATAATTATACATTTCTTTAATAAATATCTGTTATTGGCATTTTTACATTATTTTATTATTTATTAATTTTTTACATTATTATTATAATGACTGACTTATTATTATTGACTGGGACGGTGGCGACGTCCTGTAATCCAGCTACTTGGAAGTAACGAATTGTGGATAGTTGTGAGAGATGGTCGGTGGATGTGGTGTTCTCTTGTGTGGATTAACGTCCACACTATTGAATACCACGTTAATCCGCAAATACCACCCTCATAATTAGACCAATTTGTAATTCAGAGGCCGTGGTTCGGATTCCACATTAAACTGTAGGTCCATTAGTTGCCATCGGCTGTTGGGCTATTAATTAACAATCCTGTCAGCCTTAGTCAGTAACATGATTACAAGATCGCGCCACAATCATCCTACATTCACTTCTCATTCATACTTGGCTTAAAATACCTACCTGGGTAGGTCGCCATTTCAGTTAAAAGTATAAAGTAAAGTATATACTTGTTTAAATGACTTGCCTCCAGGATAGATGAGTCTGGACAGATCCAAGAATGCCATGTAATGATTAATACTACTCTCAATAGTTTTTTCATTCTTCTTCTTGCCTTCATTTTTACTCAATGAGCGTGGGATGATAATTTCTACTGGCCAGCAGTTAAACCTTTTGAATGAGCATGATTTTAGAACAAAATAGTATGTTTTAAATATAGAAAATAATCAACCAAAAACATTTCTCAAAACCCCAGCTTAAATGGCTTGAATTGCAGGGTCCAATTCAGCTGACTAATAATTGAAAACATCTGATTACGTTCTGATATTGTTTGAGATTTGGTATCGAAAGATAGAGAATAACCTATTTATGTCCTCTCAATCAGACTGTTAATTATTGGTCCTCCAACAGTCCCTTCTGCAGTTTTCAAATATTCAACTTATTCATATTAATTTAAAACTAATTAGTTGTTGAACCTAATAATTTAAATCATTTGAAAACTAGTACAAAACAAGATAACTTACTCCAAAATTTTATCTTTAAATATGTCTTCCGAATCAACATTCAAGAAGCTTCTGTGGAGTTGGTTCCAATAGATTCTTGGCTTTTCTGTTAGAAACCTGTCAGTTACTTCACACTCAAGTGTATTGTAAAGGTTTAAACTATTTTCTGCTAGTCTGAAAGAGTTTATAATATGTTTTAGAAGAAACCTAATGCAAAATTAACACAACATACACTAAACCTTGTAATCACGTAGATAGCAAACAATATGATTATTATTAATAACAACATAAACAATAGGAGCCGATCTCCAAGCTAATAAAACAAAGGTGGTGTATATGTATATGTAGTATGTCACTAGTATGAGGTTTTTGGTTCAAATTCAAACGGGGAAAAATGAAGTCAAAGAGATACTTTTGAAAAATTGTGTATACCAAAACAAAAGAATGATCAGAGCATTAATTTTACTCATGGTAATTCATAAAAATAATATCTTGACATAAAATTGAAATGAAATTAAAGTAAGATTTTCTATAAAATCTACAGGAATTACCTTTATTTTCATTTTGTGAAGTCTTTTGTATTAGAATTATTTTCTTTGAAACCTTAATTAAATTGAATGGGTCCTCCAGAAAACATTCCAAGCGACAAGATTTCCAAAACAGAGATTTTTAGTGGAAAAGGTTCTAGATGCCAGAAACTACACCATTGTATATTTGGTTTTGAAGATATTTGAGTTTGTAGCCCTGATTTCGTCTATCAGAATTGGCACCTCCGTAAGACTCCATGGTAAATTAAACTTTCTACGTTTGATAACTCGAGATTGGGTTTTTGTGCCTTGGAACGTTTTCTGGAGAACCCATTCAATTAACCCATAAGACATTTATTAGTGCATTTTTCTTTTCGTTTTCACAATTTGATAATCCCATGTCGCTGATGGTAAGAAATATTGAAGGTTTTTTTTATTACATTGTAACTGTAAGCAATAAGTTCAATATCTTACTTGTACTCAGAGTGTGCGCCCTGGCCAGGCAGGTCCCTCAGGCCAAACCACTTTTTCCTCTTAGAAACCCAAACTGTGTCATCAACTACAAGTGTTCCCTTTTTAAATTTGATGACCTGAATGACAAAAATTCAGGTCATTCACTTATCAACTTTCAATATTCAGGATTAAAATAATTATTGAACATTATTCATTTTTATTACATATTCCAAAATTTTTACCTTTTTACCTTATATATTTATTATTTTTACCTTATATATATATATATATATATATATATATATAAATAATTTCAATTCAATTTCAAATAATTTCATACAGGTATTAAAAATCAATAAAACACAGTTACAACAAGTAAACCAATTGCAACATAAGATAAAAAATAATAAAATAAAACAATAAAATTAAAGAATTCAGTTTTTAAACTAAAATTAATATGGAAAAATATTAAATTATTTACCACATTCTCTAAACTAATAGCTTTTATTATAAACCCCTTCCTTTCAGGATTGTTATTAGTTTCATCATAATTCTGATATATATATATATATATATATATATATATATATATATGTGTGTGTGTGTGTGTGTGTGTCTGTGAACACGATAACTCTTGTAAAAATGGTCCGATCGAGACCAAATTTGGTAGAGACGTGTATTCCTACATTTGCTCAGACGAGTGCATAATCCAGACATATCGGTCAATCGGAAAGGGTGGTTTGGGGAGGGTTTGTACTCAAAAATTGGGTTTTAGCGAATTTCCCATAGGAAAGAAGCTATTACCGTAGGTCTCATGGTAAAACTTAAGCCCAGGACCATGTTATTTTTTTGTTTTTAGGTGCCCAGAGTCCAAAAACAATAGTCGTTAAAATTTATATATAGTATATATATATATATATATATATATATATATATATATATATATATATATATATATATATATATATATATACTATATATATATATATATACTATATATATATATATACTATATATATATATATATATATATATATATATATATGTGTGTGTGTGTCTGTGTGTGTGTCTGTAAACACGATAACTCTCGTAAAAATAGTCCGATCGTGACCAAATTTGGTAGAGACGTGTATTCTTACAAATGCTCAGACGAGTTTGTAAGCCAGACATATCGGTCAATGGGAACGGGTAGTTTGGGGGGTTTTGTACCTCAAAATGGGGTTTTTTGTGTTTTAAAAATTTCTAATTTCACATTTCACCATTAAAATCAGCTTAAAAAACTACACAATTAAGCTCCTTAAAGTTTTTCTCTATCTCCAACGGTTACCGAGATATTAAAAAATCTAAACACAGTACGTTGTATTTTGAGGCTCCAATGTTAATCTTATGGAGGATAAGGAAAAATTAATATTTCACATATTAACCAATATTTTTGGATAAAACTTTATATTTAGCTTCATGTTGTTGAAATTCATCAATTTATGCTTAAAAATCATAGTTTATGTGTTCATCATGGCAGCAAACCTGCACACTCTTTCCCATGTTAATCTAATGGAGAATAGGCAAAACATTCTCATGCTTATCGACAGATTGTGACCAACCTTATCAAATATAATTATTATTATTTTTTTGATTTGGAAATTCGCTGAGTACGCAGGTCTGCTGCGACAGGGGTATTTTTAATCTGTGATAAGTATATGTAACACAGTGAATTTTTATACGGTGTGAATTTTTGAACGTGTGTTCCATGTGTATGATGTTTACAAAAAAATTATAAACCCCAAAAAAATGTGGGTTTAAGTAATGTAGATGTTAATTTGGATCACTTGATAATGGGGGGAGTTTTCTTACCTCCTAAAACGTAGTGTAGTTAAACAGTTGAAGCGGAAGGAAAAGTCCAAATAATTAAATAAATAATTACAAATCCTTTGCTATTATGAGTTTCAAAAATGCAGATAATGAAACCAGTAACAAACATTTTAATTATTTTCACCCTTCTCCTTTATAACTGACAATTTGTCTGAAGCACTAACGCTATTGTATTTTTGTCCATTCTTCAACAAACCTGATTGTTGGGTAAAATTGTTGCAACTTCAATGCCTTCGTTACAGTCAGGTTGTACATTGTGCAGTGACTCCAAGGTAAAGGATAATATATTTGGGATAGAGATGTCATTTACTAACTCCTTTGTTATACAGACAGACACCTTCAATTTTGGTAGATTCTCCCAAGCAATAATTTCACTTCCTTTTTGTTCCATGGTAGGATTCAATATGAGATAATTTTCAATATTTTCTTGTCCTAAAATGACATATATTTTTATCTTAATAATTAAAGATATCTATCTATAAACCTTAAGTTGTCCTTAAAAACTATAAGAAAACGACAATGTTTTGGAAATATAAATAGTAGGTACCATTTTAATTAGTCAATCAATATAGCGCCACACATTTATGGTAGCATCCAAAAATCTTTAAAAAATGTTTATGTAAAAGATTTTATATTTTTTCTGAAGTGCTTTTAATATGTTTTTATTAGTGCTAAAAACAAATATTTAATTAAAGAACAAATCCAGCTCACCATGCAGCAGAGGTATCATGTCAAGATTGCCCACTCCTAGAACAGGAAGGGGCTCGACAGTTGCTGTGCTGGTTTTTGATTCTTTGGATTTACTTGTTTTTCTGCTTACGTTTGAGATACTATGTTCTTTTATAGATTTATCCTTTTCACTCGGACTCTTGGAACCTTTTCCTTTGTCTTTTTTGTCCTTACTGTATTTTTTAGGTTCTGGTGGTTCCTCTGCTAATGGCAGAACACTTTCGTGCAACACTGAAACTAGATTGTTTTTTTAGTTTTAAAATATCAGTCTTTATAAAAAAATAGTATACACATAAAGTTTTATTCATTACTGTACTTGCCAAATTGTGCAGTATTGAAACAGTTTTGATAATGGAAATGAAAAAAAGAGTACAGTATTTTTAATTTAAAGATTAAAAAAAATTTTACAGATGAATCTTTTGGTAAACAAGGCTACTAAGTTGTGTTTACACTTAGGATTAATAAGCATGTATAGCCAAACTAAAAGCCAGAAATTCTCTTTATCCCCTCCTTCTCTTCTTGAAATCAGCTTATGAGGACAAAATTTTTAACCCAAAAAATAGGTAAATAAACCCCCAAAACTGTGAAGTATCAACGTGGCAAGTAAAACTGTTTGTCTTGTACAGTATTTATTTACTTGATATTTTTAAATTGACGGTAGATACATAAGGCATTGAATAACAATCACACTGCTAATAGAAAGTAAATAAACAGCTGTAGCTTTAGAAATCAAATGTTTTGATTGTAGAATATTTGTAAACAAATTTACCCCTCATATGGTTATCACGAAAGTGAGACTTTGATCCTCTGTAGGGCAGATCTCTGTGGGAGTTTTGAAAAATCCTTTCTTAGTACGCATCTAGACCTTAAATAGAATCTATGTACCAAACTTGGAGCTTCAAATTTGGTACACAGATGCTACAGCCTTGCAGTTTTTGAGAAACTGATCACTCAGTGAATCAGATTTGGGTTTTAATATAGAGATTACAGGTTATAATAGTATAATTTTCAATCAAATTGACAGAAGATAAATAAAAGGACAACTAGTACTTACAAACCAGGGGATGGGTAATTAATTCATCCAGCAGACCTTCAGATATCACTGGTGTTTCAAAAAAGATTTCCCAGTTTATTGAAATTTCTTTTTCCTGGACAAAAATCCCTTCAGATCTTCCCATGGATTTTCCATTTAATTCAATATTTATAACTATCTTCCTTGGAGGCTCCTGAAAAACACAATATAAGTTAATATTGAATTATTTTTTAAAATTGAGTATGAAACTAATTAAACCAAATAAGTTAAATCCTTGTTATAAATTATGATAAATTTGAGTGTCTGATCAGTTAGAGAGTTATAGATTATCTAACACACTAATATTTTGAATGAACAATTACCTCCATCATGTTTTAATTACAGTACTGTACCTGATTTTAATATTCTATTTTTCATCCTAAAAAGTAAACTCATTTGGATTGAGTTTTAACCCAAATTTCCAAACTTATTTCTATTATTATTATATAATATATTAAATCATTACTCTGTTGACATCAGTTGCTTTTACTATGTACTTCAACTTGTATTATTTCACTTAAATTATGGAGCTAGATTAATATTATGATCATACAAATAATTTCATACAGGTATTAAAAATCGATAAAACACAGTTACAACAAGTAAACCAATTGCAACATAAGATAAAAAATAATAAAATAAAACGATAAAATTAAAGAATTCAGTTTTTAAACTAAAATTAATATGGAAAAATATTAAATTTTTTACCACATTCTCTAAACTAATAGCTTTTATTATAAACCCCTTCCTTTCAGGATTGTTATTAGTTTCATCATAATTCTGATCCGTTTCTTCAAGTATTATGTCCATGTTATCACTCAATTGTGATTTTTCAAACATGTTATCCATTATATTTCCCTTTTGATTTCAGTTTTATTTATTCCCTACTCAAGAAAACATAGCTGAAATGAATATATTTTTTCCTAACCAAAATAATACCCATATGATCTAGAAATACTGCAAAAAAGATAATAAATAGTCAAATTCTAAAAGTAAATAATGTAAAGCTGACATCTGATTGGATTATATTTGAGGCAGTAACAACTGCAGAAAGGAAAATTATTTCGGTACACACTTGATGACAATCAAGCACTGTGTTGTGATCAATCCATCCAGGAATATAGTGATAAAGAGATATTCATATAAGATTATGTACTGAAATCCAGGTTTTGACATGGATACGTCTTAGCTCTTGGAGGGGGGTGTTGGCAATTTTTAAGTTGGAAAACATGTAATTGGTTTCAATAGAAACTTCCAGAGTATTGTATTTAATTTTTAATATAAAAGAATAAGAACAGCTGTTAGATGAACTGAGACCATTCCCTTTAGACATATCCATGATCTAACCGATTACCCACAGAGAGGTAAATACAAATATTTTTGCTGGTACTTTGCCCTTTTCCCTAGAAGTGGTAAAGTCGTGATTCACGACACATTTACAAGTTCAATAAGAAGTGGCAGGTGGAGGCATCTGTCGTCAATTTTAGTGAACTTATCACCTTCGTGACCGTGTTGCCCTCTGGGGGCAAACAACCGAACCTGCACACGAAGTGCACTAAACTGCCACCGGGCATGTTTTATAGCTAAGTAAGCGCTTTCTACTCCTATGCACTGGTGGCTGAACCAGCTAAAGCACTGCGCTGCCGTTCTAGCCATTCGGAAGTGCTAAGGTTCGAATTCTGACCATGAGCAATCCCAATTTGGCTTGCAAATGTATTGGACGCCTGTTTTGCTTTTGTGTTAGTGGTTATAAGAAGGGAGGCATGTTTTATGTTTTTTTTTGTTTATACTTAATATTTCAAGAAGTTATTAGTAATTATTTTTATGTTACAGTTAAAAGTAAAAAGCTTACCACTTCTAGGGTTAAAAAAGTGGTAGGAGGTAACGTACCAAACGGTTTCACAATAGGTGATACGTCACAAGCGTATCACTTCCACGATACTGAGGCAATTTTAAGTGTTGTGCATTAATTGAATGCGGATTATTTAAATGGCAGATACGTCGCTGGGTTGTGCCATCTTTCGTGTGCTTGCCACCACCCTTCCCTGCTTGACTGTCTCCTTAGCAGACACCCCTGACTTTATCCTCCGCGTCAGAACAACCACGCAACCTTTGGAGAGTTTGCACTGGCTATTTACGTTTAGTCGTGTTTGTTAGTTTTTTTATTGTTTTGGCAATTTGTTCAGTAACATATTATCCAATATACAGAGGGGTGCAAAAGTAGGTATACATTTTTTACAGTAAAGTGTGTTTAAGTGTAACTTCAAGGTTACAGCAGTGCGTTGACTGTGGAGGACAAACAGTTAGAACACAAAATACCCCCGTCGCAGCAGACCTGCGTACTCAGCGAATTTCCAAATCAATAATATAAAAATAATATATGACAAGTTTTAAAAAAATCTGTCCATAAACATGAGAATTATTTGCCTATTCTCCATAAGATTAACATGGCAAAGAGTGTGCAGGTTTGCTGCTGTGAGGAACACTGAAATTAGGCATTTCTACCATAAATAATTTTTATCTTAACATTTATACCAACTTTCATCAACATCTGTCCATAAATAAAGGAGTTTGCCTATTCCCTATATGATTATTATGGGAAAAGAGTATGCAGGTTTGCTGCCATGATAAACACATAAACTATGATTTTTAAGCATAAATGGATAGATCTCAACCACATGAAGCTAAGTATCAAGTTTTATCCAAAAATATTCATTAATATGGGAAATATTAATTTTTCCCTATCCTCCATAAGATTAACATTGGAGCCCCACAATACAATGTACTGTGTTTAGATTTTTTAATATCTCGGTAACCGTTGGAGATAGAGAAAAACTTTAAGTAACTCAACTGTGTAGTTTTTTAAGCTGATTCTAATGGTGAAATATAAAATTAGAAATTTTTAAAAATTACATGTGAAAAACGCAAAAAACCCCATTTTGGGGTACAAAACCCCCCCAAAATACCAGTTCCCATTGACCGATATGTCTGGTTTACGAACTCGTCCGAGCATTTGTAGGAATACACGTCTCTACCAAATTTGGTCTCGATCGTACCATTTTTACGAGAGTTATCGTGCTAACAGACACATACATATATATATATAAATTTTAACGACTTTTGTTTTTGGACTCTGGGCACCTAAAGAAGAAAAAATAACATGGTCCCGGGCTTAAGTCTCACCATGAGACCTACGGTAATAGCTTCTTCCCTAGGGGAAATTCGCTAAAAAGTGAGTGTTTTTATTTAAGTACAACAGTTTTGTGAAATTATTATGTTTTTTAATATTCTTCAAATAAATTGAAACGTTTGGTTTTTGTATGAATAAATATACTTTTTCATAAAATGTTTCGTTTCTATATACCTATTTTTGTACCCTTCTGTATAATATACAATAATTTAGCCCACAGTTAGTTCATGATTTATTCGTTCAAACAGTTAGTTTTGAAGTTATAACAAATTTCAACACTAGCCCTTATCAGAATACTGTAGAAAGATTTCTTAGGTCATGTTAAATAGTATAACACCCCTCCCCGACCAATAAAGGTCTTCTTGTAAAGGATTAATACTTAATACTTTTAACTGAAATGGCGACCTACCCAGGTAGGTATTTTAAGCCAAGTATGAATGAGGAATGAATGTAGGATGATTGCTATGCCAATCACCATTCACCTTCTGACACAGCTTTTTTTAACACTAAACCACAGACAAACCCTCCAATAAACTGGTATTCGAACCAAACTGTCCTCTACCCTGGACTGGTATTTGTTCTATCAGTGAGATTCTATTGTAAAATCAATCTAATGCATTACTATATTGCAATAAGGAAATAAATTTATTAAGCTTGGAAACTCTTAATATTTTAGTATTTTAAAATCTGTTCTTAAGAGGAACAAACATTGAAGAAGTTTCCAAAGGATTTATATTTCATACTTAATTAGTCAATAGATATTTTGAAAACAAATTATAAAGATATTTTAGGAAGTCTATTCATTAATTATTAATATAATAAACATCCTTATTTACACTTAAAATATTGCAATCAAACACTAGTCTCTTATAATAATAATAATTCTTTATTCATCAAAAAATATATAATACAACACATTACAGTAGTATTCTTATGAAATTCACATATCTATAAACCACTCAACGGATAAACAAATACATAAACCAACTATACCTTTAGAACAAAATAAAGTACTAGCGATTATTTAGACCTTAACATTTATGATGAATAACTGGGTTGCCCCGAGGCTATCTATGCCCGATTGGGGTCCCTTCACTATGCATACATGAATTCAAAGGAAAAAACATATGTGCCAAGCTGTTATTTTTTGCAATAAAATTAAACATTCAAATGAAAAAAATAATTTAAAAAAGCATAGTGTGCTTACTGAAGACTGCTAAAAGTAAAACTGCAACATATATAACTCAATTTACAGTAGATGAAACATAGGTAAAATATGAATTGGAGAAGTAAATTTGGAAGTAATTCCTAAAAGTTATTCGGTAAAATTTAAAATAAGGAACAAAATAGACTAAATTTGAGGCTTAAGTAAAACCTCAACATTATCAACCTTATGAATCCAGTATCGAAGTTTACTCAAATAATTAGTAACCTCAGTAATTTGAGAAATAGAATTAAATGTTATGTTGAATAACCTAGGCCCGTTAAACGAATCGAAATGTTGAAAGTGTGTTAAGTTGGGTTTAGGAACCACCAAAGTGTGATTGGAACGTAACTGGTAAGGCCTTAAGTGATCAGTATGGTTTGCAACACTCCTACTAAAAAATAAACGCAAAACCTTGTAAATATACAAATTTCAAAATGGAAGAATTTTTAATTGTTTAAAAAGAGGTAAAGCATGATCGAATCTACGTTTCTTCATTATTGTTCTTACTATACACTTCTGTAATGTAACTATTGGTTTGATTGTTGATAAGTACGTTCCTCCCCAAGATGTCAGCTCATAACCCAGTCTGGATCCTACTAAGGCATGGTAAATTGTGATTAGAAAATTTCTGGGACACATATCTCGTAAAAAATAAAACTTCCGGATAACGCTATATAATTCTCCTTTTATTTTGTTAACTTGGTCCTTCCAGCTAAGTTTGGAATCAATAATTAGCCCCAAATATTTGATTTGCTTTACTTTTTCTATTTCAATGCATATTCCCTTACAATTAATTTTTCTCAGACATTCAGAATTATGGTAAATTAAGTTATTAATACAAATTACTTCTTTTTTAATGTTAAATATCATATATTTAGTCTTATTACTTAGGGTTAATGTGTGTTTATTAAACCAAAACTCTAAACATCGGAGATCATATTTCATTAAATCATATAGCATTTTAATGTCTGCACACTTATAACTGAGTACTGTGTTATCAGCAAATGTAGTTACCTTACCATTAAATTTAGCTTCACAAAGGTCATTAATATATATGAGAAACAAAATAGGTCCCAATACTGAACCTTGTGGGACACCACATTTTAATTCCCCCTTCCTGCTAATTTGTCCGGATACTTTTACCAATTGAACCCTATTGCTCAAATAACTTTTGAACCAGCTCAATGGTAACCCCCTAACCCCAGCAATACGCAATTTTTCAAGTAGTATTATATGATCTACGGTGTCAAATGCTTTAGTAATATCTAAAAGCACTGCCGAACATATTAATCCCTCATTTATCGCTCCGTAGACATTTTCAAGGAATTTCAGTAAGGCAATTTCTGTTGACTGATTTTCCATAAAACCATATTGATTTACGCTAAAAAAATTATTAATTTTTAAAAAGCTAACTAACCGTTTTTTAACGATTTTCTCAATGACTTTTGAAAAAATTGAAAGAAGAGATATTGGCCTATAATTTGAAAGACAATCCGGATCCCCTTTTTTGAACAATGGTAACACTACAGCTGTTTTAAGACATGCTGGAAACTCTCCGCTCTCAAGACTATTGTTAACAAGAAAAGTCAAAACGTCAATTATATCATCTAAGATATATTTGAGTAAAAAAGAAGTTATATTGTCAAAACCAGGAGCTTTATTATTTTTAAGGCTAGTTACAATGCTTATTATTTCATCTGCAGTAGTGGGTGTTAAGAATAAAGATGTTGGTATGTATTTGGTTTTAAAACAATCTCCGAAATCTGCATAGGTAAGGTTGGTGGGCTTAATTTTACTTTTTAGCATTTCTGCAACAATTAAGAAGAAATCATTAAATTCAGATGCAATTTCACCTGGATCAGTTATTATTTTTTCTCCTTTATTTATTTGGGATATATTTTTCCTTTTGCTTTGTTCTTTAACCATTCCGTTTACTAAATCCCATTGTGCTTTTATGTTCCCAGACACTGACTCAAACTTTGAAGTGAAATAGTTCTCCTTTTGTCTCCTTATGTCACATTTTAATTTGTTTCTGAAGCGTTTATAGTGATTTCTTAGTCTATTGTTTTCTGGTTGAGACTTTAAAACAGAAAATAGCTTATTTCTTTGTTTAATTTTTAAATACAGGTAGTCAGTCATCCATGGAGCTAGTTTCTTAAAATTTGAATTTATTTTGTATTCATATTTACAGTTTTCAATTGCGGCCGATAAAATATTTAAAAATGTTTCAAAACCTGCCCATACAGACTTTTCATTATAGATAAATGTCCAATCTTGGTTTCTCAATATACTGTTTAACCTATCAATATCAATTTTAAATTTAACTTCACCTTCAGGATGAATTTCACAGTTCCATTCAAAATTACAAAAAACTAAAGAATGATCTGTAATATTTAAATGCAAAACTTTAGATTTAGTGCAAGAAATTAAAATCTTGCTTATGTTAGAGCGAAAAAATACATGGTCCAAACAAGTTTTACTTCCATTCTTGTAGGTTCATTTATTAAACATTTTAAACCAAAGCTTGTTAAAAGTGTTAGATATCTATGAGAGTTTACTCTATCATTCAATATATCACAGTATATATAAATCATATATATCACAATATATATATAAATATTAAATATATATTTAATATTTATTGTTTTACAATAAATATTAAATGAATCAATAAATCCTAATTCATATGTGACTTAAAATATTCACCAGTGTTTTCAGAGTTTTCCCATTAATTTACTCGTTTACCGTTACCTTATTCCTTCTTGAACCTCATTTATTATTTAATGGCTTAAAACGTACCAAGCTCAGTTTATGTGGGTTATGTAGTGAACTTGTCAAATTATTAGTGGAGGATAAGTTTTACAAAACAACTATATTAACTCATGATGATGCTCTAGAACCGTTATTGACAAATAAAATAATAGTATTTATAGTATAAACAATTTTTTTTTGACAATTTGTACAAATTTTCATCAACATCTGTCTATAAATAAAGGAGTTTTCCTATTTTCCGTATGATTAACTTGGGAAAAGAGTATGCAGGTTAGCTGCCATGATAAATACATAAACTATGATTTTTAAGTATAAATGGATGGATGTCAACCACACAAAGCTAAATATCAAGTTTTATACAAAAATATTGATTGATAAGTGAAATATTAATTTTTCCTTATCCTCCATAAAATTAACATTGGAGCCTCAAAATACAACGTACCGTGTTTAGATTTTTTATATCTCGGTAACCGTTGGAGATAGAGAAAAACTTTAAGGAACTAAATTGTGTAGTTCTTAAGCTGATTTTAATGGTTTTGAAGATAACATTAAAAAACTTTTTAAATTACGTATGAAAAACGCAAAAATCCAAATTTTGAGTACAAAATCCCCCCAAACTACCCGCTCCGATTGACCGATATGTCTGGTTTACAAACTCGTTCAAGCAAATGTAGGAATACACGTCTCTACCAAATTTGGTCTCGATGATCAGACCATTTTTACGAGAGTTATCATGTTCACAGACACATATATATGAATATACATACATACATATATATATTTTTTGACGACTATTGTTTTTGGTCTCTGGGCACCTAAAGAAGCAAAAATAACATGGTTCCGGGTTTAACTCTTGCCATGAGACCAACGGTAATAGCTTCTTCCCTATGGGAAATTTGCTAAAAATGAAAAGACTTGGTTGAATAGAACGTGTACTGTGAAGGGAAGAAGGTACAAGACTGAGGGAGGTATGTGCTGCTGTACCAGCTGGAAAACGTCCATTGAGGAGACCCAAAATGAGATGGTATGACCAAGTATGTAAAGATGTGAGTCAGTGTGGAGGGACAATGGAGATGACAGCAGAGAGAGATTTGTATTGCCACAGCAATAAGTAAGTAGATATTTTTATTATGCATGTATTTTTTACATTTATTACATCGTCCTAATGATTAACAATGATTCCTCTAAAATTTAACTTAATTACATATACTCAATATAAATCGCCTAAGGTGTTGTCTAACATGTAAAATAAAACAGTAATTTAAATAAAAGTTAGTTTTAACTACTTGCAGAATAATTAAGATTATCACAGGTTTATATACTAATATTCTTCTGAGAAATGATAGCAAACATTCATATAGACTTGAGGGACTAAAGTACTTTTCTATTAACAATTAGTAAATATATACAATTAATTGCTTCTTTATAAATCCAATGTCCTTATTGCCTTTGTTAAATGTTTTGAACAAAATAAAATTTTTGCACAGTATCATTTATCAAATCAAATACTATCAAAATCTTGGTTATTATTTGCGGGCCTTACGCTATGGCTTGGGTGTAAAAAGACACCAGAATCCGTGGTCTTTGACCACTGTTCGGAGGAACGAAGGTCGTGATCCATCATCAACAATGGGATGAAATCCTTTCTGGCTAAAATGTGTTTTTGCCTTACTTTTTCAATAAAATTGCCATCATAAAACTTGAAGACATCGGGGATACTCTCATGTAGCTTAGCCTCTTGTTCTGTAAGCAGTATTGTGTTCCATGGAGCCCATTCGACGTCTGCCAGCCATCTAAAATGATGTAGTTTTGATATGTCTGAACACTCACTAATGGCTGAGCGACCGTGCCATATCACATTTGTTAAATATGCTATTCCAATCGGTTGTAGGATGAAACACAAAGCGGAATAACAGCACTTTTCCATTTCTAAATATTGTACATGATGCAATAGTTTTAAATATGGGCTCATATCTTTTCTTTGATGGGCGATATTCTGCATCCATATGCAAGATTTGCATTGTGTGTAGCTCTTCATCCTGACATGAACGGCATATTTGGATGCGGGCAGAAGTTTTAAACATCGAGTGCATCGGTATGTTCGGTGAAGTGTTTTTGGTAAATTTGGCTCTTTGTATTTCACTGCTGCTGGATTGAATTCTGGTTGATGTACAAAATTCAGGAAAAGCTGCTCAATTCGGTTTTGTAATCCTTTTAAATCTTTTGATTTAAAACCGATTCCTATAAGTTTTATTTCTCTATCAATGAGAGAAACTAGATCATTACTATATTCATATGTTACGTAATGAGATTCAAATAACTCTTTTACTTTTATTAAAATTCCTAATCTATCCTTAAGCAATATATCTTTTCGAGAGAGACAACTATAAATTTCTTTGAATTCTCTAGCTTTCTGAGTTTCCAAGTAGTCTATTGTTGTCAGCTGTCCTTTAGAAGCCCGAAAAATCACAGGCCTCGATATCTGTTCTAGGAAACGAATTTCAAGTTTTTTTAAAGACTCTGCTTTACTAGCGGCTTTATGTTTCTCAATTGCTCGAAGCAACTCGATTTCTTCTTCCACAAGCTTAAGACATGCAGCTTTTTTAGCTTCAGGACTCTTAGTTTTACATATTGTCTTCCATTCACTTTTCCACCATTTCTCAACCTTCAAGAAAAGTGCATAGAAATCATCTCTATTCACAGGATAAACTGCACCTATGGTAACTGCTTGGTCTTTATCCTCTTGATCTTGTTTAATTTTCTGCCGATCTTCTTTGAACTTTCGTAGTGCTTCTCTTTGTGAGTTTATTATAGCAGATAACTTCTTTCGCATAAGCCATTTCCTTATAAATCTTTGTATCATAATAATGTACTCAATGTAAAATTCATTAGAAATACTTCCTCCGTGGCGATTACCTGTAATAGAGGATATAATTTTGTCCTCTTTTGACATTATATAAATATCAGACCTTGACATTTGTGTTGCTTTATCGACTAGTGTGCTGATTGTTTTCTGTACGGGATAGAAAGGAGTTTGGGTGTCTCGTTCGTAATATAGTGGAATTTTCTGACCAGTAGATTCATTGATTTCAAAAAACTTTTTCTCCTTTGAAGTTTGTGTTTCAGCATTATAGTAAACTTTTTCTAAAATATGATTTTTGTAACCTCCCAACCATTGCTTCTGAATGTTTTCATTTATAATTTCTACAACAATATTTTTAAATATGTTTCCTTTATCCACATGAACTGTTATAACATTAATTGTGGGCATATTTTCTTTAATCTTGGCTAGTAATTGCAAA
The DNA here is from genome assembly GCA_023375725.1 of Nephotettix cincticeps. Taxonomy (NCBI): domain Eukaryota; kingdom Metazoa; phylum Arthropoda; class Insecta; order Hemiptera; family Cicadellidae; genus Nephotettix; species Nephotettix cincticeps. The sequence goes on along the minus strand of CM041791.1, from coordinate 128,233,080 downwards.
TTTCCTACTTCACCTTTTCTTGAATTGACTTTAAATGTCACTGTACCATGCGGTTGGCTCTCAAACTCTTCCAAAATTTTAGAATCCATAATTTCTTTATTGTCATAGTAGATAGCAAAAAATTCTGTTTTCAATTCTAAAATGTAACATAACCAGCTTTTAATATCTTGTATTTTCACTTTTTTGTCAAAAGCAGATGTAAAAGTTTTATCTTCACATTCAAATTTTACTGTTATTAAATTTTGGTTAATATTTACAGAAGATGGCACACTTTTAGGGAATGTTTTATAGGTTTCCTCTGATCTCTGTTCATCATATCCTGCTTCGATCTCTACAATGGGTGTACCTATTTTAATAGAATTGGAAACACTGATTACTTGAGAGCTTGATGTTTCATTGGAAATGTTATTAAATTGAGATGCCATTTGGGATGCATGTTGCTGTGTGTATGTTTCATTTATATCACTCACAGATTTATCTTGAGTAGGCATACTACCTCTTTTTGCATTTAACAGTTTTGTTTGGCTACCACTGTTTTTAAAAGTATCTGACCATTTAGAATTTACTATTGCATTTAAACCATTTACATTTGTTTCTCCTTGTAGTATGTCTGGTGGAACTATTTTAAAATCAACTGAAGGATCAATTTCATTGCTATCATAGCTATGATTTTCAAGATCACTTGATGTTTCTAGATGGATGTGTTCTACTCCACCATTTGCAACTTCCTCCATATTTTCAGGTATTTTTCTAAAAATTTGGTTGACAAACTACCTGTAACATAATAAAAATATGAACATGTTAGATCAAGTTTAGTTTGAAATGTTATTATTGAGACAAAATATACATAGCTTCACTTCTTTGTTCATTAATAAGTTATGAGTCACATGTTTGAAAATATAACAAAACAGACCTCCATTCCCAATGCTATTCTTATGAGGAATATTACATTATATTTGATTTTCTGTTGACTTAGAAATAATCACAATATTTTTCAAGCATGCACAGAGTTAACACCATTAATTTGAGCCTCAACCAGAATTTTATATCAAGCCATCAAAAGCCCACATCTTTCTGGAGAAATCTTCTCTTAGACAATTAAGTAGATATAAAGGAGTAAGCAGGTTTGCTGCAATAATTTGACTATGATCAGTTGAAGCTATACCGTATGACATGTTTTCTATCAATGTCTGTCGATAAATAACAGAATTGCCTACATTCTTTTTAACCCCGGGATCACTCACGCTCTGAGAAAATATCTGACATTTATGCTTTTAGCAAACTTCCCACAGGGAAGAAGCTATTACCGTAAGTCTCATAGCAAGACTTAGACCCGGGACCATTTTATTTTAATGTTTTTAGGTTCCCAGAGGCCAAAAATAATAGTCATTAAAATAAATAAATAAATATATATATATATGTGTGTGTGTGTGTGTGTGTGTGTGTGTGTGTGTGTGTGTATGAACACGATAACTCTCGTAAAAATGGTCCGATCTTGACCAAATTTGGTAGAGTTTGTAATCCAGACATATCGGTCAATTGGAACGGGTAGTTTGGGGGGTTTTGTACTCAAAAATTGGGTTTTTTGCGTTTTTCATATGTAATTTAAAATTAAAAAAACGCTTAAAAAGCTTTAAAAACTACACAATTTAGTTCTTTAAAGTTTTGCTCTATCTCCAATGGTTACCAAGATATTAAATAATCTAAACACAGTATGTTGTATTTTGATACTCCAATGTTAATGTTATGGAGGATGAGGAAAAACTAATATTTCACTTACGAACTAATGTTTTTGGATGAAACTTTATACTTAGCTTTGTGTGATTGAGATCCATCCATTTATGCTTCAAAATCATAGTTTATGTGTTTATCATGACAGCTAACCTGCATACTCTTTTCCCATGTTAATCATACATAGAATAGGTAAACTTATTTTTTTGTTGACAGATGTTGATGAAACTTGGTGTAAACGGTCAAAATAAAAATTGTTTATGCTAGAAATACCTACTGTCTGTGTTCCTCACAGCAGCAAATCTACATACTCTTTCCTATGTCAATCTCATGGAGAATAGGCAATAAATAACTAACTCATATTTATTGACAGATATTTATAAAACTTATCATATATTATTATTGTTGTTATTGATTTGGAAATTCGTTGAACACATAGGTCTTCTGTGACAGGGGTATTTTATTATTTTAATCAAATTCATTATTCTTATGACAATGACACTCAAGCATTGCCTTCTCATCATATTTTGAAACATTATTTGGTGGTTGCCGTGTAAAGGTGGTGTGGAGGGGGTGGTTGAGAAGGGGATAAAGTATGCGCAGGCCTTGTTAAGAGGATTTGAACGTGCAAATTCAGTCAAGCAGGCCATGTTAGATAAAATCTAACAAATTAAGTGACTGCACACTAGCATTTTATGCGACCATTTTATTTAGCTCGATTAGTTAATTATTTTGTTTTATTTTTTCTTTTGATTTAAATCATATGTATCACTGAAAAAATAATTTCATATCTTGTCATAGTTGGAAGAAGATTGCAATCCACCTGAAGTTCTCGATGGCGACCCTAAAGAAACTCGTTCTGACAGTGATGGTGAATGTCAATAATTGACATTCACTAATTATGTTTATTTTGATCACTAAATTATTTAGTGATCAAAATAGTGAAACAGAACAGTCTGATGGAAAGGATGAAGAAATAATGGACGTAAATAATATTGTGACCCAACCGAACCTCCAGCTTGGCCCACAACTACAGCCACAACAGGACCCTAGGCTACAACATGTATCAATTAAACTATTTTTTTGTGACAAAAAACTTGTTCATACTTAGTTTTTTCTTTTATTGTAATAAACATTCAATTTCACGAGTTATTTTTTTATATACCACATTTACCATTGTTAGATAAAATCCACCCCGTGAGTGGTCGTGCAACTACTAATCACACGAGTGATCCTGGGGTAAATTAAGATGGGAAAGAGTATGCAGGTTTTCTGCTGTGAGGATCACTGAAAGTAGGTGTTTTTAGCATAAACAAATGTTATTTCGACCATATTACCAAGTTCATAACATATGTTTTTAAATAAAGGGGTTTGCCTGTTCTTTATATGATTAGCATGTGTAAGATTAGTTTACTGTACCTTCTGAAATGGCGACCTAAACCCAGGTAGGTATTTTAAGCCAAGAGTATGATTGAGAAATGAGTAAGATGATTGTGGCGCAATCTTGTAGGCTTGTTACTGACTAAGTCTGATATGTTCCTTGGACATGACTGTAAATTACGTACTAGCTAAATTAATAGCCCAAAAGCCAATGGCATCTAGGAGACCTACGCAGTTTGACTTGGTATCCGAACCACTTTTGCCACTAAATGACAAACTGGTCTAATAATGAGAATGGTCATCACTGGGTCATCACTTTTAACTAATATGTATCTACAATTCATGACCTATGTAGCTGGATTACAGGACACTCCACCATGAAAAAGAGTATACAGTGGTAAGCTGTGATGATAAACACATAAACTATGATTTTTAAATATCAAGTTTCATCCAAAAACATAGGATAATGAGTGTAATATTAACTCTTCCTTTTCCCTTCTTTAGATTAACATTGTACAGCGCACTGTGTTTAGACTTACTTTTTAATATCTCAATAGCCATTGGAGGGATCAATGCTTTGACAAAAATAAATATAATAGTCTTTATTAGCGAGTGTTTCGTAGATAAAATAATAATGTCGTTTTTCAGAACAACTCTTGTCAACAATTTTATAACTAAACTTGGGTGTAATAATAATCAAATAAACTTAGCATCTAAGTTTATACAAAAAGTGAAACTACAATACAAAAAGTGAAACTACAATATATTTACATTGAATGTGCTGTTTAAAAACAGTTTTTAATTTCTTTTATATCTGATCAGACTGTCAACCCATTTCTTGGGTGAGAGCAGTATACAAGGTAGGGCCAAATTATGAGAAGCCCAACCTACCCACTTCATGCCTGACTCTAGAAAAGTGCAACAACTCATCTGTCATGCTACCGGTCTTCTTTGATAATTACTCCTTAAAGCTTTGCATTTTTTAACATTTCAATGTCATGACCATTTTTATTTTTATTTTCTATTTTTATTTTCAGCCTTTGCCTTCCTTAATACCATTCAACATGCCTGGAGGAGCTATATGAAGAACTGACCATTTTACAGAATTTAGTTGTCTTTCTGACCATACGGATGTAGCCATTAATTCTCTATTAATAGCATCAAAAGTTCTTTTGTAAGAAGTTTTATCATATGAAAAGTGCATTTGACAAGCGTTGGCATATTATAAGTGCGTATTCATTAACAACATACTAACATATTCAACATACAAAATTGTGTAGTTTTTTTGAGCTGATTTTAATAGTAAAATATAAAAAATAAAGTTTTTACATGTGAAAACCACAATAAACCTTTTATTTTGGATACAAAGTTTATATATATATTTTTTATAATACATAATACTACTCATTACGATTGACCGTTTGGATTGATCAATGGAAATGAATTATCAAAGAGGAACGGATAGTAAAGTATTTACTATGCTTTAACATCCGTTCATCTCTGGAATCATGTAGTAGTTCACAAATCAGGTTATTTCATATCGGTCCTGGTAACATCTATCTTGTGTGATGATAAAAGATTAATCTACTCTAAGGGCTGAAGAGAAAATAGTACGACAATTTTTCGCTAGTACAATATTTTAGAGCGGTATAGTTGGCTATGACTAATCTCAACAGTTAAAAAACACTAATACATACATACGAAACACATTAATGTTTGTGATTGTGTTGTGTCTGTGGTAGTGTTAATATTTAGTGTTGTCAGTGCGGAGTTCGTGTCTATACATTTTTAAAGATTTTGATAAAAATTAACAGAATGATTGACATACTAGAATGAATTATATTATTGACAGTGTGCTGTGTGCATACGTAGTGTTATTTAGCTTATAGATAATAGGTGTGTGGTAGCTTTCACATGAACTGCCTATATTGATCCTTGTTGGGAGTATTCAGAGTTTTCTGAAATCTTTTTTATCAAGTAAGTGACTGCTAAAGATTAATCACTATGAATTGTTGGAAGTGTTTATTTGATAGTAATTCTAATTCTAAATTTCCTTTTTTCTACTCTTAGCAACAGAAACTTAACCAGATTATTTGCTGTTATGAGGTTAGCCTGGGAATCTAATTGTTTTGATTTTTTTGTTTGAATATTTTTAGTGAACTGAATATTTTTAGTGAATTTAGTATATTACCTTATTTATAGGTTTTTGCGTGTCAGAAAATATCAAGAAGCTACTAGGGTTTGTAAATGATTTGGAATGTCAGAGAAAACTAAATTTCACCATTCTCTGTAAAAATTCCAGCCTAAAATTCTGCTTGGTTCTTGGTCATATAAAAATGTTTGTATTTACTTTCCCATGGGAAGTGAGCGTAGGTTAGGTTATGGATATGACTAAAGGGAGAATGTTTTCAGTTCATCTAAACTATAACCAAAATATTAACAATTTGATACAATTATCTCTGGTAGTTTCTATGAAAACGAGGTCTAAATAAACATTTCCGCAGCACCTTGTGTTTTGTTACACAACAACGCTAACTTGACCCAGAGCTTAGACATATAAGCTTAGGCCTACATGTCACAAGAACCAAGCATAGAGAAAATAATTAAGTTTGAAGGCTGGGGTCAACAATATCCAATGAAATAAGGGTGTCTTGTTTAGCCTAGTGGTTCGTGTCATGAACTTAGAGCATGAGGTCACAGTTTTAAATCCCGGGATGCCCATTTGGGTTTAAATTGCTTGCCTTTTTAAGACATGTTTGTTGATATCACTCCTTGACTCAATTATAATGTCCCTGGTAGATACAAGCAAGAAAGAAATTAGGGCCTATACCTCCTTCTATGCACCACAATAGTTTGGTCAAATTAAAAGAGTTTTCAATTGCAATTTAAAAAAATACTATTTGATATGATGCTCTTAAACAAATCTATGCATTTATTACATATTATAATGGTTAGATTATAGGTTAGTAGGCCCTATATTATTAAGATATAAGATATTATAAGATATTAAAGAATTGCTGGAAAGCCCTCTTTTGGAGATTTATGGTACATACTATTACTTACTTTTTCCATTACCATTGTGCCAATATGTTAAACAAAATAATAAAATGCATTGCGTACATGCTCTATGAAATTAAGTTAATAAACTATGATATTTTGAATGAAAATAATTATTAGGCCAATATTATTTTGATACTACATATCAATAATAATTATCCTATCTTAAACCTGCAGAGTACTATATGTCGGTGGTGTGTATTATGATGTTGCTAAACCTTTCAGTAACCATAATTTCATCAGTCATGTCCTCGGTAACATTGGCCTGGCTGCATGGGACTGAAGTTGCATGATTGTAAATCAGCATTGACCTTGTAGTGGTTGGTTGTGATCAAGTAAACATAAACTTTAAAACAGACATTATTGAAGTATATCATTGTACTTCTAAATATCCCTTTCAGGGTGTGGTCGGTATAATACAAAAGTACCGAGTAGGCCTATACTTTTACTAGGCTTACTTAACTCTATGATGTCAGTCTTGCTGACATGGCAGTATATTTGTTTAGATCTTGCAAGTGCAGTTTGATAACAGGAAATAGTAAGTAGGCAAATCGTGTACATTGAGTGACATAGAGAGCTCGTTGGAGAATAAAATATAAAAACGTGCTTAATATAGCTGTGAAGAGAACTTTGGGTGGAAGTTTCTAATAATGGATATAAACAATTAGTGATCTGAATGCTAAATCTGTATCCTTGCAATACTGTATTGGTAAAACTTACTGCATTAATTTGTTATTCAAAATTGTTGACGTTATAAAAGCAAATGTAGGGCCTGTGAAACATATTTGTATATATTATTTAGATTCTTATTCTTATATCTTATGGGAAATTCGCTAAAACTCCTTTATTTACGGACAGATGATAATGAAAATTTGTACAAATTGTCAAAATAAAAATTGTTTATGCTATAAATGCCTACATTCAGTGTTTCTCACAGCGGCAAACCTACATACTCTTTCGATGTTAATTTTATGAAGAATAGACAAATAACTAACTCATATATATATCGACAGATATTGATAAAACTTGACATATAAAATTATTATTACATTATTTATTTGGAAATTCGCTGAGTACGCAGGTCTGCTGCGACGGGTGTATTGTAGGATTACACATCTCTGCCAAATGTGGTATTAATGGGATCATATATTTACTAGATTCGTCCTATTAAGACGCACACACACACACACACACATAGGCTACACACAAACATAAACGCACACACATAGATAGGCTACACACAAAATGTCATTGAAAAAACTCTAATTTATTTATATTAATTGTGGACTCAAAAAACATATAAATTTCTCAAAATTGTACTGTACGTAAATCACAAAAACAATGCAAGAAATAGCATAACTAAGAAGGCAGGCACTGTGGCTAGATTATTTTTCATTTTTGGGACGGTGGCAACGTCCTGTAATTTATCCATCAGGACGTGATCTCCAGCTACTTGGAGATCACGAATTGTGGATAGTTGTGAGCGATGGCGGTGGCTGTAGTGTTCTCTTGTGTGGATTAACGTCTGCACTATTGAATACCGGTAGTACGTAAATTCACAAAGACCATATTCATAATTAGTCCAATTCGTAATTCAGAGGGCGTGGTTCGGATTCCACGTTAAACTGAAGGCCCCTTAGTTGCCATCAGCTGTTGGGCTGACATGTTCCTTAACAGTCCTGTCCTGTCTAAGGAACATGTCAGCCTTAGTCAGTAACAAGACTACAAGATCGTACCACAATCATCTTACACATGTACATGTACAATATTAACTCAAACATGGGTGTGATTTTGTTTGTAAATTTTATAATTCAGTCTAAGGATGGAGACTGATGGTTTCCAAACTGATGGTTAAGTTTTAACAAATCCAATTATTCCCTAATAAAACAAAGTATTCATAATAACTTAGCTGCTTAAAGTGTCCTTTACCCCCTGTTATAATACTGTAGTAGGTTGTTTCAAAGGTTTAAATAAATTATTCTGTTTATTGCTAGTGTCTAGTGCTAGCTAGTGCTAGAGTCCTAACCATTACATGTTTGTCTCTTATCTCACCTTGAATGGAAAAACAGTTTATCTGTTATTTAATTGGACGACTGACTAAACTACCGCTTCACATTGTCTATTTATCAGTTACCACGCAAAGGAAGTTGTTGTTAGTGCTGTACTTTAACAGTACAGTACTATCTTTGCTTATAGATAGACGCCATGTCCTCTGTGGTATTATGGAGCTCCTGACGGTTTCTGTGATAGTGTAACGCTTCATTAGATGTTAAATTTGAGGGAAAAACTGTAGTTATCACTGTATTCTACAGCTTAGTTATTTACACATTTTCGCAGGCCTATATACTAAGTAAGGGTCTTTAAAGTTAGAGCGTTTTGTTGTAGACTGTAGACACTTGTAGCAAAGACCATTGCAGTAGTTCATGTGCATACCACAATGAGCGCTTGTGTCGTGTACGGGTAAGGTTGGGTAGCAACTGTGCTCGACTTTCAGCAACAGACTTTTTTGTCACTATTTACAGTATGGCCGTACTATTTCGAAATATGTCGATGCATTTATGCAGCAGACAGGTTTCTTGCTGACAAAAAACGTGCCACTAAGCGAACTTCACACGCGGAGGGCGAGTTTATAATCCACTAGCGGATGTATATATGTATAAACATTGTGATTATTTTTATTTGGCCAATATATAAACGAGGGACTTTTAATTAGACAGAAAAAATATAAATACAGTAAACTATTAACGTGGCGAATAAAGCCGTTCATTTTGTACAGCACATATTTACTTCATAGTTTTACATTATCGAATGATTCAGATGGCATTGGATAGTAAAGCATATTGTTAATGGAAAGTACAGTAAACCAATCAGCTTTAGCTAAGAAATCAAATGTTTTCATTGTAGAAAATTTGTAAACAAACTTACTCTCCATAAGGTTGGCAACGCATGAAGGACATACATACATACAACATACACACATTCTTCAATTTTATATATAGAGATCTATAATATTTTGAAATCATAAAACAATTCTGTTCCGGTTAGCTACAGAGCTGCATGCTGCAATTTAGCACAGCTGTCCCCAAAGCTCACTGCTACATGACGTACACGTTCATTGCGCTATGCGCAACTACAGTGTTAGTGTTTACAACAAAACTTAAAAATAAACCAACTTTAAATGAGAAGAAGTGTTTAAAAAACCCCTTCACACACCCAAAAGTGGATTCAAAGCATTAAAACAAATTTTTTGCACTATCTGACAGTTTTCCGCCAAAAAGGATTTGGAGCTTGAGATCTTCCTTCTAAGGGCATGGCCGTAAACAATAATATGTGCCCGACGTGGAATCAAGGCTTACAACCTCGCGTTCTCATTATTGAAGTTGTTTGTTTGATAATCTTAAGAGAATATAGAAAATTTAAATTTATGATAAATCAACAAAGCCTTAAGTTTTTATTGTGAGGAATAAATTATATACAATTTTATTTGTCATATCACTCTTATTCACAATTTATAGTGACCATTCTTAGCTTGTCATTTATACTACATACTTTTTGTCTTCTTCGTGTCGTGGTTATATACATGATCAAAAACCTTTGTAGAATCGAGGCCAGACGGGTTCTGACAGGTTCAACAATAAAATCGTTTTATTAAATTTATTCAACTTCAACTTCATGTATTTACATTGTTTGATTATATTTAGAAAATAAATATTTCGTTTAAATATAAAAAATGCATTTAATTTCCTATGGGGAATAGCTTAGATCATGGATATATCTAAAGGGAATATTTTCAGTTCCTCTATGTAGCTGTCCTTATATGACGTCACTTCCGTTTCAAACTTTGGTCTGACGAATTGCCAATTGCGAATTGCCCTCCCCCAGAACTGAAAATATTAATATGAAAATGAAAAACAAAACAAGAAGTGACATAGGCCCTCCTTGGTCCTACAAGGGTCACTCACTCGTCAGTGATGTTTGAAAGTTTGAAGTGTTTTTTAGAGAAACATATATAGAAATTCGTATTTGTTCACTTCCATATTATGGAAATATGTTTTGAACACACATGAATATATGGGATTTGGTTATATCAAGGCACCAAAGAGCACCACGGATAATTATAGGTTCGTTATACTTTGTAACCCTAGTCAACAAGTGCACTTGTACAATTGTTTAAAAAGAGGCCGACTGCTAGTCCCAAAAGCATGTGTATTTTTATATTTATTTCAAGATACAGTATTGTGCTTCAATAGAGTGATATTGTTGTGACGTGTCCAGGATGGCCTCCACCTCGGAGACTGGCTTGCAGTTGTTCGCTCGGTTGATCCCAAGACCTAGTTTGCTGGGTCTAGACACCGTGTTGTTCCCTGAGGGACCCAGTGCTAAAGAAGTGATTGAGATAAGTGGATATCCGTCAGCCGGGAAGACTCTGCTATTCAGTCAGTTTATTGTGAAGTGCATTCTTCCGACGGAGTTCAAGAAAGTGCGGATCGGAGGTCTCAAGTCTGGAGTGGCTTTGTTGAACACGGACCATCACTTTCAGATGTTCAAATTGATATCGTTAATGGAAAATAATCTTCGTGATGCGAACAAAGACTTATCTGTTTCTGAAGTGGAAGAAATCATAAAAGAATCATTGGACAGGCTTGTGATTTACAATATTACCGATAGTGTTCAGCTTCAAGCTACATTTTATGCTTTACAGTCTCTGGTGTCCAACCAGCCTGAAATAGGATTGATTCTGCTGGATAGTGTTTCTGCGTTTTACTGGCAGGATACGATGTCTTCAGGGATCCGTAAAATGGATCTGTACACAAAAACAGTCGTGAAGACGTTACAAAAGAGCCTTGGTGATTTCAAAGGTGTGATAATGTACAGTAGACCGTCGTACTTTCAGTCAAAATCTGGGAGGATGGAGGCGAGCAGCATTGGTGCTGGTTTTGTGACTCGGAAAATCGTCTTGAACCACACAGTTTCCGAGAATAAAAATATCTACTCAGCTGATGTGGAAACACCTTCCGGCAACTACAGGAAAACATTTATTATCAATTCTAGTGGAATTCAGTGGCAAGAATAGACAGAACATAAAACGTGTATAGCTTGTTGTTAAAATATTTGTAGTCTTGTTATACTTTATTATTAAATAACAAATGTCAATTTATTTTTAATACGAATTATTGTATAATTTACTAATATTATCTTTTTGGACTTTTCCAACGTGTCTTTGTTTTTAACTAGACATCGTTTCTGGAGGTGAAAAAACTCTTCCGTTTTCAAGGGACTACCTAATCATTACATTAAAATTTAAAATTTTAGTTATTTATATTACTATTAAAACTATTACTCTTATTAGTATTATTATTACTATGGTAAAATATAAAAATATATCTAACTATCTTGCACAATACACAAAGTAACTAACCACAACACTCCGCCTCTAAACTGGTGGGGTGGAAACAAGGCAGCGTCCCATTGGAAACGAGATGTGGTAAATTACTTTGTGTATTTGTTTGTTTGTGTGTTGTGCTTACCAAATAACAATATTTTGATTTAATTTTTCTTTATTCTTTTGACAATATAGTAATATAATATGTATAATTACAAATTTAGATTTAAATGAATTTATTTTGTACTGTCACTTGAAAACGGAGGAGTTTCTTCACTCCCAGAAACACTGTGTAGTTAAAACACAGTCACGTTGGAAAGGTCCAAATGATAATACAGTATTGCTAATTAATAACTAACGAAATTATGAATTTCAAACGTTGTATTATTTCACATAGTTTAATATCTGTAGGGAGTGTTGTCGTGAGTAATTTTATAAACATTTTATTGGTCCCCAAAGGTTCAAATCATCCATGTTCCGCTGCATTGCTGTATCAATTGCACCATTTCAGTTGCGCTTTCTCCGATAGTGACAACAAATCGCTATCAGTTTTCTCTTGTTGCATGGGTCTGATATTCCCCAGCCTAGTACAACGCGTGTTCTATTGTGGATTTTCCTGATCTCTAGCCTTTTTATCGATACACTTCATTTGCAATCCCGTTTTTCCAAGTAAATGTCATTGTTGAGACTGATATCTCTTGCTAGTGGGTTGATTTCCCCGTTGGCGCTCCACTCAAGCTATGAAGGCGCAACTGTTAGTGTGGCACTTTGTGTATTCGTATTGGAAACATAATTATTTTATTCATATTAAATTATTCAACCTATCCGATTTTTAAAGCACAGAACATATCATCGGAAAATAAATGGGAACGAGTTTCTTATACTTGATTTATTGAACCAACCATAATAAATTATCAAAGGTATTAAAAGTATAAAGTATATTACAATTATTGCAAAGTAAGTATTCCTAAAAAACCATTACAATATCGTACAGATGCACTCATATATACAACTATGTACTCATATATTTATATTTTTCTAAATAACTTAAAATATATTTTATGTCTAGGTATTAAGTATGAATATATTGCTAAGTTGTAAGTCAAATATATGAACGTAAAGATTTAAGAGGATATGAAATTCGCTGTCCATAATTCATTAAAAGCTATTGACGACAAATCCTGCCACTGGTTTGCTCCAAAAACACTTGGTCAGTTCTTTGTTTGAAATTCATTATTGGTGATGGTGGATTGATGTTATTTAGATTTTTATTGCGGACATTTTCCATCACGATTTTAAGTAAAAACAAAGTTTCACGACGTTTCGGGATCTGGAACCTGATCCCGTCCTCAGGTGAACTAATATCTAAAACATAGCGCAATTAACATATAATCCGGACCAAACCGGTATAAAGCTAAAAACATAAAAGTTTAAAGCAGTCAAAAAACTTACAAACAAACCATTCACTAAACATTACACACACAAGAATCCAAACACGTCAACTCGTCACGGAAACTCAAAGACAACACTTGGCCAGTGTGGAAAAATATGATAGTATACTGTATTGATATGCGCGACACGCCTTGATGTAACTTAGGTTTGAACTTTAGTAACCAACTTAATATTTTATATTTGTTAATTTAGATGAGCAAAAATCAATAAACAGTGAACTTCGAGGCTAAATACAGAAGCTGAACTAAGTCGGCAATTAGCAAACAAGATAAAAACTTCATTCTTTAACTTAGTTCTTGTGTTTTGAGTCCCCTGTTATGACAAAGAATCCCCTCGCCACAGAAAACAAAACTATCGGACTATTGAACCGTTGATAGTTTTCCGTGGTCTCACTATCGGAAGTTCACTCAAGGTTGAGTCTCCTCGTGATAAATCATCATATACTGTAAGTTTCATTCTGGTAAAATTGTAGATTTTCCTCCTTCCGTTAAAGTTTGTTTCTCAATGCACCGAATGAGGAAGAATCGACATTATATTGCGTATGGAATCATTGAGCAAATTTTTTTATTCATGTGTACTTAAGTCTCTTACTTTGTTCAATTTTACAGTTTGACAGATATTTATTTGTCTATTTTTTTTAAATTTATATTTTAAATAATACCTTTGACTATCCATCATTAATAATGGATAGTCAAAGATAATACCACAAAGGAAACATTTTAGCGAGGCCTAGTTATTTTTAATACTCATCAACTTATTTGGCGGTGTTCCAAAGGAGGTACTGTAGTTCAAAAAAATATCGCTCCAACAGTTGTTTATGTTGGAAAAATAAATTGAATTAACTATCATGATTACCAGACTAGCATATTGAACATGAAGAGGAGAATACAATTTGTTCGTAATGAAGAGGCCTCGACGACTGAATTAAGTTTAAAGTGTTCGTGGGAAAATCTAATTCGCAACCAGACCATGACCATGTAACAACACTTAACACATCATTCAGTTTATATTTTGTAAGTTGTACACTTTTAGCGAAGAAGCTATTACCGTAGGTCTCATGGCAAGACTTAAGCCCTGGGCAATGTTATTTTTTTGTTTTGAGGTGCGCAGGGGTCAAAAACAATAGTCGTTAAAAAAGATATACTGTATAAATATAATGAATACAATATTCATGTATATTACTAACCAAAGTACCCGTTCTTCGCACGGTAAAAAAGGCTGAAAGGTGTAGGCTCTACTGATACGTTTAAGTTATTGTTAATTAATTCTTCATTGTTGACAAAATGACAAAACACGAGTATCTACAACATTTCAAAGTAACATCTGTCAAATATTGGGAGAGGATATAAGGATTGATGTAATAGAGACAGTCGTCGGAAAAAAACTTAAAATCTACTATTCCACTATTCCAAATAATTCACTAATTTCGATCCAGCAGTTTATCTGAAAAATCAACTTCATTTCTTCTTCTTCCCGAACTGTCAAAATATAGTGCAAACGGATGTTGTCAATAGAAAATGTAAACATTGAAACCTAGGACGGTCACGGCAGCTCTTTCTTCTTCTTCTTCCCGGACTGTCAAATTTTATTGTTCACAGCTGTTGACATTCAAGTAATTTTATGTTTTCATTCTTTGAAAATGTAAACATTGAAATTTAGGACGTGCATGGGGCGTAGCCCGAGGGGATTTTAAGGGAACTAATATGCCTATGTGTTGCATCTAGGACCACAGATATTTTCATCGGACTCGGATGTACAAGAAAAGACTTTTCTTTATTTTTAACTGAACTGGCGACCTACCCAGGTAGATATTTTAAACCAAGGATGGATGAGAAATAAGTGTGAGATGATTGTAGCGCGATCTTTTGATCTTGTTAATGAATAAGACCGACATGTTCCTTAGACAAGACTATTAATTAATTAATAGCCCAACAGCCAATGGCTTCTAAGAGACCTACGGTTTAACGTGGGATACGAAACATAATTTTGCCTCTGAATTACGAATTGGTCTAATTATGAGGGTGGCCTTTGTGCATGAACAGTAT
Source organism: Nephotettix cincticeps (assembly GCA_023375725.1). Taxonomy (NCBI): domain Eukaryota; kingdom Metazoa; phylum Arthropoda; class Insecta; order Hemiptera; family Cicadellidae; genus Nephotettix; species Nephotettix cincticeps. The sequence goes on along the minus strand of CM041791.1, from coordinate 128,218,032 downwards.
GCAATAGTGTGGACGTCAATTCTCACCACAGAATTTCACATCTTCCGGCCAACGCTTACAATTATCTACAATTCATGTGTACCTGGATCACAGGACACTCCACCGAGCCAGTCATGATAGAGGTGAGCGGACACAATACACTGTGAATACTGATAGGTAGCTACGGGATTCGAACCTGGGCCATCACAGATAAAGGCTCGGAGTCCGTCACGCTATCAACTACGCCACCGACCACCGATGGGTGCCATCAGAGGAGCCCGTCACGCTATCAACTACGCCACCGACCACCCATGGGTGCCATCAGAGGAGCCCGTCACGCTATCAACTACGCCACCGACCACCCATGGGTGCCACCAGAGGAGCCCGTCACGATATCAACTACGCCACCGACCACCGATGGGTGCCACCAGAGGAGCCCGTCACGCTATCAACTACGCCACCGACCACCGATGGGTGCCACCAGAGGAGCCCGTCACGATATCAACTACGCCACCGACCACCCATGGGTGCCACCAGAGGAGCCCGTCACGCTATCAACTACGCCACCGACCACCCATGGGTGCCACCAGAGGAGCACGTCACGCTATCAAATACGCCACCGACCACCCATGGGTGCCACCAGAGGAGCCCGTCACGATATCAACTACGCCACCGACCACCGATGGATGCCACCAGAGGAGCCCGTCACGCTATCAACTACGCCACCGACCACCGATGGGTGCCACCAGAGGAGCCCGTCACGCTTTCAACTACGCCACCGACCACCCATGGGTGCCACCAGAAAGCTACCTCTGATCATTTCTTCTCTGAGTGGAAACACGTTTATGAATACAGTTGTAGAATATTTTGTTATGTAAAATGAGACTCAGTTCTTGGGTGGCGGTTGTAAATTCTCTATCGGCAAACGGAGCTGATAAGGGAACGGTGTCGTTGTGTAAACCAATTAAAGGTGGTGCGTAGTAAAACTATATGGAGGCTCTGCGACCGACAGCTGTTCAGGTAACGTTACAGATTTATTAGCTTTACCCCACGAAGTTAGGTACAACTTGTCAAATCAAATGTAGATTTTTAATACACTCTTAATTTTTCCATTTATCTATTTCAAGGAAATCCAATTAACTTCGAATTAAATGAAGCTCGAATTATAGAAGTTAGTGTTATTAAAATAATTGTATAAGCTCAATTCAGGAGTTTGAATTGTAGAAGTTAACGAGATTAAAATTCGAAATATACTTGTTGTACTTTAATTTAAACTCAGTACCTGCAGACTGAGCTTTGCTTGAATGGAATAAGAATATGTATTATAATTTAATTAGCTAAATTAAAACACATTTATTATTATGTACTCAATATGAACAGTTTATACGCTTTCAATGAAAACGATTTGATACGCCTTAATTATTATTACAAGAACTTCTTTTTTACTAACTTACATTATCTCTGAACAGAAATGTAGGTTCCCGGACGGGGGTCCATCTCATTACCTTCCGCACGTGAATTCTCCGTGCTAGCACTGAGCCACGCCGTCTGTCGTGCATCGATGTTGTTTAGCGTGTTTTAGCCAACGTAAATTGTTGGAGCAGATCATCATATATATAACATTATCCATAAGATTATTATTATTAGCCTGTGGTCAACTGATAGTTTCATTTAATATCTTTTTTAGGGCTTTTCCAATGCGTCTGTGTTAAAAACTACACATTGTTTAAGGAGGCGGAGAAACCCCTTCCGTTTTCAAGTAATTACCGTACTGAATAATTTACATTAAAAGTTGAATTTACAGATATAATTAATAACTGTAAATTAAACTTTCAATTTGAAATTTTACTAAATATACTGTGGCTCGCCACCAATGCAGAACTTATACACATTCGAGCGATTGGAGCCAAATTAATTAAATTCAACAATAGCAACCTTTAAGCAATTATAATACAGTAATAAGAATGCCCAACAACGAAGAAAATATAACAAAGATACCAACTGATAGTAAACACGGCGGTGTACGTACGTACAGTAATATAGTAAACGTTCATATTAGAGAACATATTTCAACAAATTCCCATATTAAAGGTGATAGACCTATAGCAAGGGTATTTTAAATTTGGATTTGCCACCAAACTACCCTTTCTGCTAGATGAACTAGTCCCGGTAAATGTAGGAATACTCATCTCAACCAAATTTCGTCTCAATCGGACCTTTTTCACGAGATTTATTGTGTTCACGTAGACACACACACACACACACACACACACACACACACACACACACACACATATATATATATATATAATTTTTAAAGACTGTTGTTTTTGGCACTTCAAAACTGAAAAGTAACACGGTCCCGGCCTAAAGTCTTGTTATGATACCTACGGTAATAGCTTCTTCCCCATGTAAGATTCCTTAAAACTTATACATTCCGTCTGTTGTATTCTATGATAGTTCTCTGAATTAAAGATTGTATTTTGTAAATACCTTTAGTAGGTACATACCTAATTACCTTTATGAATTAACTTACTTTTGAAAGGCCGCATTTGACTAAGTTTGCCTGTCTGCCGTCTTACGTCACATTGGCTTGTGCCCATGTGACGTAAGTCATATTAAGAAAGTGTTTAAGAAGTATTGTATTTTAAAAAGTAGCTATATAGCTACATATTAGGAGTGCTACAGGAGTGCTGTGTCTCCTGCTACTGCCTAGAATGTTGCGTCGAGACGTCCCAAGGCCGCATCGACTATTATTGGGATGTGTTTCTGCGGGAAGGTCGGATCTGTTCAAGGCTAGAAAGAGACCAAGCACGTCAGCTTTTTAGTATTATTCAAGTATGTTTGTATTTACGTTAGCGAGATGGAAACACCGCAAACCTCCCAATTATAATAGGTCTGGTCTACATGTGAAACTGCCAAACGTGTATATCATCGTTTCAGTGCAGGCCAAACGTTTCAGTGGTCCAAAGATGAAGTTGTTTCCGGTATGAATTTCTGTTTTGCCTACACTGACGAGTTGGGGGTTTACAGAGATGCCCATGAACATGGAATTTATCCTCCATTCCTTTTCATACGGCTGACTGACTACAGACTCTTAGTGAATAGTCGGTGTTTAGTTCCGACAGAGAAACATTACTAGAAAATAAGGATTCCGCTCCTGGACCGATTCCTCTGCTTGATCGTATCGAAGCCCTTGGACAGCCAAAGGCTTGTGTTGGTTTTAAGCATGATCAACTTCTACAGAAGGTTCATTCCCTCGGCTGCTGAGCATCACGCAACATGCGCCACTTCACAGTGCGTTGTCATCACTTCAAGGCAACCAAACCGTGAACTAGAATCCTTATTTGGATACTTCATTTTTTACATTAAAAATGTTTCGTAAAAGCTACATTGCTAACTCACTCCGAACACAAAACTCATCTATCATTACTGTATTTTGTGAGCCTTCTAGCAGAAAATCGGTTAAAGAATCCGCTTGGAAACCTCTTTCATTTTCTCGCAGAAACTAACCTCTAAACAATCCTTTTGGCTAGCGAACTTTTCACAATTTATGCTGCAATGAGTCATTTTCGACATGTTCTTTAAATGCATAATCCTATTTTTTACTGATCTTAAGTCGAAAATATTTGCTTTTAGCCGAAAACGAGAGAAACTTCCCTCATCCCAACTAAATCGGCTTACTTTAATTTCCCAATTGACGACATATATCAGACACGTTGCTGAATCTACTTTCTTATCGTAAATAGCAATAATGTGGATTAGATATTCGATTGTCCCCAGTCGAAATTCATTCTAGAGACATCCAAGTTTATTGTGACTCATCGAATGATTAGTAACGTCCCGTTGTTCTATCTCTCCTCGGTTGGTTCATGTGTGAACATTTACGTTAATCTGATTCAGTGAACCAGCAGGTCACTTGTCTGGGGTTGCGAGGTATATGATAGTCTTTATAGTGTCGGAACTCTTCATGACGGAGAGAAAGGCCCGCGTCATCGCCGCAACCTGACCACAGACAGGAAAAGGAAAGAAAACTCGCCTGGTTACAGTGGTGATGAGACTTGGTTCTGCATTACAGTTCAAACTGCAGAGAAATAATCAAATATTACTTGGGATGAATGACTAGAAAATTTTCGCTGATAATCGGGTTATTTAAATAGTAATGTTTTAACATTATTTGAAAGCTTTATGAATTCTTTGATGATGCAGTTATTAAAGTTTTGTTCAAATAAAGGAAATAAATGTATGAAAAATTAAAATAAAGTAACAAAATAACCAATTAAAACGCCAAAAAGCACATTTTTAAGTTATGACATTTCACTGAAAAACTACAATCGGTTAATTGAAATAAAATAATTAGTTATCAACTACCACTTGTTGGTATCACTTAACGTTGGTGTGCCTAGTGGGGATTCAAACCGGTTTCCAGAACTTGGTTCTTCGTCCTTCGCTTGGTAATTATTATAATATTACGCATTCTGGTTTTCCTTCGTTCCTTCTCATGTACAATTGACCTTACTGAACTTACTGACCTTATAATTCATACAATTTGACCTTACTCACCGAATTATTAGGACCATATCCTATTTATTAGGCCTAACTTAAAACTTATTAGGACCATATCCTATTTATTAGGCTTAACCTAAAAATCTTCCCACAAAAACGCTTTGAAAAGATTAATTGTTTCTCTAGTCCTGTAAGACTTAACAACAGGGCCATTAAAACAACGTTATCTTTAAATAACTAAAAACTCAGAAATGTTTAATTCATATTTTATATGTCGTCATGTATAACAGACTGACTCACTAGGGATATAGATTCTAAACAAGTACAAAATTAAAGCTGAATCGGATCAGTCTAAAGCGGGACATAAGGCTGGCCCGAATTTGCTATACAGGAGTGATTATCATTGTTCTAAATGAGTAGTTATGTTAAAGTTCAGTTTTCAATGTAGATTTTACTTTCTCCCACTTTTATGATAGTATGGAGAAAGTATTGTTTACGTCAAAATTTTCGAATTTGAGTTGAGAGTAGTACCCCCGTTTTGGGGTCCCCTGAATCCATTAAGTGGGTTTCGACGTGATGCTTGTCTGTCCGCGCGCGCGCGCGTGTGTGTGTGTGTGTATGTGTGTGTGCACGGAGCCACAGCTTACACCGTTGGTCCAATTTAGATTTGCATGCATAGATGGCATGCATATTTCACCGCATCTTCAGCCTTTTTTACATTTTTTGGATATTTGTTTTTTTTTTTAATAGCGCCTAACCCCTAAAAACCCCTAAAACCGTAAAAAATAAACATTTATCCAAAATGGCTCAAACAATTTAGACTAATTATGTAGTTTATAGTGCACAAACTACTAAATCACATGGCACCACCCGCATGTCTGTAAAAATTACGGTTCAAAAGTTATGGTTTTAAATGTAAAAAATCAATTTTCACAATTTCCGCGAAAAAATAAAAGGGAAAGTATAATTTGACTGCCACCATTCCCAGCTTAAAAAATTAAGGAAAATAGTACAGTATTTTGAGTTATTTGTCTAAGACTAACGGTTCCAGAGAAAAGTTAAATTTATTTTTCATGAACGCTTTTCGGTGAACGCAGTACGTTGTCTGAGAGCGCCCAATGCTGTTATAATGGAGAATATTAAAACATCAATTTCTTCCTTATTCCCAACCGTTTTCCAAGAAACTTGGTATGCAGCGTAAGGTCACGTCACCCAAAACAAACATTAAAAAAAACTCGGTATTGCTGGGGGCAGATCCCCCAATTAAATTCTAACAATTAATTTACTTAGTTTCTCTAGATGTTATTTTCAGAAATTGGATGATTATTTTTGAAGCAATAAATTATTAAATGGTATTTAGATAAACTTCAAAGAATATGATAGTTTTATTAAAGATTGCCGATTTTAAATTTACTTAAGGGAGAAAGTATGTGCCAGTTCACACGGATACCGTTTATTTTTAATTGAAAAGGGTTTCTGTTACTTATTCCTTTTGCGGCACATCGAGTCACGTGGTCAATTATGAGTATGAAGTAATCATCGCTAATATAGAAATTTGTTGTAAAAAGTGATAATAAATATTGAGTGTTAGTAGTTGTTAATTATTAGAATTAAATAGTACAAATATAAATGTTTATAATCATTTTTTATGAGTAAGTCCGTCTTTTGTACAGGTTTTAAGATTCAGTGTTAGAAAGTGTGACACTTATTACTGTACCATGACAAAATTCAAATCTGGAATCGTCAACAAATAAATACAAAGAGAAATGAATTCTCTTCTCACTTATTTACTTTATATTCACAATAAATAAATAAGAAAATTTGTAACATTATTAATGTTCATTATACGTCAAAATAATATTTTAATTTAGTATAATTTTGAAATGGGTTTAAAATCCATGTTCAATATAAACAAACATTGATTTAGTTTGACAGCTAATTGTAATTTCTTTCTATTAAATCACTTGTATGAATCACACACAATATGTTCTGAAAATCTCAGAATAGTTAAGTGTCTAATATTGCTCTAAACTGGGTTGGGGAGAGATCATTTTACTTTCATAGTAGAGGGTCAGTTTAAAGTAAACAAAAACCTTGTCTAAAGGGTGTAGATTACCGGAAATAGGTGCTATCGTTTTCACGTAGAAGCGTTAAATGAAACTTTGTTTAGTGTTCGAGTGAAACAGATAGACAGAAATTGAGATAAGATCAAACGAAAAATAATAAAATATATCATAATTCTAAGCAATTTACTGATTTATATTTTCGTTTCATACTTTGTTTTGGCTCCTACGCTTACGTATACAGTTGAACGATATCACATTTGCTAGACATCTGGCGGTGTTTGCCGCGCCAGGGGTGGCCGGAGCTGGCGCGAAGCTGTCTTCAAGTTATGTCCGAATGTAATTGCGGAAGCAAATCTTCATTACTCCATCAAGGCTTTATTGAATATCTTACGTCAGTTTGCATCGCGAGTCGTGGTTCCCGTAGCGAGTGGAGGGGATTCAGCGAGGGAGAGGTGGGAAATCCCGCAGCGCGGTGAAAAATTACATCACTGCGAGCCGGCATTTGAGCGGTAACAGTGTTGGCGTCACGACGTCGTCTCATCTGATGAGAGTCGCGAAGTGTGTGCCGGCGATTTGAATACTGAGTGCTGAAGCTCTGCCCTGTGTTCTTCAGTATGCGCGAAAACTAATTTAATTTTAAATTTTGTGGCAGTCCATAAGGTAGTGAGTGGGTAGGCGCTACGTTCATTTAGTTTGTGCGAAAACTATTTTTAATATTAAGAATTTTTGTGTAGGTTTAAGAGGTTGTTATCAAGTCAAGTGTTAATAATAACTTTTCGTACTTTTCGGTTTTCACGCTATGAGTGCTTTATGTAATAGTTATTGATGAACTTTTCAAATTATGGGTGAGTTAAAAACACATATAAATGTATTTATGACTCTAAGTTTCCCAATTTTTTAATTTTGAAGGGACAATTCACCATGAAGTAGCCTATTTGCTTGAAGTGACATTTTAATAAACGTTCTAACATTCGTCAATTATTTAAATCTTATTATAACGTACGAATCGTTTAGGGCCATTCATCGCATCTGAAATTAATTGATTTTTTGTGGGGTAAGGTAAAGAGACAATTTAATTTAACCTGACCTTTCTTACATTAAAATTCATTACACTAATAATAACTAATAACCATTGACCATTTTGAATAGAGAGTGGATATATCAGTTTGAGACTGAATCCAAAAAATTGATTTTATGGATGATGTCTGTCTGTCTGATTACAAGCCCCAAGACCACACGGGTAGTCCGATTCTTATTAAAATTGGTATACAGGTGCTTTTGACCATATCTCCAGGCCATTTTTCCTTGTTTGATTTTTTTTAGTTTACCCCTAAAACCCTTAAAAATGTGAAAAACACAAATTCCTCAAAATCCACTCTAACGATTTCGATTAAAATGTCATAGTTTATAGTTATTAAGGACCCAAATAATATTACACCACCCGGATATCTGTGAAACTAATAGCTCAAATGTTGTGGGCTTTTAAATGTAAAACCATTATTTTTTGTTTAGCAAAATAGTAATTGGATAAAATAACTTGAGTATCTCCATTAAAATTGACTTAAAAACTAAGAAAAATTGTGTTTTAAATCATTAGTCTAACGGCTCCATAATTAATGGTTGTAGTTATTTTTAATTTTCTTAAAGGAGAAATTATGTATACTGATACCGTTTATTTTTATTTATAGCAGCTAACAATTTATTCAATTAATCTAATAAATAATAATTATTTAATAAATTTTTATTTAGTCTTATATCTCATGAAAGCGCTCGCTACCCTACACTGGAGTTGTTGACCCTCACAGGGTACTCAACGGTAGACTGACGTATACAATGACGCATCTTGTATGTCGTATGTAGAACACTTATGACGTAACCTCATTCAACTACGTAAACAAAACCAGTCGACGTCATGTCGTTCCGGCGTCGAATGGAACGTTTGCTTTTACAGCCGTGTTTTCATTTGTGCAAAGGAATGGTTGGTTTCACATGTTTTCATCGTTTTGGGTAGCTCTCTTAATGTTTAAAAGAATTAACTGTATTCTATTTTTGCAAAAGGTTAAAACTACGGTTTAGAAAGTTATGAAACATCGGGGGTTTCACATGACTATTGATATCAAACCAAACATACTTAGAGCCGATTAATCAAGCGATAAATCCAAACAAGTTATTTCTATAATTTTAGATCATCACAATTTGATATGTCTTTTAATTAAATAAATGTGTGTTTTCGTGTTTATTTTTGGTTGTGGCGTTAAAAAATTGCTTATGAAAACCTAATTTAACTCATGGAAAGGTTCCTTCCAATTTCAAGTATTATAAAATGGGTTTGTTGAAGTTTACGATTTCCCATCCGATCAGTTTTAGATGTACCAGCGTTTACAGACAAGACAAATTTCTCCATAACATAAGGTTATCCATCAAGCGAGTTTACAGGTAAGATTTTAGGACCCATATTAGAATTGGTGGGAGGAGATTGTGTCGGTTTTCAATGGTTACTGATAGTAATTTATTTATGTACAGTACTGTATGTACTGGTCGAACAGTATGAATTTTCATTTTTATTCTTGAATCGTGTATTTTTATAGAAATACTTGGTACTTGTATAGTGAAATAATGGTATGTAAGTTGCTATTTATTTTACCCGTTCATTGTTTGGAAACACACTTTATCGGTACTATGAGCTACAATTTTATATATTGCTTATGAAGTTTCGTTTTCATTAAGCCCCCACGTCTGTGGTTGTTTTGTAGATTTGGCCACGATAGGCCTAGTTATTTTTAATACTCATCAACTTATTTGGCGGTGCTCCAAAGGAGGTACTGTAGTTCAAAAAATATCGTTCCAACAGCTGTTTATTCCCATAATACGTCTTGATACGAATCCCATCATATAATATGAGGCTGGTTTTTTTTGTTAGTGTACTTGCCTGCTTGGCATTATAAATGCCACTATACAATTTTTAAATGAATAATTGACTTGAAAAAGAAGGTTTGAGGAGTCCCAAATCCGTTTGAAAAATTATTTATTCAGATAGATTTAGACTTCACTAAGGAATATACAGAGGATGGAAACATCAGCAACATATGTTCCCTGTCATCATTGCAGGTGCATCACGGTAGGCGGCTAATCTGTTGCCGAAGTGCGCTTCCATGCGGAATAGGCTATACATAAAAAATACTGAATTCCAATAAGAATAAAAATCCTGAATGAACTACCATAAATGCCAGATTGACATATTGAACATGATGAGGTAAATGCAGTTTGTTTGTAATGAAGAGGCTTCGACTACAGTTTAAAGTGTTCGTGGGACACACCACTCGATACAGTATATATATATATATATATATTGTAAGTTGTACACTTTTTGTTTTCCCACGTTTCGCAGGTTCCTTGCCTGGCTGTAAACGTTTGTTGGGATGTTTCAAAAGCGTTTAGTGTGTCAACCACACCCTATCAATGAACAAGGTATTAAATTCAGGTGTGTCAAAACATTCTATAAGATGGCTTCAATCGTATCCTGCCAACGTTGCCAATTTGTAGAAATAACAAGACATATATTTAACAATACGATTTCGAAAATTTCATTTCCCAATTTCTACTCAATAAAGCAAGGGTGTTAGGTCTGCTGTAGGTTATTTTAAAAACATAAAATCAAGAGTTTCCGTTGCTCTGAAATGTGAAATTATTGTTTTAATGGAATTCTATTACGATTACTGATAGAGTAAGATTTACTACCAAATTTAATAGATGACATTCCCTGTTTTCTATGAAATTCTAAAAAAATACAATGCCAATTGCTTACTGTCTTAGACACAAGTATGAAAACACCGCCAGGTACGCGATTTCAAATGGCATACGCAGCTGATTCGACCGTATCCGCTGTGTTTTAAGTTACTTATATATTTTCATCTGCAGTATATTTTTTATGATACACTATTTTCATCCATTGTTTTACAATTGCTTAATATATTTTACTGCAATACAACAGCAATACTCCCATGATGTTTTACTTTACCTGGATTGTTCTTGGCCCCGTAGGTGACGTATATGTGGGGTTATACTAACATCTGCCAGTGTTAGGCTATCCAACTCCTTGATCTTTATAACTGAAGGGATTCGCCGCAGAATGTTTCCGAGCTATCAATTCTGCATTCATTTGCTAACAGAAATATATGACCTCATTATTTGACAATTATAATCCTCTGAAGGATTATTTTATTCAATTCTTGAGGTCTTTGAGCATGAATCAACGTTTCTTAGTGTTCTTTGATGATTTTCTAAAAATCAACACGCAGAGTTGTGAAAGTCAACGCGCGAGTATGTGCGGCGCATAGATTGAACTGCCTCGTTTGCCAAAGCTAATGTTTGTCCAACCACTGATGTGGCTCTTTTGTTTTTCTTTGCTATTTACATTTTCAACAGCTGAAGAAGAACGGTGTTGGTTTGTGGTACGTGTATGGTATAGGACCGTAACGTATTCGAGGTCCGTGGACGAGCATAACCCTAAAAGGGGCATTTTTTCAAATTTGTCTATCATATTTTATGTTATTCTTCGGTAAAATATATTTAAACGCAATTATATTTACAACAAGTAATTTTCTTTTGTGTAGGCCTATAATAGAGGAATTTATAAAATGGAAAATTTAATTTTGCCAAAGCTAATGTTTGTCCAACCACTGATGTGGCTCTTTTGTTTTTCTTTGCTATTTACATTTTCAACAGCTGAAGAAGAACGGTGTTGGTTTGTGGTACGTGTATGGTATAGGACCGTAACGTATTCGAGGTCCGTGGACGAGCATAACCCTAAAAGGGGCATTTTTTCAAATTTGTCTATCATATTTTATGTTATTCTTCGGTAAAATATATTTAAACGCAATTATATTTACAACAAGTAATTTTCTTTTGTGTATAATAGAGAAATTTATAAAATGGAAAATTTAATTCTTTTAATGGCCGCTTTACCTTTAATTTGACACATCAACCATATTTTGTGACAATCGAGTGATCAGTAATGCTGACTCAATATTAATATTGTTCTTATTGAACTAAAATCCAAGATGGTGGAGGAAAATGCCAGAGCGTAACATGCTAGTATTACTGGTATACCTCATAGACAAAGAAATCAGGTTATCAATTTATTCATTACGATTTTACGAACATTACAATTTATTCACACATTAAATACACACTCGTTTATTTACAATAAACGAGTGTGTATTTAATGTGAAACAATAAATTTTTTTATCAAACCATTTCAACGAGCTACTGTTTTCTATACTAGATCTCGCTGGGTGTTTAAGATATTTTCAGTTCGTCCCTCCAGCAATAAACGAATGAAACAATAACAAACACATTTTATGTAATATTGAAAACAAACATTCAAGTATTATAGGCGTTTGATTCAAATATTGAATGTTAGTTTGTTAATGAAATTTATGTTTTATTGTGGATGTATGATCAAAAGTTCTGTTCGTAATTCGTCCCAAAGTACACATTACACTGTTGTACTTCTCGGCTTTGACCCGTTCTTGAATCTCAATCGCGCGCCGTACAAGTTGCAGATAAAAATGTCATCCGTTTTTAAAGCTGTCATTAAAGTAGCGACAAAGATATATTTTATTGTGGAGATGTAATCCTGATTTCACTGAACTCTCTGTTATCGATTTATTCGTGTGATGCAAAATTTTAGGAAAACCATTTCCGGTTTCAGATTATACCCAGTTATCGCAAAGGATAACTTGTCATCAAAAAGGTGTAAGAGTTATACCCCGAATTTTAAGTTTCGAAATTCTTGGGCATTGCGTTGTGCAATTACATTTTATGATACATGTCTTTAGTTACTGTAACAGCAAATTTGGAATCCCGCATTTTTTTCGATAAGATCGATCTATATATAAGTAATCCCTACAGTTCATGCATTGTACAGTTGAATTCATCATATTGTCTCATTATTGTCATCGACTGTCTTCCTGCATACGGTAACAGCATTTTACCAAGGACGAAATATCCCTGCTGCAACTGCAGAACACAGCCTTGCGCTTCGTGTGCGGCATCATCCGACAGATGACATCGAATATCCCCGGTGTCACGGTGGATGCCGTGTGCAGGACGCAGACCTGCACACGGCATCCACCGGTCCTTGGTTCAACAGGAACCCCAATACCTGGTAGAGAGGCTTGTACCTGAACAGGAGATGACCGAGCGTGAGACTCTGCACAACACGCTGCTCCATTTTCCAAAAGTGCGACTGGCGGTGAAGGGCATAGTATTTTCCTATTTTGGCCCCAATATCTATATTGACCTAAGGCCCTAAAATAGCTTCGGGTCCTAGCCTTCAGGATCAAATAAAACCTTGATGTAAATACTATAGTAGTAATTAATAGTAAATCTCGCCCATATTTTTAGTTTCCACCTTTGTACATATTGTATCTGTAATTGAGTTTCTGTATTTTTGACTTGAGTTACTCTGAAAATCAATCCTGTAATTGAAAGACGCTTGAAATAAAGGCATTTATTATTGAACTAACTAACATTTGTGCTGCAAATATGAATTTACCATCAGTATTTTATTATCTTTGAAGTAACATTTGCCTTTGTATTTATCACGCCCACGCATCAGGCTGCGTCCGTGTGTTTAATGTGAAAATAAACGTCACAGGTCCAAACAGAATTATTACCTCATGTTTTTTAAAAATGTGAGTATCGTATCACCAACATTGTATTATTACCAAATCATTTTACTGCTCCACTCGTGCCACGTAATTTTCCACAACCATGACCTATTCACATTATTTATTTTGATTGCATCATGTTTTTTCAATAGCAGTAAAATATAATTTCAATTTTGATGCACAGAGGTCTACAGAAACTCGGAAACGGCTTCTCGGGGAACAATTTTGAAATAAAATTTAGAAAATTTTAAAATTTAGAAAATCTGTGTGTTAAACAGGTTCTAAATCGAGAGAAATTAAGGATTTTCTGTAGAGTTAGTATGAAAACCATAAAAAACTAACATAAGCCTAAAACAAAGAAAAGGTTTATCGTTATTAAAATTCTATATACCTTAAGATAATATTTTAATGTAGTTTTTAAATATATTTAAAGTCAATTATGAAAAGTATTTATTTTTGACAATGGCTTGTTATTTATTTCTATTAAATCACTTTATAGATACCATGTTCTGTAAAACTTAAAAATAATAGTCTAATTTCTCAAAACTGTGGTTTTATAACTCGATATTTTATTTTTATAGTGTATTGGTGAGTTTAAAGTAACAAAACCCTTCTTCAAAAGGTATAGTTTAATGAAAATAAATTGAATAACTGTGAGTACTGTACTCTTCTTTTACGGAGAAATATTACAAAATAAACCTTGTTTAGGGCTACAAAAACACAGACAGAACTTAAGACAAGACCCATTTAGGCTTTTCAGTAATATAAAGTGTAAATATAACTAAAAATATCATTATTGCAAACAAGGTTAAGACAAAGCTTTGATTATTCTTATATAAATTGCACTCATTGTGTTTATATTTTATACGATATATTATATATATATATATATATTCTAACTAAAAATTTATATTTATTAACAGTAGTGTTACCCGTCTCGATTTACAAATATATACAAAACAAATTTAATAGGTTTAGGTTCGCTAGCAAATAGAAAACATAATATAATTATTATTACCTTCCTAAATTTGAGGAATACGAGGTATTTAAAACCAAAAATTCGTACGAAATGAGTGTATTCATATGAAATTGAAACATTAAAACCTATGAAACATTGAGACAGACTATTTATCATCTTACACCAAAGTACCTTTGCTCATTTTACAGCCCGGTAAATTCACACTCTCGCAAGTACAGACAAACACACACACACACACACACACACAACATCAAATATTTGATAATATAATACACACTATCAACCTTTTATAAATTTTAGATAGCAAAAGGAAAATATAAAAAATACAACAGCTCATTATTATAATAAACGTAATATGTAGGCTGTAAACATTGAAATAATTTTTAATTTGGCCAACAAATAATATACATTTGATTTTTAATCATGAAACATAATCCCCAAAATCTATACTGATACAAATTGTATTTATACAGTAATTAGATGCCATTGAATACTATTTTATGCTTGCTTCTTTGGCTTGCTCAATGGTTCAAATAAAAAAGCCGTTTTTGATACCTTAAGAGTTAAGACAACATATGTTGGAACCAAAAAAATTATTTACTCATAAGATTAACATGGAAACTTTAAAGGCGTATAGGACAGAGATTTATGGGAAAATCGTCAGAAAAACTATTAGAATTTTATATTTTAGGCATAAAGAACCAGTATACCGAATTTCAGCCTCTTAAGTAATTGGGAAGTGGGTGAATTAGAGATGAGTGAGTCAGTCAGTCAGTGAGGGCTTTGAAGTTGACATAAATAGGTAAAAAATGTAAATAAGAAGGTTTTTTAAGACCATTACGACATAATGGTAATGCGTTTTACATCACTTCCTTTAATCTTGCCAAAAAATTAAACTGGGATTGACGAATCGGTTTTATTTTGAGGGAACTTTAGTAAAAAGGGGGCAGAGATTGTTTATTTTGTTCTGAGTGTTTGCTTCGTTCTACCAAAACACGAACGTATTTTTCTCTTTTGATGTTTCTATACAGCCTTTTATATTGTTTTTGAAGTCGTGCATTATTGTGCTACTGAGAAGATATATATTTTTTTACTCAAACATAAAACTTGAAAAGTGATACTTTTTCAATTTTATGTCGATGAAACAGCCACAAAACTGTAAATCAATCTGTATCCTCTGCATCAATCTGTATTTATCAATGTAAATATATAAAACAAAGTAGTGTTAGTTACACCATTTTTATAACTCGAGAACAGATGGACCGATATTAATGACCTTTGATTTTTTAGATTCTTGTCTGCTGCGAGTGGGCTGTAGTCATATTCAGTTATGTATTTAACCTAATTTAACCTTAGGTCTCTAAGCCCCATGGCCTGTAATGTTTGTATAATATGTTAAGCATATGACGAAAAGACGTGATGCATTTTGATCATATACATACATCAATAATGTGAACATTTTATTAGCAGCTGATTTTCTGTTGATTTTTTTACCAGTCGACAGCCTACGTCATTGTGCGTCATTTTCAGCGAATGTGTGTGTTGCTTTTAAAAATGTATAAGTTATAGATTACTGGTTGGTCCCAGTGTTATTATTAGTTGTTGTTTTTTTGTTCAAGTGGAAATAATCAATGTTAGATTACGCGAATAGTATTATTATAAACAATGCCACGATTCAGAAAATTTCATCTTTCCTATAAAAGCCGTATTGCAGCTAAGTTCGATTCGGGTTTAGGTTGGATTGGAAAATTGTGAATCAATCCATTTAGATTTATTTGTTTGTGGAAATGTTACTAATATTATGTATATCGTTTCAGTATTGCTAATAACTATGCCGTGACCCAGAAAATCTAATCTTTCACAACGAAGCCGTAATGCTATTCGACTTCGGAACAAGGCTAATCTTCAAGTTAACACGTATTTACTGTTAGGCGTTACGAAGTTCGCCGGGGCAGCTAGTTCTGTTTAAAAATAGATCTAACTGTAAAAGATGATACCAATATCCTGCAGGATAGAATAATAACTCGTCTTTAACGTTGTATTTTATTGTTTTATTAAACTGTAGATGTTAAGTTTTATTCTTTGAATATTGCACCCTATCGCAAGATCAGATTGGTAAATTTGAACTGTGTCTTACTAATTATTTAAGCATTAAATGCTTTTAGCTGTTTGTGAATATAAGTTTTTCCTTATTCGACGGAATATCAAACAATAACTATGGAGAAATTTCTTAAGTTTTGCCATGCCATCAAATGATTCAACCTTACTAAACCCTAAAGTTGAGCGTCGACCATCTTGGCCAAGCATGGCTATCGCTTTTGTTAAATCTTCAGACGAACCGCCAGTCCTAACTGACAGTTAAAACTAATCGTCTGTTTCACGGAACTTGTCAGCCTTAATCAGAATCAAGACTACATACAAGATCGCGCCACAACTATCTCACACTCATTTCTTATTTATACTTCGCTTAAAATATCTACCTGGGTAGGTCGCCATTTCGGAAAGGAAATAAAGGTAAAGAACAATCCTTAGTGGGCTCCGTCGTGTAAATGCGCAATGCAATTTTTTCATATTTAGATATAGCAAAGTTAATCCAGCCATGTTCGGCGAAGACGTCCTTGCGTAGCCGCCTCCCACCTCGGCATGATTGGCGACTCAAACAGGAAATTCAAGGTTGCGCTTCCCCCGGGTCAGGTAACGGAGTTGCCCGTCCATCGCGTATACACTGCAAAATGACGAAATAAAGAAGATGTAGACTGCGTGAATCAATGTAGATTGTAGATTATTACCAAAATAATACTTTGGTCAAGGGTGGGAGTTTAAAAAATAAACCAAGTGATAAAACCCATTAAAAATGTTCAATGTAACTGACCTTTCGTAACAAACGCATGGTTAAAAAAATTTTTACAGACTAGAATTAGAATTTTTCTTAATTTTTGTATGTATTACAATCATGCTATACTTAATGTTCCAAAATGCCAACCGAGGATCTAGAACTGTTTCCAGGATCCAGTGTTTCTCGGTCCAGAATAGAAGGTAATTGAGTATGCATGGAAAGCCTGACGAAAATGTATGATTGATTATTGTAATGGACGCCATTTGTAGTAACCACGAATACAGATTTTGTTGTCTTCCGGAGTGTTTGACAACCTCGGGAAGAGGAGGGGCCTAATATAGTAATAATTCTGGTTTTATGTAAAATTTCCTAGTAAAAGATCTAAAAAATATTTTTTTTCAAAACAGGTCTCAAAGTACACAAGTATGTAAGAAAAGACATAATATATGCTCAAATTTTCCCCATTTACTCCTAATAAAGAATATACAAGGTATTTAGAAACATTTTCGAGCAATTATTTAGTATTATACCACCAAATAAGTCTTTGTTCTTTTAGAAGATTAAGCCATTTTTAGACCTCAAAGAAGACTGATAAATATAATATAGAATGTTTACGCAATACGAACCATGATCTTGGCTCTTGAATCTAAAATGATCGAGAAAACCAATGTTGTAGGATAAGAAAACTCGTACTGAAATTTGTATGATAGACAAAACAATCATAACTGTCACAGGCCGCTGTATAATGGCCGGCTAGTACGTAGGGGACGACAATAATTTTGCTTTTTGAGATTAGTTTCACGATGAAGTATGCGAGATCTTTCTAATCGGCCAAATAACTCACTGGGCACTGTTACTGGGTCATGTATTAGCGATAGAATGTTCCATTTCTATAGATTCTAAGGGAATCGGAAACAATGGTGAATTCTTATAAGGTACGACGTTAAACAATATAATTAGTATAGTTACAATTTCCTCAAAGTACAATTTGTTGTCTTCCTCGCAGGTGACGGACTGGACCTGTTGCGGATGAGGCGATAGTCGCGATGTCATGTGGCTCCTGTTGACGTCTCTGCTGCTGCTGGGTGTCGGGTGCAGCGCCTTCCAGTGCTCCACGTCTCCCTTCTCCGACCAGGTAAGACTATCTCATAGTTCCACATCAGATTATTCTGAACAACTGTTTTTTTGTATTGTTGATACTTTATCATGTTCAGCCGTCGTGCGAGGTTAGTACAGTAGAAAGTAGACGTAGCTAAATCATGTATGCCGCTGAAAGTTACCCTGTTGTTGTAGTAGACTGCTTCTTTCACAGTGGTGTGTAAAATCCTTTCTCAAGTGCAATAAAAACTAAGATCAAAGCTTGTTAAGATCGAAATGAGTTATTTTCACACTTTATCGCCACTTGTCGCCGAGCTACAGTACTTGTCAAACAGGTCTTTCACCAACGGTAATTGGCCATTTTTGCATGCAGTTAAGGTTACATTTGACATCAGGGTGACCGAGTAACTTTCTGGAACAAGTGAAATTCTCTGCTCCAGTGTAAATTGTTAATCAGCCTAATAAATCAAATATCACACCCATATTATAAGGGTTGAAAAGGGTTTTCCTAATTTTATTAATTGAGTCTGCATGTTAGCCAACTTCAAATTTGACTTTCTTGTTTCAAAATTTAACTAGATGAGAGAGGGAGCTATCTTTCACGGCTGAGCAACACAATATTTGGAATATTTGGACTGTGCCTAGCCTATAATAGAGCTCAAAACTTATTACAAACTAATAAAAAGGGGGACTAATATTATGTCTAAGATCTGTGTCGTCAACTCATATGCTGATATTCTGAGAAAAGTTAACACGATATTGTGATAAATGTACAATCAGGTAATTAATCTATCATTGAAGGATGTGTCGTGTATTGGAATCGGCAGATTATATCTATTTCTCTCATTATCCACGGTCGTCACTGTATTGCGACAATCGTGTACGACAATATTCTCAACAACGGCCACTTCCACCAGGCGTTCCCGTCTCCCTCAAGTTGTGTGTATGGCCGAGTATTCCACAAAGCGCAAAAAATATCAATACTTCAGTAGATGATTTTTGATTAAGGCGAAGTGCGATCTCTTCTTATTTGTATTGACGACCTATAATTTCAATGGACCCAATTGTATTGTTCAGTGATCGTGGTAAACAACAATCTACCAATTAATTAATGCTGTAGATTAGCACATTTGGAATATAATTTGGATACGCGACGTATTCTGCGCGATCATAAATTACATTGAGAACAGCAATTTACAAAAAAGATTACAATATTCCCGTCGCAGGAGACCTGCTTACTCAGAGAATTCCAAATCAGTAATATAATAATAATAATATATTATTATTATTATATCAATATCTGTAGATAAATATGAGAGTTATTTGCCTATTCTCCATATGATTAACATGGGAAAGAATACAATTACATGTGAACAACGCAAAACTAACCGTACCGATTGACCGATATGTCTGGATTACGAACTCGTCGGAGAAAATGTAGGAAGACACGTCTGTACCAAATATGGTCTCGATCGGAGCATTTTTACGTGAGTTATCGTGTTCACAGCCACGCACACACATTAACTATGTTGATTAATCTAGGAGCCGAGCAAGTATAGTACTGTTAGTATTTAGAACAAACGTTATAACTGGTATATTTTGCAATTACGTTTTAAGTTGTATACAATCGTAAAGCCATTATAATCTCCAGTAATAATCACCATCTGCATTACTTGTATTCGAGTTACGACAAAAGCGAAGTATTGTTATTCACCTCTGTCGGATCGAGTATGTTCTTGTCATGGCTTTACCGCTGCTTTTAACCATGGTCAATGACCAGAGCTACAAAAAATCTATGTATTTGATTTTAATGTGCTAATATTTTATATTTTGGAATTGTTTTTACGTTTGACGGTAAAATTTGTAGTGATGTTTCGAAATTTCCATCGAGTACAAAATTAAATTACGAATGAGGCAAAGTAACAATAATTACAAATTACAGTAAGATTCTAAAACAAGGTAGTTGTACGCTGTCTGTCGCTCACAAATTGATACATCCCATCCACTACAACCGTTAAATGTCGTGCATTCAATGCTTAAGTACCTTATTTGAAAACAAGAGGGCGATGAATATTCTTGTCACGGCTGAGCGTTGCTCCGTACCCCCTGCTTGTCACGATGCGCGATCCTGCACTCCTCGAACCGTGCCGGAACACCCTGACAGTATTTTATGGTAGTGTTTATTGATCGCAAAGATCTACATCATGGTCATCCTTATGGTCAATCTTATCATATCATCCTTGGCTTAACAGAAACTCAAGCACGCTACAGCAATCATTGGTGGAATCATAAAAGCGTTTTGCGGAAGAAATAATAGCTACTTTTTATTGGAGTTGCGGGTGCCTAACATGTTCACAATTAAAACCACTTTAAATTAATTTTCTACTCATTGTTTTTCTATGGTTGATACGGATAGAATCCTGTATAAATGTACGGCCACCATAAATTTATCGCTCGGCAAGTAAATTTATCGCTCGACAACTTTGACATCTGTCTGTCGCGAAGTTACCTGTCTGTTCTCTGAGAAGAAACTTAATTGCAGTGCGTTAAACAGTCGTGATTATATACTGACTTGGATTTTTATATATGGATGGTCTTTAGTAAATACCAGCAAATATGACTGTGTGAATCGAAAAGGATTGCAAAGAATTTATACTCGTCAAATGAAATGGTCACGAATACAAACCACGGAACGTTAACTTGCAATACATGATGGCTCTGATGTTGCACAGCATATTCAGAAGCATGAACTGAGACGGGGTCTGATGTACTGTATTACGCAACTGCTGCAGCGTCGGGACCCTTCTACGAGATTAAAAACTACCCTTAGTTCCATGCTTTTGACATGTTGTTGGGAGTGGTTTTATTTGTTACGTATTTTTCTGCAAACTTGAGTTTTGGAATGACATATCTCGCTGGGCCATTAAATATTTGGATTTTTTATAATGCATATAGGAGTTTTATTTCAATTTCGAAACATTAAATAACATAGTGACAACGGAGTATAACCGAACGTGTGGCGGGCTCATTAATTACATGTGTACGCCGGTCGCGTGCCGCGTATGTGACGTACAGTGAGTTACTCGTATGTCATCAATGTTTCACCGGACCCGCCCACGCAATACTCGCCGCCGCGAATCGATCCACCGGAAAACAATGTATCTTCATCTTACAACGGTCAGCCGGGACCACGGCTGGCGTTGAAAATGTAGAAATATCATCGAACTTAATGTAATTCAGATGCAAAATTGAGGTTCGGGTTCCACGTTAAACTGTAACTAGATGTCGTTGGCTGTTGTGCTGTTAATTACCAGTCATCCAATACTATAATACGAGCAAGGTTTGTATATATATATATATATATATATATATGCACACGGATCTCGAAAACGGCACTAAGGATTTTCTTTGAATTTTGGAAATAACTAATTTCTGAGTAGAAAATAAGTTCTAGATAGGTCTAATGTCCAGGAAAATTCTTGTTTTCTTGTAATATTCAGTTTAAAATCTAAAAATTTTACATTACGCTTATGCAGAATCAAATGTAAACAAACAATACAAATCAAAACATCTGTTTATAACCGTTTGACAGTTGTTGATTGAAGATGGTGGCAAACAAAATGTGAATAGAGGTTTTGCATTAATATTTATTTTATGTATGTAATAAATGAAAAATTATCAAATTACTAAACAATTTGTAAAAACTAAAGGGTAAAATAACTGTGCGAAATAAAAGCAGAGAAAATTATTTCCAAAATATTTTGTGTTTTGAAAGAAAACGTATTCATTCTATTGCTTGAAGCCACTGTAACAAACCAAAAATTTCTCTTTTGCTTTTCAATCCTCATTCCTTTTCTAGCAAAATAAGTTGATCACAGAATAATAATAACAAACTGTATGGACATTTAAATTCAGTATAAGATGCTAAAACAATTGAGGTTGGCCAAAACCTCTTAAACGACGACGCGAACTTGGCCGACGCCGTAGCCCAGTTAGTGCGCTAGTAGCTCTCACGTACGCAAGGTCGCGTGATCGATCCTCACCCGAGGGCTACACTTTTGTTCAGTATTTATGCCATATTAATTAAGAGGTATGAAAACGTTTTTATTTAAACCACATAAATGTTTTCATTGAGCAGTAAATTTGTTTTAATTTTGCTAATTAACTTGTAAAAACATGTGTTATTCTATCCGAGCAAAGCTCGGTCACCAGGTACTGTCTGTTAAAATATGACAGACTGTTCCATATGAAGTCAATGAATCAGCTGTTTTGTTTGTTATAGATTTGTTTTTGTTTATGTTTGGACTCTAGTTGGTTGAATGAATTAAAAATATTATAAATTGATTTGAGTATTTAATTTTGTCGAGAAAGGATATTTATTCTAGATTTGTTCCTTTTAATTTTATGTTCAAGTGGTTTCCTAGTATTCAAAGAAGAAATAAAACTGTCTATGGAAAATACCAGCCTTAGTCAGTAACAAGACTACAAGATCGCGCCACAATCATCCCACACATATTTCTCATTCACACTCGTCTTAAAATACTTTCCTGGTCGGTCGTAATTATACAAAGGTAATAATAAAACATACACGTCCAATATAACATGTGCATGAAGCTATTATGTTCGTTTTGTGTAACACAAATAGGTTGGTATTCTGTAATAATCTTAAATATAATAAAACTGTGAAATCCATCACAAGCATCATACATTAATTGTCTTTGATCATACCCACGCACAACTGATATTATAAATATGCACCAGTTTGCGTCAGTATCTTATATGTGAACTATTTATATAAAACGTGGTAATTTTTGTATTTTAACAATAGGAAATAAATAATATAATGAAAATTAAAATAACATAGTGTGTAATAAGTAAGCAGCGAAATTAAACATTTTAATTTTGAAATATTACCTTAATCATTTGACTATGCTGAAAACTATTTTATCAAAAACTAAATTGGTACATATTGTTTTCCAAGCTTTTATAAAGCATTGGTGGGATTTCACCTATATCCTAGATACGAGTATTTGATGTTAAGTGTGATAAACTAGTTTTATGTTAATTGATCATATTTAAAATTTTAAATACAGTACCTTCTTATGTTTTTCTTGTTTAATTGAAAATGTATTTTCTGAAAAAAAAAATATTTTTTTAACTTAAAACTTGACAAGGAATTACGGTAGTAAGTAATTCATAAATAACCTTACAATATGAATCAACGTATCTGTACTAAATAGTTAATTGCCCTGTGTTGTGTTTAACCGTTGTTCTCATATAATACTGTAGTTGCTTTAGGTCATTAACCTACCGTTCCAGTTGCGCGCAATATATCTCTAGCTGTGACTACTTTCCGGTTTCTTCAAGAAACACGCCTTGTATGATAAAAATGTACAGTATTTACTTCCCTGAGTGAAGTGGGTTAGATCATGGCCAAGAGAATGATTTCAGTTTCTCTACAGCTGCTTCCATAATCATATGACGTCACTTTCGTAACACTTTTTCGTCCGGTAAATTGCTAACACCCCAGAGCTTAGACATCCTACAACATATGATTTTTACTTCAACTAACTGTCATAATTCATATTTAAAAAAATGACGAACCAATGTCTCCAATCTGTACGCTAAAATATTCGTATAATTTTGCTTTTAAAACTAATAATTTTAATGTAGAAAATATTTTTCTTTTCGTTTAAAAACTCGTTGTATTTGTTAAATACAATATTTTAAAAAGTGCTCACACGTCTTCCTCTAACGTTTTCATATCTTTACTTTATTAATTCAATATCTTTGATTATTTGTGTGTATTTAAATATGACTGACACTTTTATAATTTTGTCGCACATTTCTCTAGTACTCTGTTTAACCCGCCGTCGGTCGAGGATGAGTTACGCAGATGATCGAGGGGCGAGCGCTTCACTCACCTTTTTATATTTGGTGATAACGGCTGGGTTCTGTTTCTGAAAATCCACAAAGACTCTTCTCGGATCTAAGTACTCTGCCTTGAGAAACAGTTTGTCAATCCTCAAGATAACCTTGACAGATCGGAGGTCTTTGTACTCTCCAGCCAACATCTCGGCCGCCTTACTCTTCAGCCAGTCGCAGGTCACGTCGTTGCAGCAGACTGCAACCACTGCTCCAATCTCCTGAAAGGTCCTCGAAATCTGCAGAGGTCCAACTTCTGAGTCATCGTCGATCTTGAGATCTCCAAGACACAAGCCTGTAACAAACAGCACTCCTCGTCCCTGAGCTTATCGACAGGATGGAACTTTCTGGTGGTCAATAGATCCTTAAAGGTCTCACCAGAATTTAATGGGCCCGGAGGGGTCTCACTGGGCTTTTGCCTCTTGACCTGCGCATGAGAGAAGCTCCCGAGTTAGAACCCTCCCCTTGAAACACTCCACCGAATAGCCTTTTGCGTTTGGGGCGCTTTGTTACCTTTCTCCACTCAGCTGGAGAAAGTCACTCACCAGACGTTATCTTCTTTTCTTTGAGAAGGCGCCTCCTCTCCGCTGGATGCGGGCGTTCCTCCTCACTAGACTTGGGCGTCCCCTCAGCTTTAGAGCCTGGCCCCTGCACAGTTGCGGTCCCTGACTCACCAAGTCTAGATCCGCTGCCTTCAGCAAGACAGAGGCGCCTCGTGTAGGCTGTGCACATGGCGCACAGAGGGCCAGCCGATAGACGGACTGGCCACTTCACAGCGGTCTTGCAGAGTCCCCTCACGCAAGGTGTGAGGCATATGCTTCTGCCTAGGGCGCTACTAGGGCCAACCCCTCGCCCCCTCGGATTTGTCAAAGGGGATGTTTTCAGTTCCTCTAAATAGCTGTCGTTATAGCTATATGACGTCACTGTTTCAAATTTTGGTCTCGCAAATTGCCAAAACCCCCCTCAGAGCTGAGACAAATCTATGTCAAAAATAGAGATAAATGTTTACAGAACCGTGAGCCGGAGATTAAATTGTGTGAACTGGGCCTATAAAAACTATTGTATGAGTGTATAGGCATTTTGATATATATAAATAAAATTGGAGTTTTGTCTTTACATTGCTCAGAATTATCCATTTTTAGTTATTTTTACGTTTCGTGCGTAGAGAAGCCGAAACCAGTCTTTTCTTAATTTTTGTCTGTTTGTCTGTAACGCTCCACGAGGCATTTTACGCCGTCTTCTCGGAAAAACGGGAGAACCGATAACAATGAAACTTATTTCATGCATTCTCTACATTCCAGAGAAGATTTTAAAATGCTTGAAATTGTCCGCCGACCCTTGTAAAGTAAATAACGAGCATTTAACAATCCACTTTTTACGCGATATTAGTCGCATTTTGCTTCAGTTTTTAGTGAATAACCTACTACTGGTAATAATCAGCTGCCTTTGTAGTTTAAAGACTTAATAGAAGGAAAAACAGCTGTCAAATCAATATTAGTTAGTTCATATTGGTCATTGATTTTAAACCCATTTAGAAATCATAGCATATTAAAAAGTTTTTTTTAAGAATAACTAATAATAATAATGGTATAATTGCTCTAATCTATTTAATTGTAAAGTAATGCTAAATAATAGAGCTGGGTATTGATTTGTTTTAGGATTCTAGGTTTACATTTTGGTATGAAAATCTTTCTTCTTTAAACTGAGTCCTACAACCCGTACAAAGGACGGGCTTACTGCTAGTAATTATGAAAAGTGTTTTTCAGTGTTATTTTAAATCAATTTCTGGTCCAAGAACAAAATAATCAAAGATCAAAAAGTCTTCCTTTGGTTAGAAAAATTGAGTCAAGTGTCGTTTCTTATAAAAGTAAGAAAATTACAAGGTTAAAAAGTAATAACAGTAGTATTTTGTATGTTTACACGTCTGCGATAAGAAGACAAACTTGTCGTTACATTGTTTCCGACGCCACTATTTCATGGAATGGTTCCATGGTTCCTCCACGTCGGACAGTCGAAGTTTGATGTTTTGCTGCGCAGATGGAATGCAATATTATAGAGAGTATTCAGTAGTCGCCACGACTGAGAGCTTGACTGTCGTGGCCGCAAATAATGGAAGTAATATGATTCAGACGCGATCTTGTAGTCTTGCAACTGACTAAAGTTAGCATTTTCCTTGACGGGACTGTTAATCTGAGCTCGAAGTTGGATGCTAAGTTAGGTACGTTGTATATTAATTTCGCATTCTGCTTATTAAATGCGCGTTCTACAACATGGGCCGAATCGCCTACTGAAATTTAACTGCCGCTGAGTACGCGGCGGCGTCACTTTGAGGGAAATATATGGTGACTTTCATTTCGTATTGTACGTTTGAATCACTACGTGACCAACGGTGTGACGTAGGTGACCTATTAAGGATTATTAACCTTTGGCGTTGTGGTTGTTCTTTGTCGGGTCCTTTGTTGGGATCGTTGACCAGGCTTGCTCAATTAGGGAGATAAAACAATGAAGCATGCAGTATATTTTTCGCTAGTTTTAAAATACGTAGTATATCACGTTTCGCAATCCTTTGTACGTTGTACTTTTTAGAGAAGCGGTAAGTGGTTTATATACTACGGCAAAGAACTTTTACCGTTAGGAAATTATTACTAAATTATAAAATTATATTTAACAGACTCTAAAAAATGATCATGAAGTATAATTTTAAAAGCATTACCTTGTGACTTTTTGAAAGTAATTTGTTTTGAATTGTGAGATTCTCTTCAAAAACACAGCATTACATGCTCGGTTACTTGTAGGTTGTTTAAATTTAATACTATAAAGTTTGATTTGGTTTGCGTATAGGTAAACTTGTGAATCGACTTTTGTTTCAACGCAAAACCACAATAACTTTACCGCAATTGTAACTCGTTGGTCGTTCAAATTTCAATTTAGTATACTCTTTTAGATTTCACATGATTGATATACTATATTTCAAGTTAAATAAAAACACGTTTTACTGCGTTACTATCTTGGTTGTTTTTGAAATTATCCAGTTGGACACGCTCGTAGATTCCGTTAAACTCTATTTCAACCCAAACAAAACATATTTTACCGCGTTATTATCGTGTTTCTTATTGTTATTATTAGTTTAAAACGATCTTAGATTCCGTACGAATAATATACTTAACATAACAACACAACATATAAAACACAACATATTTAACAGCGTTATTACCTTGGTTGTCATTGAAATTTCCAGTTTGATGTACTCGAATATTACGTATGAATAATAAATGCCCATGAATTACCCATCTTTGCCCCGGAGGACGTGTCAAAGGTCGTGTAACAGCGCCAGTGTAATCACTTCAACGCAATATCGTATAATAGCGAGAGTCAGAGTGGGGCCATCTGCCCCGGTATTGCGATGAATGTTCGATTGGTCCCTTGGCATCGGTTTATCTAAATAGAATGTGTTAATTAAACTTATGTTAATTAAATTCACACACCTGATAATTTATTTTCTATTAAATTACTTTTATAGATAAAAATTATCTTTAAAACCTAAAATTAACATGTCTAATATTGCTCGTAACTTGGGTTACGAGCTCATTATTTTATTCACATAGTGCGTGGATCAGTTTAAAGTAAATAGATTCCTCCTTCAAAAGGCATAGAATAATAAAAAAGTTCATAACTGTGAGTGCTCTCTTGTTTAGCGCTACAGAAAGACAGGTGGAAATTGAGATCCATTCTGACATTTCTGGGTTATAGAACGTAAAAATAACAAAATATATCATAATACTAAGCACTGTACAGTACTGGCAAAATCTAATTTTATAGATTATTAAAGCTATTCGTTATTATTCAATTTGTTTATTAAAGTAAGTTCACATTGTTTGCATTCTTGCTAAAATTATTGCTATATTAATTATTGGCCAGTTAATATCTACCTTTTATATTGAAATAAACATTTAAGTTAACGTGTCAATGGTAATCGAAGTAAAAATAGTCAAGAATAGTTAACATATGTACATACCAAATGTAGAGACATGTTTTTAAGCTCTACTTGTAACATAAAATACCCCCGTGGCAGCAGAACTGCGTACTCAGCGAATTTCCAATTCAATAATATAATAATAATATATGACAAGTTTTATTAAAATCTGTCCATAAACATGAGAATTATTTGCCGTTTCTGTATAAGATTAAGATGGGAAAGAGTGTGCAGGTTTGCTGCTGTGAGGAACACTGAAAGTAGGCATTTCTACCATGAACAATTTTTATTTTTAACATTTATACCATATTTCATCAACATCTGCCCACATATAAAGGAGTTTTCTATATGATTAACATGGGAAAAGAGTATGCAGTATGCAGCAACATGAAGATAAATACCAAGTTTAATCCAAAAATATTGATTGATATGGGAAATCTCTATATATAAAATTGAATGTATGTCTGTCTGTCTGTCTGTATGTCCTTTATGCGTTGCCAAACTACTCATCTGATCGCCATGAAATTTTAGGAAGTTGCTCTATATGTGTCCCAGGAAGGTTTTAGTGAAAAAATATTTTCGAAAACCCCATAAGTTTCCATTTTATGGCGTTTTAAATTTCTAATGTTAACCTTATGGAGAGTAATTTTGTTTACAAATTGTCTACAATGAAAACATTTGATTTCTTAGCTACAGCTGATTGGTTTACTTTCCATTAGCAATACCGTATGCTTAACTATCCAATGCCATCTGAATCATTCATTAATGTTAAACTATGAAGTAAATGTGTACTGTAAAAAATGAACAGCTTTATTCACCACGTTAATAGTTTACGGTTTTAGGGGATTATGTATTTATATTTATATTTTCTGTCTGATTAAAGTCACGTGTTTATACGATAATTAAAATGTTTATATTATTACGTTCATTATAATAATCAGCTGTTGTATATCTTTCCTATAAAAGCCGTATTACAGTTAGGTTTCGTTTGGGTTTGGATTGGATTTGAAAATTGTGAATTAATCCACTCAGATTTATTTGTTTTATGGGAATGATATTAATATGTTTTATCGTTTCAGTATTGTTATTCACTATGCAGCGACCCAGAATATATAACCTTTCACAATGAAGCCGTATTGCTATTCGACTTCAGAACATGGCCAATCTTAAAGTTAACATGTGTTTACTGTGAGGCGTTACGAAGTTCGCCGGGTCAGCTAGTCTCTATATATAAAATTGAATGTATGTCTGTCTGTCTGTATGTCCTTTATGCGTTGCCAAACTACTCATCCGATCGCCATGAAATTTTAGGAAGTTGCTCTATATGTGTCCGGGAAGGTTTTAGTGAAAAAATATTTTCGAAAACCCCATAAGTTTCCATTTTATGGCGTTTTAAATTTCTAATGTTAACCTTATGGAGAGTAAGTTTGTTTACAAATTGTCTACAATGAAAACATTTGATTTCTTAGCTACAGCTGATTGGTTTACTTTCCATTAGCAATACCGTATGCTTTACTATCCAATGCCATCTGAATCATTCATTAATGTTAAACTATGAAGTAAATGTGTACTGTAAAAAATGAACAGCTTTATTCACCACGTTAATAGTTTACGGTTTTGGGGGATTATGTATTTATATTTTATTTTCTGTCTGATTAAAGTCACGTGTTTATATGATAATTACAATGTTTATATTATTACGTTTATTATAATAATCAGCTGTTGTATATCTTTCCTATAAAAGCCGTATTACAGTTAGGTTTCGTTTGGGTTTGGATTGGATTTGAAAATTGTGAATTAATCCACTCAGATTTATTTGTTTTATGGGAATGATATTAATATGTTTTATCGTTTCAGTATTGTTATTCACTATGCAGCGACCCAGAGTATATAACCTTTCACAATGAAGCCGTATTGCTATTCGACTTCAGAACATGGCTAAACTTAAAGTTAACATGTGTTTACTGTGAGGCGTTACGAAGTTCGCCGGGTCAGCTAGTCCTTCATAAGATTAACATTGGATCCCCAAAATACAACGTACCATACTGTGACTAGATTTTTTAATATCTCGGTAACCGTTGTAGATAGAGATGAAATGAGATTCAAATGGTGAAAGATAAAATTTAAATTTTTTTAAATTACATATGAAAAACGCCAGTCAAATTTTTTAGTACAAAACACCCCCGTTACCATTGACTGAAAAGTCCGAGCAAATGTAGGAATACACATCTCTACCAAATTTGGTCTCGATCGGACCATTTTTACTAGAGTTATCATGTTCACAGACACACACGTATATATTTTAATGACTTGTTTTTGTCTCTAGGCACCTAAAGACGAAAAAATAACATGGTCCGGGCTTAAGTCTTACCATGAGACCTACGGTAATAGCTTCTTCCCTATGGGAAATTCGCTAAAAATGACAATTTTGCTTTACTTCAGTGTTCAAATTGATCCGTTGCCGAGAGCGTCGATAGATCCCACGGTTTTGACCGCAACCAGATAGCGTCTGTCTGTGGTGAGATCTGATGGTTTCAAATATCTGGATATTCTGTGGTGTCGTGTGGGTCAGGTAATTCGTTGGTTAGTTCATCGTATTACAATAAAACATTTTTTCTTTAAAGTTCAAAACGTATAATGCTAAACTGCCATTTTGCTCCCCCCCTATACGATAGTATAATGAGAAAGTACTGTTTTCGTCAGCATTTTTGAATTGGAGTTTCTGGTGGATATATCAATTATTCATTTTTTTTATTGAGGGGCCACTACCCCTCAATCAAAAAAGTGGTTTTAGAGTGATGTCCTTCCGTGTGTCTGTGTATTTATGTGGGGATATAAAGAAGCCTAGAGAACAATCAAATAATTGGTCTGATTTTCATGAAATTCGGTATATAGGTAACATCCACGTTACCTCGGAAAGTATTTTTTATTTATGAAATACCCCCGCCATGTGGTGAGATCCGAAGGATTCCAAATTGCCGGATATTCTGTGGTGTCGTGTGGGTCTGTGAATTCGTTGGTTATTTCATCGTATTAGAATAAAACACTCGATAACATTTTTATAGTTCAATACGTGTAAGGCTAAACTCTTCATTTTTACTCCCCACCTGTACGATATTATAATGAGAAAGTACTGATTTCGACAGCATTTTAGAGTTTGAGTTTCTGGTGGAAATATCCATTATAGTGCCCCCCCCTCAATCAAAAAAGTGGTTTTAGAGTGAAAAGTGGTTTCCGTTTGTGTATGTGTGTGGGGATATGCAGAAACCTAGATATTAGTGCCCCCTGAATCGAAAAGTGGGGTTTTTTAGTAACTGTGTGTATGTAGGGATGTACAGAAGCCTAGAGAGAGACAATCAAATCATTGGTCCGATTTTCATAAAATTCGGTATGTAGGTAACAATCCACGTTATCTCAGAAAATCTTTTATTTATTTATGGAAAAAATATATATTTGAAAATTTTTAAGGGTATTTTACCTATAAAACCCCCAAAACACACGGAAAATGAACATTTCTCAAACACAGTTCTAACGATTTGATAAAAATTATATGGTCTATAGTTATTTATCATATAAAAAATGACACCACCTGCATTTCTCAAAACATTGGGATTTAAAAGTTATTGGCTTTAAAAAGTAAAAAAGTAATTTTTTATTTTTCTGCGAAAAGAATAATGGCAGAGTTTAATATGACTACCACCATTAAAACCAGCTTAAAAACTGGTTAAAATAAGTTAAATTTAATGTCCGTGGTAAATTCAGTACATTGACTGAAAGCACCCAATGTTATTCTTATTGAAAAATTAAAACATCAATTTTACTCCTTATTTCCCAACCGTTTTCCATGAAAATTGGTATGCAACGTCAGGTTACACCCAACAAAATCACTGAAGAAAGCTTGATATTACCGGGGGGGGGGGGTAGTCCCCCCATGGAATTCAACAATTAATTTAATTTCTTCTGTGTTAAGAGGCTTGGTACTTATTTTTATGACTAAATATTTACCTGAAATCTAAATAAGTAAAAAAACTACACATTAAATGAAATCAATTTAGAAATTTGTATCATTAGTAAAATTTGGTTTGCGTTAATTTGGATAACATTTTAATCATACATAGTAGAGATATAGTATGACTTCTAAATAGGGCTAAAAACAATGATCAATATAAACTATTATAACATTGATCTAAATTCAATAGCTGGTTATTTCTTTATTCTTAAATCAGTTTAATGGATCACATGTGCAGCGAAACTTGGAAAAATGTTGCTAATATAGCTTAAAACTGCGGTTTTGAGAGCTCGTTGCTTTATTTTAATAGATCCGGGTCATTTTAAAGAAAGTATTACTTATACTAAAGTAATACTTAAAGTATACTTTCTCCAAAAGGTATAGAATAATAAGACAAGTTTTACCATAGTGGGTGATCTCGTTTTGGCATAGAAGCGTTTAAAAATACCTTTTTTGGCGTTAGCGAAAGACAGAAATAATTTGAGACCCATTTCGAAGTTTTCTGGGATATTAACGGTATAAGAACAAAAATTAATTTGATTTCAAGCAACATACACACAAATTCTAATTTTATTTATATAGATTCATATATTTACGATAAATAATTTTAAAGCCGTTAGTGTGTACAGAACAACGCTATAAAATTTCTAAAACAAATACAATTCGAACAAGATTAAATTTAATCACTGAGGATGTAGCAAATGTACAAAGATCAAGAGTCTGTGAATTATTAGGCATATCACGTGTAGTGAGTCGTGTTAACGAGCATTGAGCATCGGCACAGCTGGTCAGCTAGATCGCGCCTTGAATGACAATGACATGTGTTCAATGGATGGTTCAATCTAACCATCCAGCTCAGTGCTGTGAATGTTACTTGTGTAGCAGTTTAGTTCAAAACGATCTTACCTACCCTCAGTTGCATCTGATGATTGAGTATAGAAATATTTACGGTAAAACATATTTGGATTCATAATTATATTTTTTTTTCAGATAACCACTCATTTTAAGGGGAGGAATAAAAACTATGGCAGTAAATTCTGCACAAACTGGAACCTGGACGGTTTAGATCAATTGAGTGAAAACTAAAAAATCAATAGAGAATCAGAGGTAGAAATATAAATATTTTGGCCCGAGATGAGCAAGTATCGAAAGGACAAAAGGAAATTATCCGTTTAGAAGGGGGAATATTTAAATGAGTTTTCCCCAATGAGACTTCATCTGTGCTGAAGTATTGGGTTTTAGATCCATAATAACAATGTTAAATTGCATTCTCCGATAATTTGTTACTCAATACTCATTCGAGCCATTCAGTTAATGTGTTATATAATTAATGAATATTCTTTTAGTTAGGATATATATTTTTTCATTTTCCTAGATAACCATTGAAAAAATTCTTTAAATAATTTAATATTATTTTCATCCACAAAATATTTTTGTGAATGAATATGTTTATAATTAATTCAATTCAACGAGTGTTAGTAATGATGTTACATAATATACATTGCCCCTATCGGGCTAAATAAAATAAGTCAATTTTGTTTAATCTTCTGGCCGAGTGCTTCAAGCGTGACCTAACGACTACTTATGTAGCCGGGACCAACGGCTTAACATGCCTTCCGAAGCATCGTGGCAGTCTGAGATACAAATTTCATTCGTCATGAACGGGAATTGAGCCCTGATCTTTTTGGGTGGTAGACCAATACAGCTCGCACTCAGCTATGTCTGCCACATAGTAAACCTTTGTTGAAGATTATGAGGCTAAATCACGCTGGGGAGAGGGAACAGGCTGAAGTCTGTTACACGTCTTTGTAACAATTTACTAGATGTTGCAGTGAAGTGCATCAACAACAGAGTCAGGTATTTGATCTGTCTCAGTCTAGTGGTGAGATGTGTAACGCGTGACGGATACGATGACGAACATTTCTATGTTGAGTGGAGCGAGAAATCGAACGCGCAGAACGGACAGAGAGCGATCAGTGCAACGTGCTTGGCTGACAGAGGAGGACGACGTGACCATGTCTGGCCCTGCAGCTGAACAAAGACGTGCTGTTGAGAGTTGAGGGAGTGTCTGTAGTACCTGCGTTCCCACAAGAACAACGGTAAATTCAATCATTCGCTGTAACATTGTTATTTACAAAAAACTTTATACTTGGTATCATTTAAAAGAACACCACAATGATAGATTTGATTATTATTTTATATAGGATATGTCTACTCTGGATGGGGAGGGTGTGTATTGGTAATACGTCAGACCAAATTTGAAACGTACGTCATATGCTTATAAGGACAGCTGAAAACATTCCTTTAGTCATATCCATGATCTAAGTTATTTCCTAAAGGGAAGTAAATACATTTCTTTTTCATTTGCTCAGTGGGACCATCATAAACTGTTTTTAGGAAAATAGCTCTCATTGAAATTGCTATTGATACAAAAAGATTTATTAACGGATTTATTATTATTTATCACGGAGTTTAAAGATAAATAGATCATAGATTAACAATTGATTGTTGATTTGAAACTTCGCGTTTGAAGAGAGGCATGTTTTAGTGTTTTTAACATTGCTCTTGCTGGTTTAAAAAATCCAAGATCTCGTCGATTCTGCAGACTCTAACGTGGGATACAAGTAAGTCAATTGGTTTGCATCTTGTTTTCCCCATGACCGCAAGTAGTGGCTGCTCTGGATCGCTTTGTGGAGAGGGGTTTCACATCCGGTGGTATGGAATATCTCCCAGTAAAATGTAGGTTTGCGGACCCTGGAAAGTTTTTGAAAATAAAAACCTAAAAACTTGTTTTAACCTATACAGTCACATTTTTCTTTATCTGTGACGAAGAAACCCGAGTACGAGTGTCGAATAACTTAAAAAATATTATGTAACATAGGTTTGTTATCAATAAAATAAAAATTTGGATAGTTTTTACCTAAGTTAGGAAATTACAATATATAATTACAATGTATTTCGTAATATTTTCATAAAATATTTTTTTATAACTCTAAATTGTGTTTTAACATCTAACAGTCCGAGAGCTGCAAAAATCATCCCTCGGGCCGCGTAGTGAGGATCTCAATTGCTTTAATTGGATTAGGTTTGTAAACAGCAATTCTATGATGAAGCGTTTTATGCACATTCATAATGTGAAGTATGACAATTCAATCATATTCACAGTAAATAAAATACCCCCGTCGCAGCAGACCTGCGTACTCAGCGAATTTCCAAATCAATAATATATGACAAGTTTAAAAAAAAACTGTCCATAAACATGAGAATTATTTGCCTATTCTCCATAAGATTAACATGGAAAAGAGTGTGCAGGTTTGCTGCTGTGAGGAACACTGAAATTAGGCATTTCTACCATAAATAATTTTTTTCTTAACATTTATACCAACTTTCATCAACATATGTCCATAAAAACAATTGATTGTTGATTTGAAACTTCGCGTTTGAAGAGAGGCATGTTTTAGTGTTTTTAACATTGCTCTTGCTGGTTTAAAAAATCCAAGATCTCGTCGATTCTGCAGACTCTAACGTGGGATACAAGTAAGTCAATTGGTTTGCATCTTGTTTTCCCCATGACCGCAAGTAGTGGCTGCTCTGGATCGCTTTGTGGAGAGGGGTTTCACATCCGGTGGTATGGAATATCTCCCAGTGAAATGTAGGTTTGCGGACCCTGGAAAGTTTTTGAAAATAAAAACCTAAAAACTTGTTTTAACCTATACAGTCACATTTTTCTTTATCTGTGACGAAGAAACCCGAGTACGAGTGTCGAATAACTTAAAAAATATTATGTAACATAGGTTTGTTATCAATAAAATAAAAATTTGGATAGTTTTTACCTAAGTTAGGAAATAACAATATATAATTACAATGTATTTCGTAATATTTTCATAAAATATTTTTTTATAACTCTAAATTGTGTTTTAACATCTAACAGTCCGAGAGCTGCAAAAATCATCCCTCGGGCCGCGTAGTGAGGATCTCAATTGCTTTAATTGGATTAGGTTTGTAAACAGCAATTCTATGATGAAGCGTTTTATGCACATTCATA
This sequence comes from Nephotettix cincticeps, assembly GCA_023375725.1. Classification (NCBI taxonomy): domain Eukaryota; kingdom Metazoa; phylum Arthropoda; class Insecta; order Hemiptera; family Cicadellidae; genus Nephotettix; species Nephotettix cincticeps. Next base: position 128,181,942 of record CM041791.1, on the reverse strand, counting down.
ATGTGAAGTATGACAATTCAATCATATTCACAGTAAATAAAAAAGGGTAAGTAAATAATTTTTCACATTCACATTACACGCAAAGAATCGTTATCATTAAAGCCAACCGGTTTTATCGATTAGGCAACCAAACCAATTAAATGAGATTTTCCAAGGTCATGCCTTTAACCACTGTACGTTTTTATTAGTATTGCATAAACTCCATAACCAACAATTTTTAAATTTTAGGGAAATCATTAAAAACTTAAGTTTTCCAAAAGTAACGTGCATTTTAATTTAGTAATCTTGTATTGTTCACTACCAATTAATATAATGTCCTTGTTCGTAATCATCAGGGGTTTTAATACAAAATTCATTGGTTCACTAATTTTCTGCCATATTTGCACTTGTAAAAAGCATACATATTAATTAAACATTTTATTTAATGTATTTTATTTTTATTCCTGGCCACAATGACAGCCACAACTGTCAACATCACTGGACAAAAAAATTAAACTGCAACACCACAAACTGCAGTCTCTAGTTTATAGCAGGGGGTCCTGCGACGAGTATTATATATACTGTAATTAGATTCTCTGTTTAAGGTCTTTTGGACAGCCGTATATGTGTGATTTCTGCATCGAAAAATGTATTTCCAGTGACGTCAGGGTAAATAAATTAACTTACCAAATAGTGAAAACTGAAAAATTGTTGGTGTTTCCAATAAACAATTGAGTTCTCATTGTACTTAGATGAAATGTTTTTTCAGCGGCTATTTTTAACAGAAGTATGTAACCATTATTTAGTGAGTGTTTCAGTTTAGTTTTTATATTTTAAGTTTAGTTAACATAAAAAGACGCTGAGAATTAGTCAAATAAAGAATGTGGGTAAAAATACTTTCTACTAGCAGTAAGCCCGTCCTTTGTACGGGTTGTAGGATTCAGTTTAAATAAGAAAGATCATCATACCAAAATGTAAACCTGAAATCCTAAATAAATCAATTCAAAGAAAACAAATAAATACCCGGCTTTACTATTTAGCATTACTTTACAATTAAATAGATTAGAACATTTATACCACTATTATAATTAGTCATACGTTAAAATAACTATTTAATATAGTAAGATTTCGAAATGGGTTTAAAATCAATGACCATTATAAACTAACTAATATTGATTTGACAGTTGTTTGTTTTTATTTCTATTAAATCTTTAAACTACAAAGACAGCTAAGTATTACCAGAAGGTTATTCATTGAAAATTGGTTCAAAATGTGAGTAATATCGCGTAAAAGTGGGCTTTTAAATGTTCGTTATTTACTTTTAAAGGGGCGGCGGGCGATTTAAAGCATTTATAAATCTTCTCTGTAATGTAGAGAACACATGAAATAAGTTTCATTGTAATCAGTTGTCCCGTTTTTTTGGAGAAGACGGCGTAAAATGCCTCTTTCAAAAAGCTGGCCAAATCCAGTTGTGCACCCCGCGATTTTACCCCGTGTCCTCTTGAATCGTATATAGGTGATGTTTTTTTTCGTGTCACTATGGTATATTTTAAACCAAACATCTGACAGTGAACAGGGATCATTTCCTTGTTTTGGTGATGTTTAAAAATATGTAGTTAAGATTGTTGTAAATACTGTACCCCCTTTTATAATATAGCCGTTAACTTTATTTTTTATAATAGAGTAATTTTTAATACAGGAAGGCCGAGACTAATAAGAGAAAATATAACAGCGACAGGCATGTGCAAAAATGTAATGTTTCCCTTTTAAAGTTTATTGTCAGACGGATAGTTCAATAGATACCAGTGGAGACAGTAAACAAAAGATTAAAATCGTTCATTTAGTCTCTCTTTAGTTCATAAACGTTTGGTCATATCAAAAACTACTCAAGTTAGTATAAAAAGGTGTCAAAATTATGTTTACCATTCGAAACTACCATAAATTCTATAGTGTATTTCATAGTACAAAAATAAAGTTGACCGTCATATTGGAATATTTCCAGAATTTACAAAATTTTTAATTTCATATCTTAAAACAACTACAGAAAACCGTAATTACACCCGTCACCTGCCCGTCATTCGATAAAGCATACGTGCTTTGTCATATATAACACATTTCTTTTTAAAATGCTAATAATTACAAAGTGTTTATAACATTAATAACGATATAAACATTTTTGATACGTCAATGGAAGGTAAAAAATAAAATTTAAAAAAAGAATGCACTACTACAACCGTCAGAATTTAGTATTAACTAGCAGTACGGCCCGTACGTTGTACAGGTTGTATGTAGGATTCTGTTGGATTCTGGCAAAAAATATACTTATTACTTATTATGTTACAGTTAAAAGTTAAAAGGTTGCCACTTCTAGAGTTAAAATCAATGATCAATGTAAACAATAGTAATTTTAATTTTACAGGTGTTTGTTTTTCTTTCTATTAAATCACATTATACATCACGTCATATTCTAAAAATATTTGTATTTACTTCCCTGTGGAAAATAGGCTAGACTAGCAATAAGCCCTTTGTACGGGTTGTAGGATTCAGTTTAATGAAGAAAGATAATCATACCAAAAAGTAAACCTGAAATCCTAAACCAATCAATACAAAGAAAATAAATCAATACGGTACCCAGCTTTATTATTTAGCATTACTTTACAATTAAATAGATTAGAAACATTTATACAATTATTATAATTAGTTATACGTTAATATAACTTTTTAATATAGTATGATTTCGAAATGGGTTTAAAATCAATGACCAATATAAACTAACTAATATTGATTTGACAGCTGATTGTTTTTATTTCTATTAAATCTTCAAACTACAAAGACACCTGATTATTATCAGTAGGTTATTCATTGAAAACTGAATCAAAATGCGAGTAATATCGCATAAAATTGGGGTTTTAAATGCTCGTTATTTACTTTTCAAGAGGCGGCGGGCGATTTAAAGCATTTATAAACCTTCTCTGGAATGTGGAGAATACATGAAGTAAGTTTCATTGTAATCACTTCTCCCGTTTTTTCGGAGAAGACGGTCACAGACAAACGGACAAAAATTGAGATAAACCGGTTTCGATTTCTCTAACGCACTAAAAGTAAAAATAACTAAAAAATGAATGATTCTGAGCAATTTACAGACAAAACTCTATTTTATTTATATAGAAATGGATATGTCTAAAGGGAATGTTTTATGTTCATTCAAACAGCTGTTCTTTTTCTTTTATATTAAAAATGCAATATAATAGCTCTAGTAGTTTCTATGGAAACCTGTTACATATTTTGCATCTTAAAAATCACCAACACCCCCCATCCAGAGCTAAGATCCATGTCAAAATTAATGACCAATGCTTAAACCATTTAGTGTTAAAACTACAAAGACAGCTGATTGTTCCTAGTAGGTGATTCCTTGAAAACTGAAAGCAAAGTGTGACTAATATCGCCTAAAGGTGGGGTTTTAAAAGCTCTTTATATATTTTGAAAGGGGCGGCGGACAATTTCAACCATTGGAAGCCCTCAGAAATGTATAGAATGTATGAAATAAGTTTCACTGTTATCAGTTCTCCCGTTTTTTAGAAGAGAACGACGTAAGATGGCTCATGGAGCGTCCCAGACAGACACAAATTGAGATAATACTTGTTTTGGCTTCTCTAACGGACGAAACGTAAAAATAACTGAAAAATGAATAACTCTGAGCAATGTACAGACAAAACTCTAATTTTATTTATGTAGGTTAATAGCCCAACAGCTTATGGCAACTAAGGGACTTACAGTTCAACGGGGAGTCCGAACCATTGCCTCTGAATTACCAACTGGTCTAATTATGAGGATGGTATTTGCAGATCAACGTAGTATTTAATATTGCGGACGCTAATTCACACAAGAGAACACTACACCCACCGACCACCGCTCAGAACTATCCATAATTCTTGACCTCCAAGTAGCTGGATTACAGGACGTCGCCACCGTCCCAGTCATTAAAAATATACTACCCATCATACTACAAACACCAACTGTAAAACATATATATTTAAATGCAAAAAAAGTAATTTAGATGTAAATGGTATAGAAAAAAGGCCGCTATGAGACCCGTCAGTGTGTTGCAACATCACCGATGTCAATTCGCCACGTAAAAATTCTAAGTAAGTTCCAGGTTGCAACGAGGCAACTTAAGACTTAAAAGCTAACTAACTAGCCCAGTTAGACATGCAACGTACTTAGAAGCTGTCTTGACACCGAAGGCAATCCCATCAAACGGTAAACCTGAACCTAGTGGTTTGGATTGTTCGCTGCTGGTCACCTAAACGTTAAAACACAAAGTCCTGATCCTACTGACGTCAAAATACAAAGCAACTAATTAAATTCAATTTTAGAATTAAATTAATTTAATTTAATTTTTAGTGGGACTACTGATTAGCACATCAACAATTATAGGGACTGGCTCCTTCTTTCTTGACCTCGAAAGTTATTGTCTTTCTGGTAAATTCTGATCTGATCTATTATAGTGATCATGCATCAAAGAATAGCTTTGCTCTTATTATTTTATTATAATAAGAATTATATTATTCATTGGCCGTTGCGTTGAATAATATAGAAGTCGAGCAAAATTAAAATGATTAATACCCAGGACATTTATTTAAAATTATATACTCTAAATTGATATTGGAAATCAGATCCAAAACGTTGGTTTTACCACAAATATATCATTGTGAATAAGGAACAACTCATCAAGTGAAGCGGTAATGGAAAGAGGGTCTGGTCTCTGGAGGGAGATTGTATTGTCAGGGCAACAGAAATCAAGCAAAAATGTAGCATAAAGATTTAAGGATAAAATAAAATGCCTTTTTATGTCAGCAGTCACCAATGAGCACGTTTCCCATCTCGTACCTTTTTATTTGCACATTTCATCCATAAAATTATTAAGCATTACTGTTACCAAAGCTTATTTAAAGTAATTTTCAGTTTTATTGCATCGGAATATTGGGTGTTTTGGAGTAGAGTAAATATTTAGCCAAATAAAATCGCTCTCATTAATTGAACTCATTAATACTAACATTATTTTATTTATTGGTCTATCAGACTATGTATTATACTTATACTTAAAATGACTAAAGGTGCGAAAGGTTTTAGAGTGGTTAGTTTGATAATCCAAACTCGTTGAGACGTAGGTTGACACGTTGTTGAAATACAATTTAACGTATGGATACAGTACATAACTCAATGTAACAAATTCCAATTTTATATTACATTTCTAAAAGGTACTTACATTCGTTCCATAGGTAAATGATTGACTTAACTTATTAAGGTTTTTTTTAATTTACCTATTTCATATTGAGGACAGATCCTGGTTGATGGATCCATGGGTGGGACATCTGGTTGTTCTCCCTCATGCGGAGGAAAAATCTGAAGACATCCCTTAGAGGAGAATTATCTGGGAGTTAAGACTCCTTGTTTGCAGTCCTCGTGAAGCGTGTGAGTCGCCTCGTCGGTCCACCCGCGAGGAGTGAACATACTATGCTTATGAGGGAGCAAGTGTGACGGTGCACATCTCGTGTCGCGGTGACGAGTGTTACAGGGGTGGGACAAGGTGGCCTGGAACTGGCAGTCGGGAGAAAGCAATACTAATGAAAAGAGAGGAAATAAAAATATTACTACAGGTTTATTGAATTGAAAATGGATTTGAAATATATTTCTAAGACACTGTACGTTTTAAGCAAAGACAATGGTAGGTTCCAATCCAAAGAGTTCAAGTAATATCACCTTTTGTACCACCTTGGTGAGGGGGGTTTCAAAGTGTGAAATTAATTATAAATTAAAGCGAGGAATTAACTTGAAGTGAAATTGAAGTATGACGATATTTTTGCAGAAAATATTTGTTGGTCTATGAGAAGGTCGCCTGAAACAAAAGGAAATACAAACTCATTAGGATTTTGTCGAAGGATGTTTACTAACTTTTACAGAGTATTATATTTTCGCTTTAATATCAGTACGGTAATAGTATGGTTAAAATTTTAGATTATTTGGATGAACTCATTTTACCTACTTTTGTTTAGTAATTAAATAAACCATTATTTTTCTTTTCGTAAAATATTGTTGATTATTCTTATTTCTTCAATCCTCAAATGATATTTAATTAAAGCTTCAAGGAGTTTACCAATTCTATAAAAATAAACAAAAAATAAACAAAAACTTGACAAATTTCTTGAACAGTATGAAATTTTCTGGACATTTAAGACCTTTTGGTTGTAAGAGGTCACAATCTACATTCTTAAATATGTATTTCATGTTTTTACTTACCTCAAGTTGTAGCATTTTTGGTTTCCCCTCTGGCTTAAGACCGATACAGTGCACAGTATATGATTGGAATTTGTTATATTGAAGATCATTGCCTTATTGTGAAGCAACATTCATTAACATAGAAAATACTCCTGTACTTAATTTAAGTTTATAACGTAGTCATCTAAATCTCATAACGGAATTCCCATCATATTTTATACCACTTAGAATTAGAAGCTTAGAGGGGAAATGGTTAATTATCAATCGTTAACTTAATAATATTTTTAAGTTTAGTTTTAACTTTAAGTAATGTAATACAAAATATCTGTTGACATAATAAAAATCTCAACATTTGAAAGTCCTGAGGCCTAATAGCTTTAATTTTGTAAATTTTATTCATTGCACTCTAGGATGTAGGCTATAATAAAGCGTTGCAATTGGGTGTTTAAGTGTTGGATTCATTCTTTGATGATGGCGACACTTCGGTTAGAGAAAGGTAAAACTTCTCACGAGTAATTTTATAGATGTAAAGTAAACATTCAGTTACCATGAAAGATAAAGATTTTATGGTTATGTAAATTTTTCAACTTACAGTACAGACGTATTCTACTTATAATTATTTAACTTATTTTAAGAAAAATCTACCTACTAAAATATTACGGTTAGGACGGAATAAATGATACCAAAAACTATTATATGTTGCTCTTTGTCTACTGCTTCCTTTGCTAAGTGGTCTACTTCTCACTGAAATATTTATACCACAATGAAGGTCATTACAAATTAATTTGAAATGTGAAAATAAGTAACGTTGCGAGGTAACTGATTTAAAAAACAAATAATAACAAATGATATTTTGTTTATACTTAATATTATTTCCAGAAGATATAAGTAATTATTTTCATGTTACAGTTAAAAGTAGAAAGCTTGCCACTTCTAGGTAATGTGGCAATGGTGGTGGTGAGGAATGTTGGTGATCTGATGTTGAGGCTGTCGTCAGAACATCAGATTCGGGTCTTCACTTCTCAAATCCCATAACGACGACCCAATTGTGGTTATGAGTCCTAAAATTTTCTATACCCCGCTTTATTGTGCCACGTGAAGCAGGTTCTCGCCATAGTATTAAAAATATTATATTTTGAAAACATGGTTCACCCAAATCATCGTTTTAAAAGGTTATGAAGAAAATATTTACATTAACCAACCAATAAAGAGGATATTTAGCTTCCCACTTTTCATCATGTATGTACAGTACTGTGAAGGCTAAATAAAATGTAGTTCGGGCATATGGAAAGTGTGGAGTAATTAAGTCCGCAACAGTGTCGTATTCGAGAGGGAAGTCGACTCGAGTGCTCTCTAGCGGTGCGGCAGCGCGGCTAGCTTAGCGTCAGCAGACTCCGGCTTAACGTTTCACCTTTGTAGAGCCGGCAAATAACCTACCCCGTTGAAGGTTCACGCTGTATACAAAACCAATATCAACCGGGTGTCGTATTCAATACGAATCATTACAATCACATTACAATGACTTTTTACTTTCTCACCGTAGTTTATACATAGTATCGGAGAAAGTATTGTTTCCGTCAAAATTTTCGAATTTATGTTGAGAGTGGATATATCCGTTTTGGAGTCCCCTGAATCCAAAAACGTGGGTTTCGACGTGATGTTTTTCCGTCCGTTTATGTGTGTGTGTTTTAAATGTCGAAAAAATCAATTTTCAAATTTTTCACGAAAACAATAAAGGCAAAGTATAATTTCAACTATCAACTAAAAACTATCACACTATCAACAATAAAACCAGCTTAAAAAATATTACAAAATATATACAAATCAATATTTTGAATTATTTGTTTACGATTAATGGTTCCAGAGAATAGTTAAATTTAGTGTCCATGATAAACTGAGTACCTTGTCTTAGAGCACCCAATGTTATTCTTATGGGTAATATTAAATTTCAATTTCTTCATTATTTCCTAACAGTTTTCTATTAAACTTGGTGTACAGTGTAAGGTTACATCACTCAACAAACCCCACTAAAAATTTCGTATTACCGGTGGGAGGGGGGGCTCCCTCCATAAAATTCAAACAATTAATTTAACTTTATTTCTTTTGTTGTTATTTTCAGAAATTGGATGATTATTTTTGAATCAATATTTTTATTACAGAATGTCGTTTTTAAATTTGCTTGAGGGGGGAAGTGTGTGTCTGTCCACTGATACCGTTTTTTTGTATAATTATTGTTCATAACAAATGTATCGCCTAAAATATAACACTAATATCAAATAAATTGTTCAGAAATGAATTTTTATAGTAACTTGAACCTTGATGTAGGAATATTTTACAAAAATCTAATCTTTCAATGAATAAAAATCTAAAACTGGGGTTTCTCTTTTCAATCTTAACTAAAAAAGTAACGAACATTTTTTCTTTAAGTTTTGTATTGATTAAAAAATTACCCATAAAATATTGGACAAGAAGGTCCTAACAGCTTGTCACATAGACTAAATAGGAGAAATCAAAATAAACAGGTGTTACTTATAAAAAACTTAAAATAATAAAAAAAGATTAAATTTATTTAGTAAATTGGCTGTGGCGAAGGTAGAATTATATCCTGAAATATTATGTTCGAAAGTTTTATCAAAATAACGGTACAACAGAAACAATTTTATAGAAAAAACACATCACGATGTAATTATGGAACAGCCCGAGGAAATACTTGAATGACAGCCCTGGAGAGACTGTCGCTGCAAGCAGGGTAACTTTTTAGATACCTTCACAATTGCTTGGAAATAATTTAAAAGTAATTAATATACAACCGTACTTAATTTCTGAGCAAGCTATAAAGTTTTTAAGTAGGGTGTTGATGATGATATTAAGTTTTATTAAGTTAAATTGTTTAGTACAGTTTCATAAACATTGTTTAGACAATATTATTTAGCGATAAAGACCATAATGTTGTATACCGTATCTTGTCTATAAAATATTATGGCCCATTTTCGTAATTTATAGGCCATTACGTTTGCAATCTTGTTTTGGTATTATTTTATTTGGGAAATAAAATCAATATAATATTAAATTTTAACAAAAAGCGTGAGTACCATTTTTGAGAAATTTATTTTATTCCTGTTTTAAAGGAGGTCTTAATAACCCCAAAAAAATTAATTAAAATAATAATATATACAATTTTAAATATTGCTTATAAGATTGTCCTTGTTCCATAAAAATGTGACCATCGGAGTTGGTATGGATGGGGTCAGTAAAACACACAGTGAGCCTTTAGCCCAAAAACAAATTTTTAGGCTTCAAAACGCACAATTGGAGTATTGATTTTGGTCTCAACTCAATATGAAGAACGAATATTTTCTCCATATCCTCCATACCCGTCGGGGTAGAACGTAATAACGTATAATATGTAATAACGTATAATGTAATTACTAACGTTGGTTTATTGTAATAATGGACTGGAAACAATAATACAATAACCATTTCGTTTATATGTTCGAATATTTACACGTTGATAATAATTGGTACAATAATACTGCTTCTAGTGTTGAAACTGTTTATTGCTATTAAACTCATTGTATCGTGTGTAAAACGTGATTAACTCACAACCAAGGTAGGAAAATTAGACCGATATCATCGCTGTACAATGGTTGACGATGTCATTGATTGATAGTTGGCGTCCTTGGCTGGAGTAATATTGCCTACATTACGTTTATGTGTATACACTGTAATCATCCAACTACTTGGAAGTCTCGAATTGTGGATAGTTGTGAGCGATGGTCGATGGGTGTAGTGATCTCTTATGTGGATTAACATCTGCACTATTTAATACTACTTTTATCCTCAAATACCATCCTCATAATTAGACCAGTCGGTAGTTCTAAGGCAGTGGTTCGGACTCCACGTTAAACTGTAGGTCACTTAGATATGCCATCGACTAATGGGCTATTAATTAAAAGTTCTGTCTACGGGATGTGTCAGTCTTAGTCAGTAACAAGGACTGCAAGATCGCGCCACAATCATCCTACACTCATTCCTCATTCATACTTGGCTTAAAATACCTACCTGGACAGGTCGCCATTTCAGTTAAAAGTATAAAATATAAAGTATAAAGCCCGCTGTATTGTGGCCTTGTACGTAGGGGATGACAATAATTTTGCTTTTTGAGATTAGTTTCACGATGAAGTATGCGAGATCTTTCTAATCGACCAAATAACTCACTGGGCACTGTTACTGGGTCATGTATTAGCGATAGAATGTTCCATTTCTATAGATTCTAAGGGAATCGGAAACAATGGTGAATTCTTACGTATTATTATGTAATGTTTACATTTGATTTGTTGAATTATGTTAATGAAGCAAACAAACGAATCAGTCCAAGTCAGTCAGTAGCTAACGTGTTTATATGTTACGCCCGATTATTTTTCACATTTATCATAAAATATACCTAATTTTCAACGTAATAAATAAAGTCTTACGGATGAACAATCATGGTTTAGTGATTGATTGCGTGGTACATGTATTTTGTATATACAGTAGTGCGATAGAAAGCGGGTTTACTAATCAAGTATATAAGTGTTATTTAGTAAATACTATCACTTCTTTGGGGGGATCCGAATAGACTCCGAAATCCGAAGGAACTGGAACAATTTTCGGTTGATTTAAATTTCCAAATGGTAAAGTTAGTCTCCTAATTTTTCACTGAACTGATACATAAATTAACTTCATGTTACATACACAGGTTATTTCACAACCTGTACTGGTTAGATCAAATACAGCGGAAATTTATTTATTTTAGTATCGTACAAAACGTTGGTTTGAGTATATTACAAGGACACTGTGTTTACCGCCAAATAAAAGTTAAAGATTTGGGGGTTTTCTTCTGTAAATTTGGATTTTTGACGTGAATTTTAATATATCTAAATCAAAGTAAACACATGGTGCAAAAATGAATTATGAACCTTCGTATTGAATTTAATTCGGATTGGTTTTCTGTACATTCATACGTTTAATTAAAGACCTGTAAATAAAACTTGAGTAGGCTATTATTTGTAGATAGCTTGGAATATTCATATGTTTTGTTATCTTTACGTTGTACCCCACAGAAAATCCAAAATGGGTTTTAAGCTAAATTTCAGTCTGTCTTATCTGTATAAAACTTCTGTAACGCTATTTCTGTAACGTATATTCTAAGTATTTCTGTAACGCTAAACAAGCTCTTATTGTTGACGCTTCTCCTTCTTGCTGAAACATGTGATGTATTAATGTGATTTAGCCAGTCATCCTGTTACTTATAAATATAAATATTAATTTGTTTACGTAGTTAATTTTAATCATCGTATTCAAAATATAGCTTCTATGGACACGCAGTTACACAACCGAACAAAGGGCGGGCTGACTGTTATAGTTTTAAAATGCGCATTAACGAACACCACGTTGGAACCTAAACAATCTATATTATTTTATTTATAAATTAACAGCCCATTAGTTAATTCAGAACAATAGTGCTCTAACCACGTTTTAAGGATTGCACCACACCAAAACTGAGCATTGCTTTTGGGGTGAGTCGGACTTAACCGCGGATGTAGATGAGGGTGGGTGGGCCTCGGCCTCGACCGATCGATGTGTTGCGCCGCGCCGACCTTCTCAACAGTCAACGCCAAACATGACTTGGTCACCTGTAGAATACAGCTATGTGGTCCCACGAGCACATTTGTAGAATACAGGCCGGGCCAATGGTTCCACTGACATTTGGTTCCATTTGTATGATGCCAGCTTAGTGGTTCCACTCACGGTAATTAGATCCAAGAGCCTTGTACTGGAAAATCATGACGCCATTGGTGTAAATTATGTTATATGTTGCTTTATTCAATTGTTTATGTTATTAAACAAGTACATAACTGGTGTCAAAATATTATGTTTGGCGGGAAGATAGTTAGTGACTCATACCTCTCTTTATTATATTATATACTGTATATAGGTTCCACTGACATTTAGTTTCACTTATAGGATACTAACTAGTGGTTCATTGACATTTCGAGAGTGCCGGGCCGTAGTTCCGCGGGAATTTTATTCCATTGACCAGTGGCCCTTCAATCATTTGGTCTCATTTTTTAGTAGAATGCCGACCGGAATTTGTTCCATTTTCAGTGTCTCCACTGACATATGGTCTTATTTGTAGGATGCCGGCCAGTGTCTCCACTGACATATGGTCCTATTTGTAGGATGCCTACCAAAAGTTCAACGGACATTTTGATTTGAGCCCAATGAGTGATGAGTGAATAGTTTTAGTGAATGTGAAATTAATATGGTAATATGTTTACCTAAACGATGAATAAAATCGATATTCACTTAGAAAAAGACATAAATTTAAAAAAGCGTTTTAATTATAATAAATTCATCTATACAATATAAATATAAACATCATGTCGAGAGAATTGAGATTTTTCCAAAGTTCACCGATGATGAACCAGCGCCGCTGTCAAGTGTCAAATTAATGACATTCCATTGATGGCGTGATTCGATGCATTTGTTTTGGTGCATTTGTTCGTCACCACCGGTGCGACAGCTCTCGACCTGTTGAAACTCGGTTTTGTCGCACATCAACGAGTCGATAATTTAATGCCGAGTCCAATCAGTTAACACCACTGAACATCGTCCCCTATTGTGAACGGGTCAGAGGGTAAAATATCTTCATTTCAGTGATTACGAGGTACCGGTAATACTAAACGCAGTTTAAAACCCTGCTTTCACGAAGTCCAATCTGTTGCTAGTGGCAACTCCCGCGACGCATACCGGGCGCAAAAGATATCTGTACTAGTGAGTCTAGACTCACTAACAAGGATTTGTCTGGAATGGGTGAGATTATTAAATGTTTGTTATCGATGACGATCTTCAAATCAAGAGATGCACATGCTTGACAGACCTGAGGATGGTTCCATATAGGATCCCGAACTAGTTGCCAGCAGCAACAGATTGGATTTCGAGAAAGCAGGTATTTAATCCACTTTTAGACAAATATTTTGTTAAGATTATAATCGAACTCGGAACCTGGTTGAGCATGCAGTTACTGAGAAACCCGGAAGAACGAAGTGAAATGTTATTAGTGATGTAAAATACCCGGGTATTTGAAACTCTGGGTGAATACCCAAAACCCATAACTACCCGAGTATTTTGCGTATTTATGAAATCGATTGAAATTCATTTATATTTACCCTTAAATATGTTATTGTTATCATTAAATGATTAATTAGGATAGTCTGTAACACCTTTTACAACTTGAAGCTTTACTAGTACCTTTTACTTAACGATTTAGCTTTTTTTTAAATAATACATGAAGTTTGTAAATAAACATGGGGTTTCGTGTCACATCGAGTAACATCAGTTAAATTTAACTTACTAAAAGGTCTTGTATTAAAAAATGCTGTGGCGATTTCAATTTTTATCATTTTATAAAATAACATAAACAAAATTGTTTTAATTTATATATATCCAGGAATTGTTGGGTATTTATGATGAAATAAAAACAGTTGAACTTGCCATGAATAGTTTTATCTCTATATCTCTATATATAAAATTGAATGTATGTATGTCTGTCTGTATGTCTGTATGTATGTCCTTTATGCGTTGCCAAACTACTCATCCGATCGCCATGAAATTTTAGGAAGTTGCTCTACATGTGTCCGGGAAGGTTTTAGTGAAAAAATATTTTCGAAACCCCCATAAGTTTCCATTTTATGACGTTTTAAATTTCTAATGTTAACCTTATGGAGAGTAAGTTTGTTTACAAATTGTCTACAATGAAAACATTTGATTTCTTAACTACAGCTGATTGGTTTACTTTCCATTAGCAACATGCTTTAATATCCAATGCCATCTGAATCATTCATTAATGTAAAACTATGAAGTTAAAGTGTACTGTAAAAAATGAACAGCTTTATTCACCACGTTAATAGTTTACGGTTTTGGGGGATAATGTATTTATATTTTCATTTTCTGTCTGATTAAAATCACGTGTTTATATGAAAATTAAAATGTTTATATTATTACGTTTATTATAATAATCAGCTGTTGTATGTCTTTCCTATAAAAGCCGTATTACAGTTAGGTTTGGTTTGGGTTTGGATTCGATTTGAAAATTGTGAATTAATCCACTCAGATTTATTTATTTTATAGGAATGTTATATTAATATGTCTTATCGTTTCAGTATTGTTATTCTCTATGCCGCGACCCAGAATATATAACCTTTCACAATGACCGTATTGCTATTCGACTTCAGAACATGGCCAAACTTAAAGTTAACATGTGTTTACTGTGAGGCGTTACGAAGTTCGCCGGGTCAGCTAGTACTTTATAAATGTAATTATATTTCGTAATCTACTTTAATTTTAAGACAGTTACATAGACATAAATATTAACTTAGTAATATTTTGGTTCACTCTAGCGTCTTTAAATTTTGTAAGTGGTTTGTATACCACTCGAACTCGCTGGCTTCATCGTCACGGTTGTGCTTCAGGTAGCACAAGTACACGCTTACAAGCTTTTTCAAAAAATACCCCTGACCTCCAGTTTACGCTTCAGACCACCGGATGTGTATCCCCCCCCAAGAGCGACCACGATCACTTGCAGCCCAGGGGATGTTTGTGCAAACCAACTGGCTCTCAGAATTTCTAGTGAGGATCCCTTTTCTAGAGGATCGCGTGGTTTTCGGCTGAGCGACCATTTATCGTGTTAAGAGCGTGGGAGTCAATCTTTTTTATGAATTTGTCGGCTCGGGTAGTCATCAGTCGCCAGTCACGTGACGCGTCGTCATCCTCGCGTGACTACAGTGGCGCGGCCTGGCGGAAGTGGTAACGGTCAAGGATGTTTTGCGGTTGTCACGGCAACTGGCGTGGTTCGTGCGCTTCGACAATCGTGTGTAGGCAACCGTGCACATCAGTTGATGCATCAATTTCTGAACACCGTATACACCGTATACTACTTCAGAGTAGTCACAGAACTTGACGAGTAAACTTTGAGAGCATAACGGGGGACTTATGGGATTATTTTGTGTTTTTACGCCATTTGGAGTTCTTAACGCTTTGATGGGGAACGGATCAAACCACGGTCTTGTTACTACCTAACGTCGACATGTTGTTATGAAGCACCATAAATTACCCCAATTTCAATACGGCAAATGAATCCAGATTCAATCCGGCGACCTACAGTTTTGATGGCGGATACCACAACGACTCAATGACCTAGTGTTTGGACTGTCTCTAGCGTCGAAGCTGGGTGTATGGATTTCGTCAATACTTCCTGCTATGTGTAGTGTTGGTGCCCTTCACAAATTACCACCTCAACGATTCGGTCAAGTTGTGTTCGGCTCTAGTTTTAGCACTAGTCGTCAATGATGAATACAGCTGCAAAAGAGACACATAATGACGTCATCAGTCAGAACACTAATGACGTTGATCCATCACTAATATACGGGTTTGTTTACATGCAGAATTATCCTAAAAACCTCTGCTAGTATGTTTGATTTCTACGGAGAAACTCGCATCATGTAACTAACTGACTGATGTCGAAGCAATTATATCTGGGCATGGCTACGTCACTGAGGTACTTCCAACTCGAACAACTTAATTAGCTGTGTTCCTTGGAGCTTGCAGCTTCGACTAAGAGGTACTTCAATGACCCGCTTATAAGAGTCGTCTATTTATAATTGCCATAAATAGAGTATTACCATTCAAAGTACATGAATTGATTTATAGCAAAACCACTTTACGGTAGTACAGATTTGAATCTGGTTTAAATGGAGAGCCCTACGCCTTCAAAACTAATGTTGGATCGTATTTAAATTTCCTCCTCGTCTGCTATGTGAAGTGTACATACCATTGCATCGATAACCATCACGGTTAGCTAGCTCATTATTGGTCCGGGAATGGTGGAAATGTTATCCTCATTAGAGTCAATTAAGCTTCCGTCAACCAATAAAGGTGTTATGGGTTCCTTTACTACTCGGCAATCAAGACATGTTTCAACTTAAAAAAACCTTTAAGTAATAATAACTTAAATACACACAAAACAACATCTATATAAATAAAATTAGAGTTTTGTCTGTACATTGCTCAGAATTATTAATTTGTTTGTTATTTTTACTTTTTGTGCGTTAGAGAAGCCGAAACCGGTCTTATCTAAATTTTTGTCTGTTTGTCTGTGACGCTCCAGGAGGCATTTTACGCCGTCTTCTCCGGAAAAACGGGAGAACTGATTACAATGAAACTTATTTCATATATTCTCTACATTCCAGAGAAGGTTTATAAATGCTTTAAATCGCCCGCCGCCTCTCGAAAAGCAAATAACGAGCATTTAAAAACCCAGTTTTACGCGATATTACTCGCATTTTGATTCAGTTTTCAATAAATAACCTACTGATAATAATCAGCTGTCTTTGTAGTTTGAAGATTTAATAGAAATAAAACAATCAGTTGTCAAATCAATATTAGTTAGTTTATATTGGTCATTGATTTTAAACCTATTTCAAAATCATACTACTGTATACTAAAAAGTTATTTTAATGTATAACTAATTATAATAATTGTATAAATGTTTCTAAAGTAATGCTAAATAATAAAGCTGGGTATTGATTTATTTTTAATAAATCAAATAAAATTAAATGTGTCGTAGCATTTACACAATATTTTAATCTGCTTACATATTATACATATGTTAGTCCTTTTATTTTCTCTTTAGTAGATCTGAAATAAATGGTTTACCAAATTTAGTTGTCAATTCAGCGACTGGGTTTCCTCGCAGTTTAAATGAGGAAACGGATATTACTCAAAATATTAACATTTAATTGGTAATCCAGTATGTTTCTTTAAAACCCATCATGATGGAAGGGGTGACACGATTAAAAAGTTGATGTTTTATAGAAATGTTACGACAGAACGTTGTACAATAAATAAATATACTGCGCTCATACGGATCCACTGATTCTTAAAAAAAATAATATATTTTATCTCGTTCTACACATAATTGATCTCCCTATGACGCGAAATTTCACACGAAACATAATAGTTGTAGAAATATGCTTTGATTTCAAACATCTTTTTAATGGTGCCGAACAGTAACAAATGTTTAAAGTTATGTGAAAATATTTTCGCTGACGTCAGTATTAATATGCTTTAATGGGAAGGACATTAAATTTTTGCGATGGCAGATTGGTTTGGTTACAAAAAACCTAGGGACTCAGTGAAGTACATATAACAAAATCTGAGTTTGTGCTAAAGTCACTGCGGTCGTAAACCACGTGTAATGTGTTTGTTTGAAATCTAGCGAAAACTGTGACGTTAAAAACTTGGTCGTAGTTTATTCCTCTGACAATATTGCTAACGAATAATAATTTAATGTAATTTAAACCCACTTAATTGGAGGTCGTGACGCTAAGGTTTGGCGTCCCAATAGCCAAGCTGGGGTGGGAATATAATTTTAGTTAATTGTAGCCAGGGTCTGAGGGCAGGCGCTGTCGGACTAGAATACGAATGCGATGCAGACGAGGTCGACTGTAAGGCAATATAGATAACTTTGTGCAATCAGGGGTGATACTGAAGTGATAAATGCCGATACTCACTAGGCCCGCTCGCGGCTTCGTTCGTGGAAGGAGACCAACGCTCCTAAGTTGTGGCCAAATCATTAGACTAAAGACTTTTAAGGGTTAAATTGCGAATTAGCGCAATCCCTAGGATTTTTTGGTAACCAAAAACATACACCATCGCAATATGTAACTTGTATGTTTGAGTGTTTTGTGTACGTTTTACTAATTTTGTTTTTGTTCAAATAATAATTTATATTGCTATTATAGCATATACCGAGGTACCTCTTTGTCCATTTTGAACTTCTATGGTTATTACTACTAGTTTGACCAGCCGCTGTCATTGACACAATACAAATTGACATCAATTTTATGCTGTACAGTTTATACTAAGGTATGTGTAAACAATTATTTTCTGAAGTTTTCATTCCTCTTACTGTTTATTTTGCCGTTTTATTAGGTTTTCATTGTAAAATAACCTTAACTATTTAAGTTTTAATAGACAGTTTACATTTCTTTTTCTCAATCATTGTTTGATGATTTTGCATTGAAATTCGTAAACTGTTTATTGGGGTCTGATGTGGCCTCTCACTCAGAGTGGTTAGGTCTACCACAGAATAGACAAATGAAAGTTACTAAACGATAAACAAAATCGATAAAGAGACTCAACAGTCTTTAATATCATAGTTTGGCTACCACAATTTAAATGTGATTGTAGTTTATCGCTTTTCCTTGCGTTTGTCGGTTTGTGTTTATTTATATCAATTTCCCTATAGAAATTATAACTT
This sequence comes from Nephotettix cincticeps, assembly GCA_023375725.1. Taxonomy (NCBI): domain Eukaryota; kingdom Metazoa; phylum Arthropoda; class Insecta; order Hemiptera; family Cicadellidae; genus Nephotettix; species Nephotettix cincticeps. The sequence continues at coordinate 128,163,323 of CM041791.1, read as the reverse complement.
AACCGCGTCCCTCGTGACAAGACCTACTCCCGGGACCATTTTTCCGTTTGGTGTGATCCAGCCAGTCGCCAAAACACTTTTCGTTCATACTAGACTATTATTGGAAATATTATGATGATACCTTTTATACAGCTTCACTAAGTTCAGTACTAATAATGTATATTTTGTAAAATCAAAATTGTTTGTACCTCTTAGGAGCAAACCTGCTGAATCATTCTCTATGTTATTCTTATGAGGAATACGCAAATTTAATGAACACCCTTCTAATGTCGTAATATTGTGATAGAACTTCAAAAAATCATACATTTAATAGTTTCCATTAGAGCAAATCTACGACCATTTCCTATGCTACAGTATTCGTAAGAAGTAGATCGGTACGTCTCTATTTATAATCATACTGTCATAACATTTGCTATCTAGCGTAACCTGTAATCAAGCTGAGTGTGCAGGTCTGCTCCGATGGGGATATTTTACGTTACGTTCCAAAAAGGAAAACTTAAGGCTTAACACAATGAATGGTCTCCCAAAGCAATTATCTTAGCGTCGCTCAGAATGTTGCAAATATAATCGTTGTAACATATTAGCATCTATTCATGTCGGAAGCAATTAAAAAGATTAAATTAAAACTGAATGAAACCATTGGCTTGCAGTGTGACAATTTACACGTGAAATAAATGTGGTATAAGACAAATCAATAATACCCCCTAAACATTGAGAATGTAATAAATAACAACCCAGTTATGGAGTTTGCACTTTAAAAACTGTACGAGTTAAGAAAAAATAAAATAACGATTATCGACGTGTAAAAGGCCAACTATTGCAGTTTTAAAAGTTGAGGTAAGCTAACATGTTAGACGTAACTATCCAACAACTTTCATTATTATAACCTGTTCATTTTCACTATCTATCAGAGGCTTCCTTTGTGAAGTTTCTATGGCACCGTAACTTGTTAATTTGAACTTTACCATTAGTTTGACATTATGAACTCATAATATTGCAATGGTTGAAAGTCAATGATATTCCATGACATGATTTTAGTGGAATATTTAAAGATTATAAAGCCACAAATAAAATATACAAACATGATACATGTGTTAAATATTTACCGTTCTGCAAGATAAAGTATGTATAACCTGCTTAATATTAATGTTATGTTTTATGTAGCTCTGCTGTGAGATATTTCGGTAAAACGCTGCAACCAATTATTATGTATACTAAAATTCTGCATTTAATTTTTCAATTTAGCGTATGTTTTACCATAATAGTTTATACATTTTAAATTTAAAAAGTTTAATATTTTATAATAATGAATAGTTTAACGTCATGATAGCTATGGAAACCGACCACTTAGGAGAAACCTTGAAAGAATCGTCAGTTATATTTTATTTTTTGCTTTTTAAAAGTCTATTTTTTTAAGAATCGACTCGTTTAACGAGCACAGTTCGTCAGGGGAGGAACGGCTGATGTGTTGTTTACATACCGGCTGACAAAGGAATGAAATAAACATAAAAATAAACATATGTACAAATATGTAAATAATAAAATATGTACAAATATGTAAATAACAAAATATGTACGGCGACACAACTCAGGGCTCAGATGAGCCTCGCCGCCTGGCGGGTAGCTGTATAACCGCAACGACTAGTTCAGCATTCTTCCGTGATGTTGACATATTACAAGACCGACGGCCTTGCAGAGATGATGATGCCTAAGCTTGCCACTGGATTACTGTAATTTGAACCCCTCTCCGTGTAATTGTGCAAGTGGCAAAACGAGAATTCGCCGCGAGCAACGTTATTTGTGCATAATGCTTGTGTGAACTGTGATCCTACGAGTTGCAGATCTGAATTCTAAGATTTAAGTGTCTGCTTCATTGTTATGTTATAATCTTCGTACCGAGTATTTAATTTATTTTGTTGCTAAATGTAAAACTTATTCGAACATGTTTCTAAAGCACCCCTTTACGTGTAAGGAAATTATTGATCTCATAAGTTTCAGTTTAATACTATGTCAAGTGAAAAAGCGGCTTGATTTCATTTTTACTTTCTCCTTCTTATACATAGTATATGGAGAAAATATTGTTTTCGTCAAAATTTTTGAATTTGAGTTCAGAGTGGATATATCCGTTTTGGGGTCCCCTGAATCCAAAAAGTGGGTTTCGACGTGATGTTTGTCCGAAACCCACTTTGCACTTTGTCTGAAGTCTGTCCGTCCGGGTGTGTGTCTGTTTTCGCGCGTGTGTGTGGATGTGTACAGAGCCACAGCCAACCCCGTTGGTCCGATTTAGATGAAATTGAGCATATATGTAAATTCACCATATCTCCAGGTGTTTTTCATTTTTTTATTTTTAAGGGTAGTTCACCCCTACAAACCCAAGAAAACATGAAAAATCCAAATTTCACAAAAACGTCTCGAACGATTTTGATTAAAATAAATTTGATAGTTTATAATGCATAGAGTACTAAATAATATGACACCACCCGCATGTCTGTAAAAATTACGGTTCAAAAGTTATGAGCTTTTAAATGTCGAAAAACCATTTTTTTTAATTGTCAGGGGGAAAATTTTAAGGTAATGTATAATTTGCTTATCACCATTGAAACTAGCTTAAAACTAAATAAATTAGTATTCTGAATTATTTGTAGACTAACGGTTCCAGAGAAAAGTTAATTTCACTGTACATAATAAACGCAGTAAGTTGTCTAAGAGTGGCCAATATTATTCTTATGGAGAATATTAAAAAATCAATTTCTTCCTTATTTTCCAACAGTTTTCCATGAAACTATTAAGCGTAAGGTAAAATCACCCAACAAACCGCACTCAAAAATGCTTGGTATTACCGTAGGGAGGGGTGTTCCCCCACAAATTCTAACAACTAATTTAACTTTGTTTCTTTTATTGTTATTTTCATAAATTGGATGATTTTTAAAACAATAAATTGTTAAATCATATGTAGACAAACTTTAAATAATATTGTTCTATTACAGATTGCCGTTTTTAATTATTTTGAAGGGAGAAATTATGTGACAGTCCACTGATAACGCTTATTTATTTATAGTTTTTCTTACCTCCTTTCGTATTTACAATGATGTGAAACACCTCAAAACAAGCATTGCCTAATTAGGCCCTATTTATTTCCAACCAACGTTATTTTTCAGGGTTTTTTATTAAACAAGGGCTTTTATATTTTATTTTTAAATTGAATTCCAATCTTGTAATCATTGTACTGAGTGGAAATAAACAATTTCTATTCCAACAGAGTATCATTTAACAGAGTATCACATTTTCCAACATTCCTAAAAGCAAGTACAAAAGGATCTACCGAAAACATCAGGTACAAAAAGCTACCGGAACGGCAGCTCAGGGAAACGCTCTGGCCCAGCAAAATTAGAAGTTCGGTGGATCACAACCGGTGACCGGGGTCTCCTGTCAGATCATGAGAGCTCACTCTAGAGAGGCTCTAGCAGGCCTGTGTGTGACTCAGGCAGCCCGTGCTGATCGTTGGGATTTATTTCAAAAAATTAAATCTCTTTCTTAAATATTATCGACTGATGTTTAGTGTTATAACATTCCACTTATATAGAATTCATATTAATTGATGTATTTAAGAGTCTGCATCAGTGATAGGCATCTTGAATTTTAGTAATAAGGGCAATGTGTTCAATATGTTAAAAAAATTTAACTTAATATAAAAGTAAAACAAACAAACAAAATATTCAAAAACAAAATATTCCTGGATTTTTGTTTTTATATCAAGTTTTTTGACAATTTTTGAACATATTGAAAAGGTCATGCCCTTGAGCCTCATCTCATTAATGTACTTCCAAAGTTTTACATCGATACTTTGATAATTAACGCCACTACAGACGCCAAAGTGAAGGTATGTTTCGCCAGAATTTAACATTGCTCTTACGGGACTAAAATCCAAGATGGCTACCACTGATGCAGACTCTTAAGATGTAAAATGTCGCAATATTTAGCCAAAAAGCCTAGGAGTGTTTTCCATTTGTCATGTATTTAAGATATGCATACAACATTTCTGTTTTTTAACAACGTGTAAGTATAATAAGGAAATTTCCATTCATAAAGCTTATTTCTGTTATAGACGGCGGAGTATTACGTCTGTCCGAATGACAACGACAAGACCTACAACGATGACAAACACACGGATGGTGAGTTTTATTTTTTTCCTACATTTATAGTCGATTGCACCCTCTCTCGATTAGGTTTAGGTTCGCTGGCTAAATATAAAACATATTCTAACTATTATTACCTTACCGAAATGATGGCATATCCATGTATTTTAAACCAAATTATGTTTTAAAGAATGTTAGTTTTCGTGTGGACGTGAAACATTAAAACATATGAACATTTGAGACGGACTACCATCTTATACCGGGTACCTTTAATCAATTTTACAACCCAGGGTAAATCACACTCTGGCACGCACACACACACACATACAAACGCGCGCGCGCGCGTAGTGAATAAATAAATATAAAATAAATATTCGTTAATAATAGACAATATCAACCTTTTATACATTTTAGATAGCGAAAAGATATTATAAAAATATGTTTTACTGTAACTAATATCTAAATTACATTAATAGATGTTTTACGCCATTGAATGAGGCATTGCCAAAGTTTAAATAATAATTTTAATTTTTACACTATGTACACAAAAAATAGATAAGAAAACTAAAATATATAACAAGCAAAAACGTTTGTGTGTACATAAACTATTATGTAACCTCCGAGAATTCCTTTTTTTAGCGTGAATAATCTTTTAACATACATAGCAGTCACACCTCCAGACAAGTGAAATAATTTTAGACAACAAGACGTTAAAGATATCTGACAAGATAAAATAGTGAACTATAAAAAATAGTGAATGTAAAAAACGAAGGAAAAAATTAAATGAACTTAAAAATCTTTTGGTTTAGAAACATTTAAATAATTTAGATTCTTTTGTAGTATACAAGATTATTTTTTATTTAAAATATCAATATTATTTGTATGTTTTATTGCAGATATTTCACCAGCCTTACCTTTGATCTGTTCTCTTAGTATTTACTACCGTTACCCGTCACCCGTTGCTGCGATGTACAAAAGAGATTAACTAGGTCTAGGTTCGCTGACAAATATGAAACATAATGTAATTAGTATTACCTTTCAGAAATGGTGGCCTAATCAGGTATTTTTAGCCAAATTATAAGAACCGTGTGTATTCATGTGAAACAGTAAAACATATATGAAAAGCTGAGGCAGATTATACCATCTTACACTGGGTATATTTGATCAGTTTACTTCCTGGTAAATACACACACTCGCACGTACACAATTATATACCTACACAAAAAAGTTAGATATTCGCTAATAATACACAATATCAACATTTTATACATTTTAAGATATCGAAAGGAAAATACACAACTGATTATTTTAATAAACGTAATATGTTTAAACATTGTAATCATTGTTTATTTGGTCGACGTATAAACATGTGATTTTTAATTATAACACAATAGTCCCTAAAAACTGTAAAATATTATATACTGTAAAAAAATAAAATATGTAATATAAACTTTTCATTTTGTTCAGTGCATATTTACTTTACAGTTTTACATTAATAAATGATTCAGTCGGCATTGGATAGTAAAGCATATTTCTAATTGCTTACATTTGAACAAATAACAATTTAAAGAAAATTGTTAAGTTATTTAATCAAAGCTGTTAATTTTGTAAACTAAATTTTCAAAACCTGACTCTGCACCTCTGGGTTGAAGCCCTTTTGACTGATTTGCACCAAACTTCACAGAAACCATCCTCAAATCATGTTCAATAATGCCTGAAATTTTCAATACAATCTTTCGAGCGGTTCTGGTGTATCGGCAACATACAAACAAATATACTTGCTTATTTTTTATATATTAAGATAAAGAAGCTGCAATGCACTTTTTTCAGATAACTCGCCAAGTTAATATATATTTATGGGTAATGCTGTGAATATCTCTTACCAAATCTCAAGGGGTGGGGAGAGTTCGATGGCCAGAAAGCATCGGAATGCAAATGGATAGCGATGTGGGAAGATGAAGAAGCGGTGGGTGTCTCTGGCAGAGGGTGGCGCGATGGGTAAATATGTGGGGAAGTGTGCAGACTTTAGGGAATAACTGGTTGTATATGTAATGATAACATGTTTGGGATAATGGAATGATAATTCTTCCTCACTGTTGCTGGATGAGCTAGCACGGATCAACTATTTGTCATTTGTATATGTTACACTTGACGTAGATATTGTGTATCCCAGTTTCGAAAATTCGAGGCGAACCGAGCGGCAACTGACATCAACAGCGGTGAAAACACAACAAATACTGTTAGAAAAGACTTTCGCTTGAGATTAATAGTGGGTGTCTTGCTAGTCTAGTGGTTAGCGTCTTGGACTTCGATACAAGAGGTCTCGGATTAAAATCCCGGGATGCCCATTTGGCTTTGGACCGTTTTCCCAAAAAATCGTTTGTTTACAATTTATCTCTGACAATTACAAAATGCATCTGGCGTAGACAGAACAAAAAAAATGGTTGAGTCGAGGTTAAACTTCGGTATAAAACCCTAGAGAGTACAGTAAAGTTATGAGTTGAGTTTCTAGTTGAAAAGAGAAAGATACTGCATATGATTTCACATTATGAACAAACTGTGAATGATGTTTGGAGTAGGAAGGGACGCTACTGTAGGGTTGTTTAGAGGAGTAAATCAGATTTATCTGATATCAATATCTCGTCACAATTCCTGACCAATGGCATGCGCCCTGTATAGGCCGAATCAGCTGTGATTGTGTGTGTAAATGTGAATTTGTGTTTGTGAGTCTTGAAATATATTTCTAACGAAGAAATACTCTACAGACTAGCTCTATAGCAGACTAAAATTAATTGAATTTAGGAAAAGTTGAAGAATAATTGCTCTAATTATAAATACTGAACATATATATCTTTTGAAATTCACGCCTGATACAATTTATGACACTTCGTAGTTTTGTGCATTTGATTAAATAATTTGTAATAATTTTATATTTAAAATGCTCATTAATAAGTTAGATTTACTCAACCATTAGTAAATTTACACTTGATTGTCAAAAAGAATTTCAATCATTGTCACTTGAGAATAAAAATTTAATGCAGTAGGATATTATTTATTTTTAAAATCAATTGTGTAAATGAAAAGTAATATTTAGAAGTACAGTAAAACCTCGTTAATCCGGACTAATTGGGGCTCCAAGTCGTCCGGATTAACGAAAGTCCGGATTAAAACAAATAATCCAGACAGTGATTTTTGGGTACCCCTTGTATATAATGAAACACCTTTTGCAGATAAACTTAAATAGTATGTATATTCTGAATATAAAAATACATATTGTACAAACAGTAGTTACATTTGAACAAAAATATACACTAGGTATTTACGTCCATACAAAAAATTAGTCAACGAAAAAAGACAAAATTACTTTGAACATGAGGGTTGAGGTTCGTCCTCAAGTGACTGAACTGGTTTGAAGAAGGAGTTGAACTTTATTTGCCTTTCTTTAGTGTTAATTTCACAATTAAACAACACAACTAAAACGTGCAGTGCAATTGACCTCTGTGGAGCAACTGACGGCCTGATACGAGCAGGAGAAACACAATCGTGTGACTGAGCTACTATTGGCTGACAGTAACCATGGTAACGGCACGTACGCCTTGCGCTGTAAGCGCCCGCACTCGGCATACGCACACAAACATCGCCGGGCCCGAGCGCAGTCGTACAGCGACGATCGTATGCTACTAATCAGCGTTCTGCGAATTAAAACTGCGATCCAATGGCTGTCCGGATTAAGCGAAGTCCGTATTAATGGGGTCCGGATTAACGAGGTTTTACTGTAATTTAGCATGATAGTTGATTACCGTACTCCTTTCTGATGAGTCACTTTAATACATCACAGGTTAGTCTAAGTTAAATAAATGTGTCTAATATTCGCCTTACCTGGGGTTTCAGAGCTCCTATATTACATCAGTAGGGTGTAGTTCAGTTTAAAGTACACAAATCTCTTACAAAAGGCATAGAATACCAACCTATGGAGGAGACGGAACGAAAATGCCTTGTTTAGCGTTATAGAAAGGCAGACAGGAATTAAGATAAGGCCATTTATTGACCCAATTATCGACCATTATAAGATTTTTAACTATTTACTGGATGGAAAGCAAATTTAACATCGAATTGCTCTCATCATGCACCGTGCTAGCTCATCCAGCAAGAGTGAGGAAGTAGTGTATTATAATCCCATTATCCCAAGTATTTTATCATTCCAAAAACAGCGAGACAGGTACTTGTATAATACGAAAGCTTAAGTCTTTTGTTAGTACTGAAGTTCTAATGGCTATTTACTATGTATGCATATACCGATTCACATTTATCCTATGTCACAATATAATAGTTAATAGGCAAATAATAGTTATTCTAAGTTGTTGTCCAGTGTCCCAAAAAAGGCAAATAGACTTACATCTAATGCTCCTCCTAAAAGCCATTGCAGGGACCATACCATTTTGTGTTTATATATTCCAATGTCTCATTTATGTCAACAAACTCAGAAGGGTTTTAAGTATACATCTGTTAAATTTTATAGCATATTGCCTCTCTCGGCAACTATACTCCTAGTTTTTCAGTTAAAAAACTGACGATGTCTATACAAACATTATTTTTGTACTGTGTTGAGATTTGGACAAGTAAAGATTTGATTTGATTTATTATATACTAGCCAAAATACCCATTCTTCGCACGGGTAAAAAGGCTGAGAGGTGTAGGCTCTACTGATACATTTAAGGTATTGTTAATTAATTCTTCATTGTTTACAAAATGACAAAACAGGAGTGTCTACAACATGACAAAGTAACATCTGTCAAATATTGGGAGAGGATAAGGATTAACGTAATAGAGACAGTCGTCGAAAAAAATTAAAATTTACCATTCCACTATTTCAAATAATTCACTAATTTCGATCCAGCAGTTTATCTGAAAAATCAACTTTATTTCTTCTTCACGAACTGTCAAAATATAGTGCAAACGGATGTTGTCATTAGAAAATGTAAACATTGAAACCTAGGACGGTCACGGCAGCTCTTTCTTCTTCTTCTTCCCGGACTGTCAAATTTTAGTGTTCACAGCTGTTGACATTCAAGTAATTTTATGTTTTCATTCTTTGAAAATCTAAACATTGAAATTTAGGTCGTTCATGGGGCGTAGCCCGAGGGGATTTTAAGTGAACTAATATGACTATGTGTTGCATGAGTTTGATCTACCTTTCTGTAAAATTTCAACCCGGTCGGTTCAGTATTTTTCGCATTTACTTGCCACAACAAACCCACAAACATATGGACACCACCTCTTCTTTATAATATTATAGATAATTAATTGTTTTTACTTTCTCCCCTTATACATAGTATATGGAGAAAGTATTGTTTTAAAATTTTCGAATTTGAGTTGAGGGTGGATATATCCGTTTTAGGGTCCCCTGAATCCAAAAAAGTGGGTTTTGGCGTGATGTCTGTCCGTCCGTGTGTGTGTGTGTGTGTGTGTGTGTGTGTGTGTGTGTGTCTGGATGTGTACAGTGCCACAGCCTACCCCGTTGGTCCGTTTTAGATGAAATTTGGTATGTGTATGTAAAGTCACTGTATCTCCAGGCGTTTTTTTCATTTTTAGAATTTTTGATTTTTAAGGGTAGTTTACCCCTAAAAACCCTTAAAAAACGTGAAAAATCCAATTTTCTCAAAAACGGCTCTAACGATTTTGATTAAAATTTGATAGTTTATAGTGCACAGAGTAATAAATAGTTTGACACCACCCGCATGTCTGTAAAAATGACGGTTAAAAAGTTATGGGCTTTTAAATGTCGAAAAAATCAAATTTTTAAATTTTCAGCGAAAACAATAGAAGTAAAGTATAACTTGACTGGTACCATTGAAACCAGAAAAGTTAAATTTACTGTCCACGATAAACGCAGTACGTTGTCTGAAAGCGCCCAATGTTATTCTTATGGAGAATATAAAAAAATCAATTTCTTCCTTACTTTCCAACCGTTTTCCATGAAACTTGGTATGAAGAGTAAGGTCAAATCACTGAAACAAATCCAGCTCAAAAAAGCTTCGTATTACTACCTGGGGGGGGGGCTTTCCCCCAATACAAGTTGAACAATAAATTATTAAATGATATTTAGAATAACTTTGTAGAACATGATATTTTTATTGCAGATTGTCTTTTTTAAATTTACTTAAGGGAGAAAGTATGTGTCAGTCCACTGGTACCGTTTATTTCTAATAAAAACCCCCTATGTTAATAATGAATTAGGACGAGTGTGTTGGCTGCTGTGGAGTTGAACCTCGTCGCCTGATAGTCATCAATCAAAGACCCAGTTGAGTGTGGAGCGGCCCTGACCCGACAATCACCAGTTACATGTTTTGTTTGTTAACATCCACATTGTGAATCTAGTGTCATCGACATCGATACGCTCCGTATACGAGCAATGTTTACATACCAATGTTTGACCCGAGTGTTCTACGCAATTTTAAATGAGAAATCTATACTTTTTACTTCTTCGCATACATAGTATGTGGAGAGAGTATTGTATTCGTAAACTTTTTTGAATTTAAATTTTCATTTTATATTGCCAATTTGTGATCCCCTGAACCCCAAGTGGGTTTCGAAGTAAATTCTGTAATGTCTATGGATGTCTATGGATGGGTTCTATGGATGTCTACGGCAGAGCCTCAGCCTACATCTTTGGTCCGATTTAAGTAGAATTCTCTGTGCAGATACATAGCCACTACATCTCTAGATCTGTTTTTTACACACTAATAACAAAAACAAAACAGATATCGTTCAATTTGCAATACTATACGATTACACGCGGTTGTAAGCCCTTTATAATGTAAAAACATTTTTGTATTTGCGTACCTGTGGGAGAAAGGTTACATCATGGATGCGTCTAAAGGGAATGTTTTCCGTTATCAGTATCTAAACAGCTGTTCTTATAACTTAACTATGACGTCACTAACCATATGACGTCACCAACCAAATTATGTCATTGTTTCAAAATTTTAACGCGCAAATTGGCAACACACCCCCCAGAGCTAAGACATGTCCACGTCAATAAAGGGAAACAATAAATTGTTAAATGTCAACGATAGTATCAATGATAAAATTACGTGAACTGATGTAATTGGAAGAGAATGTTGACACTGAAATGGGCTGATTGTACCTCGTGTCTTTGGAATTAAGGAAAACTATATGGCGTAATGTACCGTTGCTTTTCATTTCAACGACATTGTATAGCTATAATATAAAAATTTAATTAATTACTCCAGCAGCCGTGCTAGCGTGAAATCAGGTCTTGAAAAACCAAGACGGTACAGATATATAGGCCTACGCTCATTAATTTGTGTGAATACAAATCGTAAATATAGGGTACTTCTGGGATATGTTTGTGAACAGACTGTTCCATATTCTGTGACACGGCAACTGTGAAAGTTGAGTTTGAATTTGGTGAAAAATATGGCATGTTTTTTCATAAGTGAAACATGTAATTGTACCAACATTAGCAAATACCAGTGGTCGACAGAAGCAATGCAGCGGTCAGCGGATGTAAAGAACCTGGCTTGACCAAGTTTTGAGAACAAGTTGCCAAGGCCAACGCAGGGAGAGTGTAGACGTAGAACTGGTTGTGGCGACTCACGCACCTGCCAGAATACGCATTTATCGCTCTAACCTTCAAAACCCCAAACATTTTTTTATCTATTGTTGATTTGTACGAAATTTTGTAATCAAAATTGTTTTGTTACATTTTAGTTATTGGGTATTTTTCAATATATCAAATGGTTTAGAACCTACGAGGACTTGAAGTTTTGAGGTTTTTACTTGATCCAGCAGCTCACATTTTAATATCGTGATTTGGCAACTGATGATGAAAACGTCCTGTCTTCATACCTCCTAAACTATTAGAGATATTAAAAACACTCAATTACAAACATGTTTTATTTTAGAGAGGAGAATCCAAAAATAAAGCAAAATACAGGGAATTCCATAAGACATTTTTAAGTTAGCCGTCATTTTGGAAAGTGGTAGCTATATTTAACAAATCTGAAACTGTATTCCTGATTGAAACTTAAAATTATAAGTTACAAATTTTAAGTGTGGTTTTAAGTCGTGTAATTAAAAAGTTGGCTATTGAATCGCTTAAAAAAGCTCACCCGGTATATTGTTTGCAATGTAACCTATGAATTATTTACCATCAATACTTCTTTCATTAATAAACATATGATGTATTCATAAAACTGAACACCTTTAAATCCAATACTATAATACGAACAAGGTTTGTATATATATTTGCACACGGATCTCGGAAACGGCTCTAAGGAATTTCTTTAAATTTTGTAAATAACTAATTTCAGAGTAGAAAATAAGTTGTAGATAGGTCTAATGTCCAGGAAAATTCTGGTTTTCGTGTAATATTAAGTTTAAAATCTAAAAATTTAACATTACGCTTATGAAGAATTAAATGTAAACAATACAAACCAAAACATCTGTTTATAACCGTTTGACAGTTCTTGATTCAAGATGGTGGGGAACAATATGTGGATAGAGGTTTTTCATAAATATTTATTTTATGTATGTAATAAATGCAAAATTATCAGGTTAGTAAACAATTTGTAAAAACGTAAGGGTAACATAACTGCACGAAAAAAAGCAGAAAAAAGTATTTATTTTTTTAAAGTAAAATGTTTTGATAGAAAACGTATTCATTGTATTGCTTGAAGCTAATGTTGGAGTAACATTTTATGTTTGGTGTTTCTTTGGGTAGCCTTAAAACTCTTCATTTACCATGTCATTATTAGTTGCCTAGCTTGCTTATGCATTGCAGCTCTCATCAAATGACAACATAATAGTGTAGTCTGGGACAGAAAGTCTCACACGATCACAGTTTGCAGTATTATGTATTATTTCGACGTGAGTTTAAATGATCAATGATCAATGTAAACAAAATAATATTGATCTCAATTTGACAGCTGTTTGTTTTTCATTCTATTAAATCACTTATACATCACATATTGTCAAAAACAATTATTAATACATAAAAGATTTAGTGTTAAAACTACAGACAGCTGATAATTACCAGTAGGTGATCCATTAAAAACTGAAAGCAAAATGCAACTAATATAAAACTAAACTAAAAAGTGGATTGTTAAATGCTCGTTATTTGCTTTTCATGGGGTGGCGGACGATTTCAAGCATTGAAAACCCTTCTCTAGAATGTAAAGTTTCATCGTTATCAGTACTCCCGTTTTATCGTAGAAGACGGCGTAAAATGCCTCCTGGAGCGTCACAGACAAACAGACAGACACAAATTGAGCTAAGACTTGTTTTGGCTTCACTAAAGCACGAAACGTAAAAATACCCCCGTCGCAGCAGACCTGCGTACTCAGCGAATTTCCAAATCAACAATATAATAATATTTGACAAGTTTTATAAAAATCTGTCCATAAACATGAGAATTATTTGCCTATTCTCCATAAGATTAACATGGGAAAGAGTGTGCAGGTTTGCTGCTGTGAGCTACACTGAATGTAGGGATTTCTACCATAAACAATTTTTATTTTTAACATTTACACCAACTTTCATCAACATCTGTCCATAAATAAAGGAGTTTGCCTATTCCCTATATGATTAACATGGGAAAAGAGTATGCAGGTTTGCTGCCATGATAAACACATAAACTATGATTTTTAAGCATAAATGGATAGATCTCAACCACATGAAGCTAAATATCAAGTTTTATCCAAAAATATTGATTAATATGGGAAATATTAATTTTTCCCTATCCTCCATAAGATTAACATTGGAGCCCCACAATACAACATACTGTGTTTAGATTTTTTAATATCTCGGTAACCGTTAGAGATAGAGAAAAACTTTAAGGAACTTAATTGTGTAGTTTTCTAAGCTGATTCCAATGGTGAAATATAAAATTAAAATTTTTTAAAAACTACATGTGAAAAACGCAAAAAACCCCATTTTGGGGTACAAAACCCCCCCAAACTACCTGTTCCTATTGACCGATATGTCTGGTTTACGAACTCGTCCGAGCATTTGTAGGAATACACGTCTCTACCAAATTTGGTCTCGATCGGACCATTTTTACGAGAGTTATCGTGCTAACAGACACACATATATATATATATATATATAAATTTTAACGACTATTGTTTTTGGACTCTGGGCACCTAAAGAGGAAAAAATAACATGGTCCCGGGCTTAAGTCTCACCATGAGACCTACGGTAATAGCTTCTTCCCTATGGGAAATTCGCTAATAAATAAAAAAATAATAACTATAAGCAACGTACAGACAAAACTCTTATTTTATTTATATCGATTCTAAACCTTTATTGTGAGTTTGTCAACATGAGCTGTAAAGAGTTCAGTTTTACTAATTCTAAGCAATAATTTGTAAAATTACCAAATAAAATGTGTATAACACTAAACTGATAGTTTATAGAAAATTTTATGAATTCAGAGTTTTTTAAGTACTTCAAGTTATTATTAATATCCTGTTCTTAATAATTGTGTACTTGCAAACATTGATTATTTTTAAATAAAGAAATGCTATAGCAGTATAATACGCTCAACCTTGACTAAGCTAATTGCTGTAAAATGTAAACTAGGATCCTAAAATTGGGATAATGAAGACAAAAGTTTAATTATACATTTAAACAACAGGTAATCTTTTAATTTAATGTATTATTATATTTTTTACAATTCTGTAATTGAGTCAAAGTAAGTTTTCAACTGTATCAATGAAATATTTTATTTTTGTGTGATTTGATTTGAGGATAATTTATAGCAAAGTGTTTCCCTATGTGAGCTCACATCAGTTTGCAATTATCTAGTTAACCTGCACACTGCGTTTAGATTGATCGATGCATAGATTATGCAAAATTAAATCCTTTCAGTTATTAAGTCGAAATTCGAATCATCAGATCACTTCATGTAAAAGTGAGATTTATTCGAAGGAATTTTTCTCATTTTCTGTGTGAATATTTATGTTTTCACTAAATACTAACAGTAGTGAGAATTTAAAATTTAAATTTATTGCAAGTATTTTAACACATTTTGATATGATTTCATATTACAGAAGTTTCTCACTGTAGTGGAATGATATGATCTCGTATAAACAATATCTTTGGTTTTAATATATAACAGATAATACTAATAAAGAATAGTGAATATATTATTATATTACTGTTAAATTAGTCAATTATTTCAATTTTTATTTACTGTGTGTACAGGACGAAATATTCCTGTGACTTATATTATGGTCCAAATGCCTGAAGAATTGTTTTAAAGATAAAAGTTTGTTTTTATTGAAAAGTGAATGAACTGGTCAACTGATACAAGTCTAGCAACTGCAATGAGTTCTACTAATATTGATTTTTTATATGAAAAGTAATCTTGTTTAAAATACAGTATTTCTAAATTCTACAAAGTTTTTAAGTTAATTTTATTTTGTGGGTTTTTTGAGGGGGTTTAAATGTTTACATCATGCCAGAGGCTACTGGGAAATGGTGACTACTTTTGGTGTTTTATTATTAATAATTTATTTATTTTAGCTAGATCCGATAATCTATCTCATTCATCTAAAGCTCAATAAGATTGTTAAGTCCAACAAGCTTATTGAGTGCAATAAGCTTGTTGGACTCATTCAACGTGTTTTGTATTTCAAAACAATGTTCCTGGAGACAGGAAAATTTCTTTCATTTTCACTAATTTCTAAATCGAGATAAAAATATTATTCATCCCAACTAAAAAGGACTGGTAAAAGTTTACCTCATTAAAACATTTTTAGAATTATAATTATGTTTATCATAATTTTTTGTTAATTATATTTTTGCTTATTTTAATACATTTTGGGTACTAATACTGACCTAGTAAACTTTGACCAGTTCTTGTTACCACCAAACGTCAACCAGCTGTAAAAAGCATCATTATATTATGACAAAATGGCAACTGGTTCCAGATTCGATCCAGCGACCTTCAGTTTTAAAGACGGGTAGTATAACCACTAACCCAGTTAACTTTGATTGAATGGCAGATAAATACGAGGTAAAATTATAATAAGCCAACAATAATAACATTAAAAAATAATAATCATGAGTTTTAATACCCCCATCACAGCAGACCTGCGTACTCAGTAAATTTCCAAATCAATAATAATATACACTACACTGACATGGTCAAATCTCGGACACCGTTTTATAGTTTTAGGGCCGTAGTTAATTTGTAGGTTAATAAATTTTACAATCAAATTTATCGTGTTTCATTTGTTATATTCCTATGATGTTTTGTCATTTCATTTGTCATATTTAAAAAAAATAAAATAAAGTTTCCGGTTTTACCCTGTAAAACGTTGTAACTCCGGACACCAAGTTAAATAACAATTTTTATCGCTATCCCACGTATACTGTCCAAATCTGGACACAAATAATGCATCGTCTGTTTGTTACTCCACTACCTATAATTTTCCAAAGTTCATTTTCATCTGCTGGCATTGGTAGGGTGGGGAGGGGGGAACCAAGAGTAATAAGGACTCACTGAACAGACGAAGAATAAACTATATTTAATATCAAAATCGTTGGATTGTTACGATAATTAGGAACTAAAAATTAGGAATTAGGAACTCAATGACGTATATCAGGCGCGTAACGGTATCAACCTACAAGATAAAATTCCCCGCTCTCAGTGTCCGGAATTGAACTGGTTTTACTTTATAGCGAAGATTTTTTTCGGATTGCTTAATACCTACAAAACAGTCATATTCTTGATCGCAATATAATTATCTTTCGTATTGTATGACTTATAATATATTGGTGCTCATATTTTAAATGTCTTTGACCTTAGTCGGACAAGGATTTATTTTTCGCCAAGAGTGAGCAGTTGGTAAACTTGTAACTGACGACAAAACAAATGCAAGAATCATTTCAATTCCCACACAGCTGTTTACGTCATGCTTTGGTGATTTTATTTATGCAATAAACACTAAACAGGTATTTTATCTTGCCAGGCGAGTTTGTAAGATCTAATTTAATAAAAGTCTGCACGAGTGTCCGAGATCAGACCGAAACGTAGTTTTTATTGAAACGTGAAACAGTGCTCCGTGTACATTAGAATAATTGTAGTGTGTATACTATTATAAACAGTTGTTTCCCATGTAGTATTTCATAGATACTAAACTAAATTAACAATTTTCTTTTTTGCTGTTGTAAAGTTTCTAAAATTATTCGCATAAAAGATAGTTTGGTTTGTTTATCAGAGCATGTTCCCGGATGAACCTATTGGCGAGATAATGGAATGCAACTCTCATATCCATGAGTGCTTTGAACAAAAGTATTCCGAGTCTGAAAGAAATTCAACTCAGGTGTGTTTCAGTAGGATGGCTTTAAAATTTCGTCATTGTTAAATCACGCTGTCGATGTAATGTACCCACTGCATCTGTAGTTCATTTCAGTTATTTTGCTGTAAAATTATTGAACTGAATGATTCACTGCTTTAGGAAATAATGATTTTAGCTATAATAAAATGTGATTAAGAATGAAACTGAAGAGAACAGTATTTCCAATAAAGTAGAATTTATATGTTGAGTTTTTTTGGATCATATTAATCATAAAATGTTATAGAAATTACACAGATATTTGTACAATCAATTCATTAAACATATTTACTAATAGCATAGTATTTGATCAAAGATGACATTGTTATTTATATGTTCATTAAATTGTAATTTAACAATGGTTTTGTGATGTGGCTTTGCACCCAATTAATTACATGTACCTAACAGTTTTGTTGTTGCCCCTGAATCATTTTGCTAAAACATGGTATTAATTAATTATCATCTCCGGTTAATTTCTGTAGTATATATTTTTGGAGCCAGGTTTTGGTTTCTGACCATACATGAGTGAAATTTCAAACAACGAAATCTGGTTGGGGAAAAAATATAAAATAAAAAAATAGGAAGTATGTATGTATGTTCCCTATAGACTCCGGAAACCGCTCGTTAGATAGTAATGAATTTAAAAAAAATATATAAATATAAATTGTCTTTTGTTCAAATGTAAAAATAATTAGCAATACGCTTTACTATCCAATGCCATCTGAATCATTTATTGATAAAAAACTATAAAGTTAATATGCACAGAACAAAATGAAAAGTTTTATTCACCACGTTAATATTTGACAGTTTTTAGGGATTTTTTGTATTAAAATTAAAAAACATATGTTTATATGTTGGCCAAATAAACAATGATTACAATGTATAAACATATTACGTTTATTATAATAATCAGTTGTTGTATATTTTCCTTTCGCTATCTTAAATGTATAAGAGGTTAATATTGTGTATTATTAGCGAATATTTAATTTTTTTGTGTATGTGAGTGTGTACATGCGAGTGCGCGTATTTATCAGGATTTAAACTGATCAAATATACCCAGTGTAAGATGGTATGATCTGCCTCAACTTTTCGTATATGTTTTACGGCCAATCTTAAAGGTAACACATATTTACTGTAGGGAATTATGAAGTTCGCCGGGTCAACTAGTGTTTCATATTTGTCAGCGAACCTAGACCTAATTTAATCTAAATTAATCTGTTTCGTACATCGCAGCAACGTGTGACGAGTATTTGCTAGTAAGTACTAAGAGAATAGATCAAAGTTAAGGCTGGTGAAAGGATAACAGAATAAGTCTAACATCTGCAATAAAATATATAAATAATATTGATATTTTAAATAAAAATTAATCTTGTACTACCAGAATAGAATCGAAATTATTTAGAATATTTCTAAACTATACAGAGTTTTTTAAGTTCATTTAATATTTTTTTGCGTTAGTTACTATTTTTATAGTTCACTATTTTAACTTGTCAGATATTGAGATATTTTTAGCTTCTTGCTGTCTAAAATTATTCCACTTGTCTGGAGGTGGTGTAACTGCAATGTATATTAAAATATTATTCACGCCCAAGAAAACAAATTCTTGGAGGTTACATAACATTATATGTACACACAAAACCGTTTTTGCTGGTTACATATTTTTGTTTTTCTTATTAATTTTTTGTGTACATGGTGTAAAAAGTAAAGTTATTATTTTAACTTTGGCAATGGCTTATTCGTTTACGTAAACAATCTATTAATGTTATTTAGATATTAGTCACTGTAAAACATAAGGAGTTTCATCAACTCCAAAAACCTTGTGTAGTTTAAAAATACAAGACACTTTGGAAAAGGTCCAATAAGCTAGAAGTAAATTATTTCTTAATTCCAGTGTCTGTTGTCCATCAACAACCGCTGTGATAAAACTTTTAAATACTAAAAAGCTCGATTTCATTACATCAATGTGGGTGAACTACGTCCAATTCCCCAAAGACGGTTTTTTCCCTCCCTCAGCCCCCCCTCAGTATCCCCCCCGTACTCTGAGGGCAGCATTAAGCTGTTGCGGTTCAGGCCAGAGAGCCACTCATGTCGACTCCCTGCATGCTCGACATTTTTAATGACTGGTTACAGAGAAATAATTAGAGCGAATGATGAGTATCTCACGTAATTGGTGAGCCCGCTACAGAGCGCCAAACTTTCTCTCACTATTTGCTCTTATTTATAAATCACAGCTTTTTATTATTTAAAGTCAACATCTAATTTTTAAATATCCAAAATAAATACATTTTTTGCAAACGTTTGCATCTGTTGGATTTTAGATTTACTAATTATGTTTTTGGATGTTTACTTATTATTTCTTTTAAATTATTGATATGATATTATTGTGACAATATTTTAATTGTTATGAATCATGTTCAATTTAAATTTAAAATTATAATCTTTGTAATCAGATCAATAAAAATTACAGTGTCATAAAAATCAAACTGTGACTGTTACTGTATGAGTAAAATTGGAAAAGACTGAAATTTTATCAAATACAGTACAAATCTATTTTTAAGTAATATCATTGCAAAGTTATAGTCACTGGTAGTATTTTGAAACACCTCAAATTATGTTATGTTAGGAACTTGGAATAAGCGATTTCTTGTAAATTTTCTTTAATTTTTACTGATGCCAAACTATACAGTTTGGATCTTGGATTTTTTAACAAATGGCTATTTTTTTAAATGATAATAGAAAAATATTATAAAATATATTAATATATGAAAGTTAGAAGATTCAAAATGTGGTTATTGGTTGGATACTAATAAATTGAAATACTCATATTCACTTAAACTTGTAACTTTAGATCTTTTGAATGTGATGTGTTTATAACTTAATAACTCTACATAGTAATTCATATTTTGTGTTTCATAAAATAAAGTGTCATAAGATCTCGTTATTAAGTACCAGACAGGTTTTTTCTACAACTGCCATGCAACTTCATACAACTGAGTTATGAAGAAGTTTTCCTCCCACAAGGAACAATACATTTCAAAATATTTTTATTATTCACTATGAAAATAACTGTATGAAAAAGTAAAACAAGTTGTATTACAATAATTAATTTATTTATTAATAATAAATCGATAATTGTAAACTTTAAATCCACTTACTGAAACTAAAGAGAAAGTATTGCACATGCTGTTTATCGGCGGCTTCATTCATTCATTCATTCGAAGGGGCGGATTTACCAAGGCGCTTCAGCCGTAGCGGCTTTTTGCGCACCCCTAAAAATTCTCTTTCCTGGAGAATCAGGAATCTTCTAGATAAAGAGACCTGGAAAACTGCAGCAGCCTGTCGACGAGCTCGTCAGGAAGCAGAAAACTACCCCTTACCAAATTGCCCAGAGTGGAGGACCTTACCTCTACCAGCTCTATACAATCAAAGAGTAGATGATCTGCAGTTTCCTCCTGCAGATGACATTTCCTACACAGAGGGTCGCCGTTGAAGACCCCCATGCGTAGTTGGTGCTTCCTCAGATTACCGTGACCAGTGACGATACCTGTGACAAGTTTGGCATCCTTCCTGCCAAGTTTCAGGAACCTCTTTGCAACTTGACGAGATGGAGAACGAAGATTAAGCTTACTAACTCTATGCAGGGAAAGTTCAGCCCATCTTTTCTTATGACAATCCCTAGACCAGGAATTGATAGTCTGAAAAACCGCAGCGCGGGAAACACCACAGAAGGATTGAGGACCACAAAGAGGGGATGATGCAGCCCTATTGGCCAGCCTGTCTGCCACTTGGTTACCATCCACCCCTGAGTGCCCTGGAACCCAACAAAGGGTGACTTCATTGTGTCTGCCTACACAGGACACAAGCCTAAAACAGTCCTACACAACCCTAGAGTTGAACTCTTCCGAGTCCAAAGCTCTAAGAGCGGCCTGACTGTCAGAGAAAATATTGATAGAAAGGCCCTCATGACCCAGCATCAAGATGTCTCTGGCACATTCCATAATGACTGTGATCTCAGCCTGGAAAACAGTGGGGAAAGTCCCCATGGAAATACCTGACCGTACGTTGTCCTGCACCCCGTAGATGCCTGCTCCTGTGCCCCGACTGCTCTTGGACCCATCAGTGTACCACTCCCGATTACAGGGTGGTAGTGGGCAGGCTCCATCCTTCCATTCGTCCCGTTGCGGAAAAAGAACTCGGAAAGACCTGCCAAAAGAAAAAAGTTCTCGGAAGATAATCAGAGGGCATACCTAAAATGTCGCTCTGAACTATCCCTGAAATTCTGGTGTGACCACGTAATTCACCTGGCCTATTCCAGAGGCCCTCTCCACAGAGGCGGTGTGCACCCATTCTGGCAGTCATCCTGATGTGAATGTCTATGGGCAAAAGATCAAGCAAACAGTCAAGAGTGGCCCCAGGAGTGCTGATGATCGCCCCTGTGATCATGAGACATGCCAGCCGCTGAACGGCTGCCAGCCTCTTCACAGCAACACCTGAGTCCATCTTGGTCCACCAAACCAAAGATGCATACGTCATAGTTGGTCTAACTACTGAAACATAGAGCCAATACATTAGCCCCGGTTTCAGTCCCCATGCTGCGCCGACCATACGCCTGCATGCAAACAGAGACCAACCCCGGGTCAATAACCCGTTGTAAGTGAGATTCCCAGCAAAGTGTCCGATCCAGAATGATCCCAAGATACTTCACCTGGTTTTGCAGGTTGATCAAACTCCCCTGTAGTTTGAGCGGACCAACCCCGGTCAGCTTTTTCCTCTTGGTAAATGGTACAGCAACCACTTTTAGAGGGATTCACAGATAGACTGACCTCATTGCACCAACCATCCACAAGCCTTAGTGGAGAGTTCATGAGGTCAGTGACTGTATTGTTAAAATTACCTATCACAAGGATGGCAATATCGTCAGCGTATCCTTGAGCAAAGACACCACTGTCATTAAGCCTTCTAATAAGGCTGTCTACCACCAGGTTCCATTAAAGGGGTGAGAGAACGCCTCCCTGTGGACAGCCCCTTGTTGACCTGGCTACTACCTCTACTCCATGTAGAGAAAGTTTGACATACCTATTGCGTAGCAGTGCCTCAATCCATCGGCAGATGACATCGCTGAATCCTCTAGATCTAGCGGCGTTCAACATGGCATCCAAGGCCGTGTTGTCAAAGGCTCCCTGAATGTCCAGGAACGCTCCAAGTGCCACCTCTTTATGGTCAATAGCTCCTTCAATTCTGCACACCAACTGGTGCAGGGCGGACTCGCAAGACCTACCCTGAATGTAGGCATGCTGGTTTGGGTGTAAAGGGGCAGACTTCAGCGAAGAGTCCCAGATATACCTTACCACCAACTTCTCCAGAGTCTTCAACAAGAAAGAAGACAATGAAATCGGCCGAAAGGATTTCGGGTCCGTGTAACTATTCTTACCCGGTTTTGGGATAAATGCTATCCTGGAAGTCCTCCATGCAGCAGGAACATGTCCCAGGGCCAAGCTCGCCCTGAAAATACTACAGAGAGCCGGGAGAATGATCTCTATGCCCTGCTGTAGAAAAACCGGCCGGACTCCATCTGGACCCGGTGACTTGAAAGGACTTAGAGAGCCTATAGCCCACCTTATCCTGCTGTAGGTGATGATCCTGCTGGCGGCACCCCACCTGGTTGCACAGGCCCTCCGCGATGCAAACTCACCTAATTCATCAGTTTCTCCACCAATGATGCATGCAGGAAAGTGTACCTCAGCCATACGTTCCAACACCTCCTGTAGTCTGTGAAATAACTCACCATTTGGTCCTTCTACGGAGCCCAGGGTCAGGGTTCTGTCCTTGGCCAAGACCCTGCAAAGCCTGGAAGTTTCCTTAGTGCCCTCCAGCCCCGAGCAGAAAGTATGCCATGACTTCCTCTTTGCCCTTCTGACAGCGAGGTTATACCTGGTGAGCATGTTGTGGTAACAGTCCCAGCTGTTGTTGGACTTCGCTCTTCTGAATAGAGCTCTTACCCGTTTCCTCATGCTGGCCAGTTCAGGATTCCACCAGCTGCATTTGGCGGACCTAGCCTTTGCTAATGGACAGCTCTCCTCGAAGGAGGAGACAATCGAGTTCCCTAGAAGGCTTGCAGCCCTATCCAGTTCATCCGTATCCTTGGCTCGTAGAACTTGCACATCGAGTTTTTCACCAAGTTTTCTTTTGAAGACGACCCAGTGCCGTTTATATTTGACATTCTCCAATCTATGAAAGGAGGTAGTGCTAGTTAACAGTATCAGAGTAACTTTAGTGGATTGTGTTGTAGGGTGTGACTACATGTCGACTTTGCCTCTCAGCCACTGCGACGGCTTGGACCAGCAGAAAACAGTTCCACTGTGCTGGAAGATACAGGATGCCGCCTCCGGCACTGTCAAGGTACTACATTTGGAAATTGAAATAAAAATTGCACATTATTTATTGTTTACCGATATATTGCTATTCTATTATATATTATAAATAAATTATATTGATCATACAGATGCTGTTCTCTTTTCAAGGTTTGTGCGTAAAGAATTTCCTCCTAAAGAAGGATTTATTGTTTATTACTTTTCCAGATTGATTAATAGAATGGATCTCATAAAAAGCTAAATCTCTCTGTGGTTATTTTTTCTATTTTTCTTTATTAAGATTTAATTTTTTCTTATGAAGTTTAAAATTTCTTTACCCTCAGAAAGTACTTAACATGTAAATTGATCAATCTAACATGAATAAAGTTGGTTGGTGCAATCAGCCAACTAAATTGAGTTTAATGTAATTGATTTAGCCGAACAGCTTTAGGATCCTCAACCATTTTTGCTATTGATTTTCAATCAGTTTATTGCTATTAGGCAATGTTTCATGTTCCACATTTCTCTTAACTTTAATTGCTTACCAATGTTTATTCTAACTTACAACTTAAATTACTCTCGATGAGCTTAAATATTATAAATAAGTTTTTGGTTTTTCATTCTGATTGAGAATAGTTGGTATATTTCCTAGAGTGAGGAAAAAATCTTGTCTTTGTCAGGATGTTTATTAAATTAAAGAATTCAATTTTATCTAACTTATTGTTCAGTTGAAATCTTATTTTTCATATTAATAGGAAAATGAAAAGGTTTAAACTTTGACTCTACTTGTGGATATTACATTTCATGTCTTTTAAAGTTATATTTTTTTATTTACGATCAAGACACAAAAATGAATGAAATAAAACTTTAGAAGAACGTGTCACGTAATAATTAGCGAGAAGTAAATTTCAACATATTGCAGATGCTCTATGGTGAGTTTGCATGGGGCCAAAGATCGGTTTTGTTTCTTATTCAATATTTATGCCATTTATGTATGATCACAGACAATATTCTACTTATTTTTAGATATTTTTCTGTTGTTAGAACGTTTGTAACATACGTACCTTTAATAGGAAAGTGATCTCTGGTTCGTTATACATTGTCGATTTTGTCCTGCAGGTGACGTTCCCATTGCTCTCACAGAGATGTAACTTCACCGGGTACGACCTCACGTTGATGGTGCACGAGGCGCAGCACTGCCCCACTAACACGGACGAGTTCGCCAAGCACTCCAAGCGGGAAGTGAACATCCGGAACTGCCTCCAGCCCGCCTGCCGCTCTCAGTGCAGTCAGGTACGGATAAGAATCATCCAGATCAAGTTTAAATAATTTAATAGCAGTTAAAATATGAGTTTCATCTCGAGCCCCTTCACAATTTTAGATACAGCCGCATTACTTATTACTCATTACTTACCGCAAGTATCACTAACGATGATTGCATAACATATGAACCACAAATAAGTTTTTATTTTTTTATTGGGAGTGCTTTTTTTCTTACCATAAACTGATAAAAAGTACTGCTATTTTTCAGACTTTATTATTGTTTTATAATAAAATTAAAACATTTTAACACATTAAACACCTTCGATATTTTGCGGTTATTCGCTGTATGTTAGTTATATGTAGTTTGTAGCACTAATATTGCAGGTGTATGTGACATGGACGTCTATATCCTGTTATATTTTTAGATTATTAGATTTTTAGCTGTGGAAAGTTGCCACAATCGATTATCATTATTTTTGTTGTTATCTAATTTAAATCTATCATTTGTTTCAATATGCTTGTCTTAATTTTTAATTCTCTCATGTTTATCATGTAGTTGTAACTATTGGTTATCAATATTATCTACCAATGTAGCAATTTTTGTTATCTGTGTCAGCATAGTATCCGTAGCATGTAACCGCAGTAGTGTGTGTTTACTTAAATTTACTCGGACGAGTTCGTAATCCAGACATATTGGTCAATTGGAACAGGTTGTTTGGGGGAGGGGGTTTTGTACTCAAAAATTGGGTTTTTTGCAATTTTCATATGTTATTTTAAATTGTTTAAATTGTATATTTTACCATTAGAATTAGCTTAAAAAACTACACAATTTAGTACCTTAAACTTTTTTCTATCTGCAACGGTTACCGAGATATTAAAAAATCTAAACTCAGTACATTGTATTTTGGGGCTCCAATGTTAATCTTATGGAGGATAAAGAAAAATTAATATATCACTTATCAATCAATATTTTTGGATTAAACTTTACCTTCATGTGGTTGAGATCTATCCATTTATGCTTAAAAATCATAGTTTATGCTTTTATCATGGCAGCTAACCTGCATGCTCTTTTCCCATGTTAATCATATGGAAAATAGGCAAATAACTCTCATATATATCTACAGATATTGATAAAACTTATTATATATTATTGATTTGGAAATTCACTGAGTACGCAAGTCTGCTGTTACGGGGTTTTTTTAATTTGTTCTCAGTCCAAACCCTATTTTAAACATTTAGTTTACAGCATATAACAGCGTGTGAGTTTTGTTCCAAATAAACGTTACTGTCTTAGAAGTTCTTTAGAATACCCGTAAGGTGATTTGCATAACTCAATATACTCAAAAATACACCCCTAATCTGATTAGTTTTAGAAAACACTATACAAAGCTTATAATCATTTTAAAATTAACTAGAATAACATCATGATATTGGAGCTTGGAGCATGATATAGGAGATGATTTGAATGAATAGTTTGTTTTGGTTAACAAATTTTAATAACAAAATAGTTTGATCTTAAGTGAAATAGGCTTTGTAACATATGCAAATTGGATTAATTAGTAACAATGTTTGTCAGAACATGCTCTGTATTGTTGTGGATAATTGATCCACAATCAGAGAGAATCATATTTTGATCTTAGGTTAATATTACAGAGAAGCTGGAAATGTGAGACAGGTGTGATTTGAATCAAATCAAATCAATCTTTATTCAATTATACATAAAAAATGTACAGGAATGTATCATCTTCTGTAATTTAATTATATATTAAAATAAGCTCTGGTCTAGAATCTATTGTAATTTTTTTGACAAGAATTGGTCCAGATAGTCCTAGATATTCCTTGTTAACTCATAATGTCTTTAAATCTCTCTTAAATTTATTATTGCCTTTCTCATTCCTGATGCAGTCTGGGATGTACTGCAGGAACTTAATTGCAGTGTAGGAAGGGATTTCCTTATTTTTTATGTTTTTAATTCTTTTTGTTCTTTGTATTGTAGTTATGTATGTCCTTTTGTCTCTGTAGTTTTCGTTCTTGGTGTTTAATGTTTAAGATTCTTTTAGAAATGTAGGGATTGCAAATCAAGGATTCTGATTCTCTTAAGTGAGTTTGCATGAATCATTTTTATCCAGGTTTAATTCTCTTGTTCCCCAGTAAATTTCTGTTCCATATGAAATATGTGAATGATTGTTTGGCAGAGAGGCGAGGTGGTGTTCCGGCACGTGTTCACTGCATGCTACCAGCTGTACGTGACACCCAAGCGTTACTTGCAGGCGTACCAAGACCTAGACTCCTCCACAGTCTACATCTCCACGCAGTACACCAAGACTCCCATCAGCACCTTGCACAGCCCCATCATCTATCTCGACTGGAATTCTGCCAGGTAAAGCTCCAACCAACCCTCGTTTGCAGTCCCTACAATGCTGTTTTCATGTAAAACACAATCCAGTAGACCGTTAGAAAACAGGACTATTGTGGTGGATATGAGTTCGTCATAGTATTGGTACAGATACACGTACTGAAATCCGTTACGTCGGCGCTAGTGTCGCATATGTGATTGTTTCATTCATGCTTCCTGTTTAAGATAACAAATCAATTTTTTTATATTGTTAAACATTTTTAGACCTTCAAAATAGCATATCTTATGAGATCATCGGATAAAAAATTTTGTTTTTAAAATTTGTAAAAAGCATTTGTAATTTTCCTACACTCCTTTAAAGAAATACTAAATTTACGAATTAATAAATTCTGTAACTTAAAAAGTTTCCACTAAAATCTTTTAAAAAATTATTACAAGCATATTTACGATACAATCAACAAATAAATGTTAAAATAATGTTTTTAAGATAGTCGATTTTTCGCTCGCACCACCTTAAAGGGTCAAAACACTGATTCTGTATTTACTTTGATTTTCAACATCAAAATCAGACATTTCATTTAGTTAATGAATTCATTGACAAACACAAAATTTCAGTCAGATGGTAGAATACAATGTTTCTTATTATTTATAATAAAATACCAATTATTCAAGGTTTTATTTTGTTTTAGTATGAACTAATATATAATATCCACCAGACTAATGTCCACTATAATAATCAGTCAGCTGGTTGTATTCTCTTTTATTGTCACGGTTATAAAAAAGATCTTTTGTCTTAAGTCTTTGTCATGAGGGTGAATTCATTGTAATAGTTGCAATATGTTTTACTTGGAAGAATTTTTTAAGTTGCATAGGTTTAATAGGAGCCATTATTTATTCTCCATTTATCTTGTTTTAACATTTTTGTAAACAACTGTAATTTAACTTCATTACAGAATAAATAATTTTACTATTCAATTATGTTTAGCTAGGAAATATTGTTCAAATGTAAACATTTGATTTGATTATATCTTTGAACAATCATTGTGTATAAATTATAGTTATTAAGAAATAACAGTATATTTTCACTGTTTGTGCAGTTGTATGTGTGTGTGTGTGTGCGTGTGTGATGTGTGATTTCTCTCTCACAAACCGCTTTCACACCAGTAAACACATTTTGTTATTACACCTATTTTGTATGACATAACTTTTACTTTATCAGAACAAGAGAAGTTACATATTTCCAGATGAGTGTCTCTTATCGTTTTCAACCCAACCCGAAAGGATTTCTTGTAATCTTAAGTACAGAAGGTACCTCAAGATTCCTTTCCCTCTTACTGGTTTGGTGGGTCGTAGCTTGGTTGGTAACATGACCTGAAGCCACCTTGGAACCTCAGCCAACAATGTCACAGTTTCAAGAACCGTTTCTTACTTTTCCAAACTACTGTGGCACCAACAGCCAATAATACGTATCAACATCACTAATAAAAGGCTAATTAGTTAAAAAGTTAATTAATATTTAAATATTATTTATTTAAATTAAAAATTTTCCTAGGCTATAGCTAAAAAACATATTTTGGGTAACATTGACGTTCATTAAGTAACATATGTTGAGTAAAAAACATTGTTGTGATATTTCGTTATTGTGTCAATCTTCAGGCCATAGAAAATTGTTTAAGTTTTCTTATAAATACTACTTTTACAATATTTGTCCTAATAAAGTAATTCTTGTCTCTAAACTAACTTGATAAATTTTTCATCACAGAACCTTGAACATTAAAATATTTGAGATCCATAAAGGAATGTTTAGATTCATACTTTTAGACACATAATGTTATAGACATTTGCTATGATTTTAATATGATATCTGATTGTAAATGAATTAACATTTTATATCAAAATTTTTGTTTAACTTCTTCATTGACTAGAATAATGTGAAACACTTTATGCTGAAGTGTCTACTGGGAGAGGATAAGGATATTACTAAAGTTTAGAATGGTGATAAGTTCGGTGTCCTCTCTTAACATGTTTTGAATAACAAGCTTCTTCTGCTTTCATTATTTGGGATTAGAATTGTTTTAACTCTGTGGTGATGGCTAGACGTAACCAAATGTATACTTGAATTTAAATATCTATAATGGATCAGACATAAAAGAGGCAACGTTGATGGAGGTTATGGACGGGTGTGGGTGTGGGTGTGAATGCTAACCACTGTTCTGTTGTAGCGGCTCGGAAGTGCGAGTGCTGGTCAACTACCTAGACATGAACCGTGTGTTTTACACCCGCCTGCAGCTGATTAACCTGACCCCGCCAGACGGAGCTGGTGCGGCCCCCACCCAGGTCTTCCTAAACACCTCCGGCTCCGTTGTAAGCCCCCTCCTCTCCTGCCCTGTGTCGTGTGTTGACTGGTAGCTGGTAGCGTGTAGCGTGCGTGGTCCATGCAAACAGCTGGTCGCTTGTTCCAACATCACCATTCTTATTCCTGCACTTGTATAAGATTAAATCATTATTGTTCATTCATTTTTTAGTCATATAAAACTAAACCAGTTTTATAAAATTATATGAAGGAAGGAACAACAGTAAAATGTGTTAGAGTGATGTCTTAGAAGTTCAACTTTTCTCCCCAACATACTAAACAGTCATTCGTTTTGTATAATTTAGTTTTAGTCTTCTGTTTTGTTTTGCAGATCTCCTCTTGTATGGACCATTGCTGATAGCTTGTGTTTTAGGTGTGTTTATGTTATTGTAAATTTTGTATCACCTTATGCT
Organism: Nephotettix cincticeps; assembly: GCA_023375725.1. NCBI lineage: Eukaryota > Metazoa > Arthropoda > Insecta > Hemiptera > Cicadellidae > Nephotettix > Nephotettix cincticeps. The sequence goes on along the minus strand of CM041791.1, from coordinate 128,133,085 downwards.
CTTTTTCGTGCTTTTTGGTGTTGCTTAGTATTATATTTTATTTATTATTACTAAAAATTTCTATCATTATTTCCCTAATTAAAGGAAAAGTTTTTGTTTCTCTCTATGTGAATGACGAGTAGTCATTTTTTTTGTATACCGTAATTTGAATTTTGCCTCTATAATTTAAATGTAATCAATACATTTACTCTGTTCACTACACCCAAACCTTGATGTATCGATCCTCAATATGACGAATTCCTTTATTTAACAAATATTCCAAAATCCCTTTGAACTGTGTATAACACACAATGTAGTATATTTTACCTCTATACGATGAATAAACTATGTTAAAAAAAAACCTTGATATTATAAATGTTTAATGGAACTGGGGAACATAAATTGACCTCTATAAAATGACTTACAGTGTTGGACCTTTATATGGTCTATAACTCAACCTCATTATAACACAACACATTTATTTTGTTTTCCTTACTATATACGGTATATCACCATGTTATCGTGTGTTTTATCAAAGTTAAATTCACTTCAATTTGCTATCAAAAAGTTAAAAAGAAAATCTTTGAACCTCTAATTTGCAAAATCTCACCCTCACCCTAACCTCAACTTAACGAACCTTAATATAATATGTTTCTTGACATAACATATTTTTTATTCAGTCCTTTCAGATTCCTTATATCAGGGTTTAGCTGCATATTGTTTTTAAAAATTATTTCTCATATTTTTTGAACATCATACTTTTGATGTTCAAACATCGTAAACATTGTGATGTGTAATTGTGATGTTCAAACATTGATGTTGAACATCGTACTTTTGAGAATCATGCATTTACTTTAACCCTTTTTACAATTCTCTACAATCATTTGTACTTTATTTCCTATTCCTGATAAAATCATATCATTATGTTGTGATCTCTTGATCGAAAAAAAATTTTTTAAAGGGTGAAATTTTAAAACAAAAATTAGTAATGTTCACCTATATGTTTGTTTTGACTACATTTTACCATTGGCTAATGACATTTTAAGACTAAAAAGCCTTTTTAACAAGAAACATTTATACAGCAAGCTATGCACTTATCACTCTGTACTGTTGCATGTTGTACACGTAAAATGCCTGTTGATGTTGTGATGCACGCCTTACTGTTGTAATTTTGGTGTTTGTGAACAAATTCATTCTGACTCATCCTGATCTCAACAAACGAGCAATGTTTTACGGGAGTGGCTTGTGACTAACGTGTGGAAGGGATTACATTTACCATGTCAGGTACGCCGTGTTCAGCATGATTTGCATTTTCAGTCTGTCAATGCAAGCTCAATACCGCCTGACCCCGGCCTCGTCGCATATTTCGCTGAGTTATGGTATTGACCGTTCGATGGACCATGCTTGTAGAGATTCTGGAGTTTTACTTGCAACCTGTGTTACGTGTGTGGTAAGATGACCTTCCACTCGCTCATAGGCTAGTTTGGATTATTTAAGTCATCAGTATTAGTAAAGATGTACTGATATATTAATTTGTTACAATGAGAACTTTGGAAAAATTCTAAAACGTCTAAAATAATCTCTTTATTTATTAGATTATCTTTTAATTTCAACCATAATTGATTTTTATATCTTTGAAATATTGAAAAATTCATTGTGGTATAAAGCTTAAAGTCCTAATGTATTATTCTATTACATTTTTTTCTCAAGTGTTGTTCAATATAAACATTAAGCATTGATTTGTTTTCATGCTATAATTTGATTCTTAAATTATTTTATATATTTCATCCATGTATCAAGTACCAAATTTGTCATAGAAGGTTCAATACCTGTTATTTTGAAATTTTCAAATTAAAGGAATTAGTAAAATAGATTGAAAAACGATTGGAAAAAAATTGGTGAACGAATAATGTTCTTTACCGTAAGGAAAGGATAGAGAAGAAAATTGTTTAATTTGTTTACCCCATTGGCCGTCATGTTTAAATTAAAAATGATGTGGTAAAAACTAACATTCCATTTATCTAACAGAAAAAAACTGAAATGTACGCTTTAATCCAACTCATGGTCTCTCCAAGTAATTGGCGATTAAGGGACCATGAAAGTTTCTTGAATTCTTTCACTTCCAAGTAGTAACCAATAATTAAAAACTAAGATGTACATTTGTAGAATAACTTTTAAACTAATCTTGTATACTTACTTGATTACTTGATATTATTAATTCCTCTTCTTTTAGTTTGTATAGGACAGTCATAATGGTTTTAATTATAACCTTTTTCATCCCAGTCAAATACTAGTTTTAGTTAATGTATAACTTTGTTTCTACACATAGATGCCACTGTTTAGATTATCCATTATTTTATCTGTTGCAAGGGATCTTTAAAAGGGGAATATTATAGAAATCCTGATGAAAATATTCATTGTCTGTGTAACTAATAAGAATGTAAATATTCGTGATAGCAGAATATATGTAACCATACTACAACAAGGACTGAAACCTAATGGTAAATTAACAGGGTGTCTGGGAACTGGAAATTTTGAGAAAAGTAAAATCTGTACGGAAATATAACCTTGACAGGAATTAAGCTAAATTTTGCTAATGAGTGAGCTACTGAGCATGAAAGATGGCTAAAAAGTGTGGTAACAATCCCAACTTTACGAACTAATGCATTATTTGTCTGCACTATTGTTCATTTTTTGCAGGCTTTTGACAAATTTGGTTTTTGATAAATCCGCAAAAATTTAAAATACACTTTATGTATATAAAAAAAATTATTTTAACGAAAAGTGCGGAATTATAGTGCAACTAGACCATTTCTGAACTTAATCCATGTAAAACGAAAAACTTTTTTCCCCTATACTAAAATAATTACGCTTATGAGAATATTAAGGCGAGCTCGCGAAGGGTTAAGTCAAGAGTGTTATCGATATTCATTATATTCAAACCGTGAATATTAATGAGTTCATTAATCTCTTTGAAACTTGCAAATTAATTTTATAATTGGCTAATGACTTGTTCTTTATAGATAAGTCCTCCTATTACTTAAACCTACAAAAAAGCCAGCATTGTTTGAAGGAAATAGTATACATGAGTCAACCGATTGTGTCAGCCACAGAGTTTGACCGCAGTTGAGTTGTTTAAGGTAACACAAAGCTCGTTTTGTGTAGAGCAATTAGTTTACGACAAACAATGTTCATTTTCGTCCTCTCTGTGCAAACAAGCAATGTGCTTAATTTATTTCAAATGTTTGTACGTCGTAAGCTTAAACTTCAAATATATTTAAAGTGTGAAAAAGGAGAGAGGATAAGGTAGAAAAGAGATAAATTCAAGAAATATGTGATAATATTGGTAAGCCCATTCACCAGACACCCTGATGAATTACTACCATTGAATATATTTTAAAATACTAATTTTAATTGTGCTTAAACCAATCCTGAGTTTCGTTATGTGTACTCTCATACATCAGATTTATGAAGTATGTTCCAACACTTTTTCAATACTTTCCAGGGTTCTCCTGATATCCTGTGCCACTCTGAAAGCAGTGGAAGTGAAACTGTGGCTCCAACATGCTCCTATCAGGTATTCATGTTTACTTATAGTTTTAGCCTTTTGAGTTCCGCGGTGTTTTTCATGAAAATTACATGTTCCCCAAGCAAGGTAATAAACAATTGAATTTCAGAGATATTAACGTATATTGTGCATAACCACAGATACCTTTCTGTTGTTTTTACTGAACATGACACATTTTGACATGCTTTGGTACTATGATTGTTGTTACTAATGGACAAAACTGTGAAATAACTAAAAAAAATTTTATTCATATGAGAACTCTTTTCAAACAATGTAAATAAATACTTTAAACATTTGCAACATAACCGCAAATAAAACAGCTGAGGTAAATCACAACAAATGAGGGGGTTTGACATCCAAATTTAGCTATGAGTTCGTTGGTAACATTAGCGTTGTGCGTTCAAGCGTTATCCTGATGCAAATGCACCTCCTTGGACAGCATACCCATCCTCTTGTTTTGAATGGCAACGCAAAGTTTTTGCAATGTCTCGCAGTAGCAGGCAGCGTTGGTTGTTTTACCCGTGGGCAAGAATTCGCACAACAATAGGAATTTCCTATACCAAAAGACAGTTGCCATAACTTTGCCGGCACTTTGCGTTCGCTTGAATTTTCACGGAACGCTCCTCGTCATGGACATTGGTACGCCCGTTCTTGAACTCCCTGCACCATTTGCGCACATGTTGTACGCTCATACACTTTTCTCCATATATTTCCCATAGCTGTGAATAAATTTCCCCGGGTGGAAGGTTTTTGGCAGTCAAAAAACGAATCATTCAGCGCAGCTCGCACCTGGCGGGCGAATCAATAGGGAGCTCCATCTTGTACGGCTGCCAGGCCAAGACTGAGCGCCGCAGACACTTCGTTGCGGTTGGAATTTGGAGTGGGGGAACCCAGGTACACAACAAAACCGTGCGAACCTCTGTCGCAGGACTATTATCGACTGCAGCGCTATGGGAACCTTACTTTACGGACTTTGGATATGCTTTAACCTTACTTACCTTGTAACTAAGTTAAAACCGTTTTACAGAGAGGCTCTGTCAATGACGCCGGCATTTTATGAATAGGCTAGAGTTACTGTGAGCGATGCTGTGGCACTCAAAGCGTTAATATGTGTTAGTTAGGTCCTGTCTTCAATAATAATTGGATTTATAAATTGGGTCAATTGTTCATTAAGTTTGAAATTTTTTAATTGAGATGACCAATGTCATTCCACGCAGATCATTGGTAGAATGTTGTGAGGTAAGGTGTTACAAATTAAGAGTGGATGGAATAGATCAGGTCAGAAGATTGGCTCTGTTCAAAAGTAGCGATATTTTAATAGAAGAGGAAGCATTGTAGAGGGGATCTATAGTTTAATCGATTACTTTAAGACTGTTTCATATTACATATTGATATGTTTGTTCAGGGTGATAGCGTAGTCAAGTGCAGATTCTCCAGCTTGAAGCCAGGCAACTACTGCGTGAGGATACAGTTCAATGATGATCGCTGTGTAGCTGACTCGGTGTGGAGCGAATACAACAATTACTCCACCTGTACCTGGGAGTCATTTCAACGTAAGTTGCTCACTCGGGCTGGTTCGAGGGAGTGTTATATTTAGTTATTCGTTGATGGTTTTTATGGTTGAAGGTTACATAATGGTTTTTAAGAGATCATCATGGAAAAGACTCTTAAAAGCCATTTGTTTGAAACTCATTGTTGGTGATAGTGAGTTTTAAATTTTAATATGAGATATTACTGCAGATGGTTTCTATCATCTATCAGTTGCAAAAGTTGCAGCATGTTTCAGGATCAGGAATTTGACTCTATCCTTAGGAAAGCCCGTAGCATGACTAAATCTGAAGGAATTCCAGATAACTAGTGAAAAGCTCACAATAAAAATTCATAAATTCATAAATAGGAATAAAAAATTAATATGATTAGAGTTCTTGTGCCATGCACTTGTGAGTTATAAGATGTGATGTTTAGTGTTATATTCACGTATTAAACATTTTGATTGTTACAACTTATTTCCAACTCTTTTCTATCTTTACCTACATTTTTTTACATTGTAGTTTTCTGCTTTCCCGAATGCAGGGTTAGGTTCTAAATACAGATTGGTGTTAAATGTGTTTCACTAATCGATGACAGAAAAGGTCAGCAATTATATATCTAAAAACCTATCTATAAAATTTGTTTTGATTGCCTGAAATTAATAAATAATGAAAATCATTTTATTCATGTCATTAATTTAATTTTTTAGTGTTAAAATTAATTTACAATTGGATAATATAAATTCAATTATATTGTGTATTTATAATCTATAATATAAAAATGAATCGCAAAATGTGTTATCAGCTGTATTTTCTTTATTGTTACTGATTGTTGTTGACATACCATGTAAAAATGTTTGTATTTACTTCCCTATGGGAAATAGGTTAGATCATGGATATGTCTAAAGGGAATATCTAAAGAAGCTTAAACAGCTGTTCTAATTCTTTTATGTTTAATATTCAATACAATAGTTCAAGTAGTTTCTATGGAAACCTGTTACATGTTTTCCATCTTAAAAATCACCAACACCCCCCCCCCCCAGAGCTAAGACATATCCATGTCAAAACTATTTCTTTATTCTCCACAAAATTTAACTTTATTGGTTTCTGTTTTTTTTTTCCGATGTATGTTTTCATCGGGAAATGTAGATTAAAAGTGCCGTTGACATGGAGTATGTTGATCCATTTTTAACACAGTGCCATGATAAATAATAAAAGTTTTTTTTCCATGATTAACAATAATAACGAAAGCATGTAAAAATATGGTTATAAGTAAACACAGGAGAAACTGTAACTATAGTCTCGCGCAACACTTTGTTTTCATTTCTGTGGTTTCTTAATTTCAAACCATTGTGACGTATTATGCATGGATTTTAACTTAGAATTTCTTGTTCTTTAATATTGTTAAAATATTGTTTTATTTTACATATTGAACTCCAAACACAAAAAGAAAAACAATTGTTTTAGTTTTATAGTTGAACTTTATTTTAAGCAGAGAAAAAGAATTTTGTGTAGTGTAATGTAATATCTTAAGAATAAAAATGTAATTGTCTTCAATTAAAATAGCTTGCTGCAAACAGCCTTAGCAAAAATAGTCACTACAGACAAACTTACCGTGTCAGGTAAACGGCTCGCTTGGCACTAAGCTGGCAAAGAGTTGCACTAGACAGGCTCTAGTAGTAGAAACTAGAGGTGTGCGGATATCCGAAAAGTCAAATCAGTTTCGGATCGGATCGGATATCCGGCTCTGATCCAAATGCAAAACAAGTATCCGAAAAAGTCCTATAAATATCCGAACTTTCAGATAGACTGTATAAAATGAGGTTAAAACCAAAAGATAAATGCTAAACTTTCCGTTTGAGATACGTCAGCGATACGGATCAACAGAAATGTTTAAGCAGATGACGAAATTACGCAATTCATAACCTATTGGAATGTAAGAACGTCCTTGGGCGGTCCGAGGATGCGGTATGATTATTCGATTCTTCAACTACTTATTTAAGTTACCCAACACGATATTGCATTTTGAAATACAAAGCATAGCGTCATCGATAGTTGAACCAAATATCAGATTGCGGTTTGATATTATTTAGCATAAAATATGATTTTGGCTACGAAAAACTGTAAAGTGTCGATTTAATATTTGGTTACAAAGCTCAACCATCATTATAGCTAGGGGTCTGCGGTGCACCGAAAAAATTGGTACGGTACGGTTCCAGCCTTGTACCGAACCTCGGTACGGTACGAGAATTTTTTCGGTACAAGTTCGGTACGGTACAAATAAGGAAAAATTAAGTCATCCAGTCTAGGTTGCCATCAAATATAACTATGGAATATCTCCTGCCGAAAACATTGAATAAAACCTGCCGTTAAAGGCTTTATATTCTACCAGTAACAAAGAATTACAACACTGCCCAGATGTACGGCAAATACGGAACGTAAGACTGACTCATAGCGTGTTGGTGAATGATAATTTAAAATAAAACAATTTCACCAGGACTTCAGGAATATCGGGCAACCAGCCATCTCCCTGCCGGATCTAAATTATTGTGCATTCCCGGCTTATTATCGTATCCACGTATAGCAGCTTACGCGATCAGGAAACCGTTCCTCCTTTTGATGCAACAAAATAGTCGTACCATTATGAGGCTCGTATTAGTCGTGTTTCAAATAGTGATGGGAATACCTGTGATTTTTTGATCACAGTGAAAACCTTTTAAACTGTGATTCATGATTCTTTCAATTGATTCGTTCTTTTTCCTCTGACAGTCTGTTGACGATGTTATATACCAATACAGAACTGTGATTTGCCGTATTGATCTCGCTCTTTCGTGATTTTCACTCAAATAAAATAAAAAATCATAATGTTAAGGATATAATTGAATAAAGGAAATAAATAACTTTTATTTTTTTAACAATATTTTCTGTATTTCCTCATTAGTGGAACTCCTCAAATCCGAACTAATTGGTACTGAAGCCTGTTCTTCCAAGGAAATAAATACTACGCACTTATTTCGTCACTGTATTCGCGGGGCAACCGACGGGTTATACAGGCTGTGCGTGACTCAATAAGTTCATTATGGGCAGTGACCTTGACGGGTTGAGCCTGTGCTAAAAATAAACCATTCTCCCCCTACCCTTACTAACAGGGATGCGTATCGCGTCTGTCTACTGTCTGTGTCTAGTTTAGTGAGCGTTTACCTGCTCACTTAATAAGTGCATCTATAACAACCGACGACCTGCCGTTAAAGGCTTTATATTCTACCAGTAACAAAGAATTACAACACTGCCCAGATGTACGGCAAATACGGAACGTAAGACTGACTCATAGCGTGTTGGTGAATGATAATTTAAAATAAAACAATTTCACCAGGACTTCAGGAATATCGGGCAACCAGCCATCTCCCTGCCGGATCTAAATTATTGTGCATTCCCGGCTTATTATCGTATCCACGTATAGCAGCTTACGCGATCAGGAAACCGTTCCTCCTTTTGATGCAACAAAATAGTCGTACCATTATGAGGCTCGTATTAGTCGTGTTTCAAATAGTGATGGGAATACCTGTGATTTTTTGATCACAGTGAAAACCTTTTAAACTGTGATTCATGATTCTTTCAATTGATTCGTTCTTTTTCCTCTGACAGTCTGTTGACGATGTTATATACCAATACAGAACTGTGATTTGCCGTATTGATCTCGCTCTTTCGTGATTTTCACTCAAATAAAATAAAAAATCATAATGTTAAGGATATAATTGAATAAAGGAAATAAATAACTTTTATTTTTTTAACAATATTTTCTGTATTTCCTCATTAGTGGAACTCCTCAAATCCGAACTAATTGGTACTGAAGCCTGTTCTTCCAAGGAAATAAATACTACGCACTTATTTCGTCACTGTATTCGCGGGGCAACCGACGGGTTATACAGGCTGTGCGTGACTCAATAAGTTCATTATGGGCAGTGACCTTGACGGGTTGAGCCTGTGCTAAAAATAAACCATTCTCCCCCTACCCTTACTAACAGGGATGCGTATCGCGTCTGTCTACTGTCTGTGTCTAGTTTAGTGAGCGTTTACCTGCTCACTTAATAAGTGCATCTATAACAACCGACGTGGCTTGGAATTCGTGTGAAGATTTTCTTCATTTCAACAGTTAAAGATAACAGACTTTAAGCGAAAAACCCTGACTTTGTTAAACCTTGAAAAATAAGTTTATGTGATTAAATTTTTTTAATTTCCAGCTATTTATTTTTTTTTAATTTCCCAGAACATGTTCAGATTTGAGGGATTCCATTGTAATATTAAAATATTAAACACTTTATACTAAAATAACCATTTTATTCTAAAAAGCCCTTTGACATTTTACGAAAGTGTTTAATTTAATTTGAACAATTATTGTGATTGGTTGAATTAAAAATAATAAACCAGGACAATATAAAACATAGGTCTTGGCTAGGGGGTATTGACTCAGTATATTTTCTGTATTTTTTGTTCTGCAATAAAATACATTATAGTTTTTTATTTTGCTTGTTCATCCTTAGTTTCATTAGTTTCCTTATTAATTAGTTACAACATGAACTATAATGTTTAAATAATTATTAATATGTTTAATATGATATGTTTTTAAAGAATGGATTTAAAAATCATATTACAGTTTGAAAATTAGTACAGTAAAATATTTCTTCTGACATTGTATATTTTTTTAAACTCTTTTCTCTATGTTTTCACTAATTAAATTCTTGAAAATACTTATGAATAAAAGGATGAGATCAGTCAATGTTACTGGCGGCATTATTCTAGTGTACCGTACCGTACCGAATTTGTACCGAGAACCGAGGTACAACAACTTGTCCCGTACCGTACCGTACCGACCTCATAATTTCCTGTACCGCAGACCCCTAATTATAGCTCTGGTATCTGCTGCAAAAATATATACTATTTAATTTTGATCATCTGATCGAATTAAACTTTAAATATTTTGACATAATGAACTATTTTTTGTTATCACATTCTCGAGTTCTCAGAGTTTGAACAATACGATAAAGTTTTGTCAAATTTTCCACTCGTTTTCATTCTACATTTTCTCTTTGTTGAATGATTTTACGCGTCATTAGTTTTTAAATGAAACATTTTAGATAATTTTAAGATGAATAATTAACTAGATCTGATCTGACAAGGTACCATAATTTCACAGGTTTAAATATTGTTCCGCCCGATACTCCAACTCTGCTCCTGCGCAGAGTCCTTTGTCCAATAGTCAGCGGCAGCGCTGTTACTGCTTTTTCTAGTTCCTTATCACAGATATATCAGTGACAGAACCATAACGGTGACTTTGTCACCGGTACAAAAATATCGCATATCCCTACCGATACGCAGATAGCCGATGGCAACGAGCCGACGTCGTCTGTCAAATCTTGGTTCTTTGTTTATGGCGATTCGTTTTTGTCATTTTAATAAATAAAATAGTTCAATCATGAAATAAAATTGAGAATTATTATTTATCAATCTATCCATAGTTTTATATAACTAACTTTAAGAACTGTTTATGTAATTTATTGGCGAATTATAAGGTTTCTGTTGATTTCATTCCGTGAATAATATGGCGTATATTAAAGTTTGTTCCTTTTCAATGCAGTGAAGTAAAATTTTAGTTTTGTTGTTCAGCCTATGACGAATTTATGATTTTTTATGTCCAATCTAATAACTTTGATAACATTGTATAGATGTTTTCTCATTTATTCTTAGATAAGTGTGATTCCACTGTGTTATTACAAGTATCCTATCCGAACCCTAACTATCCGATCCGGATCCGCACACCTCTAGTAGAAACCTGTACTGCAGAAGCTCTGCCCACGGTAATACTATTCACTATCCGCACACCTCTAGTAGAAACCTGTACTGCAGAAGCTCTGCCCACGGTAATACTATTCACTATCCGCACACCTCTAGTAGAAACCTGTACTGCAGAAGCTCTGCCCACGGCAATACTATTCCAGTTACTTTTGGGTATTGTGCGAAAAATTTGAGCCCAGTCATCAAATAGTTACTGTTAAGCAGTTTTAAGTTAAAGGTAGTCAGCAGATTTTCAAGAACTGTTTTGGGTGTTTTGGAATGGGTTTGGGTCATGCTAGCTTTTGTGTTTGATGAGGTTTTAGGTTAAAATTCTGAGTTGCTCATCTAGGTTTAACCCTTTGAGGACCAAGCGGCAGTATACTGCCGTTTGCGTAACTGCCGAAAAAGACCAAGCGGCAGTATACTGCCGTCGGCGGAACTCGCGAAGAGGACCAGGCGGCAGTTTACTGCCGCTCGGTATTTCGCGTCTTTTAAAATAACTGCACATCTTTAAAAACCTTTCTTAGTGAGTTTTATATAGTATACGAGTTAAGGAATAGAAATATATATTTTTTTTCAATTTTAAACGTCTTTGGAATTTAAAGACTAGACTTTGAAAACTCGCTATTTGTTATTTGTTGTAGTAAGTGTGTAAAGTGTTATTAGTGTTTATTATAGTTTAATTTGGTGTTATTTATTAATTATATAAGTAAGTGTGTAAAGTGTTATTAGTGTTTATTATAGTTTAATTTGGTGTTATTTATTAATTATTTATCATAATGGATGAAAATGAAGGTATTAGAAGTAGTGAAATAGACAGAATGCTTGATGAAAATCTTGACTCTGAAACAAGTGTTGACAATCTGTTTGGGGATGATTCTGATGAAGACCCGACCTATTTCCCAGATCAACCTTCTACTTCAAGTGGTAAAGGACGAAATTTATTTTCAAATATTGATTTTGGCAGGTCTAGGCCTAATGTTGATAGTGATAGTGACAGTGACATTGATGAACCATTGAGGCCCAATCCTAACCCTATGCCTACATCAAGGCCTAGAATACCTATTGAATGTAGGCAAGTGCTCAGTGACGATTCTGACATAGATAGTGAGGAAGAATCTAATGATGAAGATGATAGACCTGTGTGGGAGAAAGTGACAGAACAGGAAAATGTTAGTTTTAATCACAACTTTTCTTTTCTGGATTCACCTGGACCAAAACACTGCCCTCCCATCACTGCTAAACCAATAGATTATTTTAATCTTTTCTATACTACAACATTGTTAAATTTACTTGTAACTGAAACCAATAGATATGCGAATCAAACTCTAACCTCTAAGGGAGACACAATCTCACCCAACAGTCGGTTTAGATTTTGGCTTCCAACTACATTGCCTGAAATTAAAGCATTTATTATTGTTGTCTTAAATATGGGACTTATAAGGAAGCCAACAATAAAGTCCTACTGGTCTACCACTACTTCTCAGCAAACACCGTGGTTTGGTAAAATGTTTACCCGTCTGCGATTTGAATCCTTGCTGAGTTTGTTTCATGTTGTTGACAACTCTAAATTGCCTAAATGTAATGAGCCAGAATATGACCCCACCCAAAAATTTAGTCCCTTGGTAGATCATTGTAATAGAATGTTCAAGCACCACTACACTCCTCATGAACAATTATCTGTAGATGAGAGTCTGATCGGTACAAAAAATCACACAAGCCTGATGCAGTATTTACCAAACAAACACCACCACCGCTGGGGGATTAAATTGTGGGTATTATGCGACTCTGTCTCAAAGTATTGCCTAAATTTTTTGTGTTATAAGGGTGCAAAATCAAATGAAGACAAAAATGAAATAAAAAAATATGGACTGGGCTACACAGTGGTTTCAAAATTGCTAACAATGTGTAATTATTTAGGTAGAGGCTATCATGTATTTGTAGATAATTACTTTTCTAGTATAGAACTAATGAAAATGTTGTATAGTCGCCAAACCTTTTTCACTGGCACTATGAGAAGGAATCGAAAAGGATTACCAAAAGAAGTCAAAGAAAAAATAGGTGTTGGAGAGACAGTATACTGTAAGAATGGTAATCACATTGCCATGGCCTACCGCCAAAAGAAAACACAAAAACATCCAGTGATCCTTATATCATCCAAGGGTGAGGTAAATAATGAAACAATAACTCACAAAAGACACGGTAGAGAAACCACACAAATAAAGCCACATATAATTGCAAACTACAATTCATTCATGGGTGGCATAGATCATTTCGACATGATGCTTTATACCTATTTAGATGAAAGGCGAACAGTTAAATACTGGAAGAAGGTAGCATTCAATATATTCTGTAGAATGGTTTTAAATGGCTATGAGTTGTATAAAGAAAACTGTGTGAACCACAACATGAAACCTGTTTCTAGATATAAGTTTATTGTGAGTATAGTTGAAGATGTATCTGAGGAGTGGTTGCGCCACAAAAATAGTGAGGGAGGCAGTACGTTTCCTAACAGAGGTGGTGGTGACAATCTCGGTCCAAGAAGCCTAGAAAAAATTCCTGGAACCTCTATGAAAACTTGTTGGGTGTGCACAGAAAAGGGCCAGAGCTACAAAACATCCAGGAAAAGGTCAAGGCTGTGTTGCAGCAAGTGTAAAGAGGGATGCCACGGACCTTGCTTTTCAAAACACGTGTGTAAATAAGAAGAAAAACCCCATGTACATAGTGTAAATATTGTAAAAGTTTCAAATAAGGACTAAGAACTTTATAATCAGAGCTTCTTGGCTGACTGGTAAGTTTATTTGAATCTGTTTGGAAAATGTAAGAATGCACTTTACACTTTTATCATTATAATACACGTAAACCTCAATCTGTAATATTTTGATAAATTGTCAATAAATAGTTTATTTTTTCAGCTATATGCATGAAAATTGGTTCTGTTATAGAAAATTGCATGCCCTTTCAAAAAATGTGCTTTTTGACAGGTCAATTATTTTTACTTTTATAAGTTTTTGTACCTATAAATAAATTTTTTTCAAATTTTTTTTGTTTTTTATATTTTTTTTTATTAAAAAAAACAATTTTCGAACCAGTGAGGTTTTTCTTTATAAGAAAGTGAAAGGCTATTTCATTGTGAACATTTTAATACCAAAATTATGGAAATACATGCACTAGTGACTGAGTTATCAATTTTTAAGTAATATATTACAAAAACGCATGTTTTGGGGATGTTCAGTTTTTGAGAGTATTATGAAAAATAGGGTTGGCGTTTTTGAGAACTTCAAATTTTCAGCCCGGTCCTAAAAGGGTTAAACCGCTTTTTAAAAAACTGTTAAGAATGATACCTACACCTGACTAAGAAAAATGAATACAATAGAATCCTAACACGTTCGCTGCTGAAAATCAATAACAAGGATCTCATAAAATGCAGGAATTTTTTTCTTTTAATCTTACCTAAAATGAAGCCAATCCATGTATAACATCATAACAGAGTGATTTGAGGCAGTATTTCCAGTGTAGTAGTGATGTTACATCTGGCACTCGGATCGGAGTGGGACACTCCTGGCGCTAGTTCAGCAACACCCACACAAACTGTCCAAAAAACTAATTAAAAACAGCACAATACTTTGTAACTATACTATAAAAGAGATCACACAGTGTAAAAAAAAATATAAAAAGTTTTAACACTAAATTTACTATTTACATCCCCCCACCTTTGTTTAGTCTACGTTATCATAGAATTTTTTGAAACAACCAACATCACACAGTCCTGGTTTCCATGGGCACGTATCACATACATAGTTTGTTTTCTTTTGCCATCTCTCGTACACACTGGACAGTCCTTCCTTTTCCTACCTCCCCTAGACTCCCTCTCCTCAATCTTCACAACACGATGCACTGTGATGCGTCCTGGGGTGACTATCGGGGCGTCGTCCTGTAATCCAGCCACTTGGAGGTCCATATTAATCTGAAGGTCCCTTAGTTGTTGCCATCGACTGTTGGGCTTTTAATTAATAGTCCTGTCTAAGAAACATGTCAGCCTTAGTCAATTACAAGACTACAATATCACGCCACAATCATTTTACAATCAATCCTCATTCATACTTGGCTAAAAATACCTACCTTGTAGTATGGTCGTTATTTCAATAGTCTAATGTAATCTCCTCTCAGTGTACCAGTACAGTACGTATTCCTACAGAGCAGTTTTGATGCCTAGATGAAACTGTTATAAAAGTTTTCCATTTACAAAAAATGTCCTTTGCCAAGTAAACTGTTCATTAGTTCCATTACAACCTTTATAGTAAGCCCTTTGCCACTACATGGGTCTTTTTTCCCGTCATACTTGGCTTAAAATACCTACCTTGTAGTGTGGTTTGAATAATTTCAATGATCTAATCTAATCTATACACATGAAAACATAAGAGGAGACCATCGGGTTCGTTGATGGAGTATATCTTTATACCATACTTAAGGCGCTTTTCTTTTATATATTGTCAGAAAACTAACCGACCTCGCCATAGCACCAACTCCTCGTCGATCATATGTTAGGTTGACTTCAGCGTCATCCTCACTCTCAGAGCTTTTGTCAGTTGAACAGTCACCTCCAGAGAACTGCTGTTCTATAACCTCATCCGGATCATTGGGATACGAGTGGCCCGCCCCTTGCCAATAATAATAAAAAGTATAAAATAAAAACTTTACGATTTAATTTTTTATGTTGTTTAATGCAAAATACGGTTACGGACTATGATTAAAATTGCATTTAAGCGACATAATAACAGTCCTAGAGGTGGGGTGTGACTCACACGGTCAAACACCTTTCATACAGCCAGGAGACGTCTAAAGTAACTATGTCATGTACAGGCAGGGTGACGAAAAACTTCAAATGTGATACGACTTCTGATTCATAGTGAATATTCCATGTGTTGTTCGACCTGGGTAGGCTCAGCTAAAACGGAACCTCAGTTAACCAAGACTCGGTTAAACGGGACTTTACTGCAAATAAAAATGTCTCTGACATAGATATATGAAATAAAAACAGTCTCAATGAAGATCTAATAATTTACAAAAAGTAGATCCCAGATTTTCCAGGGTTGGATCAATCAAATGAATCAGATTGGGTAAAATTGAGAATTATTTTTGTCGACATGAACTAATGAAGTATGAAAAGTCAAATGTACTCTTCCAGTACGTATGTGTATACACAGAGCCTAATAAATTTAAAATGCATAATATTGAAGTATTACAGGCTTAGTTACATGAAATCTGTAAGTGTTTAACGTAAATTATATTCCACTCATTAGAAGCATGTCTTTTTTAAATCATTATTCTGGACCAGGTTCAATGATGTCCGCTAGATACTCTTTGAATGCTTTATATGGTGGCCTAAGAAAGGTGATTTTTTGTTTGTTTGCTGTGTGTCCGCTTGGGGTTGTGTGTTAACATTGGGCATATTTTGGTTGAATTGCAGAATTTTTGTCAGCAGAGCAACGAGCAGTTGAAGTGATCGGAGATCCTCACAACGCAACCATAAATCCTGTCATGCTGATATTCTTGGCCTTTGTCATCATAGGTATGTTTGCTCTTTTATAATTTTTTTCTCAGATGCAGATTATGAAATATAATAAAGGTTTTGAGAAGAGTTTTCACACGTATACTTAATTTCTTTTAGTAACTCTTACACTTAACACCACCTAAAATTTTACTGAATCTTATACAATGACTCTTACATTGACCTGATACAGAAGCTTTTTTGTTGTGGATAGCCTCTGGATCATTGAATAAACATAAATAACGGTTTAAAGTACCTGTTTTCTGTCAAATGACCCTGTTGTATTTTTTATGACTACATCTATTTCGTACTACTACAGGACAACAAATTGTCTACACTATACTACATTAATATTTAATGTACGAGGGGATATCCAAAAGTAACCGAAATTTGTCTGCCGAGGTCGGAGCTTTGGTAGTATGGGTGAGCGACACTAGGGCATGTCTAGCGCAGCTCTGCCAGTTCAGTCCTGTGCGGGTCGTTGCGCTAGCACATTCTGTTCATCTGTAGCTTCATTTTTTGTTGTAACTGTTTCACTGTTGCTTCGTTTTTTATGATGGCAAGAACAATGCGCCGCTGTGAAATTTTGTTTTTTACTCGGTAAAACCTCTGCTGAAACTATTTTCATGTTGAAAACTGCTTACAAAGATGATGCTTTGGGAAACACTCAAGTGTCTGACTGGTTTTCTCGATTTAAAAATGGCGACCTTTCGATTGATGACAAACCTCGTTCTGGACGTCCATCAACTGCCCGAATTGATGAAAATATCAAAAAAATGTGAGAGCTTGTGCTCACAGACCGTCGACAGACAATTGATCAACTGTCAGAAATTAGTGCAATAACTTGGAGCTCGGTTCAGCGAATTTTAACTGAAGATTTAGGAATGAGACGCATTGCTGCCAAATTTGTTCCTCGGGCTCTGACTGACAATCAAAAATCACGTAGAGTCGAAACATGTCATGAACTGAAAGAACAGCTCAGAATTGATCCAGATTATCTTTCAAAGGTTACTGGTGATGAATCATGGAAAAACAAAATTTCACAGCGGCGCGTTGTTCACTTAAACTTACCATCATAAAAAACGAAGCAACAGTGAAACAGCTACAGCAAAAAATGACGCTACAGATGAACAGAATGTACTAGCGCAACGACCCGCACGGGACTGAACTGGCAAAGGGTTGTGCTAGACACGCCCTAGTGGCGCTCACCCATACTACCAAAGCTCCGCCCTCGGCAGACAAAGTCCGGTTACTTTTGGGTACCCCCTCATGTACATCGAGATCACAAACCTATAACAAAAAAACATAATCATAATGGAATATTTTATCAAAACAAATTAAATTAAATTTAGAAAATTCAAATGAAGTAGGCTTGTAAATTATTTTACAGCAAATAATGTCGCAAAATGCGTTATTATGATAATTAAGATTTGTTACTAAATATCAGATTGTTTTAAGGTTTTTTGTTTCCAAAATAATATTTTACATGGCACAATAGGTCGCATACCGATACTCGTTGTAGCTGTCAATTATGATTTGCTTTGTATTCCAAAATTCAATACCATGTTGAAGTTTAGCAGTTACTGCAAATAGTAGTATAAGAATAAAAAAATAATTTCGCAACCTTGCACCGGCCAAATCCAAAAGGATAGGAATTTTGTCCTCTGCTACGATACTTTTGTTTGAGGAAAAATGTTTTGTGTCACCAGAATAATCTCAAATCAAGTTATGTTATTATTTTTTAGCTTTAATGCACATTTAAAACTATCTATCCAAAATTTTGATATTTATCGGTTTTTACCAGATGCATACAAATCTGAGTATTTAAAATTAATGAATTGAACCATGCACACACAAGAATATGAAAGGAGATACTCAACACATTCGTTCTGCTCAGCATGTGTGGTGACAGCGTTGGTTGCCTATCAGCACCTGGTGCCAGGTTCACGAGGAGCCTTCCCCCATATGCCACACAAGACCCTGCAGGTATCGGAGCCGCCTGTCGTACTGCTGCTCTACACCAGGGACTGTCTGCCGTTCATGCAGGCCGTTGCTCAGCTGCGGATGCTCATGCGCCGTGTCTACAACTGTCAGGTCACTAGCACAAGTGTAGTCATCTTGTTTTCATTTAACAATGAAGGGAATTCAATTCTCTGATGTGATGGCTGTTACAACGATTATCTTACAGTGTTATTTTGTATCCTTCTACGGCTTTCGAAATTTTTATCACGTTTTGATGGGGAATTGTCCAAATCTCAGTCTGTTACTACATAACTTCGACCTATTGTTAGGAAGCATCATTAATTAATCGCCCAATGACAAAATGGCAACTGGGTTTATATTCAAACCTAGCAGGACTTGATCCACCGACCTTCAGTTTTCAATGCAGCCACTATAACCCAAAGTCAGTCAACTACTGACTGGACACTATCCAGTCAGTTATCCCTCAGTGTCCTTATTATCCTTCAAAGTTCAGTGCCTTTAACATGTCTAGTGTTGCTTAGTTTCACGTAATGGGTGATAAATAATCTGAAAGATATATTTGATTATAATATTTTGGAATGGAATAATTTAAATTTACAGTATCATCTAATAGCTTTATCAAAATAATTGTATAATTTATTACCTAGTGAACATAATTAAGTCCATATAATGTAAATGATTTCATAGTTTAATAAATAGGGGGTAAAGTCAGTAATAAGGGGAGGGTAGTAGTATTTTGTTTGAATGTGACTATTATCAAGCATACATTTGTCCTTAAGTCTTCAGAACATGTCTTTGTAATTCTTGTGAAAATAAATAATACATTTTCACAATAAACACTTAAGAGATGAATTTAACATTTAAAATAATTGGCTGGCGACACACTAAAAGTTTTAACACTTCACGACAAATAAGACCTACAGCTCGACTAGCCGATACCTGTTTGTCGGTTTTGACCTTGGGGTGGAGGAAATAGTTGATTTTGCTTATTTGACATTCCTGTAACAATACATTCAATCCTGTCAAATAATATGTTAGAGCCAAATTTTAATTTTTCATTGAGGACATTATCAGGAGACTTTTTTATCGCTCTATATATTTAGAACGACTTTAAAGCGTTCATCAGGGGACCTTTCTTACATTTATGCAGGATGTTGAAATTTTCTCTGCAGCTGCTCACATTATGGTTTGTACTGATCAGATGTTTGGCAAATTTTGAGCGTTGATTTTTCAATTTTGGTTTCGGGAGGTTTTTGATGAACCTTTTGTTGAAAGACCGACCTAAATGCCCAATATATATTTTTGGACAGTCGATGCATGTTAATTGGTAACTTTCAGGAGTCTGTTGACAAAACTATAGTAAGCTGCCATTTTATGGGATTGAGAAAGCATGGATTGTGTGGTCGGTCCTCGGTAGTGGTGGATTTTCTATAAATACAGAAACTTAAGTTGTTGTTATTTTTTTAGGGTTAAATCTAAGAAATTTATTTAATTATCTTGTTCTATCTCTAAGGTAAATTTCAGATTATGGGAGATACTGTTAAGGTGGTTGTTTAACAGGCGTAGTGATCGTGAGTTACCATTAAAAATTATGAAGGTGTCGTCAACATACCTTTTGTAGGATACAATTTTATTAGCAAACTTGTTATTTGAAAAAATATTCTTGTTCTCAAAGCTCTTTACGTATTTTTCAGATAGATTACTGGGAATAGGTGATCCCATAGCTAAACCATCTTCCTGCAAGTAGAATTCGCTATTGAAAGTAAAATAAATTTGCTCTAGAGTAATTTTGAGTAGTTTGATTAGTTCATCAATAGCTTCTATGCTAAGGCCAGAATTTAAAAAATATCTTTAGATATCTTCAATGTTTCATGAAATGGTATGTTAGTGTACAAATTCACTATGTCTAATGTCGCCAGAGTGTATGTATTTTCCATTTTAATATCAATCAAGTGATCTACAAGATCTAAGTTATTTTTCAAACTGTGGTCATTTTCCAATTTAATTTGATCTCTGAGTAATTTATCTAATATTCTGGTAATTCTGGTACTGTCGTAATTTTGTATGTATTTCTGAGGTAAAATTCACTAAGGGTCTTATGGGGACGAGATCTTTATGGACTTTATGGTAATCCTCTTAATTTGGGTGCGCTAGGTTTAATTATTTTTAAGAATTTGCGGTCATCTTTCGAAATATGTTGTGTTTTATATAAATAAAAATTTCTCAGATATGGTTTTTACTGATTCCGAATTAAATATTATAAACAAAGGACTAAAATTTATCATGAAAAAAGAAAAATACAATAAAAAACTCCTAGCCTTCATTGAGAATAATAACATTAAAGAAATAGACCTGACTGACACTTTAAACACTAAAATAAAAAATACTTTTGAATAAAACACAACATCGCACCCAAATTAAGAGGATTACCTAAGATCCATAAAGATCTCAAACCACAATGTGAGCAGCTGCAGCGAAAATCGCCACATCCTGCATAAATGTAAGAAAGGCCCCGTGATGAATGCTTTAGAGTCGCTCTAAATATATAGAGCAATAAAAAAGTCTCCTAATAATGTCCTCAATGAAAAATTAAATTTTGGCTCCAACATATTATTTGACAGGATCGAATGTATTGTTACTGGAATGTCAAATAAGTAAAATCAACTATTTCCTCCACCCCAAGGTCAAAACCGACAAACAGGTATCGGCTAGTCGAGCCTTAGATCATCTCAGGAGCTGTGATCAAGTCCTCAAGACCTCAAGTCGATGGTCAAATGTTAAAACTTTTTGCATGTTGCCAGCCAATTATTTTAACCCTCCGATGGTTCACTATATTACTCTTGGTGGTTCAGGCTGTTTCCCGGTATTTACAAGCTTATTTTAAAATATCTATAAAAATTTATTTTTTATCAAAGTATTTACTAATACATATCATTTTTTCAAAAAATAATACACTATTTAAGAATGTAATAAATATTTATTTACCAAGTACTTCTGAAGAACCCTGGTTAATAATTCAAAATATTTAAAAAAATAAAAATTCATTTCATTTTTCATTCATTTTTTATATTAAATAAGAAAATACTACTTGTTTTAAACTTATCTTGAAAAACAGAAAAAATCTTTACAAAAATGTACAAATTCATATACACGTTAGGAAGGAATCCTCAATCTGAATCACTTTCACTGCTTGGTGATTTGCGTTTTCTACCACCCTTTTTGGGCCTCCAGAAAAGTGTAGTAATCGATAATAATAATGTAATACAATAATATATATAATATAGGTAATAATATACTGTTTACTGTACTGTTTAATTATCAACAATAACCTGGAACAGAACAATTCGATGGGGTTCATCTGTTAATTGTTTATTGTGTAAATGTGTTATTTATTTACACAAGAATTACGAAGACATGTTCTGAAGTGACTTAAGGACAAATGTATGCTTGATAATGGGAATACTTTGTTCCTGAAACTAGTCACATTCAAAAGACTATTGGATATAAGACGGCAGGTACTGTAACTTTTTAATTTATGCTTTACTAGTTTGTAATGCTAATAAAATATGCTTATTCTTTTATATAAGAACTTTTTATGCATATAGTTTCAAACAAATTATGTTTTAATCATCTGGGATTTTTTTTATTATGAGATTGATTTTTTTTGGGAAATTTTCTAAAACAACTTCAAACCTTCATATGATAAACAGCTTATTATATTATACCTTGCTAAGGTCTACAGAAAGACTCCAATTCAAATCAAACTTTGTAAGCCAGAAAATTAAGGTTTGAGATTCATAAAATGTAGTTGTAGTATATTTTGATGGTTTTGCTCCAGGTGCTAGACTGCTGGGAGGACAGCCAGTTTGGTGCCGTCGCGCAGAACCCTGGTCGCTGGTTCATCTCGCACCTCAGCTCGCCCCGTGTGTGCTGCGTGCTGGTCACATCGCCCGCCAGCGTCGTGCAGGAGGCGTCGCTGGTGTTCGGGACCAATGTGCACTACCGTTTGCCAAAAGCGTTCGACTCTGTGCCACTCAGTGCCCTGACCACTCTACATGAGAACAACAACCACGACGTATATACCAGATTGTTTATCGTCAGGTGAGACGATTTATTGTTAAGATTGCCGAGACGTGAAATTTTTACTCAGGCATCAAAAATAATAACCAACAATTTCTTTAAATAAAGCATTTATGAATAACCAATAAATTTCTCTTAATAAAGCATTTATGAGATCAAACATGTTAGCAGAATGAAATAATAAAATATAACAGAATTTACTATTGATGGCTTTAAAGGGCTACTAGATCACTACATAGATTAAATCATTTTAGCTTTTGTACTGAAATACAGCTTAAATAGTGGAAAATCTTTCCTAACCATTTAAACAAAATCTTTCCTAACCATTTAAACAAAACAGCCATGTTCATACCAGTATTGTTTTGATATCTTGATAGGTTGGACACCGGTATGGAGGGAACTTTCCCAGGAATCAGGACCTATCTGAACTCAAACAGCAGCTACGTGTTGCCACTACACCTCAACAGACTGATGGCAACACTATATAAGTGAGTACAAAATCATTCTGATGCTCTCTAACTCATGGTCCTATGATCCTATGTTTGGTGTAAAAACTTGACTTACCTTATTGTTCCACCTCCAGTTTTAATATTGGTAGTATTTTGCGAAGTAGATTTCAGCACCTCTCTCACTGTCGTCTAGTGTCAGTTTGAATGTGTAAATAAAAAACTAAAATCAAACTGCTTGCTGATCGACCACGACTACACCGCACATGAAACCGATTCTCTCAGCCTGTGTCCACCTTGCAAACTATACGTCTTAAGATTCCACAATATTCCCAATTTATTCAGGAAATATTTGTTTTCTCAATTTAGCTATTTAAAATAACCCAAACTAGAGAGTTTGGGCTATTTTAAACCCTTTAAGACAAACACTCTCAAATTAAACTTTTGACCCCACAAAATGTGTTTTACTTAATTAAAAATGTATTTTTAAAAAACGATCACACAACAAACAGGTTTCTCAGTGAGTACATTACTTTCCCTGAGTAAAATAAAGCTTATCCACCAGCCTGTTTTTGTTCAAAGATCCTGTTTTGATAAACCACCTTATTATGTGTACAATAAACGTGTGTGATTTCCTGCCTTGATGTTGCAGCCTTGATTCAACGACATGCACCATCGCCACAGACGGCCAGTCGGATGTCGCTTTGCTGTCCGAGCTCATCACAGAGTATCGGTCCTACCTCAGGGACAACCCTCGGTACCTTGACAGCCTCATGGTCTCCGAAACCCACAACTCAGTCCTTCATGTCCTTCAGAACTCACTTCGTAATCAATAACAGAAGTCTCAACAGTAGATCAATTTTGCAGTAGTTCTTAAACACAGAAATGAGAAGATTTGTGGTAGTTTTTGTTTGCTTAAAGATGTTACTAAAGGAGAAAATTTTAGTTTAATTAATTCAGAGCACATGTTCTTCCACTCGTGGAATGATTGTTGTTGCTCACCACAATATGAGAAAGATAAATTAATATTATTTTTTTCAAGTTAAAATGGAGGGAGGTAAGCTGGATTTAGTAGGGTGATAATGAGTAACGGGAGGGAATACCAATAACAAAACTAGGCTTATTAGGGTGGTTATCATCAGCCAATACTCACCATTATATATAGATTTGTTAAGAATCTAAATTAATAACAATATTCAATATACAACAGTTCTAATCTTCTGACTGGTTACTGATTATTCAGCCTAGTGATGTATTTTATGATTAATTAAGTAATATGATAATATCACAATACATAAGTTTTCGGTAAATATTCCGACTACAGTAGGTATCCTACCAATCTATATCAAATCGACCTTAGACTTACTTTTTACACTTTCGAATAACCTTTTAACAATGTTTCAGTCCGCGGAAGAACCCAATTTTGACGTTTCCTACGATTTTAGGCTGTATTATGACCCTCTCAAACCATACCGTCTAGCTAGGGGATCGGCGTGAATTGGGGTTCTGGGCGGGAAAACAAATCACTCAAATACACTTATTTCACTCTCTAATAACATAATTAACAATAAAAACACCAAGAAACACAGTTTTCCCGACGTTTTGTAACGTTTTCTGGCCAAAATAAGGCACCCTTCAAACACCTTCAACCTTCAACCTTGTTGTCTACAACAATTGACGTTCTGAGCTGGGAGAAACGAGAAATATTTGGGAATCAGGGATATTTTAGGGAATTTGGGATAATTTTAGGGTAAACGGGAGATTCTCATGATTTACAATTTTGAACTGGAAAAGCTTGTTTGATTGTAGATTTAAGGCGTAAGGTTAAGTTTATGTTAAAGATTTGTTATTTACTTTAAAGTAATTTAACTTAATTTCATCAAACTGAATTAAAAATTAATTAGTTGGGAATGTATTCAAACAAATAAAATGGCGCAACAAATCATTAACTGAGCTCAATTATATTTAGTACGGTATTAGTTCATTGTCAATCAGCTGATTACAAATCCATTATTCCTTCAGCACAATGTAATTGAAATATACAAAGAGGTACGGCAAGTACAGAAACTACTTCTAACCAGTGACATATTTGTTTATTTACACAAATAATTGAAGGATGTTTATTTTATAATTGGTTTGATTTAATAAAATATAACAATTCTTCTTTCTTGTAATTAACGTGTTTAGATGTCATAAAATGACTAGTTGTTATGTTTTAGACTGTCAATTAAAATACATTGGGTTTCTGTCGTATCGTTGAAAAATATAACTAATTGTGAAAGTAGTATAAAGGCGACCAATACACGTTGCGTTTCATCGTAATAGACGAGATATTGCCGACATACAGCGCTCTGCGGAGTTAAGTTAGGTTTTTTATTGATAGTATAAAATATATTTAACGACATGAAATTATCAATAAAAACCTAACTTAACTCCGCAGAGCGCTGTATGTCGGCGACTAATACACGTAGCGTTTTATCGTAATATCCGCGATATTGCCGACGTACGCTCTGCGGAGTTAAGTTAGGTTTTTTATTGATAGTATAAAATATATTTAACGACACGAAAATATCAATAAAAAACCTAACTTAACTCCGCAGAGCGCTGTATGTCGGCAATATCGCGGATATTACGATAAAACGCTACGTGTATTAGTCGCCGACATACAGCGCTCTGCGGAGTTAAGTTAGGTTTTTTATTGATATTTTCGTGTCGTTAAATATATTTTATACTATCAATAAAAAACCTAACCTAACTCCGCAGAGCGCTATATGTCGGCAATTTCACCTATATCATCATGTGACATATACGTATAACTACAATAAAATCATGTCAAAATATTATAATAATCATAATAATAATGATAATATAATAATAAGAATATAATAATAGTAATCATTATGTATATATATATATATATATATATATATATATATACACATAATATAATAATATGAATCCCATAATTGCATCGGCATAGTGAAGTGACATTATGAGGATTGGTGCTCTGTGGAATAATATTTCATTATTACTCCTCAGTCCTCACCTAGTCAGCTGTTACCAACGTTGTTAAAACCTCTGCTAAAATAAGCCTATTAAAACCCGGATTCTATTAAAATATCCCGTTTCTCTCTACCTAAAACCCTTAATCGTAGACAAAATAATCCCTGATTCTTCAATATTTCCCATTTCCCCGGCCCAGTAGCTAGATGCCTGCCGACCTCACTGTTGACTGGACGTTATAGAGTGTCGTATTTCGGTCCAAAAAACGTCGGGAAAACTGTGTTTCTTGGTGTTTTTATTGTTAATTATGTTATTAGAGAGTGAAATAAGTGTATTTGAGTGATTTGTTTTCCCGCCCAGAACCCCGATTCACGCCGATCCCCTAGCTAGACGGTATGGTTTGAGAGGGTCATAATACAGCCTAAAATCGTAGGAAACGTCAAAATTGGGTTCTTCCGCGGACTGAAACATTGTTAAAAGGTTATTAGAAAGTGTAAAAAGTAAGTCTAAGGTCGATTTTATATAGATTGGTAGGATACTGTAGTCGGAATATTTACCTAGAAAAAAAAATATATATATATATATTTTTATATATATATATATATATATTTTTTTTTATATATATTTTGTATTTTTTGTTGTTTTCCTATTTTCAAATTTTAGGTAATTACAACAGTTTTTAAAGAAATATAGAAAGATTTTAGAATAGTTTTAGAACCACTGTATTGTCCACTATACATTTAAGTTTCATTCTTGTATAACATAGTTAGGCCTAAGTGCAAATATTTTATTTTCACTGTGTGAAATTTGTTTGGAAAGACTTTCTTGCTGTAAGATTTACTTTACGGATTTTACTAAAGCATCTAATGCTTTGTGATTTTATTTTCTATCAAAATTTTTAAGTTTTTTGTAAATATCAATATTTAAATTAGAAGCGTAAGTTTTGTGTATTTTAGATTCTGTTGTTGACTTGCTGAACATATGCTTGTAGTTTTCCCAGTCATTTTCAGGCATCTTAAGTTTTGTACCTGAAAAAATTAGCTGAAAGTTAAAGATAATATCTTTTATACGTACTGTATTACATTCTCCGGTTAATCATAGTCAATATTGTTTTTAAAAATAGCTTTTTAATTATGTAGAAACAATACTGAATCTCAATCTTTGACCAAGTGATTTTGAACAAATGTCCATTTTCAGGAGGTTTTTATAAGAGAAAAAGTTAAGACAGTTGCTACTTGTAAGGTTACATTTATTAGTAACCAATATTTAGCAATCCCAAATATGTAAGTTTTGATTTTTTTACTTAGCCACATGTGTGAATACAGTTGGCACAAAATGTATGAAACCACTTCCTGCATGATCGAAAGCTTTAGGAATCTAGTTTTACCGTTACCTATTTGAAATTGTTATTATTATTAAGTTTAGTTATATAAAGTTTGATAAGGAAATCTAAATTAGTTGATAACAAGTTAAATTATTGATTAACAATCAGATGTGTTTATATGTAATTCTATAAACTGACAACGAAGTGATGTAAATTAACCAATACAACAAGTATGCTGTTTCTCAACCATTATAGAACATTGATGACACAGATGACGGTGCCTGATTTGAGTGAATTTGTAATAAAATGTAAGAAACCCAAAGATCATTTACATGACCTTAAATCCTTACACTTGTCTTATTTTCATGCCTGAAATTTTATTTGTAACTTAAGGAGACATTCCCAGATTCCTCACTGTTTTTTTCATTATATGTTGAGAATCTGGGGGTTCACTGTGTTTTCTGTCGGGTAGTAAAAATTATTTATATTTTCTGCAATTTTTTAAGTTTATTTGTTGACCGAACCTCAGTACCCAATCCAATTTAGGATTCCAATTTTTCAAACCTAGTTATTTTGTGCAACCTAAAACACATTTTATCATTCTAATGGGAAAATTTTGTATTTATATTTATTTGAAATATTTTGATTTGAATACTAGGTAAATCCATTAGTGGTATGTCATTTATATGTGTAACATAACATCGTTCACTTCCATAGACTTTGAGAGCCTTTTTACTGACTGGGCATTTTTAGCTTTAATATAATTTGACAAAACTATTGGTTTATTTGAGAATATTGGCAATCACATAAGAAATTCTCTTATTTTTATGGTTGTTTTATAATAGACAAAACCTGATTCTTGTCATATATTGCTCAGGTATAGTTCAGATAGTCATTATTATGATCAGTTTTTTTGTTATCGTTTTTTTTACTTGTCATATTCTTTTTTTTATAAGGATGAGCAAAGTTAGAGTAGTTTGGAAAGCTCAAGTAGGTCGGTTGTGATATTTTTTTATGAATTAATTTATTTAAACTGTTACAGTGTTATCTGTAGTGTATGCTGTACAGTAATAAACATTAATTCTGATGACAGCCTGATGAATCTAAAATTGAAATTGAAAAGAAGATACAGGGAATATGAAAATGCTTTATAGCTTTAAAATTATTTTACATCTGGAAACAGTATAAAACAATTTTATAATAACCTCCTGTCCACACCCCCTCTGACCCTACCCCTGTCACAAGAAGCCTACAGACAATAAAAAAAACTTGAATCCTTTAAATATTTACTCGTGAAAGTGAAAAATTTTTCTCATCAGGACTGTTTAGAAAAAAGGGTGGGTATCATTGTTAAAATATCATTTGCAGATTATGGGACACCAGTAGTACCAATTATAAGAGAAAATGTTTTGGTTCATTTAAATACAGGTATAATAATGTAACCTAAAATCACTAGTAGGTGGACAAACATACAATACTATTCCTGCTGTCTTATAATAATGAACACACTTAATAGATTATTGAAACAAAAATTGATTTATTTACAACAATAATGATAAATCTATACAGTTAATATGTGATTGATTATTCTAAGCATACACTACAGATATACTTACTCTTTTGCTTGTCTCTTATTTCAAACGTTGCACTCAACAGTTTGCCAGAATTTTGGAGCTTAAAGACATGATTTTTAAGTTTAAATTATTGTGTACTTTTGTAATGTCCCAAAAAATGTGTTAAAAGTATTTAGTTGAAGAAATGTCTGTCCCATTGCTGTTATTTATTACCTTTTGTATATAGATAGTTAAACTGAAGATATTTCCAAACTATTTTAGTTTGTTTTTATGTGGCTGTATCTAAGTTAAGATTTTTTATTGTAAATATTAAGAGTGTAAATAAAGTTAAGTTTTCCTACCTGTTTATTTTGTTGTTATTTTATGTTTTCTTTTTTTAAACTCATTTTAGTAGGTTTTTTATTTTGATTGATAACTAAGCCTTTTTTTGCAATTTTATGTCTCAGTCTTAACGGGTATTGTTATAAAAATAGAAAAATTACGTTTAAATCTACCTTAGGAATTACAGGGTACAGTCGTTTAAAATTAACATGCATTGGCCTATAACTTCCTCCAATAAAAACTAATTAAAAATAATTATCTGTTTTTAAACATTACCATTGGGGATGAAGTGACCTTTATTTTTTGGCAGCTATGAAATAAAAAACGTTTAAATCTACCTTAGGAATTACAGGGTACAGTCGTTTAAAATTAACATGCATTGGCCTATAACTTCCTCCAATAAAAACTAATTAAAAATAATTATCTGTTTTTAAACATTACCATTGGGGATGAAGTGACCTTTATTTTTTGGCAGCTATGAAATAGATTTTGGTTCATTTATTATATTTTCTCGTTTTATTTCAACCATTACGTCTCTTTAAAGCTTTTTCAGTGTAAGTACAAAAAATTACCTAGAACATTGACTACCGGTTTATATTAAATTTGTAAACTATTATTGGTTACTGAGAATAAGTATAATTGCAAGATTACCTCAGTGCAATTAATCCAACATTTAGTTACAAATCACATTTAATTATAATTTCTTTAAAAAAAACTTAAAAAAATATTCAAGGGAAGTGAAAGAAAATTATCTTTAATTTGCCTTTTTTTATTTTATAATTACTGTAACTTATCTACGGTGTGTTTACTGTAACAAACATTTTGTTAATAATGAATCACCAACACACCATAAGGAGTAACATCAAGTATATGGACCTAATACAAAAATATCAGCATAATTTGTTTATGACATGTAAAACAAAAAACTTTTACGTTCCTTAAAATTTAGATTTCTATATAAAAATGCAAATGTATTGTCTTGTTATCGGTAAAACGTTACAAAACTATACCTATATATTTTATCAGACTTTATTTTTAAGTAATCTATGTCAGAACAGATCTTGTTGGTTATAAAGTCTTGAAAGCAATTATTCCGCTGGCATATATTTTATTTACTGTATTTGAAATAAAATGAAAGTTTGAATTACCGTTCAATTTCTTTTCATATACAGTGGAACCTCCATAAATCAAACTTCAATATTTCGAAATCCTTGTTAATTTGATTTTTTTATTCCCTGTGATCTTGCAATGTTAATTTTACCTCTACAAATCGAACAGTTTATGAGAAATACCATGATAATTTGAATATGTTTTTTTTCGGTATTTTTTCGCTGTTAAAATACCTCTGTAATTCAAAGTTTTTTGCCCATAAACTTCTATAATTCAAAATTATGCAATTGCTACACCTCTAAAATTCGAGGTAAAGACAAAAAACCCTGGATTATTTGAAATGGAATTAAATTTGTTATGATTGAACTCACCCAATATTTTACTGCTTTGCAGTTAGACAAGAAATTCCTAAAGTATACCTATCCATCAATAAACAGGAAGTATCTAAGGGAAAAAATTATCAGGGATCATTCCTGCTATGAGTCATTTTGTTTGTTTACATATTTCACACTCTAAAACTTGTCCTTTGAAAAATGGCCATTAATAGTAATTTATTGAGTTGGTTCAATAAAGAAGAAACATATATTAAATGAAATATTTATTCAATTTTTAAGTTTGTACTTTATTAAATTTCATTCTCTAATTGTGTGTTACTGTAATAACCATTACAATGCGTAATTAGCATTGCCGCACAATGTACAAAACACCTAATTTGGTAGTTACCGAAACTCCTGACTGTATCCATTGCTCACACTGAATTGAACCTCTATAAATCAACCTTGATACCTCTTTTTAGTCAAAATACTCAATAGTTGGGAAGTTTTCCCGTTCTCCTTGGGATACGATTTATCAAGGTTCCACTGTAATTATAATAATTAGCTCAGCTAACCAATGTACACTGCATACATTTACTTATTGTATATGGTCTCTTTTGATTTGATACTTCAAAATATTTCAGTATTGCACCTATATGTTACCTTTCAGATTTAGATGAAAAGTGTATATAATTGTTTTATTCGAAAATGATTAAAAGCCATAATTCAGAGGTTAAATTAAATATATTCACAATTTTTTGTTTGCATGAAAAATTGCTCAATAATTAGTGACGGAAATATGAAACTTGCTCATAAATATTCTTGGATTGATAACTTTTGTATGCAATATAGAGTAAAGTATATTTTTACTAAATCAAAACTAAAGCATAGTATGCGACTTGATGAAATATATATTTTTAATACATTAAATGTCATCATATCTAAGAATTATTAAAAATAGAGAAATTTTTTAATCAGCAAAATTTATATTAATATTAACTCATTTACTACAATTTGTGAACCACAATATACTGAATGTAATGCCTGAACAATTGTTGTGTATATTGGAATCTTTTACAAAAGTCTCTTTGGTGTAATTTTTATTTGATCATTCATTCAAGGAAATTTAGTATCTTGCTTGGACATTTACGTAAATAGCTTGGGATTCCTAGCATAGAACATTTTTCTAAAATTTTATGTAAACATTTAAAATTAATGTTATTATCTTTAGTCACAAGTGAAGAAGAAAATTTTGTTAAATAATTAATTGACCACTAATTATCTAACTTGAAACTATTTGGTTATTTTGTTGATCATTATATAATTTTGAGTACAATATAATTTAAAGTGCCACCTCAAAATATAATTTTGTGTAATAAGCTTATATAACAATAGCCTCACTATTTGGATAACCTTACACAAAGTCAATTTATGATATTTGGATTGAGGAGAGAAACGATTAATTTTAACTTAACTTGGGATTATGAAATGAGGAGTGAGTGGTTTTGCAATGTTGTCAAATTTTGATAAAGAATTTGTTTACCTTTTAACCTTTTTTCTGACTTTTTTAATAAGATAATTTATGTTTACAAGATTTTTAAGTTACTCAATTTGTTCAATTTTAAAAAACCGTTGTGATTGTAAAATGCCGTTCAGTTTTCAAATACCATTTTATGTCTCACAACATATCCATAGTTGCCTGGAATTTTTATCAAATTTGATCTATTCAGCAGAAGCAAAAACAGTGATATGTGTCCAGTGTCATATCATACATGAACAAAATTTTCAATATATTTTTAGTAATAATTTTTCAGACGATGTACATCTTGGGTTGAAAAATGGCAGCCTTGCAAACTCACGCAGCATAATTACGCACATGAAATATTTACGTTGTTGTATACCCGCCTTTCTTTACAAACTTAGTTTAGTTTAAACACACACACAACGAGTTAAATGTCTTATTCAATGTATTAGATTTAATGTAATATCTACAGTTTAGAAAACTCACCATGTTTATTAGGAAATAGATATCACAACCCAATATTGGCCTAGTTGTGCTACAGTCGTAAGTTTCCTGTACCTTACGGGCTATCATATCAATAGAGCAACTGATATAAAGGCCGAGCTATTTTTATCGAATAGAATAAGTATTGAATGTGTAAATATTTTTTTATACTATATTTTTCATAAACAAAATTACATTAACCCTGCTTTAATCACGCATGGTCTCTCATTCCGGACACCGGGTATTTTCATTTTATCTACCATTTGGATTGGCAATAGATTTTGTGCACAAACTAACTTCAGCATCTGCCACCTTGTACGGATTAAAGAGACAACGAGACAACGCTTAGTTTCAGGCATGACCTTGAGGGAGAAGGAAGTGTTTATACCAATATTGTTCTGAACCCTGTGCGATATACTGGGCTATATTGATTCTATATTTTTTCTATTTTACATATTTTTCACTATAAAATCATCTAATGATTCCAGACATTATAATTAATAAATTTATTCACGTAATAAATTAAAAACAAAGTTTTTCAAATTTACAATGGTTTTCAACACTTGTGTATTTATAATTTGTTGGGTAGATGTTATTTAGATTTTTAATGGATACATTTTTCATCATAATTATATGAAAAACAAAGTTTCACGACAGGATCTGGAATCTGATCCCGTTCTCAGGTAAACTAATATCTAAAATATAACACAATTAACACATAATCCGGTCTAAAGCTGAAAACATAAAAGTTTAAAGCAGTCAAAAAACTTGCAAACAAACCATTCACTAACCATTACACATACATAAGAAACATAACACGTTCACTTTTCACGGATACTTAAACACAACTGAGACTGGGAGTTGTCTTTCAGAAAGCAGTTATTCTTTAAAGTACAGTATGAAAGAAAAGTCTAGGCGATATTTGGAATATATTTTCCAAAATGACAATTTTAGTTAAAAAATATGTTCATTGTAATAAAATTATCACACAGTTAAATTGACCTACAACATACTCGTAACAAAACTTTTTAAAATTTAAAAATTCATATTTTTAATTATTACATGGTAAAAGTTTGTTTAGTCATATACCTATATGCATACTACAAATAAAACAAAAGCTATAGAACACTACAAAATTATTGTATTTAGCTGAAAATTCAAAATTGCTACTTTCTCTTTTCTCCAATAAATACAATTTGCATTAAACAACAATTTGCCGATAAAATAGCAGTTTTGAATCTTGCCCTAATCCTAATTTATTAAATTTGTCACGTCAGAGCATAAGAAAGATTGACCCCAATTTTCATCAATGATGTAAAACATCTATTTATATTTGGTGTATATTAATATTAGGTCTATGGTTAAAAAAACAAAAACAAAATGTGAACAAAACAACTTATTTTTATAATATGATAAAACCAGAAGTGTGATTAAAAAATGTTGATCTTGTGAACAAAAATAATTTTAGTATAATACTAGCAGTAAGCACGTCATTTGTACGGGTTGTAGAATTCAGTTTAAAGATTTGCATGCTTGTTTTAAGCTTTCCTTCACTAGAAGAAAGATATTATCATACCAAAATGTAAACCTGAAATCCTAAACAAATCAATACAAAGAAATTAAATCAATACCCAACTTTATTATTCAGCATTACTTTACAATTAAATTGATGAGAACATTTATACCATTATTATAATTAGTTATACGTTAAAATAACTTTTTATAGTATGATTTCGAAATGGGTTTAAAATCAATGACCTATATAATCTAACTAATATTGATTTGACAGCTGTTTGTTTTTATTGCTATTAAATCTTTAAACTACAAAGACAGCTGATTATTACCAGTAGGTTATTCATTAAGAACTGAATCAAAATACAAGTAATATCGCGTAAAAGTGGGTTTTTAAATGCTTGTAATTCACTTTTCAAGGGGCAGCGGGCGATATCAAGCATTTACAAACCTTCTCTGGAATGTAGAGAATACATGAAATAAGTTTCATTGTAATCAGTTTTCCCGTTTTTTCGGAGAAGACAGCGTAAAATGCCTCCTGGAGCGTCACAGACAAACAGACAAAAATTGAGTTAAGACCGGCTTCTCTAACGCACGAAAAGTAAAAATAACTAAAAAATGGATAATTCTGAGCAATGTACACACAAAACTCTAATTTTATTTATATAGATGAATGTACAAAAAACATGTGATGGTTTTGGAGGTGTAAGGTATCAATAGTTAGTTGATTTTTCATGTGATTGTGTGTTGATTGGCAAAAGAACTGACTTGTGTGACTCACCATCTTCTTCATTATAATTTCTCCTTATATTTGACCCAGGAATTTCAAAGTTATTTTTATTTTTCAGATTTTTTATCTACAATCTCCACATTACTCTGAATTTTCAAAGATCTGTTATTTAAATATGACTAATGCATTGATTTTAGTAACTTTAAATTTTTTTATTATGAAATTTGTTTTACAGGGTGTATCTGAAATACATTGAACAATTTTGGGATATTATTACTGAGGTCGAAACAAACAAAAAATTACCTATGACCATGTAGCATATCTTGCTCCGTATGTATGTGTTTTTACATAACTGCTATAACTTTGGAACCACTTGAAGTACCAACTTCAAATTTGGTACGTCTATGATTAATAAATAGGCCCTATTTTGGTTCATAGTATCAAATAAATGGTGGCCATTTCAAATTTTCAAAACTCAATAACCATGTATTTGAAAAAAATTTAAAAAGTTGTGAAATTTAATTTTCTTGAAGAAAATTTGAAATTCTAATAGGGTAAGGATAAGGTTTTGTAAAGCTACAACTGTCAATTTGGGCTTTAATAGGCAATAGTGGTTCTAAAGTTATAGCAAGTTATGTAAAAAACACCTACACACAGACAGACAGAAAATGGAGGGTGATAGGCCATATGTTCACAGGACATTTTTTGTTTATTTTGAGGTTAAAACAATATCCCAAAGTATTTTGGTGTATTTCAGATACACCCTGTATAAAATTTTATAGAATTTCTTACACAATCAATAAACTGCTGCTTAATTACATAGGTGTAATAATGCCTGCATTTCTATATTTTTCGCTGCAATTAATTCCTAAGAGAAGTCATCCCGACCTATCTAATTTCATTCGGCTTATGTTAATTTCTTCAACTTAAGGTACAATTTTGTAAGAAAATATTAAAGTCAGGAATCTAACTTTGGTGTTTCTGAATACCTTATATAATTTGTATAACTTTAAAGGAAATCTGCTTTGGTTTGTTATCAGCTAAAGCATACTGGTCTTTGATGTAGCTGTATTTTTATATTATTATTTGTGAACTCATAATTTTGTTTGAAATAAGTCTTGGTTTAATTATCTGGCCAAAAACTTTCATTTAAAAATAAGTGAATGAATAACCCTGAAGATAATCAAACTTGATAACATTTCAATTCATGATTACATGTTTGCTTGTACAGTAGTTTATAGTTAAAATTAAATGAAAGATGGCTTTATTCAGAGGCGAAGTTAGGAGGAGCAAGGAAAAAAGTACAATTGTGTAAATGAATATATGATTACTGTGTAGTATGAATAATTATAAATAAATTTATGAGCTTGTAATTAATTCTACCAACAGATGTGTCCTTATAATAATGATTGATTTTTATCATATGTATTGTACTTCAGTTTTAATGAATTAAGGAATATTAATATCATTATATAAAAAATTAAGTAGGAATAATCCTTATTATTTTGTAATTTATTCACTATTTTCAAACCTTTAACATTGGTACCTTTTTCTCAGTTTGTAATTACACACACACATTTATGTAGCAGAATTTTGCTTTGATAAAACTCTTTTGTGTTTGTGGTTATCTCCATTTGGGACTATCACTTTGACAACAAATTGAAAATATTTTCATAATAAGAATTTACTTTATGTTTATTATTAATTTAATATTATAAAAACAACACTTTATAATATTAAACCTTTACTAAATTTACCACTATCACTGACATTTTCAAGCCTTAGTATTTTCGTCACTCAAGGTATCTTTATTAATTATGCTTTGTTTAGTTAATTGATGTACTTAAGATGTCTTATTAATGCCTTTGTTGTTATATGGGCCTTAGTAGTTAATATGTACCAAGTGGCAAGGCAACCAATATCTTTGAGGCCTAATTCTAAACCAACAATGTTTATCGCCGAAAGATAGTGTCGATTTATCTATTTGCTGTAATTTCACCTTTTTTGCTAAATGAAAGATTGTCTAATATTATGAGACAAAAAAATCTGATGAAGTTTCTTATATTTTAGACCTATAATACAGCATATGAGAATATTCCAATTTAAGCCTGTAGCTGGACATGATAAGGGTATTTTGTAATTATGTTATTTTTTTATTGGAAGGGGCGGATTACTCCCAAGGCACTTCAGCCGTAGCGGCTTTTTGCGCACCCCTGTGTGGGTTGCGGCATTATCACACAGCGAAAAGCCATTGGTGATTGGCAGGATTTGAACCGGGGACCATGGGCACCAAAAAGCCCCGCACTCCCCCACTTGAATATGCTTTTATTTGTAACTTTAATTTGTATGTAGCTATAATACATTTCTTAAATTATATTTCTTAAATTATAATATTTCTTAATTATTCTTAGCCAATCATCATTCTCAATATGTATGCACTCCTTCCTCATACAAAAAAAATGTATAGGTCTTCTTTACTTGTTGATATAAGATCGCAAAATATTAATTTAATTATTGTTTTCATTTGTAGATACATAAAAAACTTTGCCTTGCCATCCAGTGGGTACTGTACCGCATCTGTTGTAACGTATAGTACTGTAGTACAGTATCAGTATATGTAAATAGGTCCTTCGTGGCTCAAGACTTGGACCAATGTTAGATGGATTCAATGTTAGCAAATGTTAGGATGTTCTCAGATCTCTTGAAGTATTTACAACTCTCCATATTTTGTAAAGTATTTTAAATTTGTTTCATGTTGATGTTCAATCTATTCAAATTGTACCATTGTTGATTGTTGATGAATATTAAAGTTAGATCTGTCATTTGTATTTTATTTCCACTTGTAAACCAAACTTGAATCAAATTAAACAGCAATGACAGTTTGGTACCGATGGATGTGCATAGGTTCTTGATTCAAATATCACAGTAGTTTTGCATCTTCAAAGATTGATGGCCTCTACTGTATCCCTGTTGAAGCTGCAGAGAACTTGTTCCGTCAACAGAAACTTCACCCGTACGCTAAAAGGAAAGGAAGATTTGTACAGGACATGATAAGCAACTTACCATCAAAATAACCTGCTCGGAAGTGCTTTCTTGATTCACTTAATTAATTAATTCAGTCATAAAAAGTTTATTCATGTTATACTCAAGATTTTTACTCCAGTCAAAGATAGAAACATAATGTTCGACCAAACAATACTGTGAGCTAAGAGATTTCCCGTTGCACTCTCTTAAATATTTTATATTCCGAGAAATATTTAAGAAAAAAATGGTAAATTTTTAAAGTAAGAGAATTTGTATCACCACTCATAGAATACCGCTGATATGGTATTGGGTAAAGGGGAACTATTTGGTGTTATAAATTGTTTTATGAGGAGGCACTATGACTACAATTTTGTATCCAGAAATAACATAATTCTCTTTTTGATATGGGGTGAATCACTACTAGCCCCCCCCCCCACCACTAGCCGACCCGTAACGTTAATTCATGTCCGTCACCCCTCCTGTAAAGATCAGAGATTTCAAGTTACTCTCTATGCTCTATCTTAGGTATGTAGTATGTTAGCTTTTTTGAACAATATCACCAATCATTTTAATCCCTCCATCAAAAACTACTATAAACTTTTTACTAACTTGAATTATTTCCAATCTGTTCACAGGCTTAACAATGAACAAAGCGGATAATTTTTTTAAAGTTAAAATATCTGCTGGCACTAAAATACTCAGACGATGAAAAATGGTAAATAATGAAAAAAATATTGTGTGAATAACAAGTCAACAACAACATTCTTGAAAGTCTGTACGTGCTTTGCCTATTGTCTAGAAGATTTGGGCCGAAAACGTTAATATGGTTTTCTAATTTGTCACGATATTTGATGGTGAAGTATGTAGTTTCCTCTTTCCCTTGGCACATTAGTGTAGTTATCATTTTTTGTAGTGTCATTTATATCACAGAAAAATAAAAGGAGAATTTTGCGCAAAACCTTTGTTTGGAGATATTGCAACATTTCAATGTTGGAGTTCGTGTCTGAATCCAACAAATGGATGTCGTAGGTCAACACTGCCTCGAGATTGGTCTTGTACAGGAGTGCATGCCTACGCAGTTTGCAATTCAGAGTGAGTAAGCTGAACGTTGTTTAAAGAGATAAGTGGATAACCTGATCTATCCAAAGTAAAAGTTACATGTACTGAGTTTGTCCCATTTACTTTCATCTATAATTCATTCAACCGTACAGCATGTTCATCTATGATGTAACCACATTAGAAGCAGTCACTAGATCTTCATGTGTGGCTAGTAGAGCTATGTCTGACGGAATCCCCGCTGAGTTGAATCCTGAACTCAAAATGTTCAACGCCTGTCTTGTGAAGGGTATCTTCTTTACTTCTTGGAAGGTCACTCAACTCGTCCTCATTCCGAAGGGAGAAGGTGATCTTGGAGCCCCTCCATCTTTCTGTCCCCTTTGCATGATTGATATGGCAGGTAAGGTCCTCGAGAAGATGCTCCGGTGTAGACTCAAGGATGTCACTGTGTTGGCTTGTAACCTCTCACCACAGCAACACGGTTTCAGGTCTGGTCATTTGACTACTGACACCATCCAGGAGGAATGCAGAGGGCAAAGAGCCACATCCACTGGTTGCACCGTGTGGTTCTCCTCGTGATGCTTGATGTCAAGAATGCATTTAACTCCGCCAGGTGGATTGACATGCTGTGGGAGCTTGAGCATACATTCCACGTTCCAGCGTACCTTCTACGAATGATCAGTTTGTACCTTCAAAACGTGCTCTGATGTACGAAACACTCGAGGGTCAGCAAAGAGTCGCTCATGGCTTATTGCTTGCCCTCGGCAAGACAGAGATCCTGGTCCTAACGAAGAAACACGTCGAGACCGTTATCCCGATGTGTGTAAGAGACTTCTTACGTCCAAGTACTTAGGAGTGGTGATTGACTGCAAGCTGAGTTTCAACGAACAGATCAGACGCTGTCAAGGGAGTCGCTTCACTTGCCAGGTTCATGGCTAACGTTGGAGGATCACGTACCAGCAAGCGTCAGCTACTTATATACGGAGCTGAGGTCAGCAAGAAGTGTTACCACCGTTCAGCGAACCGTAGCATTTCGAGTCACTTCTGTGTATCGCACAGTCTCCAAGCCTGCTGCTTTTGTGATTGCTGGGGTTGTTCCCATACATGTTTTGGCACACGAGTGAAGGCAATTCATCACTGGAGATTCGAGGCGGACAGGGCGAACGTCGCCTCCGAAGAATGTGAATGCACCCTACCTGAGTGCCAAGAGAGTCTGAGCCGCGGGGCTGGTGGACCGCAAGGATAATCCCGACTGTTCGGCCATGGATTGACAGGAAGCACGGAAAGTTGGTGTATTATGTCACCCAATTTATTTCTGACCAGAAGTCCATCACGATCGGCAAGAACGACAGCCCTCGCTGCCTTTACTTCCCCGATGTCACCGATACCGAGCAGCATATCATCTTCTCCTGCGGCAGGTGGCATAACAGCTGAGTCTCTTTATAGTTGGAGGTTTGGCCTCTGAGCCCTAAGTCCTTCGTGGAAATAATGCTCCGTTCTGAAGAGAACTGGAACCGAATCGCCAGCTTCGCTGAGTATATCTTAAAGGCCAAGAAGTCTGATTTGCGGCTTCATTGAAGTTTAGGTGAAGATGAAGTCCCTAAGGTCCAGATACTATGGGATTGGCCTTGGTAATGTGCAAAACAGTTTCAGGCTATTCCGTTGGAGAAGAGAGGGAATTTTTAGTGGGTGTGAGTCCCACACTCACGGTAGCTGCCAGCGTGGGTTAAACATTTAAAGCCCTTCAAAAAAAATGTAGAGCTGTGTCATCTAGTAACGTTGCAACAGTTACTCCAGGGCTAATAGGAAGGTTGGATGTAAACATAACATAAAAATAATAATTTATTTTATTTATTGGACAACACAAATACAATACACATAAAAATAAATAAAAAATAAATCTGCCAGCATAGAGTAAAATAAAAAGTAAAAATAACCTTAAAAACTCAAAAAACATAGATAATCTAAAGAGTACAAAAAATACCAAAAAGAAATATCCTGTAAGTAATTGAAAACACAAAGTATTAAAAAAAACAAAAATAAAACTTGCTCTAAGAAAATAAATAGGGTCTCTAAGACAAAAGCTTGTAGAAGTTTATTAACATTGTAATTTAAATACTGTAATAAATAATTTAAATACTACAGAATCACCTCAGTT
This sequence comes from Nephotettix cincticeps, assembly GCA_023375725.1. Classification (NCBI taxonomy): domain Eukaryota; kingdom Metazoa; phylum Arthropoda; class Insecta; order Hemiptera; family Cicadellidae; genus Nephotettix; species Nephotettix cincticeps. The sequence goes on along the minus strand of CM041791.1, from coordinate 128,091,986 downwards.
GGAGAAAATCAGTTGCTCCGAATTTAAGGATAGAAAAAATTAAAGCTGCTGTTGCTGCTTCACAATAGCTGCTCAAGTACAAATATAATTCTGCAAAATATTTAAAACTAAACTAAACTGTAATATCTAGCAAAATGATAAAAAATCCAATGCTAGAATTCTTTTTCAAATATTCTTATTTATAATTTTGGTATTTTTACATAACATAATACAATATATAAAATAATTACTTCTATACATTACATTTTTCCATTAACCTTCACCAGCTGTTTAAAAGTATACATTAAAATAGTATTAATAGTCATAAGAAGATAGTAGAGGGATTTAAATAAACTAATATTAATTATTTAGAGAAAGTGAAATTAAATTTGATATTTATTTTATCATTAGAAACTATTTTATAGTTATCAGGTATCATTAAGAGATAGTTATCAACCAAATACTAGGTATTATAATCTGTTTTTCAGTGATAAAGTAACCCATTAATTTCGCCAATAGCTTATTTGGATAATTTTCTCGATTATACTGTCTGTGTGCCCCTTCCAAATCGTAACGTCTTCCCGCGAAGCACTGCAGTAGCAGAATTGCGTCCGAGCGCCGTGACATTCTGTACTAGGACAAATGATTTTATCTCTTTGTCGACTGTGAGATGATCGATTGAAACAAGCCAAAATATAGTAAGTGGACCTCTACAGACTGCTTCGAGCGTCTGTAGTGTCGGAGTGGCTCTACACAGTGATAGAATATTACTTTTCAATAGGAATACGTGTACCGTACAATCTAAAATAATGCTAAAATATTTAGGAAATTTTAATGTTTTCAGACTAGTTGGCCGAGTTGTTACAATGTCCGCCTTCAAAATGGAAGGTCACCAGGTCGATCCCACAAGGTCCCAGTCACAACTTTTAGCAAATTTCTCGTAGTTAAGAAGACCTATGCCCCGGGACAGTGTTACTTTTTTGTTTTGAGGTGCCTAGAGACAAAAAAACGGTCGATAAAAATTATATATATAGTATAGCATAACATAACATGTGCATATAAATAGTATAACAGTATATTGTATTTGGGGGCTTAGGGAGGATAAGAAAAAGTTGATGTATCACTTACTAATCTTTATTTTTGGATGAAACTTGTTATTCAGGTTAAAGTGGTTAGGATTCATACATTTATGTTGAAAAATCATAGTTTACGTGTTTATCATGGAAGCTAACGTGCATACTCATTTCTCATATAATCATAGAGAATAGGAAAACTTCTTTATTTATGGACAGATTTTAATGAAACTTGGTATATAGTCAAAATTAAAATAGTTGATGGTAAAAATGCCTTCTTTCAGTGCTCCACACAGAAGCAAACCTACATACTCTTTCCTATGTTTATCTTATGGAGAATAGGCAAACTCTTTTATTTATTACGGAAATTGATCAAACCTGTTATATTATTATTAATTTGGAGATTCGCCGAGTACGCAGGTCTGCTGCGACGGGGGTATTTCGTTGTGATCAATTATGCCTCCTAACAACAGGTCAGTGTTATGTAGTGACAATACCGGCGATTGGACAGTTTCCTATCTAAACTTTAAATAATACCGAAAGACGTAGGAAAACAAAATAGCTGAGTCGGAATATTTTGACAGTCCCAGAATTCACGCCCTATGGCTTATTCGATCAGCCTTTTTTGAAAAATTTTGATTTTTCACGTTTTTAAGGGCCAACTACCTACCCTTTAAAAAAATTAAAATTAAAATAACGCCTGAAGATACGGTGTATATACACGTTAATGCCAAATCGGATCACCTGTGTAAAACCTTCAATTGAAAACCACTTTTTGAGTTCAGGGGACCCGAACACGGATATAAACTCTGAAAATTTAAATTCGAAAAGTTTGACTCGTTCAATTGTTTTGTCAATACCTTTTACACCAAGGTAGAAGTGAGAGAAATTAAGAACAAACAATTTAGTATTTTCAATCTACGCTCTATCTTAATCGGTTACTGAGGTAGAAACTTGTAAACATAGCTTGTTTTCTTTTGAAAACCCAACGTTAATATTTGGGGGAAATTTTAAAAAATACATCTCGCTTATTATTTGAAATATTGTGACTTTATATTATATAATGTAAGATGAAAAATCTCTATTTTCATTTTTATGGAGAAAGTATTATTTTCGACAACATTTATTTTTTAATTTGAGCTGATGGTGGAAATATCAGTTTTGAGGCTCCCTGAATTAAAAAAAGTGTTTTTGTACTAGTGTCCATTTTTCTATCCGTCTGTCTGTCAGTCTGCCAGTGTGTCAGTGTACAAATCCCAAAACCACGTCTGTGGTCCGATTTTTGTGATATTCGTGTAAGAATAACTTACAATTTACCCTATTTATTCTTAAGTAAAATTTGTATGGCTTCCTTATTATTTTTAATATTGTGATTTTTAAACATTTATATACAGCTTCATTTAGGTAGGATCTACTAATATTCCAAAATTCACAGTATCGATATTTCTTATGGCAGCGAACCTATATATTAACAGTATTACCCATGTTGTTGTTAGGAGAATGAGGAACTTTATGTACGTAGCTTCATTATTATTTTGAATATTGTGATCAAACTTGGTTTACTGCTTCCTTATTTAACCTAAGATTAAATTTGGTTTGAATCGTCACAATTAACTCCTGAAAGCAATGGAAATTCGCCTTATTAGCAGATTGCCTAAAGGGTGTTTATTTAAACACTTAGTTATTTAGATTTTTATTGCGGACATTTTCCATCACGATATTATGTAAAACAAGGTTTCACACTTACACTTAGGTTTTAAGGGGGTATACACTTAGGTTACCCTATTTTTAGGTTTAATGTTTTCTTTTAGTTTTCGTATGGTTATATTTCGAGTGGGATAGTGCAAATTGTTACACGTTATGGAGTATTATTGAAATGTTATCTTTTATTTGTGTAAAATAAATCAAAATGTCGCTTCATTCCAGTTGCGGCGCATAGAGACGTGTGTGGGTCTAGGCTTACCTACGTTAAAAATAATAGCCTCTACACATCTTAGCTCAAATGTTGTGACCTTTCAGAATAAAAACCCAAGATTAAATACGTTAACAAACTTCAGACGAATGTTTACTTCTGGGTCGTTCGTTTTTCGACGTCCGATTGGATTACATTTGAATGTTCTATCCTTAACATGGATGATAAAGATAATAGGATATTTAGTCTTAATATTACTCTAGAGTAATCGTTAAAACGTTACTAATTGTTAGACTTGTGTTTGGCGAAGTGAAGGATTAATGTGTGGACAATAATGAGCGACTTGAAAGTTAAGAACGCATTATGACCTGACCACGAGAACAATTGGAGTTATATCATTGTTATTTTCGTTATTGTGTCGGGGCCGGTTCCCGGCGTGTGTGTGGGTGCGTGCGTGCGTGCGCGTGCCGCCCTTGGCCCTCCCAGCCCCCGACATTCCTGGCTCGACCACATCCGTCACCTATACGTGAATGTCTCGTAAGATTCAAAATTGTAGGATGTAAACTAACAGTAAGCTCACCCTTCGTACGGGTTGTTAAGAAAAAATATATTCGTTATCGTGACAAGATATAAACCTGAAATCTAACAGATAAACACAACGAAAAAATAAATTCTCATATATTAGTTTACTATTAGAAAAATTAGATTATATTTGTATCATTATTAAAATTCATTATACGTCAAGGTAAACTTTAATATACCGGGTGATTACAAATGAAATAGACAGTTTGGATAGCTTGTAGAAAATTTATTATTTAAAAGTTTAGATCATTACTTACATGATTACATAGAAGAATTCTTGAAGTTTTTATTGAAAATTTACAGATGTTCAATGTGTGCACCATTTGCAACACGACAGATATCAACACGGTAGTCAAATTCTGACCACACACGACTAAGCATCTCACGGTTAACTGTAGCAAGAGCATTTGTGATTCGTTGTTTAAGATCATCGATATCAACAGGAAGCGGTGGTACGAAAACTCTGTCTTTTACATAGCCCCACAAGAAAAAGTCGCAGGGCATTAGGTCCGGACTACGAGGTGGCCACGGCTGAAACACAACGTTTTCCTCACTTGCACGGCCGATCCATCGTCTAGGAAGATGTTCATCCAGATACCCTCTGACGTCTGAGTACCAGTGAGGCGGAGCACCATCTTGTACAAAAATGAAGTTGCAACTATCTTCATGGAGTTGAGGCATTAACCATTCGGTTAACATGTCCAGATAAATTCTTTCGGTTACTGATGGTTCTTGGAAGAAGAAAGGCCCGTAAACCTTTTCACAAGATAAAGCGCAAAACACGTTCACTTTAGGAGAATCGCGTATATGCTGTACAGTCTCTCTTGGGTTTTCTGTTCCCCATACTCGTACATTATGTCTGTTAACTTTTCCACTAATGTGAAAAGTGCATTCATCACTGAAAATTAGGCGATTAAACAATGTGTCGTCATTTTCAAGACAATGTTGCATCTCTTGACAAAAATTTTTACGTACAACTTTATTATTGTCATTTAACATAAACTTAAAAAAAACTACCAACATAAACTTTAAGAAATTCCCTAAAAACCTATATCACTTACTATGTTGAAATACACCAGTTTAATTTTGTACAGGCTATTGAAGTTGTCTATTTCATTTGTAATCACCCGGTATTGTAGTGTAAAATTTTTCAAATCAGTTTAAAAGATCGTTGTAAACTTATAGATGTATTGATTTTGGCGTCGTCCTGTAATCCAGCTACTGGGAGGTCACGTATTGTGGATAGTTGTAAGCTATGGCGGTGGGTGTAGTAGCAGTGTTCTCTTGTGTGGATTAACGTAATCTAATCTAATTTGACAACTGTTAATTATTTCTTTTTATTAGATTCATTTTGATGTTAAAATATAAACCTGAAATCTCAAACAATAAAATGTAAAGATAAAATAAATGCTCAGATTAATTACTAAGCATTAACTTACAATTGAATAAACTAGAACATGTTTATCATTCTAAAATTTATTATACGTGAATATAACATTTAATACTCGTATAGTACCATTTTGAAATAGATTTAAAATCAATTATCGATGTAAACAAATATTGATCTTAGATTGACCACTGGTGGTTATTTCTTTCTATGAAATAACTTAAATAGATCACAGACATGCTCTGCTCTGAAAAGCTTAGAAAACATGTACCTAATATTGTACAAAAACGGTGGTTTGAGAGATTTTCATTCCATTTTATAGTGTGTCGGTTAGTGTAAAGTTAACAAAAACCTCCTACAAAAGGTTTTCTGGGTTATAACACGTAAAGATAACCAAAAACATCATAATCCCAAGCTATGTACAGACAAAACTCTACTTTTATTTATAGGCTATAGACTATTTAGGGTTGCTGTAAAGTCCCTCCCCCTATTATTTTTTTTATTTGTTAGAAGAAATAAATATACTTTGGGAAACCATACAAACTTAACCCCAATTATCTTTTGAAGTTATCAAAAATCTTGGGTTCCCCCCAAAAATGGGGGATTTTGGGGGCAACTCAAAAATTTTAAATGTAAAGTCCCATTGATATGTACCTCATTCTAAGTCTTAAACTTTAAAGACGATTGGCGCAAATTGGGAATCTAATTCAACCCAGTACAAAATGGCGACATTTTGAAAATTATGACTCTGGGTTTTTAAGTCCCTATTTTAAGTGCTATTTGACACCCCCTTGGTTTTTGCTACAATTTACATTTAAAGTGTTTTTCAATTATGATATTCATTGTAATAGGTATATATTCTAACTTGTATAGTAATTAAAAATGTTGGGAGGTACCTAAGGTCTAAGATGTAGAAGTCAACTTCCTAGTTTCTTATGAGAAGCTAGTCATGCGTCATTTAAAAGAAAAAACTACACTATTTACATATTTTAAATGTTACAAGCCAAGAATAAGTACAATCAATGTCGAAGAAGTAAATCAGTCGGAATGAATAACTTGTTTATTTATTTATTTTACAATATGGATTTAAATGTGTTTTCGATTGCAAATGTGGCCGTAGTTGTATAAAATAATACATAGTTAAGTGGGTTTCTTTCATAATATAAAAAAATTATAAGGTCAAAAGTACACTGTGTATAAAAAAATCATCTTTTACTTATTTACTCGATGGATACCAAAACTGAATATTTACAACATATCACAGAATGAGTACATATTGCTTCTATCTCTATATAATGCGTCGGACATTTCGTCTTACCTCACCAGGCCACTGAGTTGTTTTAACATTTTTATTGTGATCTAGAACATAAAAGTGGGAACCTCTGCTAGTGATAACAACGCCCGTTTTCCCCATCTTGGCATTGTTATTTCACTGTGCAGATGTGGATTTCCCGTACAGGAGACCGCCATTCGCTCATCACTTTTCCTAACCTATCGACAATAATCAATTAATTTTTTTCCTACCCGGAAAAAAACTCTTGTCTCGTGGACTCGTGCCGACATTTCATGTTTTTAAGGGATTTGCAGACAACACAGTATTTTTTTATAAGGCCATGACTACACCTGTGCTAGTAACAGTGGGATATATATGTGCATTATAACGTGTTGTACAAAAAGAGACAGGATGCTAAACTTTCAGTCGCACGTTTTTTACATTGATTTGTTAGTTGCTCTGGGGTGGGGGGGTATAAAGGGGTATTTTGCGAGACCAAAATATACACTGTACGTCATAAATTGGTATAAGAAGCACAACGAGGCAGTGAATCATGCTTTATATGTGCGAATAATCTGGTACGTTTAGTTTATCATGATTGCATATGGTAGGACAGCTGTTGTGGTTGTAAACAAACTTTTATACATAAAGAGATTTTATGTTAATCTTTCATTTTCCATGTGATCCGGTAAAACTATTAATACAGGGAATATGTTTTATGTATATCGCATTATTTAAAAGGTGTAACAATAACATGTGTACTATATAATCTTTTCATATCTATAAGACGCATCACCTGTAGAAACTACGTACACCTCTCTACAACACCTGAGATGTCTGCCTGTACAGGCTGATGGCTCGTAACTGCACATGAACTATGTTGTGAATACTCACACTTAGTGATACAGTTCTGACACCTAATAGTGTAGTGCAGGCTATACTGCAATGGAACAAGTGTACCATCTCCAAACACCGTTGACCAATAGTTTTTAGTGCGAATCTTTATCTTCAGAACACAGTTAGTTTAGTTTACGTAACAAAAACCATTACATAACCTTGCGTATGCACTGTTATTTTGTTTTGCAAAAAAAATTGTTAGTGTAACGAATTTTTATTGAATTTCACTCAAAACTTAACCACTGCTGAAACTTATGATTTACTTAATAGAGTGTAAGGGGCGTGTGTGGTGTAGTATGTAACCGTTCATTATTTAAAATAAAGTTCGTTAAAATATCATAATATTATTCCTTATGTCTTTAAATAATTAATCCATATTGTATTTGTGTATTATATAATAATTGCATCACCCTTCCCCAGAAAGTCATTACTATCATATGATATAATATTTATTTATCTACATAATTCCTACCAAAATATTTTCCATTTAATAAATTACCATATCCTTAAGGCCCTAAATTCAGTTACCAGTGAAGATGTGATGAACTATGTGTCTCAACAATGAATGAACTGCAACACCAAGAAGAAAGAGAGTTCAACCAGCCCTAGACTGTTGCTGCTAACCCAGTGATAAAATTTAAATATCATGTAAGAAGGACACAGTTCCTTAGTGAATCACTCACTACCTACTATCAAATTCATTTTAGAAGAAGAGGCTGACATCTAAATTTATTAGATGTGATGTGTGAATTATGTTATGTGAGGTGAAAAAGTGACTACAGTGTGGTAAAATCCTCCATCTTGAATTTCAGGAATATAAATTGAATTATCGCTTCGATGAAAATAATACCGTTCAGTTTTATCTGACGATTACTATCGGGGTTGTTCTTAAAAGCTTTGTGTATTCTTAATGCTTGTTTACAGAATTGAGATACATTATTATAACAGAGTTTCATCAGTGGTATTGATCGCCGGGTAAGATACCGTCACTCCAAGAGCCAAACAGCCAATAAACGTCACTTCCGTTGCTACCGGTAGTGACGTCACTATTCGCAAGTCTGCATAGAAGTCTGCAACAGCTTCACGGCGAACTTCACGGCGGGCCGCATCACGAAGATCTTACACAACTTGGCTCATATTAGATGTTTGTTCGTGTTGAGAAAAACTGAAAAGTACATCTGAACGCTAAATTATGTTTTATGGTAATTAATTTCACTATTATACTTAATACTTTTTAATACCTTTCTGAAATATCAACCTACCCAGGTAGGTATTTTAAGTCAAGTTTGAATGAGAAATTAGTGGAAGATGATTGTGGCGCGATCTTGTATTTATTGCCTCTGACATAAGTCTGACATAAGTTTGTTTCTTAGACAGGACTAAATTAATAGTCCAACAGCCAATGACATCTTAAGGACATAAAGTTTAACCTGGGATCCGAACCACAATTTTACCTCTGAATTACGAACTGGCCTAATCATGAGGATGGTGGTCTTTGTGGCTGAACGTAGTATTCAATAGTACGAACGGTAACCCACGCCGGGGAATATCGTTAACACAGGCCTAAAAACTACAAATCATGTATTTGTTATACAATAATCAGTGATTAAAATGTCGTCCGATGTACCTTGGTTGAACCACGACTTGGTGAAAAATAGTGTTCCGTTCACCCCATAAATGAGAAGAGAGAGACGTATGAGGAGTTCCACTACCTTGTGGCAGATTTGGAACTAGACGAAGAAAGGTTCAAACCTACTTCAGGCTAAACCCAGAGCAGTTTAGTGAAGTGTTGTCACTAGTTGGAGAACATATTAAGAAAAATGATACCAACTTGTCTGAAAGGATTTTTTCAGTTTCTCTAAACAGATGTTCCCATAACAATATGACCTCACTTCTGCCACTCCTTTTACGTCCCGCAAATTGCTAACCCCCCCCAAAAGCTTGTACATATTATCCAAGTCAAATAAAAAGATTTCCGTGGCCTGGAAGTTTATCTGATTTTTTCTATTTGTGGTTTATTTTCCAAAGTCTATGTATTTTTATTATAACTCGCTCGATATCGGAATCCATGAAATCGCGCGTCACTAAAATCGTGCGACAGCATTTTTCTTGTTATTCCTCCATGTTTTCTTTCTGAAAATACATTGTTGCTCACCTATAGAAATCAAGAAGGTGGAGAAAATAAATAAAATATATTTAGGATTAGTTTTAATGTCGCGTACATGAAGTCCTCCCTCGATATCTAAGATTCCACGATTTTAATGTCGCGTACATGAAGTCCTCCCTCGACATCTAAGATTCCACGATTTTAATGTCGCGTACATGAAGTCCTCCCTCGATATCTAAGATTCCTCGATTTTAATGTCGCGTACATGAAGTCCTCCCTCGATATCTAAGATTCCTCGATTTTAATGTCGCGTACATGAAGTCCTCCCTCGACATCTAAGATTCCTCGATTTTAATGTCGCGTACATGAAGTCCTCCCTCGATCTAAGATTCCTCGATTTTAATGTCGCGTACATGAAGTCCTCCCTCGATATCTAAGATTCCTCGATTTTAATGTCGCGTACATGAAGTCCTCCCTCGATATCTAAGATTCCTCGATTTTAATGTCGCGTACATGAAGTCCTCCCTCGACATCTAAGATTCCTCGATTTTAATGTCGCGTACATGAAGTCCTCCCTCGATATCTAAGATTCCTCGATTTTAATGTCGCGTACATGAAGTCCTCCCTCGACATCTAAGATTCCTCGATTTTAATGTCGCGTACATGAAGTCCTCCCTCGACATCTAAGATTCCTCGATTTTAATGTCGCGTACATGAAGTCCTCCCTCGACATCTAAGATTCCTCGATTTTAATGTCGCGTACATGAAGTCCTCCCTCGACATCTAAGATTCCTCGATTTTAATGTCGCGTACATGAAGTCCTCCCTCGATATCTAAGATTCCTCGATTTTAATGTCGCGTACATGAAGTCCTCCCTCGATATCTAAGATTCCTCGATTTTAATGTCGCGTACATGAAGTCCTCCCTCGATATCTAAGATTCCTCGATTTTAATGTCGCGTACATGAAGTCCTCCCTCGACATCTAAGATTCCTCGATTTTAATGTCGCGTACATGAAGTCCTCCCTCGATATCTAAGATTCCTCGATTTTAATGTCGCGTACATGAAGTCCTCCCTCGATATCTAAGATTCCTCGATTTTCCTCGTGTTCACTCCGGCGAAGAAAAATGTTCGAAGTCACCGTCGCTGTGCAGGTGCCCGGAGGTTCATACACAAAAAGTGGATCAGCTGTGAGCCTGGAGGCTGGAGCTGAATGGACCTCACCGGTCGTCCTTGGCGTCGTCCAAGTACGGGGCGCATTGCTGGGGATACGCGTCTCACAGTGTTTCCGCCAAGGATAAACTCACTGTTTCGTAGATATTTGCGACCTCTACACATTTTTGACTAGTTCAACTTGAATAGAGATTTGTTTTGTTTAGTGTCTTTCTACGCCTCTCGGCATTTTTTAACGTTTTGATGGGGAACGGTCCAAACCCCGGTCTTGTTACTACCTAACGTTGACCTGTTGTTAGGAAGCATCATTAATTAGTAGCCCAATGACGAAACCGCAACTGGGTCCAGATTCGACCCTTACGAGATACGATACGGTGACCTTCAGCTTTGAAGGCAGGCACTATAACCACTCAGCCACTGTAACCGCCAATTTACATTAGAGCTCGTAAATGTTCAAGTTCAGGCTTGCGCAGGTTGGGAAAACTGTGATATTCGTAGGTTTTTACTTTATGTATCTTTAATCTGTTTTATATGTGTAAAAATGTACTTTTTACGTGGTGCCTCATTCTTTATTTAAATCCCTTACCAAGGTTGCTCTAATCTTAAAAATTTTATTTAATTTAAACTTAAAAAGCTGTGTATCTTAAAAATATCTAGCAGGAAACCTCCACCACGACTAGTTTTTCGGATACTTACATATCGAATATATTTTCTTCATTCTGTATAAGATTGTGGCACGAATCAAGTCACAGCATTAAGGATTTTGTTTGTCATTAGGAGTCCCTTTTGACGCCAAAATAAAATATGGATAAGATACTTTACAAAATAATCTATATATATCGATACGGTATGCCTATATCTGTTAAAGAAATCTAGTGTAATTTAAATGTAAACCTTTATAAATGATTCTAATAAACAATATTTTTCATAAGAAAGTGCACTGTTTTTCGTCATTCCTTAAGGGAAATATGCCACTAGCTCCAACTATTTTTAATTTAGGGTATTTGATGCAATAAATGGTTTTTTAATGATTATTAAACCACTTGAAAGATTTAACATAAGAATAGTAATAAGTAAAACAAGAAAATTATGGGCATTTTTCAAATTGTATAGCAGTTTTAAAATTATATTTTGTTCAATACCTTTTTTATTAATAAACCAATTCCAAAAAGCTAAGGTTTATTTTGACATGGATATGTCTTAGCTCTGGGGGGGGTTAGTGATTTGTAAGATGGTAAATATGTAACAGGTTTCCATAGAAACCACCAGAGCTATTGAATTGTATTTTTAATATAAAAGAATAAGAACAGCCGTTTAGATGAAGTGAAAACATTCTCTTTAGACATATCCATGATCTAACCTATTTCCCACAGAGAAGTATAAATAAACGTTTTTAATGCTAGGATTACAAGGAACATTTTGGTGCATGTAAACCATGGTAACATGAAAGATATCGAAGAGAATATTTTCAATAATTATTGCGCAAAAATGAAGGAAGTAGGTTTTTTATTTTAAAAGATTGCATTTTATTATTAATTTATGTGTACACTGAGATACCTATGCACCAAAATCGTCTCAATACAGAATAAAATTTGTGAAATACCTGGAACAGGAAACCCCTTTTTCCTTTTAGTAATTTTCTCATCCTCCTCTATAAGCTTTGCACTTTTTAAGTTTTCTGTACCTCTTGTATTTTTCAAAAAATATTTTTTGTTGAAAAATAGCAAAAGTCTCGAATGGCAAAATTTTACTTTTAGATTGTATTTTAGTATCTAAATATAGCCAGATTGTTATAAAATTACATATTCTTATTCAAAATAAACTCCTGCATAGAAGATGTATTTTAAAAAGTCCAAAAAGATTTTTTTTCACCTTATGTATAATGGCGGATACCCTTAAGGATTTTAGTATATATTAAGTACATTTAAGTACGATTTCTCGGATTGTCTTGGAGGTCTCTATCGACACGATTTATCTCTTCACCTCCCTTACAATCCTCACCTCCTGTCCTCACTCGTACACTCGACCTCCACGGGACCACGGCAGGTGTGTGGTCTACTACTTGTAGCCCCGGGGGTGTGAATGAAGGCCACCCTCTCGCACACGCACACGCGCTCCCCCTGTCGTCCGTCATGACAAAGACAAAAAAGTCACCCTCCTCAAGATAGAGGGTCGTAAGTACGATACTACCCTATCTCGTGCAAACTCAAGGGGGATTTACATACCTCAAAAGCGAACGAGATATAAAAAACGATATTCTGTTGGCTTCATAAGAATCTTCTAGATATTGAACTGCAGCATATGGTATAGTATAAACAGAAGGCATAAACTTATTCAAACTAACATAGCTTATAATGAGCGTAGAGGCTTCATATCAGGAAGACCTAATCAGTAAATGAGGTTATATGCTTAATATGGCTGCAGCTAGTCGACAGGTAGTTTGTTATACTGTACTAGTAGGGGACAGATTCATTTTCAAATTCAACAAAAAAGAATATTTTTCATTATCTCACTTAAAGATAATATCAATTCATATAATATTCTTAATAATATAATATATAATAATATTCTGTAATCTGTGGGGACTTGCATATTATCGCCGACGATAGTGACTCCTGAATCGGAAACTGGAAAAAGCATTTTTTTAATGCCAACATTCATTAAGCTTCATATCATTTTCAAGAGGATGAAAAATCAAATTAATTTTATTCTATAAACTAAAAATAATAATTATTGTAATTCATTTTTTACATTTTACTTTTGTTTGAATCAGAAGTCTGATTTATGGCATTGGTTTATTTTCATCTTATGTTTACCCTATTTTTTTTAATGATATGTGATTTGGTCAGGGTGAATATTTTAAAGTAAAACTATCCCAAGCAATCCAATTGTAGGTGAAGATGTACTTTACTGCAGGTACATTACTTTAAAAAATAGTAGCCTATGCCTGAGATAAATTGGTACTAAAAATTGATTCATAATGTCTAAAAAAATTAAGTTGGAATTTATACAGGGTATCTGGTATATAACGATGCAATTATACAGTTGTAAATGTATGAATGGTCTTATCCGCAAAGACCACCCTCATAATTAGACCATTTCGTAATTCAGAGGCCGTGGTTCGGATTCCACGTTAAACTGTAGGTCCCTTAGTTGTCATCGGCTGTTGGGCTATTAATTAACAGTCCTGTCTAAGGAACATTTCAGCCTTAGTCAGTAACAAGACTACGAGATCGGGCCACAATCATCTTACACTCAAATCTTCATTCAAATTTGGCTAAAAATACCAACATTGTAGTATGGTTGCCATTTCAATGATCTATTCTAATCTAATCTAATTAAGCAATAGTATAATAAATTTCATAGTAATAAGGTGATCGAGTTCAACAGACTAGGCCAAGATGGTTTCATATCCTGAGTTTAGATATCCCAGCGTAGGTAATATTAAAATATGTTTGGTGCGCGAGCTGATCTATTACTAGGGTAGGTGCGCGTCTTCGCTCCCGAGGTCCCGGGTTCAAATCCCACCAATCACCAAAGGCATTTCAGTAAGTAATAATATCGTAATATACTATGTCTAGCCTGAGCTAATGTGTAAAATAGATGGCCTGAAGAGTTATAGGATTAGAACAAATCCAAATATTTTAGTGTTCAATGTAAAATACCAAACAGTAAGTAACATTTAAAAATTACCTTTTATAAAAAACTAATAATTTATTCGTAAACTATTGATTTAACTGTATTTATTTGGATTTACTTAGATAGTTTTAAGTTAACAATTTTCCAGGAAGTGTAAAAACTTACGAAGTTCAATTATTAACCTTTGAAATTGAAAATGGGTCTCATCTTAAATTTTATCATTTCTAGCATTGAATTTAACCCGCACGGTGATCGCAAGTTTGCAACTTTACGAACAACCGGCTAATTTGTTTTCATTCTTTTTCATTTTATTCATACATAAGTTTCACACTCGTTAACTTTGACGTTTTTTGTAATTTTTGAAAAATAAGCCAAAACAGAAATATCCAATTCTCTTTCCTGAAATATATATTTTTAAACATCTCCAAAGAACAGATTTCATCAAACTTCCCGAATGTAGTTTGTACTTTTGTATAAAGTTTCAAATTTATTTTCCATCAGGACAGTATTATTTTTATTGTAACAGAACTCTCGGCTCCGATCAGACATAAATCTTTCGCCGTCTCCGAAAACAGCTGATCGGGCAACTTCGGACTCAACGACTTGTACTTCCGGTCTGCATATCGACTTCCGCCGAGCTACAATGCTGCATGGAGTATAAATCTTCAAGTCGGTAAGTTCAACTCCACAGCTGTCTCGCTGGGCGGGGACGAGGCCGGGACTCGGGACGGACTGGACTGGTCCACAGTCTGCCATTCCCATCTCGGACTGGTTTTCTGGCTTTCTTGTTCAATGCTACCCAGTATACCGTATACTAATACTCAGAACCAGCTACTTCCACACGATGCAAGCATGTAACATCGAATTGATCTTTTACCAGCTATACATCATTTTATAATGTCATAATTACTGTAAGATGGTGAAATATTGTTATATTTTTCTGAAATCGACTCCAATCCCTCTCAGAACTGTATCAGAATTTTATGATATTTTTTTAAAATATACGTATTATCTCATTACTAAAGAGTGTAATAGACAAAGTTGCTAAGTACAGTATGTATTGCATTTTCAACCAAAAATATTTTCGATTAAGTATTTCTGTTAAAAATGTATCTACTTCCCTATGGGGTGTAGCTCAGATCATGGATATGTCTAAAGGGAATGTTTTTTGTTCCTCTAAAAGGCTGTCCTTATAACCATGACGTCACTTCCGTTTCAAATTTTGGTCTGACGGGTTGCCAATCCCCCCCAAAGAGCTCAGACATATCCATGTCAAAAGATGTACAAATCTATTTAAACTGAAAAATTTTCAATTACAATGGCAATTTTCGTGTATTAATGAATTCGACTGTTTTATCCTAAACTTTTAGTTTCTTAAACTTTTATACGGTTTATTATACAGTATACTATACAGTGTACAGTATTAGAATACATATTTCCATATTCTCATTTCATTTTTAAGTTTGATGAACCCACGAATATATTTGATTACTTTTAGAATAACCATCTTAAGATAAGAAAGCCTCAATAAGTTCGTCCTTTCATTCTAATAAAATATTAGCGGTATAAATTTGACCTTTTGATTATAACTTATATAAGTCTAAAGATCAGAAAAATTAATGAAACGACTTTTGTTTTTATGAGAAGAAGTTGAATACTAGTATTTGGCTTATTATCTATTTAAATAAAATTACAGTTTTGTCTATACATTGATTGTAATTATAATATTGTTGGTTATTTCTATGTTTTATAATCCCGAAATGGGTCTTATCTCAATTATTATTGCCTGACTGTCTGTGACGCTAAACTATGCAATGTGTTCGTCTTCTCCGTGAAAACGAGAGCACCCACAGTAATAAAAACTTTTCCTCATTCTCTACCTTTTGGAGAAGGTGTAGGTAAAGAACATATAAATAGTTTATATTTTCTTTGGTATTGCCCAGTTTTTAGCTATATCTATAATATTATAAAGAAGAGGTGGTTTCTGTATGTTTGTTTGTGGGTTTGTTGTGGCAAGTGAATGCGAAAAATACTGAACCGACCGGTTTGAAATTTTAGGCAAAGGTAGATCTTAAACTCATGCAACACATAGGCATACTCATTTCCTTAAAATCCTCTCGGGCTACGCTTTGTGAACGTCCTAAGTTTCAATGTTTACATTTTTAGAGAATGAAAACATAAAATTACTTGAATGTCAACAGCTGTGAATACTAAAATTTGACAGTTCGAGAAGAAGGAGAAGAAGAAGAAAGAGCTGCCGTGACTGTCCTAGGTTTCAATGTTTACATTTTCTAATGACAACATCCGTTTGCACTATATTTTGACAGTTCGGGAAGAAGAAGAAATAAAGTTGATTTTCAGATAAACTGCTGGATCGAAATTAGTGAATTATTTGAAATAGCGGAATGGTAGATTTTAAGTTTTTTTCCGACGACTGTCTCTATTACATTAATCCTTATCCTCTCCCAATATTTGACATATGTTACTTTGAAATGTTGTAGACACTCCTGTTTTGTAATTTTGTAAACAATGAAGAATTAATTAACAATACCTTAAATGTATCAGTAGAGCCTACACCTTTCAGCCTTTTTAGCCCGTGCGAAGAACGGGTACTTTGGCTAGTTTGATATAAAGGGTTCCGCTAAGACCGTCACCAAACATCATGATGTGGTTCATAGGATCAAAGTAAGCAAAAACAGTCCTTTGGGGATATGTCCTAAAATGCATACTTAGCCAGATATCCGCCATTTTGTACTTTTAGTGAAATTCCTATTGATCTCCCCTATAGGAATTTCACTATTACCATTGGTCTCATGGAAAGACTTAAGCCCGGGGCCATGCTATTTTTTTGTTTTGAGGTGCCCAGAGGCTAAGACAATAGTCGTTACAATGTATATATATATATACATTTATATATGAATCTGTGAACACGATAACTCTCGTAGGTACAAATGGTCCGATCGAGACAAATTTGGTACAGACGTGTATTCCTACATTTGCTCGGATGAGTTCGTAAACCAGACATATCGGTCAATCGGAACGGGTAGTTTGGGGGGTTTTGTACCTAAAATTGGGGTTTTTGAGTTTTTCATATGTCATTTAATTTTTTTTAATTTTATCTTTTACCATTAGGATTAGCTTAAAACTACACAATTTAGTTCCTTAAAGTTTTTCTCTACCTCAATCGGTTACCGAGATTATAAAAAAACCAAACATAGTGCGTTGTATTTTTGGGCTCCAATGTTAAAACAGAGCCCCAAAAAGGAGGGTAAAGAAAAACTGTTATTTCACTTATCAATGAAACCCCCTTTCATTAGGCCACTTGTCTTCGTGCCACAAGCTATAATCTAACAAAAACACTTGACATTACGAATTCTGGCCCATTTTTGTGCGAAAGAGAATTCCAAAGGAACCAGCAATCAAGTGAACACCAGGGAGGTAATGAGGAGGCGAGGCAGCATGTTGTATTTACTGAGTTGCACAGTGACAGAAATGGCGACACGGAGTCTGTACTTTACCAAACTACGGTTCTTTAACGTATTAACGAGGCTGCAAAGTGGCACGCCGCACGCACCCCGTGGCCCTTGGCCACCGTCTTCTGCTTCGGTTCGTGTTGTAGCATGTGTCATGTCTCAAGAAATTAACTATTAATACAGGATTGTCGTTGCCACAACATCGCCAGTTCGTGTGGCGTTCTTTTAAATTCAATATCTAAAAAGAGTTACAACTAAATTAATTTTCACGATAACGGTAACAACAATAAAATCTTCATGCATTACTTCATTTTTACTTCCTCCCCATACACACAGTAGGCTACATGGAGCGTGGAGACGTGCCGTCCACACATGCTTGTGTAGCCTCAACCTCATTACTCGCATTGTACTTTAAACTGAAATGGCAACCTACCTAAGTAGGTATTTTAAGCCAAGTATGAATGAGAATTGAGTGTAAGATCATTGTGGCGCGATCTTGTAGTCTTGTTACTGACCAAGGCTTAGACTATATGTTTTTTAGGCAGGACAGTTAATTAATAGCCCAACAGACAATGGCATCCAATGGACCTAACGTGGGATCTGGACCACTGGGATTACGAACTGGTCTAATTATGAGGATGGTATTTGCGGATGAACGTAGTATTCAATAGTGCGGACGGTAATCCACACAAAGGAATACGACATCTACAGACCATCGCTCACAACTATCCACAATTCGTGTTTAAGTAACTGGATTACAGGACAAGCCAGGAGGAATTATGAATTCATTTATGAATAATAATAATATTAATAATTCTTTTCATAGCTATCTAATATTTATTTATAATTCCTCCAAGTTTCTCACACAATCAACTGTTTCTCAGGACCAATTTATTGTGTGAACCAAATTAGACATTTATTATATAAGCCAAGTGAATTGTTGAAGTGGAAAAACAGAATTTAAAAATAATTTGTTTAGGCCCACTTGCAGTTTTTTTGTTTCTTGTTCATAAGTCCTTTTGAGCAATACATATTGACAGCAGGGGAATTCGAATGGTTTCATTGATAAATTTCCCAAATTTTAGGAAACTGTAAACATGTTTTCAGTTATTGCGCAGCACCAGTAATTCATTTTGTAGTGAAGTTTAATATGTAGGTACTTATTTTATTGAGTCAGTGTCCACAGGAAACAGTAGTGAAACAACTTAAAAAATGTTTAATAGAATGTCAACATTATACGAATTAATTTGGACAAAGGGTATGTTGTATAGGGTATGTCGTACGTGTGGCGTGTAGCGTACACTGTCGCACGCCCACGCACACACACGCGCGCACGTAGACACGCAGATATCGATCGTGTTCACACAAAGAACCCGCGCATGCGCACAACACACCTCTCGCTTTCTTAAACAATAAAAACACCAAACAAACATTCCTGCACACGAAGAGAACCTAATGCAAGGTTACGTACAGCGTTTAATTATCTGTTTCGGACGATTTCACAAAACACTTATCGGAAATTGATATGATTAATAATTTCAGAAACGATCACATACGTAACATTTTATCTCCATACTGAGGAATATAACGACAAAATACTATTTCATTTTAAAATTTAGACTTAAATAATCTATTGAATTGTATGTACTGTAATAAATTTACCACTAATACCATTTTTCGAATGACATGCACCAAATGTGTTTACATTCCTCCGCAGAACAGTACCGCAACAAACAACCCTTTCCTCTCTTTGTTTCCTTTGTTTGACTTTCTCGGGTTTTCGTCCTTTATGAAATAATCTGTTTGAAAGAAGGTTTCTTTGAAAAATATATACTTATCTTTGTTACGTTTCACCCAAATAATTCTCATATGAACTCCTATATAAACTTTAAATCTGTAATTGGTCGTAGGAAAACATTATGTGGACGTTCTTTATTTTACTTTCTCGATTGATTACTACTAAATGAAACCATCTGTTTAGTAGAAAATATTACCGGTGATGAATATTCGGTATCGTGTAACAGCTCAGAAATTACAAAGTTCACTAAAAGCAGGAGTTCGAATTGAAAACTTGTGAAATCGTTAGCAATATCGGAAACATTCCTTTGTTGTCTGCACTTACGTGTGCGTTCACCTTCTTGATGGTTATTCAACATTTTTGGTAAAAATTGAATTGATTGTTAGTGGTTGATTTATTAGGCTGTACATAATATACGTTACAAGGTACACATTTTAGACCTATACCTTTTCACTTCTGAAAGTGAATAGATCACTCATGACTTCCTGATGACCGACGTGGTATTCTGATTCATTGAAGCATCCTCCTGGATTGATGTTGCCTAATGGATATGGAAGTGGTCTGATGATTATTGACGTACACTGATGATTACTGTAACCTCCTGATGATTTACGTGGTCTATTGATATAGAACGCGGTCTTCTCCTGATGAGTTTTATTCCCTAGGTGATTTTCGAGGTATATATATTATTAATTTGTTCATAAATTAAAAACTGTTTAGGGGTAGCAATATAGTTTTAATCATTATCGGTTGATGATCGGGATCCTTCGCTTATTGGTGGCTTATTGATGACGATTGACATCACCTCTTGATGGTCGTCGTAGAATCTTGATGATTGACGTGACTTCTTAAGCACAGATGTGCAATCTGGTGATCGATGTGTATTAGTAAATATCAGTCTATGTCACCATATGCTGTTCGATTGATAATTTGTAACACCGCCTCTTGATGATCGATGTGAATGTCGACATTTAATCCTGATGATGTTCGACGTTGAATCTTGTTGATGATCGACATGTAGGCCCTAATCCTAATGATGTTTGACGTGGAATCCTGTTTATTATCAACGTGGACTATTGATGATGATCGACGTGGAATCCTGATGATGATTGACTTGGAATCCGGTTTATTATCAACGTGGACTATTGATGATGATCGACGTGGAATCCTGATGATGATTGACTTGGAATCCGGTTTATTATCAACGTGGAATCTTGGTGATAATCGATGTGGAATCGATCCTGTTTATGATCGTTGTGGAATTCTAATGATGATCAAGGTGATGATGATCTTTTTTATTATTGACGTGGAATCCGTGGAATCTTGTTGATGATCGATATGTGATCCTGATGATGATTGAAGTGGAATCAGGTTTATTATCAACATGGAATCGTTTTGATGATTGATGTGGAATCGATCCTGTTTATGATTGATGTGGAATTCTGATGATGATCAAGGCGATGATGATCTTTTTTATTATCGACGTGGAATCTTGTTGATGATCGATATGTGATCCTGATGATGATTGACGTGGAATCCGGTTTATTATCAACGTGGAATCTTTTTGATGATTGATGTGGAATTGATCCTGTTTATGATTGATGTGGAATTCTGATGATGATCAACGTAGCATCTTTTTTATCATCGACGTTGAATCCTGATGATGATTGACGTGGAATCCTGATGATGATCGACGTGGGATCCTGGTGATGATTGACGTGGATTTCTGATGATGATTGACGTGGAATCCTGATGATGATCGATGTGGAATCCTGGTGATGATTGACGTGGAATCCTGGTGATGATTGACGGGGAATCATGATGATGATTGACGTGGAATCATGATGATGATTGACGTGGAATCCTGATGATGATTGACGTGGAATCCTGATGATGATTGACATGGAATTCTGATGATGATTGACGTGGAATTCTGATGATTATTGACGTGAAATCCTGATGATGATCGATGTGGAATCCTGGTGATGATTGACGTGGAATCCTGATGATGATTGCCGTGGAATCCTGATGATGATTGATGTGGAATCCTGGTGATGATTGACGTGGAATCCTGATGATGATCGATGTGGAATCCTGGTGATGATTGACGTGGAATCCTGATGATGATTGACGTGGAATCCTGATGATGATTGACGTGGAATCCTGATGATGATTGATGTGGAATCCTGGTGATGATTGACGTGGAATCCTGATGATGATTGACGTGGAATCCTGATGATGATCGACGTGGGATCCTGATGATGATTGACGTGGAATCCTGATGATGATCGACGTGGGATCCTGGTGATGATTGACATGGAATTCTGATGATGATTGACGTGGACTCCTGATGATGATCGACGTGGGATCCTGGTGATGATTGACGTGGAATTCTGATGATTATTGACGTGAAATCCTGATGATGATCGATGTGGAATCCTGGTGATGATTGACGTGGAATACTGATGATGATTGACGTGGAATCATGATGATGATTGACGTGGAATCCTGGTGATGATTGACGGGGAATCATGATGATGATGATTGACGTGGCATCATGATGATGATTGACGTGGAATCATGATGATGATTGGCGTGGAATCATGATGACGATTGGCGTGGAATCATGATGATGATCGACGTGGGATCCTGGTGATGATCGACGTGGGATCCTGGTGATGATTGACGGGGAATCATGATGATGATTGACGGGGAATCGTGATGATGATTGACGTGGAATCGTGATGATGATTGACGTGGAATCCTGATGATGATCGACGTGGAATCCTGGTGATGATTGACGTGGAATCCTGATGATGGATGATGGAATCTTGACGTGGAAGCCTATGATGGACCCATACACCTCCTGATAATCAATGTGAGAGAGATGTAGCTTCTAAAATGTGGCGTTGAGTATGAGAATGGTGTGTGTCCTTCACAAGCCGGTAGCCCAAGTGAGGTGTGAGGTGGTGAGGTTCTCGTTATATAGAGCAGAGTTTATGAAACGCCAAAGGCTGAGCAGATTACATGCTCATTGCAGTAAAAGTACCTAAAACACGTATCGTTTCGCTTGGTTCCCTGTTTGTATATTAACTTACTTATAAAATGTTATCCTATTATGAAAGAAACCATAATATTTTTTATTAAAAAAAGAATTGCTGAGTTTTATGTAGGCCTATATACCCACAGTGACCTTGAACACGTTTGATCCATGCGTGTCCTGTGTTTGTGAACTAGAAAGGTTTTTTCTTGTATATTTAAAATATTTTGTAAAATATGATATGTTGTTTAAATAAAGAATATAATAAATACAGATATAAATTGTAAAATAGTTACTTCATTGGGTGATAAATCCATAAAATGGTTAAATGAGAAGTTATTATGTTCTGAGACATACATACCATTTAGAGTGCATTCAAGTAAAATAGTAAGTAACAAAAATTAATCCATTGTTAATGTTTAGCGCTCAATGAAAATGTTAACAAATTTTTATTTTTTAAAATCAGCTTTATTGAAATACTGAAAATGTAAATCCATATTTTTACATACTTCCACTTATACTGCTCTATTGCTAAATGTTCTATTTTTAGGTTAGTTTGAAAGAAACGTTTTAAAGAATAGTTACATTTAGTTTTACTGAAACAATAAATCTAACGATCCTCAAATGTTATCATACAACAACCAGGATTGACAGGAAATTTAAATATTAAACATCTATTACTACTTATTAAGATGTATTACAACGTTTTTATTTAAACCAAATAAACTGTGTTGA
Source organism: Nephotettix cincticeps (assembly GCA_023375725.1). Classification (NCBI taxonomy): domain Eukaryota; kingdom Metazoa; phylum Arthropoda; class Insecta; order Hemiptera; family Cicadellidae; genus Nephotettix; species Nephotettix cincticeps. Next base: position 128,068,918 of record CM041791.1, on the reverse strand, counting down.
CATTGAATACATAATAAATGTGTTTTAATTTAGCTAATGAACTTATCTTATGGGCTAAATGGCAATGGCAAAGCATAAAATTATTCAAACCCTTAACATGAGAGCGTGCATAAAATGTGATACGTTTTTATTGAAACTTTTTATTTTATTTTTTATAAAACTGTTTTACTAATATTAAACTATATACTATTACTATATATTTTAATGAAATAAATAATCATTAATCATTGGTTCCCATTAATTAAAAATGTTGCACTAACAGAACGACCGCTTGAAACCCGGCCATTTGGTCGATTCGGTGGTCTGGCAAGCTGAGGTGCTACGTGACACGTCACGTAATTTGGTATAAACTATATTAGTAGCAAAAAGAATATTTATCAGGAACATTTGGTGTTTATTGTCCCCCCTGTTCCCTTTAACCCCGTGATCTGTAAAACATAATTACGGATTTTAACATAGAAAGTATATACAGTTCGTCTTTATTGCAGACGTACAGATGCATTTTCCAGATTAAATTTGTAAAAGGCATTTAAGAATATTCTATTTAACTATTTTACGTGTGATGAGTATAAAATTCTTATCTTATAGGTACATATTGCGTGCATTATTTTAATTTTTAAATAAGATTTCTTTGGTTATTGAAGTTATCTAAAAAAATATGCGATGAAAAGTTTGCAAACTAGGAGGTACTTTTAGACAGTCTTGTTGATTTACTTTACATAATATTCACTGTTTTTAAAGCACAAAGGAATGGAGGATTCTCTTCATAGCCTCGAAACAATAGCCAGTAAGGATGATTGGAAAAATAAGCTTTTCAGAAACAAACCTTTCTGTCTGTGCTCTCCAGAGCTCATACAAGAAAACTCCATCCATTCCCAGAAATCGTTTTCATTCACAAGGAGCTTGTTGAAGGCCCCGGGATCCTCCCCCCACTCCTCGGTACATAACATTTCAATAGCCAATCACATGGCGGCAAGCCTTTACTCCTGCAGTGTGCCCGGTCCAAGATTATCAATGGGTCGTAGGGGAGTCAGTTTCTGTTTACAACAATAAGATCGCCTCGTAGTAAGAGCTATTTAAACACTGAAATAGTAAATTTTAAGTTATATTCTCAATATATTAATTTATTTATACTATTTTTAACATTACTAACGTCATATGAGCTATTTTTTCAGTTATTTTATTAGTTTTCATTGTGATTGAAGAGAGCACATTCGCTAGGTTCCTCCCCTCATCTCGATACCGAATTGGACTCGCCTCAATCCACTCCATTTCAGCTGACTCTCGTACTCTCTCGTAGTAAGGCGAGGAAGGTGGATGGGGGTAAACAGTTTGTTGTTCACCGGCAGAGCGATCGGTCGTGCGCGAGATGTCCGCTCTTGAATGTTTCGCTAGCGCATACTATGTAGATTAAACCCATCCGAACCGTTCATGTATAGTTGTAAATGTTTATTTAGTGTTAAAAATACCTCTTTATTGCTTTAAATACCGCGTAATCCTTAGGATTATCGGAGTTGAAGGGATCCGCTAGGCGCTTTGATCCGTGTCCGGGATAAAATATGCTCAAGTTTCTCACTCACAAACTTCGTACGCATTCCTTGAATGAAGAACACCCGCATCAAAAGGTAGGGTTACAACAGATAATTAATTGAAACCGAGTATTGATAAATTCACCTTCCTTGAAGGTCAAAACCAGGGACCTACCATCCTAGCTAGAGCCAAGATGGCGTCCAAACCCGTAAAGTAGAACAAAGGAATCGTACTTTCAGAGGTGATTTGCTAGATTTTATATGATCTGTCGAGCTTTTTACTTAATCATCATTTAACTTAGGCATATCAATGTTAGGATGAATGTGATTTTGTTGCATTTAGACCTTTTTGTACCTTTGAAATAAAGCTATTACTTGGTGTTTGCGAAAGTGCCCCAGATGAAAATGGCTGACAGTAATTTTTCTCGTAAGCCAGTAAATTTGACGTAAGCTTTCGATTTCAGGTTGAAGACGACGATCACGATTCCGGCACTGAATCCGACGACGAACAAGGAGGAAGTGAGGAGCCAGAAAACAGTGAGTTATTTGTAAATAAGTAATTTAAAAACATAATCTTAGCCTCTCTCTGACATCCTCATCAAGTGAATTGATAAGAAGTTATTTTTAGACCAGTTCACATTTTGGGATTTTTATGAATGGTTTATTTTTCTACCCAATATCTATCATTGTATTTAGGGTTTTACTGTTCATTAGTAATAAAATTTTACCTAGGCCTATACTTGAACAAAGAAAATTGATTTTTAAAATCCGTGATTTAGTTTCCATGGATTATAATATAATCTGTGTGTATTAAATATGAAGAATTTGTCATATTTGGGCTTACAATTCAAGCTATTATAGTCATAATTTTTTATGATTTATAAAGTATCTTCGCCTGTACTAGGCGTACTATACACATAAGTTACCGAGAAACTAAATTCAGTACGTTGTGTTTTGGACATTCATTGTTAGTCTTATGGGTGGAAAGGTTAAAATTTATTTAAAGCTTGTTTGACATAGGGCCTAGAGCTTCACATAGTTTAATGTATTCTACCACTAGGGGCTCACTGTTGTACTAATAGTTCTAAATATATTTGTTTCTCGTGTTAGCAAACCTACTAACTCCTTTTGATAAAATTTGATAAGCAGCTTCATCTAGTTAAGGTTTACTAATGTATTTAGAAAAATGTTCAAACTTATACTAGTTTAAATATTTCTCATGGCAGCAAACCTACATATTCATTTCCCATTTTATTCTTGTGAAGTGTATGTAATTGACACTTAAATAAGAAAGGAGAAACTTTCTTATTTAAAAAAAAAACTTACTGAGAAAACTGATACTGGTAGTATTTGGTATTCGGCTTAATCTAGGCCTATGATCAGGCTGAGTTTATCTAAGTACAGCCAGTGATAAGTTTTACTATTTTAACAGTGGACATCAAAGAAATGTGAAATAGGGCTATTTTTTTGTATTACTATGGTTCAAATAGCATAAGAAAATGATAACTAGGTCTTATTTATTAGTCTGTAATTAGGTCTATGGTTATTGACAGGAAAGTTTTTTGGCTCAGCTTCTGTTTCAAAGGCGTTCATACCATGCTCCTAATTCCAATCCTGCAAACCATAGGCATATGACCTAGAACTGTCTTCACATGCAGAAGGAAATAAACCAGATAATGATTCAATCGACCCAGAATCATTATCTAGTTCTTAATAGATTCTTAATCAGGCCTACTCATAGGCCTGCTATGAGTAGGCCTACTTTCAACAGCAAGATCAGACGTCACCACTAGAAATAGGCTCGTTTACAAGGTCTCTCAGATCACCTATCAGACCTATCCTTATAATTGTCACCCATAACCAGTGTTAGTTCAAAAACACCTCTTATACTTTATTATTATTAGTTTGTTGGCAATTTACTAACTCATGAAAGTAAACGTATCTTGAAACGCAAAACAAATCGGTCCTAACCTACTAACATCATTTCAAAATGACTAAAACAATCCACAGTTTTAAATCCATAGGCCTAATGATACTAAACAGGTTGAAAAAATCTAAAATATTTATGTTATTCCAAAAAACAAGAAACAGTTAACATAAACCATTTTCAGTAAAGCAACAATGTTTACAAATGTTACAACAACAATGCACAGCCGACAACAAATCAAGTCATTAATATCTATCGGATTTATTCAAAACAAAAAACAAATTTTAGATTAAATGAATTTCTATTGATTGGTATTCAATACAATGTCGTGGAGGAATATCAACTTCAACCGAATGCAAATGCACCATTTATACGGCGTTGACAGTTGGAGTATTAACCTATGATCCAGCTTAGTTTTTGTCACCTCGAATAATCCATAAATAAATGAAAATTTTCTCAATATGTAGGTATGCTACTAGATAAGATAGATAGATGTATTGAATGATCGTTAAACATTCAATAGTTGTAATACTAGATCTCGTCGAAATACTCTCACAATAAATAAGTGTGGTTGTAAATTCAGTGTAACAATAAATGTAAAAATAAATTACTGTTAAACAATATACTATTGTAGTAAAAATTGCATTAAAATATTACAAAAATATACTATTTTTAAATAATCTTTTTCCCTATACATAAGATTTAAAAATAGCAAAACTCACAATGACTGGGTGGTCTACCAGAGAGCTAAATCCCGTTACCAGAAAGCATACAAATTGTGTCTTGTTTTTAGTTTTTTACGTTTTAAATTTGATATACCACTATCCTCAAGATAACTTATAATTGTCTCACATTTTACACCAGGAGGCAATCTTGATGAAAGCCATGTAGTGGTGATAAGGTTAAGATTGACATGAAAGTATCTCCTATACTTCAGAACGAATATTTTCTACCAAAAGATGTGGAAAGATTTATTGGTATAGTTAGTGAGTAGTTAATGAATTTGGCGAAAAAGTACTTAATATACACAGTACTATGCAGGTCTTAATGTCTGGCATTAATGAGTCACTAGCGTTCCTGGCGCACCAAATCGTGCGCTGTCAAGGAGACAATCTGTCCACCAATGCATGTAGGCAGTCAATCTTAAGTTCTATTAAGATTTCTATCTATTATTTCTATCTATTTAAAAAAATCAAGTCAATTTTAACTATGATAAAAAATTATTTTATTAATAATCCTTATAAAATTTCTCTATAAACAATATTCCGAGTATAAATACGGTTGTCTCGACGAAGTCGGCCTTAGTGTTCTCCATCTTTTATATAGACTTTGAGTTCATCAAATGATCGGGCTCTACTTGCTGCGACATACAGTTGGCCGTGACCAAACTCCGATTTTGGGAGAACTACACCAACCTTACCCAAAGAATGGCCCTGATATCTGTTTATGGTCATAGCAAATGCCACAATAATCGGGAACTGTGTGCGCTGGAGACAGAAAGCTATAATAAGTTGTATACTGGCCTGGTAGTTTCTCCAAAATTGCTGAATTTAGCGAAGAACAACCTTCTGGTTATGTTTTGGTTTTGTGCAAATAAAAACAATAAAAAACAAATGGTGTTTTATTGCCAGCTGTACGATGATGTCTTCATTAAACGGAAAAAGAAAGAACCATGTTTAACTGTCAGATTTGATTTGTTTATTTAACCACTTAAATAAACAGCTGATTTCTCGATCGTCGGTGTTTACCTCCATTTTAAGTTTATGGGGGAAAATCGCGACTTTTACCCCATTATTTTCCATGGCCACAGTGAATTTTCAAAATTTTTTTAATTGATGGCAAAACTACATCGTAAGACCTTTATAACGACACCTTGGACATAGTGATTGGTAGCACCACCGCTCCAAAACAATTATCACAAAAATAGGCCTAGTGTATTAAATATATAAGATAAGATATGATGGCGTCAAAGTGAAATGGTTTGAATCTAACTTAAACTTACACCGTTGGTTGTTACCCTCTTATTTTTGTAGATTGTCACATCTATAGTAGGTCTATATTAAATATACTTCAAAAATTGCTTATTATCAGAGAAGGTTAGGGATTTTATCCCTTACATTTTGTCTAAAAATTTGTTGAGTTATGGTTCATGTGGCTAGTACTCACATGTGAAAATTTAAAATTAGGTAACTTGCTCAATTCTCAAAAACCCTATACATGTATCTTGCCAGTTGTTGTGGTAAAATAATAGCTGGCGGGTAATCTTGGAGATGAGTGAGGTAAATTGTAGGCCTTTTATCTTACAATTAAAAATTAGTGTAACAGAATAATATCTTATTTTGCCTGGGACAGCAATAGCATAATTACTACCATAATTAACTTATTTGAATAAATAGCTATTTTATGGTTGATCCCAGAAAATGTGGATCTTTAAGAATTCATTTTGACTGTTCATTGGGCATTTAGTCTGGATTCACATTTTTTCCACTAACAAAAGGTCAGAGTCATTCATTTCATTCCTGTCGCCTATACCAGAATGTCCCGTGATCATAACAGAATGTCTTATTTGTCGATTATGGATAATAGTTAAACCTACGATAGGGCCTGTATAGTAAATCAAAAAGTGTTGAATTTAAAATATTAAAATTATTAATAGGCCTATTTCCTTTCAGTGACTTATGTAAAGTTACGATATTTTAAAATTAAGGTAAATACTTCAATCAGTATAGGTGAATACTACTACTACATACTTAGCCTACTTAAATGCTACTTAAGTTATTTACTAGGCCTACAAAAGTATGTTACTTTACTTTTTTAAATAGTCCTATTTGTGATTGATGATATTAATTAAGTAATACACATTTGCAAAAAAATTGTTTCTGTAGCTTCATTTATAATATGGTTATAAAGCTTTCAGTGAAATTACCACTAATCAAGTAAGGTAATTTTTGTTTCACTCAGATACCTAGCTTGAAACAAAGATTCGCATAGTTTGTCTTTTTTTCCATTTCGTAAAGATCATCAGTAAGCTTGGGTTGTGTTTAATTTGTATAAGCTACTTCGTGGCTTCATTTCAACTATTTTAAAGGAGAAAAATAAGTAAATTCACTAATCAAAAGAGCCTGGAACACAGGAGTTTTCAAACAGGCTCACGTTATATTTAAAGCAGTAAACATATTTCTTTCTTTAGGAATACTTCAGAGATTTGCTTTCTTGACTACCCTAGTCGGGTAATGCCCGCCCACAGTGAGCGTTTGTGCGAAAAAATAAAAATTTTGAAACTGTCAGTTCTTTAAAAACTTTAAACTTTAAGGAGAAGAGAAGTTGATAATCTTTATAATATAATAATAAAGGCCATAAAAAACTTGACAATATATACGATTTTTTGAATATTTTTGGATTAATGTTTGAGAATATTTGCAGATGGTACCAACTTGAATATGCATGTTGTGGTGATGATAAATTTAAAGATGTACTACAGCTCAAAAGAGAAAGTCAGTGCTGGTTGGTGGGATGGTTGATTGCAGAATATAAGACCATAAAACATTTTACAAATATTTCCTTTATTAAATATTTAAACTGGTATGCATATATCTCAAATAAGTTATACCTATATTAAATACTAGCAGTAAGCCCGTCCTTTGTACGGGTTGAAGGATTCAGTTTAAAGAAGAAAGATCATCATACCAAAATGTAAACTTGAAATCCTAAACGTATCAATACAAATAAAATAAATCAATACCCAGCTTTATTATATATCATTACTTTACAATGAACTAGACTAGAACATATATACAATTATCATAATTAGTTATACTTTAAAGTAACTTTTTAATTTATAGTATGATTTCGAAATGGGTTTAAAATCAATGATGAATATAAACTAATATTGATTTGACAGCTGTTTGTTTTTATTTCTATTAAATCTTTAAACTACAAAGACAGCTGATTATTACCAGTAGGTTATTCATTGAAAACCGAAACAAAATGTGAGTAATATCGTGTAAAAGTGGGTTTTTAAATGCTCGTTATTTACTTTTCAAGAGGTGGCAGGCGATTTCTAGCATTTACAAACCTTCTCTGGAATGTAGAGAATACATGAAATAAGTTTCATTGTAATTAGTTCTCCCGTTTTTTCCTAGAAGAAATGACGTAAAATGCCTCCTGGAGCGTCACAGACAATAATTGAGATAAGACCGGTTTCGGCTTATCTAACATACGAAAAGTAAAAATAACTAAAAAATGAATAATTCTGAGCAATGTACAGACAAAACTCTAATTTTATTTATATAGATATGTTAAAAATGATAAAAATTGAAATCATTGGAATGCTTTTTCTTTCTGTCTATCCTTAATTGAATATAAACGGTATCAGTGGACTTACACATACTTTTTCTCCCTTAAGTAAATTTAAACGACAATCTAAAAAAAATCATCATTATTTTATTATTTAATGTTTATCTAAATATAATTTAATAATTTATTGTTTCAAACATAATTTAATTTCTGAAAATTACAAGAAAAACAAAATAAAATTAACTGTTAGAATTTCATCAGGGGACTATTCCCCACCCCCCAGTAATACCAACTTTTTTTAGAGTGATTTTGTTTGGTGAAGTTTCATGAGAACGGTTGGAAAATAAGCAAGAAATTGATTTTTTTATTTTCTCAATAAGGATCAAATGGGCACTCTTAGGCAATGTACAGTAGTACTGAGTTTACCACAGACATAAAATTTAACTTTTCTCTAGAACGGTTAGTCTTAGACTGATTATTCTGAATACTGATTTGTTTTGTTCTTAAGCTGGATTTTATGGCGGTATTCTAATTAAACTTTACATTTGATGTTTTCGAGAAAAATTTAAAAAATTATTTTTTGACTTTAAAAGCCCATAACTTTTAAACCGCGATGTTTTGAAAAATATAGGTGGTGTCATTCTGTTCATCACATAAAAGGACTATAAACCTTATAAATAATTTTAATCAAAATTGTTAGAGTTGTTTTTGAGAAATTTTCATTTGAATATGTATGTAGTTGTAATTTTACCTACATACAGAATTTAATGGAAATCTGACTAATAGTCTCGTATGGGACGATGGCGTCCTGTTAATCTTATGGGGAAATAATTTTTGTGTTTTGATTCCAACATATGTTGTCTTAGGCATAAACAGCAGGTGTGTTTTATTTGAACCATTGAGTAAGCCAAAGAATCAAGCATAAAATAGCGCTCAGTGTTATCTAATTACTGTATGAATATAATTTTTCTCAGTAAATATTTTGGGGATTATGTCTATGATTCAAAATCAAATGTTTATATGTTGACCAAATTAAAAATGATTACAATGTTTATACAAATTACGTTTAGGCGTAATATAATAATCAGCATTTGTATATTATTTATGTTTTCCTATCAGAAATATATATAAATATAAATTGTTAATATTGTGTATTGTTATCGCATATTTGATTTTGTACGTGTGTGTTTGTGTATGTGCGGTCCATGCGCGAGGGTCTGATTACTGTTTACTAAGCTGTAAAATGGCCAAAGGTACCCGGTGTAAGATGATATAGTCTGTCATAATTTCTCTTGTTTCAAAGTTTCAAGTTCACATGAATATTTTTGCTTCAAATACCTGGACAGGCCACAAAATCATATATGTTATAATAATTAATTGTATTATGTTTTATATTTTCCAGCAAATCTAAACCTAATAAATCTGTTTTGTAAATTGCTGCAAAGCCCGATAGGTAACACTAGTTGTTACTAAACGAATGAAGATATTTAAATATTAGTTTCTTCTTTGTCATGGTTAAAAAACCGGACAAGAAACAGTAATGGGAAGGAGGATGCAACAACCCATCTAGTTCATATGAGGCCATTCGTTTGTTGTAAGAGTGTCGGGTCTTAAGGAATTGATCCTGGTAGTAAATTATTAGCTTGCGTTCTCTCGCCGCTGTTTATCCTTTTGGCAGACTCATGTGTTTCAATTAAGGGTGAATTTCCCCATGGTATACTGTGGACTTTGCCGATTTTTTATGCCCTATTGCCATGTTTTCGTATTACCTTTTAATGATGTTTTTATTTCCTTTAAATAGTAAGTGATGTGAAAAATTGTAATATAGGCCCCAGGCTATGAATTCAAATTTAAATTTTTGTATTCACAGTGTGGTATTTTAATTAATCCGCGAGTATACTTTTGTGATAATATCACATGTATGTATCAATATTACATGTATTATTTTTTGCCTCTGTAGACTGTCAAAACAACTTAAGTTATCGTAAGTATATATAGTCTGTCTCACAGCCGGTTTCATATCAGTCTAGCGGGTGAGTGGATTGGAAAACAAACTGTTAACTACTTCTATTATCAATCTGCAAATATTGGCCATTCTTTTTATACATACTGTATTATTGTTTATTATTAATCAATTCAGGTTCCAACTTTTTATTTATCTTAATACACATCCCAATGTAAATCTTGTGATGGAAACATACTACTCCTATATCTTTCAGGATAAAAATGTGGAAATATAAAAAATGGAATAGGAAGAAGTACTGTCCTAATCCTAGTATTTTAAATGATTTAATGTTTTCATAAATATTGAGTCACCATAAAGTTTACGAACTGTTGTAGTCGCATCAAAGTATCTCCAAATGAAGTGTAGTTTACAGAGAATATAAATTGTATTAATATTTTTAATAAAGACAAGATGCCTTTTATTCCTGAAAAATCTCATTGACATGGATGCGATACGCGGTGTAGGGCCTAGGTGTCTGGAGCACGCAGATAAAGCAGGGATCATGGCAAAGTGGGGGCTCTGCTGTATAAACTGGCACTGTAAAAGCGGCACTGTGTCTTCTTCACAATACCGAGCAGGGCCCTGCTGCATATTAACCCTTCTCCATGTCTTCTGTTATTTGAATGCCAAACTGAGTAATCAACTCACTATTCGGATAAGATTTTGCTCCTTGGTGTAAGAATGGCATTTCCATTAACGCCATTCTTACACTCGGGAACGTGAACACTGAATCAGTTGTAGTACTTGTAAAAATTTATGGAATTAATTATGTTGCAAGTAATTTTATCCACTCATTTGTTGGTTGTGATTTGTGTTATTAATTAAATTTTAAGTAAAAAACCAAATTAAAAATATCTTAATTGATGAGCATTAACAGCCTAGATACACTCCTCAGAATTCAATTAATTGCATTATTTATTTTGAAGCGGTTCCCCCAAATGTATAATTCATCTTCAATCAATAACATCTTTTTACATTAAAATGCGTCATTGAAATTTATTGTTCACTTATGAGTTTCTTCAAGCCAGATGGTATCTGTCTACTATTTTCAATAGATTAAAAACAGGTTATTACAGGTCAGTCTTTTAAACATTTATGTTAAAAAAATGCTAAGAAATTGTATAGACTAAATATAGAGATTGTGTACTTCCATTTTCAAAAGTGGATGTATCTAGGAAACTTCTCAAAGAATTTTAATGTTAAAATTTACCGTGTGTCAAATCGCCACTTGAAGACTTCAACTTCAGGCATAAAGCCATTTTAAAATTAAAATGGCTAAATATTGGTAGTTACTTGTTTTCACAATCCTAGGAGCATATTGGTCTAGTAGGAATCTTACGTGATCTTCTAAAAGATATTAAATTTTGTGTTTTAAAATGTACTGTAGGATAAAATTTAGTGTGGTAATCGTCTGGTCCTGGTTGGCATGAAAGCGGCTCTAAGTTAGCAACTCTGTGTTGGTGTGCCATGTCTTATCAGGGTCTAGTTGTAAGGATGAGTTAGTGGCGGTGTAGGACCGATTAAAGGCTAATGTCTGTAAAGGGTTAGCTCGGTCACCACGTACACAGCTGCATGCTGCATCATCCCCATCCTTGCCAAGTGTGGGTGCCAACTTGTTATCATGGTTTAGGGTAGGCATAATGTCGCCGTTTGGCATCCGTATGGGATCTTCTTTATGGTCCCTTATATTTAAAATGTCATTTTATTTCATAGCGTGTTTTTATGAAAAAAAATTTCAACTGGTCTTTAGAGTAGGCTAGTGTTTTATTTGTACGAAAAATAGTTATGTAAATTCAATTACAGCGTGAATGAAAAATATTTTTACTTTAAAATTGATCAACTTTTATCTATGTTTTGTTCCCCTTTAAATTAACTTACTTATTGCTGGATAATTCTCTCAAGTGGACATAAGTTTTTTACAAGTTGTCTTAAAAAAAGTACCTTATCAATTATTGTTATGCAACCTATATTTATTTAACAGATTTGAAAACTAAGAGAATTATTTGATCGAAAATAGTAAATAAAATTATTATTATTACTACATATTATTGAAATTATTATTATATATTATTTGCTTATTTAAATTTGAAATGTGATAAATATTTTTAAATAGAAAACAATACTGAATGACAAATTACTTCTTAAGCTAAATGTTTATAATTATTCTAATCAACAATGTTAAGTAAACATTTATTTAGTTTACTCACAAATACAAGTTTATGATTCTTTATGAAGAATAATGTCAGAACGATTCTAAAACTTAACTGGCACAAGCTGGTGTAGAAAACTGACGTGTCAAGAAAACGATCGATTCTGGAGTAAAAAGTTTGGGTAGGCGATAACAGAAAATATGTGGCCGTTCTGCCTTGGCCTACATGTAGTGTGTCTATGCATCACACACGGATGTCATATAAATCAACCGGCGCCCCGGCGTATCTGGGTGTAGTCCTCGATTTATGCGGTCCCTCCGTCTTTAAATGATTGGAGCATCGCCAGTATGCTCGACAAAACAACAAATACCGCACCACCGTCGCTGGCGCCGCTTTTTACAAATATTAATTAAAGACAGAATCCGCGGCCTCTCTCCGTAATTGAATTCTGCTCCGCGCCAGCGTCGGCTATGCACATGGGAGTCTTAGGCGAGGTTTAACATTTTCTTGATGGATTTTCTGATGAATCGCTTTGGGGTTTGTTTAGTTTAGCTTTCTAACTTAATGAAGCTGAAACAATGTTCTTGGTCGGATTGTCGGTGCAGCAACCAGGTACTTGTTCTGTTATTTCCCTTAGACTTTGGGTAATTTATAAAAAAATAGGATAAACCCGTTTTATGACTTATTTTATGTTAGTAAAAAGTAATTTTGGTTTTTATTTGTACTTGAAGAACTACAGACTTCTATTATAGCTTAAAAAACTTATTAATAAATACTGTATAATATGTGAGGTATTAATAAATGCAGACTAATAATAATGTAGCCTATATAAGTGCAATTTTTAAAATCAAGAATACTTTCATAAATTTGTCAATTTCATAAGGAGATTACCTGAATGAAAATAAAACGTTTGTCCTTGTCTTTTGTTTCAAGTAATTTTTCCAGCATCTAAATACCAACACGAATATATTTAATTTTAAATATAATCTTATTAGGTTTTAATTTGCTACTGAAAGAAAATATTAACTTACTACAAACAAATATATAGGCCATAAATAGTTGTTATAAAAAATAAATGTTATTTCCTGTTTGGTGATTTCAAGCTTGCACTAAAATCTCATAAATTAGTATTTTGATTTTCATAGAAGTTTTTCTAGAGTTTTTATTTAATGTTGTTATTTTTTAAAATTTGAATTCAAAACTTGTCTGTTAACATTAGTTATTGGGGTTGCAGGAGAGGTATGTAAGCAAAGCACCGCAGTAACCAGTAACCAGTTTCTGTACCCGGTATCCTGGCACTTCCAACTAATCAGTCCATCACATGGTAAATGAACAATAAACTAACGAGGAAAATAAACCAAATACAACAAACACTTGTAGTAATTTGTTTTTATTGGATGAGATGTGATTTCTTGTCCGTCTTGCCTCTCTGAATTTCACAACTGGCTTATCATAAAAGTAGTAGCCTCATTCTGATACAAAGCTCAGAAAATATTACGTTTTACGAGTTAATAAACTCTCTTTGAGTGAATATATTAAATCGCCCCTTGATTTTAAAAAATAATTGAAAATTTAAAACATTAGTGATTACAAATTTAAATATATAACTGTATTTATGCAAAATAAAAATGTTTACTACTGTAATCAGTAAGTCACTGCTCTTTAATAAAAAACCAAACATGCTACACACTTTTTAAATTACTCTGAACACCTATTTACTGTGTTTTCTCAATTAACTGTCCATTTAAGGACAATAAAATAGAGTTAAATTGAACAAATATATTTAAAATTTCTATAAATTCGCTGTACTCAGAATCACTCAAAATAGTAATAATAATAATAATAATAACAATCACACCAACAATGTCTTTAATTCAAAGCTACTACTAATCAAGCCTACGCCTTTCCCAAATTTTCCCTCTTGTCCTTTGCTCTAACTAAGGTACGCTTCATATTATTGCTGATTTGTGATTGTTTTAGGTGTTTTACAATTTAGGATTTGCATTTGTCATGACCCTATGCCTTCTATATTTTAAGTCTTAACTCTTTATTTTAAGTGTAAGACAATGGCAGAGTAATAATATCTTGTAATTTCTTATTTAGATTTTTACTCCGGACAATTTCCATTACGATTTTATGTAAAACAAAATTTCATGACGTTTCGGGATCTGGAATCTTATCCTGTCCTCAGGTGAACTAATATCTAAAACCTAATGGTGTTATGTGCAATATAAAGCAAAATAACATAAATCCACCATCACCAATAATGAATTTCAAACAAAGAATCTGGTAATTTATTTTATCGATGTTGAAATTGTTGAACGAAAATTTCCACATCAGCGCAGTTCATAGTACAACAAAATAAAAAATGCATTACCAGTCCTTATACTTAATAACCATACCTAAGTTGTTCTGTCTTCAAATGTTAAGAATCAGTGCTTCTTAAAAGCTTTCCCGTCACATTCTTCATTTCATTTGGTTGAATGTAATAATATATAGTTTCTTTGATAACAGGTTTTTCCAATATGAATTTTCTCATGAGAACGCTGTTCTTTATGAATTAATAAGTTCTGTATCATACTCCTTGTTTATTTAATTTTTTTAGTAATAACATTTTTTATAAATGTTCTATCCAAGTAAACTTGTCATCCTACTTTTTGTCAGTTGTAGTGTGGAATATTTTGAAACCACATCACATAACGGGGAACATATGAAAAGACGAGCAACAAGATGAGACTATGTATGGGATAGGGGTTGTGAGAATTATTAAAAATAAATAATAAATCAATCTATTTAAATTCATACAACAAAATTGATTGATTTTCTATAAAATCATGAAATACTGTCACAAAAGTCATATACAAGCAAATGTAGGATATACTATATAAATGTTGAACCGCAGTGCAGTTATATGGGTGACGAAATTGTATGTTCCCGTGATGGATATGAAACACAATTTAGTAATGAATAGTGGAGCACGGAAGGCCGGCCAGGGCATTATTGCGTGCATGTGAAGAGCCATATTCGTCCGATAGACAATTGCTCAGAGGCCTTCAATTGTGATGCCCCCGTGGCAAATTGAGTGTGGTTAAATCAATAGGCCTTACAAAGGGTTCCACAAACATTAATTCATTAGATTAGCCTAACGTGATAGTCCGATAGCTAGCGGGGACTGCATTATAGACTGGATGATAGAAGATATCAGAGGCTTATTTCATTTTGTTTCATAAGTAGTAAGTTTATAACAATTTATTTAATTTTTAAGTACAAAAACTAATTTAATTTGATGAAATTGCGAGTTGTAACACAAGCAATCTACACTATTAATACGTGAAGGCTGTTTCTTATGAACAAGATTGCTCCACTATCACTGAATAGATTTTAGTGGTTGATTCGTCAACAAAGAATCTTAATGTGTACTTGTTCATAATGTTTTTTTTATATTTTTATTCCGAAAGATGTGGTATGATCTTAAAGTACTTTTTCTCTCGTAAGATAAAACATTAGGAAAGAGTTTGTTTATGTAAAACATGTGAGCAGAAGTTCACACAGTTAACTGAAGCACATATTTTCATTGAACACATTTGTTGTTTCGTATCACGATCAATGGGTCTTTGGGGAGGGGGAATGCTATTTTTCGCTGATAGCATTATATTATTGAAAGTTTATAATTTATTTAATGTAAAGAAAGATATCACATTTTACAAGGGATAGGAAAAGAATTTCTGTTTGATATCCATACAAGCTTACAATGTAAGCTTGTATGGTGCCACAGGTTAGACCCTGTTGGTCTTATTTAGATTAAATTTGGTATCTATATTCACCACATCTCGAGGATTTTTTTAAATTATATTTTTAAGGGTAGTTCACCCCTAAAGCTCTTAAAACATGACAAATAAAAATTTCTCTTAAGAAAAAAAATTCTCTTAAAAATATGGCTCTTAAGAATTTTGATTACATTTAGTATTTTTATTAGTAATTTTTATTTTAATTGTATTTTATAGTAGTATTTTTATAGTGAATACAAAAAAATATGACACCATCCGCATGTCTGTGAAAATGATGGTTCAAAAGTAATTATGGATTTTTAATGTCAAAAAAATTAATCTTTTAGTTTTCTGCAAAAACAGTAAAGGTAAAGTATAATTTGACTACTACTATTAAAACCTATGTATAAAACTAAACAAAATTAGTATTCCGAATTATTAGTCACGACTAACGGTTTCAGAGAAAAGTTAAATTTACTATGGTAAACGAAGTACATTGTCTGAGAGCGCCTAATGTTATTCTATTGGAGAACATTAAAAAATCATTATCTTCCTTAATTCCCATGCGTTTTTTATGAAACTTTGTATGCAGCATAAGGTCACATCACCCAACAAAGCCCACTCAAAAAGCTTGTTATTGGGGGGGGGGGAGTGTAGAATTTTTGATTTACATGACGGGCAAGTACTTTATTGTCAAAGTCAAAAATGTTTAATCAAGATTAAAATTTTTACTCTATATTTTCTATAGATTACAGCAACCAAAAATGTGACTTTGACAATATAATATACAAACACTAATAATTAAAAAATTGTAGTTACATTATGGTTTATAATTAAATAGAGTCTAATGGTAATTTCAATAATGTCAAGATATGTCATATTGTATCGAAATTATAATTTTTCTTCAACAAATGCAGTCATATAATATAATATTTAGAAAAAATTATAATATTAGTGTATAGTAACAATAAAGTTGTTAAAAATGGTCCCTTGTGTTGGAAAACATTAACAAAAATTGCTATTTGGAACATGACATAGACTGTCTGGGAATTTACTTGTCATACCTCAAGTTACAAGTACACATAGACAGTTAACCATGTCACAGTAACAATAACAAGGTGGCGTGTTAGAGCAAGCAATCACTGGTGGAAGTGAAGTTTCCGTTATTGTTTATCTTAACATGCTCCTAGATAATGACCACCCCGAGGAATTGTGCAACTTTAAACCATCTGCTGCGGGCCATTGCAAATTTGTATCTTATATCTTTGTTCCAAGACTTGACATTACATGATTGTTATTTTGAAATGTGAACTCTTTAGAAAACTAACCTACTAATGTATTGGAGACTTATAACCATTTAAGATACAAATATAAATTATTTATTTTCTAGAAATCATATTATCATTACCTCTTCCAGTTTAAAACTTGTCCTTGAAGTCCATTTGCATACAGGATGGTTATAAAGTCCCTTTCCCCTTATTTTTTTATTAGTTAGAAGAAATAAATAACTTTTTGGAAATCATACAAATTTAACCCAAATTATCTTTTGAAGTTATCGAACATTTTTGTGCCCACCAAAAGTGAGGTATTTTGGGGCAACTCAAAAATTTTCAAATGTAAAGCCCGAGATGTACCTCATTTTAAAGGTCTTGAAATTTAGACAATTGGGGGGTCTCTACCTCAACCCAGTACAAAATGGCAGTATTTTTAAAATTATGACCCTGGGATTCCCCCTTTGGTTTTTGCTACAATTTATATTTAAAGTGATTTTCAATGACAGTATTCATTGAAGTAGTTACATATTCTAACTTTAGTTGTAACTAAAATGTTGGGAAATACCAAAGGTCTTAGATGTAGGAGTCAACTTCAGAATTCCTTATAAGAAGCTAGTCATGCGACATATCAAACAGCTCTCATAAAGAATTCGGAAGTTGAATCGTACATCTTAGTACTTAGGTACCACCCAACATTTTTAGTTACTATAAGATGGAATATATACCTATTACAATGAATCCTATGATTGGAAATCACTTTAAATGTAAATTGTAGCAAAAACCAAAGGGGGCAAGGGACTTAAAACCCCAGGGTCATATTTTTAAAATGCCACTATTTTGTACTGGGTTAAGGTAGAGACCCCCAATTTACGCCCCAAAATTCCTCATTTTCGGGGGCACTCAAAATTTTAGATAACTTCAAAAGATACTTTGGGTTAAGTTGTATGGTTTCCCCAAGGTTATTTATTTCTTCCAACATAAAAAATAATACGGGAAAGAGACATTAAAATCACCCTGTGTAAGCAACATGCTCGTAATAACATATAACGGATCAAGATTTTGTGGTTTAAAGCAGTCACATGTTTAGTAAATGTTTACTGGTAGCAATCTCTTAACTTTCTATCTAAAATCCTCTCCATTTCTTTTTATTAAAATTTCAGTAGAATCGCAGGCGAACCTACTGAAATTAAAGTAGAGTGACAAATAAAGTTTACCTGACAATGGGTGGATCAACTGGTGAAACCCATAATTTGGTTTACCAACTATCGTGCAAATATTGTTAAAAAGAATACCTAGGCCAAATGTCTTAACTCCTTTTGAGTTAAAATGACAGGCCACCATTTTGATTTGGTTCATAAAGATAATGAAAAGCAATTTTAAGTCTGGCAGCTTACCACAACCAACATTTTGAGAGCTGTTATGAACTTAAGCCTTCCTCAAAATTCCACCACATCAAAACCAAAGAGAAACCAAGTTATTTTTAGAAAACCAGTTGGTTTTAAAATAAAAATTTCTTACAGGATTAAATCTGAGGCAGTTAAATATTAATCCAAATAATTATTAAACTCAAATACTTAAAATCAAATGATTTCAAAATTCGTCTCTTAAACTTTCCTTTGTATTTATTTATGTTATGTTCTTTAATATACACAATATTTTCATTGGTTGAAAATCTTTTGATTAAAAACTAAAATTGGCAAAAGCAGACATTTTCATTTACACACCACTCAACTATTTATTTTGAAAAGTATTTATTAGTCATTCGGTATCTATGATGTATATATTTATTTATATATGTTCTTTATTGGTTTTAACATCGCTTGCTGCTATTACCGACCTTTTCCGTTATCCGACCATGGTCCCGTCCTTGTCCACCGTTTTATAATATGCTAGCTGACCCGGCGAACTTCGTAACGCCTGACAGTAAATACATGTTAACTTTAAGATTGGCCATGTTCTGAAGTCGAATACCATTACGGCTTCATTGTGAAAGGTTATATATTCTGGGTCGCGGCATAGTGAATAACAATACTGAAACGATAAGACATATTAATAACATCCCCATAAAACAAATAAATCTGAGTGGATTAATTCACAATTTTCAAATCCAATCCAAACCCAAAACAAAACTAACTGTAATACGGCTTTTATAGGAAAGATATTCAACAGCTGATTATTAAAATAAACGTAATATATATAAACATTGTAATTATTTTTTATTTTGCCAACATATAAACACGTGACTTTTAATCAGAAAGAAACTAAAAATATAAATACATATCCCCCCAAAACCGTAAACTATTAACGTGGCTAATAAAGCTGTTCATTTTGTACAGCACATATTAACTTCATAGTTTTACAATAATGAATGATTCAGATGGCATTGGATAGTAAATAAGCATATTGCTAATGGAAAGTAAACCAATCAGCTGTAGGTAAGAAATCAAATGTTTTCATTGTAGAAAATTTGTAATCAAACTTACTCTCCATAAGGTTAACATTAGAAATTTAAAACGCCATAAAATGGAAACTTATGGGGTTTTCGAAAATGTTTTTTCACTAAAACCTTTCCGGACACATGTAGAGCAACTTCCTAAAATTTCATGGCGATCGGATGAGTAGTTTAGCAACGCATAAAGGACATACATTCAATTTTATATATAGAGATATTTACTACGTTAATTATTAATCTATGCAAAAAACTATTGCTATATGGATTCATTCACCGATCCTGTGTCATTCATATATAGAGCAGACCCACACGGTTCTATGGACGATAATAGGAATGAAGGTTATTATTTTACTTAAATAACTATAAATCATGCTCTGTTATCTGGTAAATATTGCATCGTCTCACACTCTAAAACTAATTACAGCATCGTGAAACAAATATATTCAGTAGGAACGTAGTGCTAATTGTCTAGTGTTAACTCCTGCTAGCTGACATGTTACCCAGACAAAAAGTAACAAGCTTACTGCCTGTTATTAATAACTAAACTCTTTCCCAATGATAAACTTCTGAGCGGAGCATTAGTCCCCAGCAGTAATAATTGCAAAAATCAAAAACCTGCTGAAAAACGACATACAGAAGTGATTTGGTAAAATCTAAAATCGGTTGTGATGTGAAGGGGTAGACAATTTAATTATCTAAACCAAAACACATTTATTATTTACTCAATGTAAACACGCTTATGGTGTAAATAAAAAAACGTTTTAATACACCTTGATAAATAGATGTGTCAAATTTCAACTTCCATGTCAATTGGGTTGTAAACACATCATACGGTTAGTATGTGGCATTTCAGGAGCATTGGATTCATTGTTTAAAACTTCATTCCATACTTCGTTGCTACGGGTGTGAGGAAGATTTGTTTGACGGTAAAACCACTTTCGGTTGTTTTGGTTCTTAGCCCTCACGTAAAACATAGACCTACCATAAAATTATTTATGAAAAATAAAAAAATGTAAAAAAACCAACCAGATTGTACTATCCTTCATAATGTTTTCTGTAAAGTTAAAATAAACTATTTAAAAATATTTTTTTAAACTACGGTAACAAAAAAATAAAACTTCATTATTTACATTTTTTTAATCGTATTATTAAAAACAACCTGAATGAGCTGTTAGGTCCTTAACGATATAAAATAGGTACTTTAAAGGGATTTAGGATGAAACCCGGAATTTCCCAGCCTTGAGACCTGTTCCGATCGATTTCTCTAGGCCAAATACTACTCCATGTTACACAAAAATCATAAATCCTTGGACAGAAAAAATGCTCGGACAGGCTACTTTTAGAGTAGGTATAAGATTAACTATGTAATATTTATGCAGACTTGTTCACTTCTACTGTAGTACAGTTTATACCCACTTGCCACATAGGAAGATCAAAAATAAGACTTGCTTTGTACCATCATGAGTGAGATTATTAATTTCTACTGTTTGATAGAAGATGATATTTAATAGGGGATTTAAAATTTAAACTAAGAAGAGTAGGAAATGTGGTTAAATGTTCGCTATACTGGCTGGTAGGTGACGTGAGGCAAGAGCCTGTAATGAAGTTGTTTGACGCGCGATCGCTGTACTACTACAGCAAAGGGGCTGAAACGCCATTCCCCCTGGCAATTCAGACCTGGCCTTAAATACTGTGGCTTAAGTGCAGCATTAAGCCGTTCAATGTCTTGCGTCTCGACTCCCCCCCCGCTTTGTTTTACTCCCGTTTAAAACGCTCGCCGAGCCCTGTAACGAAGTTGATACTCCCGCCCGCCACTCTTTTACACTCTTGCGCCAAATTCGTTTCAAAACTAATTGCGTGTGAGTCGAGTCCCGATAAGTACGTAATGGTTTTACTCTTAACCTTTGTATATTTTGTATTTAGAAAGCCCTTTATGCTTGTTCTGTAGAAAGACCGGCATTGAATGAAGTATTTTCAAATTGGATGGAAGGTGTGTCTCGGGATTTAGACTAGACACATTGTGAATAATTTTGTAAATTATTGTGGGAACGGTATATAAGAAAAGTAGTGTTTTTGAGAAATGTTGTAATTATAAAAAAATACTTGCCAAGCTTTTGCATCACGATTAGTAAAACAAAGTTTCACGACGTTTCAAAATCTGGAAACTGATCCTGTCCTCAGGTTAACTGGAACGTAAGACATGAAAAGATAAGTGCATATATGGGTCAAAGCTGAAAACCAAAATGTTTAAAATAGGTTAACAATTTAGAAAAGTCTCATGCACGCGCGCGCGCGCGACACAGGAGCGAGCGGCACACGAGCTCAAGAAGCACTGTTGTTTTACTAATCATGGTGGAATATGTCTGCAATAAAAATCTAAACAACCTAAACTCCCCTTCACCAGCAATGGGTTTCAAACGAACAACAAAGTTTAATTTGTTACAGAATTGAAGTTGTGTTTAACTATATATTGAGGTTTTCGACGTAATTAGCCAAATGTAAGATAAGTAAACCTTGATCAAGGTGTTTTATGTTGTTAATCACTTAAATCAAGTATTCCATTTTAACTGTATCTAATTGAAAGCTGATTAAAGTATGTAGTTTCTATTTTGTACGCTAATTGGTTCTGTGCTACAAGAAACTTCCAAGGGCCAAATTAGGACCGCGACGGATAAGGTAAGGGCCATTGATGCAAATAATACTCTCAGCAATGGAAATTTATCAGTCAAAGGTTGTTGGGTTCAACCTTATTTTTTCGCTAAAATAGTTATATCTTGAAATATCCAGATAGTGGTATATTCTTTATTAAGGTCTAATTAGACACTCTCTATGATGTGTGATCACAGGGAAAATTCTTCTCACACATCGTTGCGTTGCTTATAGTAATATTGAATATTTCCCGTTATTGAGGTCAGTGACAGTGGTTAAATATGGGACTGTTTAATATGTTTCGGAACCGATGTTAGGCTATTGACGTTAACATGACGACGAGGTTGTTTATCAAAACTTTAATAATAATGTAAATAATTTGAATCTGTAGATACAGTAGTTTATAGTAGCTAGTGCTATAAGGATCACGGCCTCTAAATTTCCCTAATCAATATTAACAACAGCTAGCATGGTGATTAAAATTACATAGAATTAAGAGTCGCAATAAAGTACTAAGTATATAAAATACCAAAATCTAGAAATATATTTTAAAAAGATAAACAGTACGATTATAACGTATGTTCATAAAAATGTTGTGAATTAACTATTAACATATCTTTCTATAACAAACTCCATGCGCTACTAATAAAAAACAAATTAGTTTTCTACTATCAATATACATTTTAGAGATTGAACGTTCAGTTCAAAATATTAATTCCAATAGTGTTTCGACGAAATACAGTCGATGTGCGTTGTGGGTTCTCGTGTGCGTTATCAGGCGTGTTTGCGGGCCAGAGTGGTAGGAAGCGGGCCGGCTGAGTGGTTAGTGATTAGATAGCGTTATCAGCTGATAAGAGATGGTGTAGTAGACTGCCTGTCGCCGCGCAAGGTCGTCCAAGGTCATACGGATCCGACCACTCTACAATGCTACTGCCACCGTTTACCTAGGATAATTCAAGTATGATGAACAACGACAAATAACCTCATGCAGGCCACCGGTACCGGATATGTCACAGAGTTGAGTTCTGGGACGTCATACAATTATCTTTAGATAATTGCAAGTACTGTACTGTATTCGAGACCGAGGGATCTCATTCAGTCCACAGGCGGCCGGTCCACCGTCTTGTGGGAAAGGGTAAGGGAAAGTTAAGTTAAGGTCGGTTATTGGAGTTTCCGTTCCCTTCACGCTATTGCTTTCTCCCCACAAGACATGGTCAATCGGTAACCATTGGTAATAAAATAAATGATCCAAAATTCATTTTATTTATTTACTCCAACCTACTTTATTGGTAAGTAACAATACAAATAGGGCGGTATTTACGGAAAGAGAGAATGGCGGAATAACGTGAAAAACACCGATCGTATGGTCCCCCTTGAGAACGACAGCTTTAGAAATAAAACTTGTATAACACCAGGCTCATTCGTGTTACCCCTGTAAAAGCCTTATTGTAACCTATTTTTATGTTAAAAACAATATAATTAAACCCTAGTTCTGTGTCCATAGTGACTTTCAAATACGGTCAATGTGTTTCTTTTTATCTTGTAATAATCCAGTATATACGAGTAGTTTTTTTGTTAAACAATGTAGCTTTTAAAAATATAATCATAAGTAAGTTTGCTTTGACGATTACCATTGTTTCTCGTGAAGAGTGAAAAGGGATAAATTGAAATAGTAACAGATTTTCGTTATTGATTGCCAAAATATGCCAAATTATATACCAAATAAGAAAATGAATACATATGTTTTAGTGGTACATACATATTGTCTACTTGGAGACAACGAATTGTGGATAGTTTGTAAGCGATGGTCGGTGGGTATAGTGTTCTCTTGTGTAGATTAATTAACGTCCGTACTAGTGAATATTACGTTAATTCGCAAAGACCATCTTCATAATTAGACCAGTTCGTAATTCAGAGGCAGTGGTTCGGACTCCACGTTCAACTGTAGGACCCTTAGAAATGCCATTGACTGTTAATTAATTAACTGCTCTGTCTAAGGAACATGTCAGCTTTAGTCAGTAACAAGACTAAAAGATTAGCATACAGCCTTAAGCTTTCACCCTATTTAATTAGCAATCTTTGTAGACAATTTCAATCTTTTATATCTAAAAACATATGTAATGGAATACTAGTATGATTACATTTAATTTACCTTTTGGCACTTAACAGCTCATAGAATATTCAATTAATATGCTAACAAAGACGCAACGTTGTTGTTGCAAATGAAGTACTTTGAAACTGTATTTTAAACAGTTGACCCAATAAATAAATGAGGTTTCGCTTTGAACGAAGTATTAAATGTAATTTCTAAAACTATCTCAAGGAGCTTGACAATGGACGTCCTAATTAACACCGGCGGTGGTCCGACGCCGAGCCGACTCTTGCTTTGATCAGCGTTTTAAACTATTTGATCACAAATGTCGAGGAAACTCGCCTGGTATTCAGGAAAAGCTACTGTCAGCGAGCTCTGCCACTACTGTAACAATGTTTAGTGAAGTTGGTCGGATACGGATGTCAAAACCTCCACCCACTAATCGTAAAACATACACAGTAACTGAAGGACAACCGTCGAAATTGAAACAATCACTGTATAAATTAGTTTGCGGTCTTAAGATATAGTAAAAAATGTATTGCCTTCTAGATATGTAGTAAAAATAAATTTTTGCGTTCGCAATAATTATAGGAATATAGTAAAAATAAATCTTTGCAATCTAGAAATAAAGTAAAAACAAATCATTTCAGTGATAGGAATATAGAACAGAAAAATATTGTTTTATAGGAATTAAGTAAAAAATGTTACAATCCAGATATGTAGTAAAAACAGATTATTGCGATGTAGGAATATAGTAAAAATAAATTATTGTAATCTAAAAATATAGTAAAAACAAATTATTATGATCTATGAATGATCTATTATGAGTAAGAATAAATTATTGCTAGGAATAGAGTAAAATAAATTATTACGATCAGGAATATAGTATAACTTTTTTTGCAATCTAGATGTTTAGTAAAAACAAATTATTGCGATCTATGAATATAATATAAATAAATTAATACAATCAAGAAATATAGTAAAATCTAATTGCTGCGATGTAGGAATTTTGTATAACAAATTATTGCCTTCAATGAATATAGTATAAAAAATTATTGAGATATAGGTATAGGCTATTGCAAACAAATTACCGCTATTTAGGGATTTTATTATACTCCTGACATATATCATTTTCTAAGCGTGAAGATGTTATTGTTCACGCTTATGAACATTGTGATGCATGAATTTCCAAATCAATTTGAATATGCGAAGCTCAAAATTTTCGACGTGAAAACCCTTCTCGCTGGAAGAAATCCAAAACAAAGGTGAAAAGAATCGGAACACAACTCCGGGGGGGGGACAAAGGTACGGGATCTTGGCGAGGGCGGGGGAGATTTCTTTCTAATAAAAGTAAAAGAACTTTCACTACCTGGGGTGATTTTCGCCAATCCGTAGTTGAGGGGCGAGAGAAAGGGGGAGGGGAAAGAGAGAGAAGAATTAGAGGGGGTTGACTTTGAGGGGTCCATTGTAATACGAGATAATTACACAGCAATCTGGAAGTTAATAAAGCAGACTTGGATTTGGCGGTGGCTGGGGGGGGGGTGGCAGAAAAGACGCAACGTAAACGCGTCTCTCGCAACGGGACCTGGTCACCGTCGCTACCATAGTGAATACAGAGTTCAATCAATCAATAAAATCTTTATTTACAACCTAACTGTAAGCCCGTCCTTTGTACGGGTTGTAGGATTCAGTTTAAAGAAGAAATATCATCATACCAAAATGTAAACACTAAATCCTAATCAAATCAATACAAAGAAAATAAGTTAATACCCAGCTTTATTATTTAGCATTACTTTACAATTAAATAGATTAGAACAGTTATACCGTTATTATCATTAGTTATATGATAAAATAACTTTTTAATATACTGTATATGATTTCATATATATGATTTCGAAATGGGTTTAAATCAATAACCAATATAAACTAACTAATATATAATATATATATTCAACAGCCGTTTGTTGTTGTTTCTATCCAATACTATAATACGAGCAAGGTTTGTATATATATATATATATATATATATATATATATATATATATATATATATATATTTGCACACGGATCTCGAAAACGGCATTTCTTTAAATTTTGGAAATAACTAATTTCCGAGTAGAAAATAAGTTCTAGATAGGTCTAATGTCCAGGAAAATTCGTGTTTTACTGTAATATTAAGTTTAAAATCTAAAAATTTAACATTACGCTTATGGAGAATCAAATGTAAACAATGCAAACCAAAACAGCTGTTTATAAACGTTTGACAGTTCTTGATTGAAGACGGCAAAGAACAATATGTGAATAGAGGTTTTTCATAAATATTTATTTTATGTATGTAATAATGTAATAAATGTAAAATTATCAGGTTACTAAACAATTTGTAAAAACTTTAGGGTAACATAACTGTGCGAAATAAAAGCAGGAAAGAGTATTTCCAAAATCTTCCGTGTTTTGATAGAAAACGTATTCGTTGTATTGCTTGAAGCTACTGTAACAAACCAAATAATTGGTGTAAATTAAATTTATCTTTTGCTTTTCAATCCTCATTCCGTTTCTGACAAAATCAGTTGATCACAGGATAATAATAACAAACAGTAAGGACATTTAAATTCAGTATAAGGTTAGCTAAAACAATTAATTGAGGTTGGCCAAAAACTCTTAAACGACGACGCGAAATCGGCTGACGCCGTAGCTTAAGCGCTTAGATCTCACGTATGCAAGGTCGCGTGATCGATCCCCACCCGAGGGCTATATATTTGTTCAGCATTTATGCCATATTAATTAAGGGGTATTAAAACGGTTTTATTTAAACCACATAAATGTTTTCATTGAGCAGTAAATTTGTTTTAATTTTGCTAACTAACTTGTAAAATACATGTCTTATTCTATCCGAGCAAAGCTCGGTCACCAGGTACTTAAATCTTTAAACTACAAAGACATTTAACTATTGCCAGTAGGTTATTCATTTAAAACTGAAGCAAAATGCGACAAATATAGCGTAAAAAGTGGGTTTTTAAATGCTCGTTATTTACTTTTCAAGGGTCGGTGGACACTTTTAAGCCTTTAACAACCTTCTCTGCAATGTAGAGAATGTATGAAATAAGTTTCATTGTTATCAGTTCTCCCGTTTTTTTTTCGGAGAAGACGGCGTAAAATGCCTCCTGGAGCGTCACAGACAAACAGACAAAAATTGAGATAAGACCCGTTTCGGTTTCTCTAACGCACGAAAAGTAAAAATAACTAAAAAATTAATAATTCTGAGCTATGTACAGACAAATTCTAATTTTATTTATATAGATTCATCAAGAATTGTAAAGGCGTCTAATTACAAATACAAGTATTCGTATATCTTCTTTTCTTGCTTTACAAGGTTTTCTTGCTTGTTCGAAGTATACCTTCATTGTATAAATTAGTCGTTCTGTCTGAGAAAAGAGCGTTTTAGGCCATACCTCCATAGGAACTTTTTTCTTCCTTTAATTGTACCTAACTACTCACTCGCCGAAGACCTGAAACGTTTTTATTAGACACCCTGCATATGAACTATGCAATGATCGAACTTCAGATGTAGTTTTTATGTCTCTGTATGGTTTGGGGAGATTTCAAATCCTAACTTTTTATTTTTTTACTTTTTTACTTGTACACAGATGAATGTATAAACAAAATATTGATCACTTTACCAAAACGGCTGCGGTTCAGAATCGAATCGGGAACACTCGTATTTTATTTTATTGTTTTTCTTAACTTAAGAATATTTCAAAATAATAAACACAGATATTATTATATTATAAATATTGCTAACAATCCGCAAAAATATTCCTTAGCATAATTGATTTCACACTTTTCACTTGAATTTGTAGAAGCTAGTACCGGAGTTGTAACGTAAAAATATACACGTCAAAATAAAAAAGATCAATTTTGCTATGTCTTAAATCTTTATTTTAAATGTCGTAAATAGAAAATTCTATTCTATTCGATTATCTTTTTTATACATTTATTCTACATTTCTATGTTTCAAAAAGTTTTTGTTGTATGTAGTAAGAACTCGCTCCTCACACAGGTCCACTAGAAGCTTATTTGAACTTGTAATATTAGGATAATATCATATACTATTGGAAATACTAAGTGGATTGGATTTTATATTTCTAAAGATTCCAGTTTTGAAGTCTTTTAATAGTTGGTACCATTTTACCATTTGACTCACGAAGTCACATTGTAGTGGTAATGACGCAGGGCGAAGGGCGGAGGCCGAGGTGCTCCAGTTTGACTGATGCGGCCCCGCGTCGGGCTGACAGCGGCTCACAGCATTCGCCTCGCAGCGCCACCTTCTATAAACTGTTTGGCAAAGAGCGTTTCTGTTTTTCGTTCTTTGCCAAAGTGAAAGCATCTCAATCCTGACGGATGGTTTGTGGCGGGCAGGTTTTACCGATTTGTTCGGCGTTAAATGTTTTCCATCGACGAATCTATCTCGACTGTACGTCAAATCGGAAAAGTGTTTTGTTTCCAATAAAATAATCCATCGACTTTAGCAACTGAAAATTGTTTTATGCGATTATTAAAAACATAATATTTATGTACATACAATAGAAAAATAAAAATAATTAAACATTTTGTAAAAAATTGATGTTTTAGAAGCTTAGTGAAAGTACTTAGTGGTTAAATAGGTTACAGAATCATAAATCAAAATACATACATTTAGGGTGCCCTAAACGGAGTAGAACCAACAGTTCTGTAATAGTGTAAAGTTTCACGTATATGTCTAGTATAGCTTGTTCCATATAATATTATATAAAACGGTTTGGTACAAAAGTTGTTAAAAATACTAATATACATATATGTGGAATATTTTACATTACATTATAGTGTGTTTGTTTAAAGAATAGCGGGTATCACACCAAGGGGGTCTACAACAGATTATACACTGACTGTATTAAAGTATCTCCTTATCAACAAGATAACGGTATGGACAGGTCGATTTTGCCGCCGTAGAGGACTACCGTGGTCACGAGGACCCTGTGTTTCAACGACATAATATTAAATATTAGCTTAGTTGGTGTCTCGCGACGCCGTAGAGCCAGCTCGAGGCTTCGCGCGTTATCGGTCTACCAAACGTACAGTGAGACAGTGACTCCAGTCAGACACGCCCCACGTTATACGCCTTTACGGTTATCTCGCTCTCCATGGTCCGTGTGGTTCAATTAGGACAGTTGAGGCTAAGAATGAAAAGTTAGAGACATCTTTGTCTATAGTTTATTTAAGGAGGTTTAGGCGAGTCTGACCTCAGAGCTGGTCTGGCACTTTGCGTAACATATTCGTATGAAGTTCTGGCAACAGCTTCGGTTTAAAAATCACAGTTCTCCGCAGCCTCCCACCTCCCCCCCAGCCACTGCTTTATTAACTACCAGATCGTCGCGCAATTATCTCGCATCACAATGGACGGCCTCCTCCTCTCTCCTCCCTGTACTCCTCGCCCACGACATAACCTTGTACTTAACCTTTACTTTTACGTAGACTTCCCATACGTGCTCTGCAAGTGGTTTGATAAACAAGTAACAGAACTGTTGCCTCGCTTCAAGTGAGATCGACGCCCTCGCCCAGTGTTTGAGCGCGTCCATGTTTGTTGTTCGTCTTGCGGCCTGTGATCCCCATTGTGTGTGCTCGCAACACACGGTTCAACGGACTGTTCAAATGTGTGTACTTGCGATTCCCATTTCTATTTGTAAGGGTTTCTTTTTATACGATCGGTGTTTCAGATTACGTCGGACTGGATGGTGTTTCAAGTGGGTCGATTGTTCAGGCTTGTGTCTCGGTCTGAAAGTTGTCTGAATTACGAAGTAATTAAATTGCAAATATTTTAAATATACGTGAATTAGGTTTAATTAAATCTATTTTTTCTCGCGACATCACTAATAAAATTTTTCTATACATTTATGTAATAATTATCCTCAGTCTAAAATTAGTGTCGTTTAATGGCGAAGAATTTATTTTTACAACCTTTTATTTTTGAGGAATATTTGATGCAACAAGTTAAAGTTGAAATTGTTCCGCGTACATTATTGACCTGAGCGTCATTCCATTGCTCTAGATGCAAAAATAATACAAAATTCCGTTCCACTCGGGTTGACTTCGTATCGGTACTACAATATACCGGGATCACATGTTAAAACAGTTAAATGTCTCTTAGCCAGTGTTAACAATTTGATATCTCATGTGTTGAAGTGTAGGGCTCATTTATCCTAGTACAGTAGTCGCAATTCGCAAAAATTTCTTCTTAGTTTAGAGTACTATAATAGACCTATCCTTAAATTAAAAGTGACAACTTGAGAGGTGACTTTATATAGTGTGGCGAACGATGCCGAATGTGCAAATGGGGGGGTGGGCAAACGGGTTGTAAAGATCATATTGAGTATCTAATTTACAGTTTTACTCACTTTTTGATTTGTTTTGTTTATCTATAGGAAAATAATGATATTTAAATATGACGAATACAATGTTTCAATGGTTCCAATTGTGTGTGTCGAGCGGTTTAGGTGACCTCTCCCGATGAAAACCCCCATTTTGATCCCAACAAAGTTCTAAAAAACCTGCCTAAAGTTATTTCGGCGGAGACGGCTTCCTTGATCATGAGGCAGGCACGCTACAGCACGGAAAACGAAACTAACTGCATCAGGCAACTCACTTGTTGCAGCAATATTTTGAATTAAAATTTTACTTATAATTTGTCATATTCTAATTCTATGAGAATACCTCCCTAAAAAAAATATTTTATATAGTAGTGAAAATAGTCGACGGTTTTCAGTGTCCAAAATCTTGATAGAATTTTCCGGCGGAATATACTACCGTATACTGTATACATCGTGGGGCTGTATCAGTCCCCCAGTAGCGAGTATCATCCAGGGTCACACGTCACACGAGTCGGTTATTGAATAGTAAACAATCGCGCGAGTCTTTGCGCCACGTGGGGGGGAGGGGGGTGTTGATGATCGATAAGCCAGCCTGCACTTGCACTTGCACTCTCGCCGTCGCCACAGAAGTTCGAACAGTCACTTTCAGCCTCATGTGTTATGAGCTAATAACCATGTATGTACACTATAAATCCCAGCTAAACAGTGGGTGCCATGATAACACACTTTTATCTTTTAATAGCCTTCAAAAAGGCAAAAAAGGAACTAACTTAAAAATATCTTAGTGTTTAAGGCCTATTTACCATGAAGCAATGAGATTCAAATTGACCATGAATAGATTTTTACTTACGATAAGGAGTATTGTTTTCATCAGCATTTTCGAATGTGTGTGTGTGTGTGGGGGGGGGAGGGGATTTGCCTAGAGATTAGTGATCCCTGAATAAAAAAATGGTTTTTTGAGTGATAAATGGTATGTGTAGGGGGATATACAGAAGCCTAGAGACAACACTATTGGTATGATTTTCATGAAATTTGGTATGTAGGTAACAATCCACGGTATCTCGGAACTTTTTTTTTAATTTTTGTTTTATATCGGTATTTTACCGATATATATATATATCTCAGGTAAAATGAAGATTTATCACAAACCGCTCTAACGATTTTGATTATTGACTAACGATTGAAATTATATGGTTCATAGTCCTTTATGAGATAAACAAAATGACACCACCCGCATTTCTCAAAATATCGGGGTTTAAAAGTTATGGGATTTTAAAAGTAAAATAATCATTTTTTTATTTTTCTGCAAAAACATTAAAGGTTATTATTTGATTACCACCATTGAAACCAGTTTAAAAACTAAACAAATCGGTATTTTGAATCGTTAGTCTACGACTAACGGTTCCAGAGAAAAGTTAAATTTCATATCCGATGTAAACTCAGTTCATTGTCTGAGAACGCACAATTTTATTCTTATGGAGAATATTAAATAATTTATTTCATCTATATTTCCCAACCGTTTTCCATGAAACTTGGAATCACCCGACAAATTTACTCAAAAAGCTTTGGTAGTCCCGCATGCAATTTTAACAATCAATCTATTTTGTTTCTCGTGTTGTCAAATATTTATGTGAGTCATGTCGTGGTCCTCGTTACCCTCGGTGTACTCTAAGTACTTTGTGTGTGGCCGGCCCAATTTACAATGTTTGTTTTAATGTGTTTTTAATCTAATTTTATTTATGACAACATGTTTTGAACAACCATACTGACAAGGCATGAAAATGGGACCGTAGTCTCGAGACCAGTCACCTGTTGACTAAATTAGAATTGAAGGACGAAGGTATTGTATCCTATTTTTATTCAATAATCAATTCTGGAGGCAAGAATGTTTCAATCACACTGTCAGTTCTTATTTGACATTAGCTTGCACTAACCTTATGTAATTTAATCCCCATAACGTTGGTGTTATTAGCCAATGGCAAGTTTTTTTGTTATTTTTACTTAAAAATAACGAAACCCGAAATGGTTCCTAAAACGCTAAACAAGTTCCTTTTCTAACGATTCTCCGTGAAAACGAGAGCGCGCTTTTGATAAGATGATAAGTGTATGTGGATGTACAGTATTCATAATATTAATTGACGAGGGAGCTACGTGGTGGTACGTAGCTGTAGCTGTGCGGTTGTACGAGTATCTGAGGCGGTTATCGCGGTCAGATATCCGTCCTATCGCATTGTTTGCCGACACGCTTCAGGGCGAGTGCGTGGCGTGCGTCACGGTGGCCGGCCCACACAAAACCTGACGTCATTTACAATGTAGATGACGGCGATGAGTGAGGACCTCTTCCGCCGCGACCACGACCACGACCACGACCCGCACATCAGCCGAGGCTCGGCGAGGTAGGAGTACGTAGTTGTACTGTGCCTAACTGTTCAAAAAATGATCACAGTTGAGAACTCCATACATATGAAAAGTCTTACACAGTCAAACTTTGGGTCTCTGCATATCACACAGAGAACCTTTGTAAACTCTGACGTCAATATTGGTCGTGATTGTTAGGCAGTTGTGAAAGGCAATACTTGACAGTTGATAAAGGAAGACTGTTTCTTGTTTAGGAGATAGTGTAAAAGGAGTGTTCTTTTATCACGGTTTACTTGTACGGAATTGATCTCAATAACGACTACGGACGGCCCTCAACGAGTGATTGAAGAAGTAATTTGTGTACTATTTCAGCTCGTAGTAGCCTTGGCGGCGGAGTAGGGTACATGGCGACGTGCCACCTGCGGCGGTGTCCGGGAATAGAACTGGATCACTACACTACGACCACAGCACAGCACAGCACAGCATAGCTACCTCTCCGCCATTCTATCCGCCGCGCCAGACACGTACTCATGCTACCCTCGTGTGGTAGTGGATGGGGGTCACTGCTACTACCTCTTCGCCATTCCACCCGCTGCGTCAGACACGTGTGGTGTAAGCGCGCTCGGGGCGGCTGCGGGTGCATCGCTTAATATAAGTGCCCTGCTACAGTAGGAGAACGTGTTGAGTTTGAGCGGGGGTGGGCGCAAATATTTTGATCCGCCGAGACAACAAATCTGTTTTGGTAAGATATTGATGCGGCCAAATATTGTCGCTTTTAGTCCAAGCGGGAGTTTTATTTTGACCAGTTGGCAATACCGGTGTTTAGATTGGCAGCGCTGCGGTAAACACGTCGCATGTGAATGAGTCCGTCTGTCTCGAGGTCGGATAGCGCTCGCTCAGTAGGTTATGTATTCTTTGATTTCGTAGTCGTCGACCTCCCGTTAGACTCAAGGTACGACTTTGAATTTAACATTCTGATTACGTTGAACAGTTGTTCTCAGTCCGTGAACGGTTGTGTGTAGTGGTCCGGTGGTTCATAGGGAAGAAGCTACTGTATTACCGTAGGTCTCATTGCAAGATATTAGCCCGGGACCATGTTACTTTTTCGTTTTGAGGTGCCCAGAGACCAAAAACAATAGTCGTTAAATATAATATTGTGTGTGCCTGTTAACACGATAACTCTCGTAAAATAGTCCGATGGAGACCAAATTAGGTAAAGACGTGTGTTCCCAAATTTACTCGGATGGGTTCGTAATCCAGATATACATATAGTTCAACTAGAACGGGTAGTTTGGGAGGGGTTGTACTCCAAAAAGGGGGGTTTTTGAGCTTTTTATTTCATTTTATAAAATTTAAATTTAATCTTTTACAATTAGGATCGGCTAAAAATTAACAATTTACTACACAACAAAGTTTTTCCACTATCTCCAATGGTTACCGAGACATTAAAAAGTCTAAACACAGTATGTTGTTTTTTTGGGCTCCAGTCTTATGGAGGATAATGAAAACATAACTATTTCACTTATTAACCTAAATTTTTTGATTAAACTAGACGTTTAGCTTCATGTGGATCCATCCATTTATGCTTAAAAATCATTGTTTATGTGTCTACCATGGTAGATAACCTGTAAACCCTTTCCTATGTTAATCATATAGAGCCGCGGTTCCCAAGTTGTGGGTCGTGAAATGTTGTCAGGTGGGTTTAAAAAGTAAATTTTAATTTCAAAAACAAATACGTGACAACATTTTAGTTTATCAAGCATTGAAGGGGATTGGTATTAAGAAGTTTCAATAGTGGGTCGGGAAATAATGTTTAAGTTGTAGAAACGTTTGGGAACTACTGATAGAGAGTATAGGCAAAACTTTGTACATGGCCAAAATAAAAATTGTTTATGTGAGAATAGACAAATATTTATTTATCGACAGATATTTTTAAATCTTGTAGGCTATGTTACTATTGTCATACGATTGATTTGGAAATTCGCTGAGTACGCCGGTATGGTGCACTGGGGGTTTATATATCCTCATTTGAGAGTATTTTAAGAAATCGAGTTGGTTTTACATACTTTATTTTAACAGCTGTTCATGTGTAGCTTAATAATACCATTTAACCCATTATTAATGTAACCGTATCAGGTTTACAGCATATACCTTTTTGGTAAAACGAAATTAAATTTAAAATAATACTTCATTCTAGTATTTTGTTCTTTTTCAGAACTGTAAATTTTTTCTTTCTTAAACGCATTAACTTATTTAAATATTGTGAAAATCAATTTAAGACATTCAAGTTAACTGCTGATGGTTCCGAAATAGTTACGATTCAATATAAGGATATTCCATAAAATATTTCGGAGGTTAATTAAGTTTCGTATAGTGCTAGCACTGATTAGGCGTAGGTGGTCTAATAACTCTTGGAGAGTTTGTCAGGTTCAGGTAGCAATTGCAACTCACAGTCACAGTAGTGCAAGTAGCGGTTGGCGCACTGGTCGTTGACGGCGCGAGGTTGCCAGATGTCAGTGTCAGGCATGACTCATCTCGACAGGTCTCAACGTGCCGCAGCCCACGATAAATGGACATATGGTCGTGACGTCATTAGAATAAATAACCGAACGAACTGACGTGCGCCGCTGCATGTGCCGACCTTGGCGTATGTATCGAAACGCGTGATGAAACTCTAGTTTACGGCGGCGAGCGTGACGTTGTGACATAAATATCAAGACGCGAATGAGGCTACCTAGACATCCGAGCCACCGCGGGAACTATAGAATATGATAAATCATAGTTTTGCGGTAACCAATTTAATTAAAGTGGTCAGACGTACGGGAAAATCTACTTGGACGACGCTACGAAACAACAATGTTAAGATGAGGAAAACTAGCTGGGTTAGAAGGTGACAGAGGGTAGAAAAAGTTTTAATTAAACTGACTTCAAAAGTCCTGTTTCTATCAAAAAACGTGAATTAGTGTTTATCAATTACAAAATGTGGTTTATATGTTTCATATGAGCATTAAAATCTGAATTTGACATTCCAGCTTAAATACTATATCAAATCATTCATTACTAATACAAACAATGCGTTTTAAAAACATATTCGAAATGTTGTTTAATTATTGTACGTTAGTGCGGCTATGGTGAACCGGCCCCAGTTGGACAATTCCGATATTATAGGTAGTAGGTATTCCTTTACATAGGTCTGCAAGCTACACGATGTTGTCTAAACTTAAATAACTGTCAGTCATAGTTAAATTAAGTCCGATATGCACAGTATTTACGTATAATAGTAATACAGGAATGTACGTATTTATAATAGTTTACATTTAAATAGCCGTTACAGCGAGTTGAAGTGGAGAACAATTACCAAAGTTTGAGAAGCTTCTTGAACTCACCAATCTACTCAAAAATTACCGCCGTAAGAATTTTACCCTTGTATGTACTGCAATTCTCGCGCGAGTTCCTGTCTACTATCGATGTGAGGTGTATTCCATGCAATGATTTTCAGTATTAGCACTTCGATAAAAATGTTATCAGGTGTATGTAATGTCGTTTTTACAATATTTAAACAGCACTTAGCGCGGTTATGACAGGTTGGCGATACGAGCATATTAGCTTGCACCGAGTGGCCGTAGGGTAGGAAAAAATGTCACAGACACCACTGTAGTGTAATGTGTAACTGCACCGAGCAGGCTCTCGGTTAGTGTACAGTGTTACAGTGTTCGTAGACCTAATATGGAAGGTAATCTTGCTATTACTTGATTTCTCTTATTCATTATTATTAATTATTGTTTTTTTCAGGTGAGTGTCACATTCAGTGATGAACAATCTGAATTCTGGCTTTGCCTGGCATCCAGTGAGTAGAGTTTTGGTTTTTATTTTTTCACCAAATGGTCTTCATTGATATTTGGTATTATAAATTTTCTTATGGGTTTGAATTATTAAATTATTATTAATTAATTAAATAATACTGTTGAATTTAGGTCAAAATGATTTTGTTTTTATTGTTAAAAGTGATAAATATTTGTAATATAACCGTTACAATCCATCAAAATTTAGAGTATTACCGGAATAATATAAAATCGTATAATTAATATTCAAGATATCTTAGGTTTTTTCTTGATTTAAAGACTTAATTTAAAGTAACTTTATCTATTTTATATACTTCTATAATCAAAACTTCTGATTATTTAATTTTCATTCTTGTACCTAGTTAAAATAGTAAAATTTTGTTGATTGGATCAACAAAATTTAGTGATTGGATCGGATTGTCACATCGGTTCCCTTACCCTTAGTAATCGTACAGTACTGTACTCGTACTGTCTATTTACGTATTATACACAGATTTACATTATCTCGCCGAGATTTGTACAGTAGCTCTCCAATTGACTGAGAGATAGTACAGTAGCTATCTTAATTGACAAAGG
Source organism: Nephotettix cincticeps (assembly GCA_023375725.1). Lineage (NCBI taxonomy): Eukaryota > Metazoa > Arthropoda > Insecta > Hemiptera > Cicadellidae > Nephotettix > Nephotettix cincticeps. The sequence continues at coordinate 128,031,600 of CM041791.1, read as the reverse complement.
ATAGTACAGTAGCTCTCCCATTGACAGGGGATACTATAGAAGCTCTCCCGTGGTCAGATGAACGTACAATAGCTCTCCCGTTTCAGAGATCAGTACAGTAGCTCCCGAATCGACAAAGGATAATACAGTAGCTATCTCATTAACACGGGATAGTAAATTAGCTCTCCCATTGACTTGGTAACAATATACAGTAGTAGCCCATTCACACAGCGACAGAGCAGTAGCTCTCACCTCGGATCCGGCAGTCTCGCCGCCTCAGTTGTCCTCCTTGGCGGACCCGAGGGCTTGTAATGACGATACACTAATTGGTGAGTCGGACCTTGGCCGGGCAGGGATATTCGGTAATGATCCCCTGGCCAAGCATTAGTGACGCGCCGCCTTGGCGTCTGCCGCGCCGCGAGTCGCTCCGAATATAATGAACGTCTTACCCACTTGAGGCGGGCTCTTCATTACCATCTCACCCACATTAAACCCTCCTCGCGGGACTTCTACTGTGATTTTTGAGTGAAACCAAGTTGTGTTTTAACAAGACATTTTCCCAACTGTGATTTTTAGTGAAACAAAGTTGAGTTTAAACAAGAAATCGTTCCAAAATTTACAGTATTAACCCACCATTTCGGAAAAAACCCGGGTATTTTAATTTTCATATGGGCGACTCATAAAACTGCTCGAGTCTTTGCACAGTGATTAATAAAAACTTGGTTGTCCTGTAAACTCAAACTGAAGATGAATATTGAATATATTTTGAAATATAGACTAATAATTTTACAGTACTGACATGTTACATCATCCAACACACATAATACGTTAAGTTTTTTTCGTATTGTATTAAAATTTAGGTTAATCAGAGTCGAATTGTGGATAGTTGTTAGCGATGATAGGTGGGTGTAGGTTCTCTGGTGTGGATTAACGTCCGCACAATTGAATACTATGTTAATCCGCATAGACCGTCCTTATAATTAGACCACTTCGTAAGTTCAGAGGACGTGGTTCGGATTCTACGTTAAACTGGAGATCCCTTAGTTGCCATCGGCTGTTGGGCTTTAAATTATCAGTCCTGTCTAAGGAACATGTCAGCCTTAGTCAGTAACTAGACTACAAGATCGCGCCACAATAATCTTATACTCAATTTTCATGCATACTTGGTTTAAAATACCTACCTTGTGGTATTGTCGCCATTTCAATAATCTAGTCGTATTACCAATATTGTAAGAAGTCGATAATGGTCGCAGAAAAGTAATATAAGAGAGCAGAAAAATGGCACGAATGAATCAAATACATCATTTGCGGAAGTTAGGATTCTGTTACTGCGGTAAATAATGATAAATCACATCTCAACAATAAATTGACGGATGGACGAGGGAGAGGAAAGTTTATTTCATAGTCCGAGTTTCTTGAGTGCCAGCGCTCCGAAAACACCCTGCATCCACAATGGTCGCCCCGCCATCACACTGCATCATCACAATGCTCGCCCCACCATCACCCTGCATCATCACAATGTTCGCCCCGGCATCACCACAATGCTCGCCCCACCATCACCCTGCATCTTCACAATGCTCGCCCCGCCATCACCCTGCATCATCACAATGCTCGCCCCACCATCACCCTACATCATCACAATGCTCGCCCCATCATCATCACAATGCTCGCCCCACCATCACCCTGCATCATCACAATGCTCGCCCCGGCATCATCACAATGCTCGCCCCACCATCACCCTGCATCTTCACAATGCTCGCCCCGTCATCATCACAATGCTCACGCCGGCATCATCACAATGCTCGCCCCACCATCACCCTGCATCTTCACAATGCTCGCCCCGTCATCATCACAATGCTCACGCCGGCATCATCACAATGCTCACGCCGGCATCATCACAATGCCTGCCCCACCATCACCCTGCATCTTCACATCATCCAATCATCCATCATCACAATGCTCGCCCCGTCATCATCACAATGCTCGCCCGCCATCACCCTGCATCATCACAATGCCTGCCCCACCATCACCCTGCATCTTCACATCATCCACCATCACAATGCTCGCCCCACCATCACCCTGCATCTTCACAATGCTCGCACCGTCATCATCACAATGCTCACGGCGGCATCATCACAATGCCTGCCCCCACCATCACCCTGCATCTTTACATCATCACAATGCCCGCCCCACCATCACCCTGCATCTTCACAATGCTCGCCCGGCATCATCACAATGCTCGCGCCGGCATCACCCTGCATCATCACAATGCTCGCCCCGCCATCACCCTGCATCATCACAATGGTCGCCCCGCCATCACCCAGCATTATCACAATACATTAACTATAATAATAGCCGTATCGGCACCTCCTGTGGTCATGATACTTGACACTGACATCGAACACAGATACTGCTAAACATAAATCGAAATAGATACTAGTTTTAAGTAATGTGTATTGTACGGTGATGCGAGCTGGTTTCAGTTAGAGAGGTGGAAGTGCAGATACCAACCAACCACGGTTTATACCATATTTATGAAGCGAACGTTTATATTTATGTCTCTGACGTTGCAAGAGAAGGTCAGGTGAAAGGCCTCACTTACTGATCTCCTCCTTCACATTCAGCTGTCAGCTGTTCAGTATCTTACGCACAGTCACAACACTTAACTGTAGTACCGCATACGTTTGCATACGTTGGACGCCCATCGTTCGCAGATATGAAAAAGTATTGCTTTCGTCAAAATTTAAGAAGCTCTTGATTTAAGTTAAATGCTGGTTGCAAATCAAAATGCCCCAAAGTATTCTATACGAAGAGTGAAAAACATGGGAACTGGATTATCAAGATATTGAGATAACCATTGGTTTTTAACTGTAGGATAATTCCAGTATAATAAGACACCAAAGTACCTGCCGGGCGACGTGGGCATTTCTTAATTTAGAGATACATCGTCCGTGAGAGGTAGTCTGCATTGCCGTATTTGTATACGGTCCAGGTAGGGGATAGGCAAGGATTTGTATCCAGTGTTTTATCTTATCCGCCTCGGCAGCATGAACAATTTACTGAAATTCAACTTTGTGTATAAAACCATGACAAGGTGCATGCCGTAAGACAAGGTAATTTGTCAAACTATTTTGCAATGCTGTATACAAACACATGCCTGCCTTGGACCACCTTGTCCTTAGCAACATGAGCAATCATGTACCGCCAAGTCTATTGTCTTACACTGGCAGGATTATTTGCATATCCTTCCTTAATAAATCACCCCAGGATTATTTGTGGCCATTTTAGTGCCGGAAAGAATTTCAAATTATTGCCGACTGATAATTCGTCAAACTATTGATGGAATTAACATAGCAACTGGTTTATAGATTTTGAATTGATGAATTCACCGAATAATAGTTTACTTTTTAGTGTTAAAATAATTATGAAGAACAACTTGAATGAAGGCGTCCCTACCGCCTTAGTAATTGACGATTGAATTGTGAGTTTGTAGTTATATATTACAGTGCTGCCGAAAATTGTCTTCATTTGTCTCGTAAATAACACGAAGAACAGAAGTTACATGAAGACATCCCTGTAGTTTATTTCATCCCTAAGATTAAAATACAATTTTTCTATTAATTGCTGTTGATTACTGTATCGTGTTTGTTTTATTTAATGCCTCTTCAGGCAAGGTAGATTCTATATATGATAAGTTACTTAAAATGTTGCATCTTACAGCTATACGATAAATTGGATAACTATACAGGACATATTCAATACATGAAATACCGGTGCATACTCACTGGAAGCATAGTTTATCAACCTTTAAGTGTTTTTGGTCTGGATTAAAATGAAATGCAATTGCATACATTTTTAATAAGTATCATTAATGACTATAAAACCTGATGACAAATAATTCTGTTATAGCCTATTTAAAGATTTATTATTATATTTTGACTTAGATACTACTGAAATGCCAATACAATGATGATAATAATATTTTGATTCTATTGATTCGTTTTTGGCGCTTGATACCGAAGTACAGTAGTTGATATTTCAAAGATAATCTCAACAATTGTTCATTACCATAATTGTTTAATAAATTTGGTTTAATCATCTTCCCTCCATAAAGAATCCTTCTCATCTGTAAGAATTTATTATCTGTATATCTGTAAAATGCCCTTTGAACTCTATCATGAAAGATTCGTTCACCGACCAGATTTTTAAATTAAACATAACAAGAAGTGTGAGTGTGAAAAAGATCTAAGGAATCGTTTTATGAAGAGTAAGCAAAGGGAATAGTGGACTGAATTCAGTTCTGACACATTGTATCGCGAACACAAGCAAAACACCTGACCACCAGTCAGCTGTTTTGCTCAATCGGATTGTTGCGGCCGACCGATGTTACGACTAGTTTCTATTTTAAAAGTTTAGTTGTAAACACCATACAAATTTTACTATCTAATTTTGATTACTAATATAACGTACACAATTACACCTTATACGTGCCCATTTATTATTTACACAAAATGATTAATTCTAATTAACACACACGTAAGCACACACATTCATACATACACACACACACACACACACACACACACACACACATATATATATATATATATACATATATACAGGGTGTTCATTAAAGTCGGGGACAAACTTTGAGGGGTGATAGTACTCATCAAAATATACAAAAAATTTCCTATAAACATATGTCTGAAAATCCTTCGTTTAGCCGCTAGCCGCCATTTTGTATTTTATACAAAAAACGTTATATATCAAGAACTATTTAAGATACAGAAACCAAACTTTGCACACATGTGTATGGGTAGAGGAGAAAAATATTCTCAAAGTGTCATGTATTTTGCTTTTATATTTTCAAAATGGCGGCGGTTAAAAATATTTTAATTTAAATAACAAAAAAGCCATTAACTTTATTAAATTTTGACAAGATATAAAAAAGATTGCATATATAGGATATAGGACTGTGATATAGGATATCTATTTTGTTTTCGCATTTCATACAACATTGGCTTATTCTGCAATGTAAAAATAATGTATGAAATGGACATCGTTCAATAAATAGAGAGAGCTTTCAGCTGGGTAATATTAGTGGGGTATGTGAATAAATAGATTGGGAGCCATGCGTAGTTGAACTTGAATTGTGGTGTTACATTATTGGTAATTGGGTCAACGGTTTAATATAGTCCTACCTATCCAACTAAAGGTCAACGGTATGTAGAAACAAGCCTGCAATGTCCTACAAAAACGTTTGGAATGTATAGATTTTTGTAAATTTGTTCATAAGTAAAGTTTCAATGAAAAATCTCTTTTAAAAGAATTTCAGTCAATAAACGATTCGGATGACACGAAACTGATCACAATTCTTGGATGAACGTGATAAGTTTACGAAGTACATAGAGAAGTAGTTTTTAAATTATTTTACTAAAGATACTATAAATATCCGTTTTCATACCATACTCGATAATATTATTTAACATGAAGTGGCATCATTATTGTATAAGGAATAATTAAATGAGTTAATGTGTTTGTAACGAAAAGGGTTTTGGTAATTAGATGAAGCAAGACAGACTAAACGGAACCAGCAAGTGCGAATATTGCCCAAGTACAGTGTGAACACTGTTCTGTGAACAGTTCTCTGTGCGCCTAATATTCACAACCGTGAATATTAACGTTGATAGTCTGACAGAGTTTAAAAGTATTCCCGTCCGGTTACGTGAGCTGATATCGCATGTTGCTGAGACATGTATTACATTAACTGTAAATTCAGCAGGTATCGCATCTGGGTGGCCGGTTTTCTATTTAATGTCCCTCTGTCACGCTCAGAGAGTTAGGTCGCGATACGTTTCAAAACACGTCAGCGTAACGCGTGACGGGTGACGGGTGTGTCACGTCGTTGGTCGGTACTGTACTACTAGTGGTGGGCACTCGACAGTGTACTGAGATATTCCACATAAACCGTTGTTTGTAGTTATTAATTTCCAAAGTAGGTGATTGCAATTTTTAATTCGAAATTTAATATATTTTTTACGAATGGGTGACAAAATATTACGTAGCATTTCGTAAGTGTTCCAGAGTAACTTAAAACAACAGCGATAATCCGTTCAATAGCAGGCTAGCAAACCGATGTACACTGTACAGTACAACGTAACTCTGGGGTGCCAAACTGATGCGGAGAGGAGGGGGATTATTAACGGGTATATTTTGAGTATTGAATCGAGACGCTTGATGTATTACGGTAAAGTAAAGAAAAACATAATTTTTTAGTTATTTTGAATTGCAGTGGAGTCTCGTCGATTCTTGATCTGTACACATACTGTATATTCATTTATACAGGGTGTCCATGAAAACCGTTTCAGGACGTCGGTGAGTGATTAGGTACATTAAAAGGAAGAAAATGTTCCATTGGAGGTATGGCCTAAAACGCTTTTTTCTCAGATTCCGCCATTTTGTCCTTTTCACAAAATAGTTTTTATTTTAATCACTTTCCAACGAATTATTTTAAAATTTGGTACGTGTTTTACACTATTAGATGACTATTATAAAAAATACGTATATAGCGTGATCCAAGCTCAAAATCCAAAATGGTGGTCGTTTAAATTTCTTGTATATTTTACCGTTTTCAAAGTATTTTAGTTTTTAAGTTTTAAATGGCCGCCCTTTTGGATTTTGAGCTTGGATTATGCTAGTTATTTTTATAATAATAGTAGTATACTAGTGTAAAAAACATACCAAATTTGAAAATAATCCGTTGAAAAATGTTTAAAATAAAAAATGTTTTGTAGAAAATACAAATTGGCGGATATCTGAGAAAATAAGCGTTTTAGGCCATACTACCTCCATTGGAACTTTTTTCTCCCTTTTAATGTACCTAATCGTTCACCGAAGTCCTGAAACGTTTTTCATGGACGTATACGTATTCCGTACTAATTGTAGGCGATTTTCTTTACGTTAACGTTCGTACTAGGTTTACTAAAATAAAAAGTTTGTATTGCTTTACCTGTTGAGAATTTGTAGGCATCACAATTAACTTTCAAAGTAAATAAATGACATTTCGTTATACAAAACAGTATAGTGTTTAAGAAGTCATTCAATGTTCATTTCTTTAACCTGTAACTATTACTTGTTGGCCTAATCCCAAAGGTGTGAGCCACGTCGACGCGATACTTGTACTGTACCTGCGAAACTCGGTCCGTGTTGTACATTATTCAAACTACATTATAAGTTACAGTCTTATAGTGTCGTGTAAAGGAGCCGGATACAGGTGGTGGGTGCAGCGATCCCATGTACTATTCACATATACTCGTCACTCCACAGCACGTGTGGTGCGCATATAGTGGTGCTTTTTTGTTGGATTTTTATTATTTTTGCAGCCAATTTGTGTTTAAGTGTCTGTTTTACCGCTCGACTTTCTCTTACCTATACGTTATTACCTAAACAAAAAAGTGGTTTTTAATTTGGTGTGGAGTGTAGAGTCACAACCTACGCAGTTGGTTCGCTTTATATTAAGTTAGTACCCATCGCAACTCTAGAGTTTCAGCGAATTTCCCATAGGGAAGAAGCTATTACCGTAGGTCTCATGGCAAGAGTTAAGCCCGAGACCATGTTATTTTTTCTTCTAGGTGAGAGAAAAAACAATAGTCGTTAAAATTTATATATAAATATGTTTATATTTTACATATAATACATATATACAAATAATATATATGTGTCTGTGAACACGAAATCTCGTAAAAAGGTCCGATGAGAAAATTTGGTAAGACGTATTAAAGAGTTGTAAACAGACATATCGGTCAATGGGTACGTAGTTTTTGTACCCCATGTTTGCGTTTTTCACATGTAATATTTAAAAATTTCTAATTTTATTTTCATGGAATCAGTTAAAAAACTACACAATTAGTTCCTTAAAGTTTTTCTTTTTAACGGTACCGAGATATAAAAAAATCTAAAAAGTACGTTTGTTTTTTTGAGGCTCAATGTTAACTTATAAATTAAAAAAAATAATTTTTCACTTATTATCTAATATTTTTGATGAAACTTGATATTTAGTTTTCATGTGGTTGAGATCAATACATTTGTTCTAAAAAATCATAGTTTATGTGTTTATCATGGCAGCAAACCTGCATACTCTTTTCCCATGTTAATCATATGGAGATTAGGCAATCTCCTATATTTATGGACAGATGTTGATGAAAGTTGGTATAAATGTTAAAAATAAAATTTTTGATGGTATAAATGGCTACTTTCAGTGTTCCTCACAGCAGCAAACCTACTCACTCTTTCCCATTTTAATCTTATGGAGAATAGGCAAAAATTCTCATGTTTATCGACAGATTTTGACCAAACTTGTCATATATTATTATTATTATATTATTGATTTGGAAATTCGCTGAGTACGCAGGTCTGCTGCGACGGGGGTATTTAATTTGGTGTGGAGTGTAGAGTCACAACCTACGCAGTTGGTTCGCTTTATATTAAGTTAGTACCCATCGCAACTCTAGAGTTTTTTTTAATTTTTAGGGGAAGTTCACCTGCAAAAAGTCTGAAAAACGTGAAAATCCGTTTAAAACAGCTGTAACAGTGTTGATTAAAATGTTATGGTTTAATATCACACATTTTTAATTGTAAAAAAGTACCTTTAAGTGTTTTACTCGTACAGTAGTATGTAGGCCTACACTACTATACTACTGTACTGTATGTGTCGGTGTAACGTGACGACGCGTGCGTGCGTGGCGCGGTGGCAAACTCGCGCCGACCGTGGTAATCAGGGCAACAAACAACTTTGACTTGTTATTTCCGGTGGAAACGCTGAGTCCGCCGAGCACGGCCCGCTCCGTAGCGCTCCCGAGGCAGTCATATTACGTATAACTATACGTAATATCAAAATAATATTGTGTGTAATAATAGCAGTAGCAATTACTTTGGGCGGATTGTATGATTCAGTGTTTTTAAGAAGCAAGATACTTATTATCATGACAACACAAACTTAAATCACAATCAGATGTATAAAAAGGAAAAAATAATTCTCAGCTCAATTACTTAGCATTAATTTATAATTAGATGAACTAGAATATTTGTATTATTTTAAAATTCGTCATACGTGTTAGTTTTGTAATATAGTATTATTTTGAATTGGATTTAATCGATGATCATATCAACAGACCAATGTTGATTTTAATTTGACAGCGCGATGGTTATTCATTTCATCATTGATCAATAAAATTATAAAAAGTCTAATGTTGCTCATGACTGGGTTTTGAGAGTTCATAGTTTTAATTTCATAGTGCGTGGGTCAGTTTAAAGTAAATAAAAACCTTCCCCAAAAGGTATAGATAGAATAATGGAAATATGTTTCATTTCTGAGGGCGCTCTCTCGTTTTCTCGGAGAAGCATTATAAAAATGTCTTATTTATTGTTACAGAAAAGCAGACTAACAGAAATTTAGATAAGATCTATTTAAGCTTTTTTCAAAAATATATAATAATTCCAAGGAATGTACAGACAAAACCTAATTAATTTTATTCAATTATATGTTGTACAACAATAAACTTTTACTTTTATTTACCAATTGTTGATTCATGTACGTATCAAAAGACCCGTCACCGCCTATGTTAAACCATAACATCATAACAGATTCGTCTTGTGGCTAGATACTATTCCCATAGCGTCCCAGTGTGAACTAAAGACTATTAACAAATTGGTAGTTGTGTCTTAAGCTAAAGGTGAATATTATTTTGTATAAATATTTTCATTTTATTGTTATTATCTTAGATTATGATATATTTGGCATAATTTTAGCAATGTGTCGTCATCAGTCAGTATTAGTTTTAGTAGGCTAAATCTCCAAATTGTTTTTTATCCAAGTAAGAAACTCACTTAAGAAACCGGGAGAACTAAAAAATGTGAGCTTGAGTTTGAACTTTGTCCAAATTTTTTATTACGAACAAAAATGAGAATGTCGCTACTGTACATTGTACTTGTGAAATGATGACTTCCTCATGAAGGTATTTTAATCCAGTGTGAGTGGAAAATGATTGTGACGCGATCTTATAGTCTTGGTACTGATCAAGGCTGACGTGTTTCTTGCACAGGACTGTTAAATGATAGCCCAACAGCCTATGGCACAAAGGAGCTACAGTTTAACGAGGGATCCGAACCACAATTGTGCCTCCAAATTACGAACTGGTCTTACGATGAGGATGAACGTTGTATTCAATAGTGCCGCCTCTCGTGAGCTTCTACGGACCTTCGGAACAATGCATGTTTTCAGTCGACTCTCGCCGAGGCAAGTGTAGGATTTGTCGACGGCAACACGCTCTGCAGCTTAGCATCAGACATATTATCTTCCTGTTCTTAGGTATCTTATCAGTGTTTATACCTGTTTGGAACATTCGTGGAGCAATTGTTAACCATTTTCTCATACAGCTTTACACCAGAAAATATTTGTCTATTACCAATGGGAGCAACGTTTAAGTTAACTTAAATGTGTCAGTGTTACGAAAGGGTTCTTTATTAAATATTTATCTAGGATGTTTTTTTCAGTAAGACCCGCTGGGGGATGGAAGGGTTTTGTTTCCTTACATTAAAGCTGTTTATCGCTGCTGTGGAGAAATCTAAATGCTTTTGACATCTATGTGTTTATCAATATCAATTATTGTTGATTCAGTATATGTAGGTACACTAATTTACTGAATGGTGGGGATACCTAACCAAACTGAATTAATATCACACTGTAAAAGAATTATAAAGTTAATGAACCGTTGATCCCATGAAAAATCCTTGAACTAACTCCTTCTGTTGTTAACCAACGTTGAAGTTCTACGATATAATCCAAGAAAAAAAGGTTCTCATATTTGTCTTACGTTAAAATATTTAAGGTGTATAACAATCGATACCTGTATTATGTCCGACAATGTCCTCCGCGTGTCGCCAAAGTTACGTCCGGTCGTCGCAGCGTCATTGGTGAAGTTGAACCACAATCATCTGCATGCAACCCCGAGCTACGGACGGGGTCACGTTCGTCTGATGAAACGTACCATGTTGTATTACGGAGCACCACCTGCATGTGGGAACAGTGTGTTTCAGTATACCCGCCCTTCTGTGTTAGTAGACTTCTTGCGTTAACTGCTGTAGGCCTACTAGTGAATTGAACATGACTATGTTCAAGTATTGGAATCGTAACTCTCATAGAATTGGTTGAGTCCAAGGCTGGTTTATGGGACAAGGTATTAGATGTGAAAAAGACAAATACAATCATCTGTTATATTCAGTCATAGATACAAAACGCAGTGATGCAGCTTCGTCGCCTTCCTGCCACCGACGTCGGTGTGACAGATTTTATCGGATCGACAATATATCGCGTCGGTTAGTGTGAAAACAGCATAGGCTCACATCTTGCGTTCATCTCAGAGAATGCTATCAATGCGCGCGGGAGCATCTATGCGCATCCGAGTGGGTAGACGTAAGTTACAACAAGTAACTACAGCACTACAGTAATATTACGAGTTACTAATAGTTTATGAAATTAAATACAATAATATCAGTACAGTAATATAATAATAATATTTTCAATATACATTCAACATTTTACATTGAATATAATATGTTGAAGTAGGGCCCATAAAGGGAAATCCGCTTTCGGGGCCGAGCCGGCATACAAGGGCTAAAACCCTAAATTATTAAGACATCACACATTCATACAATGGGGATAGGAACTTTTATACAATTAAATGATACAAATGTTTTTTTGGATAAAAGAAAATTGGACACGCTCAGGTTATTTAAATAGTATAGAAAACTAATGTGATGGCTGAAGTCTCTAATGGCAAGTATAAACCTGCTATTTTTATATGTGTTATGTGTATTTGTACTTTTACGAAAAATTATAAGTACAAGCGAAACAGTTTCCGTCGGGTCAAAGGTTAATGGCTGTGACCCTTTCCCGGGATATTGTGTATCTCCAGCAGAGCACAACTCCTGTATTATCAAAGTCTTATCAAGGATGCATTCATTATCAATTCTTATTATCTATTTTCTTATTAATACATACATTCATTAATATCCATACAATTATCCAGTGTCATTACAATATGAATAAAATATGTTTGGTGTGTGGCCTGTACTATCCTTTTCACTTTATCTTAATCCCTTTTTAAGATGTTTGATAACAAAAATTCAATTCATTTCTCAAATAGTAGGCCTACCTTTGTTGACCGGCCGGTTTACCTGTCATGTGCTGCGGCGGCGGGCGTATCTGTAGGGTCAGCCGCTCCCACGTCCGTTTAGTACTTCGCCCCTCATGATGAGTACAGACAACATGATAATACAAAAATATTTCGGCATCTCGTTCCAGTTCAGTCTGGTAACGACACTAAGTGGTCTAATGCATACCGAACAGGAACATTTTTTTCGAAAATGTCTTCAACAAATAATAAAGATTTCAAATTAAATTATGGCGCTAGAATAAAAATATTTTATAATTAATAATGGTGGAATTCTGTGAATATAGAAACTGAAAAACGGTTGTCCCAATTATATTTTTGGTCTCGAAATATTTAAATAGAAACGGCGGTTATTATAGGGTCGGCGGATTGTTGTCGGTGAAAAGTACAAGTGGAAAGGTTTACTTGAATGTCAAATTAACGGCACGGTCTGAGCGCCGCGCCGCGCCGCGACTACACTTAGAAATATGAAGCGAGCACAACGAGCTTTGTCTCTGTCTCGCTGACGACGGTATTTCACAAATTGGAATCACGGTTAAATATAGAGTGGCTTTTAAAGCGGTCGATATTGTCGGCACGGGGTCGCTTTACCGATCGGGGATTTTTAAAAAGCTGTTGAATTAACAAAGTCGAGCCGGAGTGATTTATTAGTTAATTAGGGCGTCGACCCTTGGAGAGGTGCGAATCTGAGCCGCGGGTGTACGGTGTTGTGAGCATCAATGGTGAGTATTGTGAGAATTGTGACCCCTCCGAGGATGGACGATAGCTGTGGATACTATTATAGGCCTTTATCTCAATCCATTACCAAAACATGGAATATTTGAAATCTCATGTAAGTTTCGCGCTTTGGTTAATATTTAACAAAAATATCTTGAATGGTTTAGATTCGCAGTGGAGGTAGGACGGCCGCGACGGGTGTATTTCAACTCACTTCCCATTGAACAAATAATTTTAAATTCAAACAATCGTGACGTTAGTTTCTTACACCAGAACACCTTACTTTGTGCCATTTGAAAGAGCATTATTATATCCAAATTTCATCTAATTAGAATTTCAATAATTTCACTTAACTCAGTTGATGCAGAAGAAACAACAGGCAAAACAAATCCAAAAAATACTGTTGACTCATTTAAAAAGGGTTTATTAACACTTTAATCGCATAGATCGATGATAAATAATTATGATAAACGCATTCTGATTTCAAACTACAGTAATCCGAAGTCTTAATTTTTAAATTCATGTTTGAAGACAATTATGTTTAAGAGTATTATGCTCTCACGGGACTAAAATTGAAAATGGTTAAGGTACTACAGACTCATTAAGGCCCGAAATCAATTCGATAAATAATTTAGCTTGCGAGTTTTCTATTTATGTATTTTTTACTTACTCACTTGTCTAGTTGTGGTTTGGTTTTGTACCTGGGTGGAATATTATAAATGCGTAGTCGTGAGTGGATGTGTGCGGTAATGGTACGGTACTGTGTAGTGTAGGTGTAGGCAGCGGCGCGGCGGCGGCGGGCGCGGTAAAAGCGAATACTTGTTCAACGGAGGTCGAGTAGCTTAGGAGGGACAAAGTATGACATATAATTAAACAAACGCTAATTAATTTAGACGCACTTGAGAGTGACCTCGTGTCAAAACTCAACTGCTTCTCCGTAAATACGAGTCACTGCTTTATGGAACTAAACCTTCCCTTCACAGTTTAATAAATAAGTAGTTAACTTTGATTATTTGTATCGCTTCAGAAATGTTGTTTTTATAGGACAAAACCATTTAGGGTCTCACATAGCTCACTTGGATGTCGTCAGTGAACCGAGTGAAATGAAACCCTTGTTCTGTGACGCATATGGAATACCCTCAAAAAGTATAATTTCCTTTTTATCGGTATTCAACCAAGAAACACTATTTGCTTTTCAAACCTTATAAACTTAATGTTGGAAAATATAATTACTTGGATAAGATTGTCGAGGGAGGGAACAGCGCGGCGCGGCGCGGCGGCAAGTTGGGGCCTGCATTTACCGGGCTGTTTGTATTTTTCAAGAGCTCTCGAAGTGCAGCAGCAGCGCACACCGAGGTGCATAATGTAACAAGTGCAAGACCATTCTCTCACGCGGCCTACATGCCGGTGCATTAGTTACCATATTTTGTTTTCTTTTGAGTTTCTTAATTTTTTTTAATAATTTATTCGACTTGGTTCGTTGATTGTGCGTTATATTCTTCCTTGCCAATGCATGTTGTCAAACTCACAGTTCTTAACTACTTGCTATAATCAACTCGTCAACAGGAGGTAATTATAGCTAGTTGTTAGTCAATAAATCAGCTCAGGGGCTAAAAAACATGGATTTTAATTACAGTTCTTGATTGTATATCGTATTTTTGTATTTCAAAAAAGAATAAATTCATTATTTAAATGCAATGATTCCCCGGCCCAGCGGTACTTTGGTAACAGCAAGTTTCCGACTGTTCGGAAATCCTACGTTTTAATATTCGTCCTCAATGAGTAGTTTGTTGCAATACTGCAAAGTTAAAACTGATACGTACTTTCTCTTTAAGTAAATGAAAAAACTACAATCACATTGGATTTTTCTAAACATACAGTAATTTAAAATTTTATTACGACAAACATACCATTATACACAAACACTGCATACCGTATTTAAATCGAAGTGAAATAGAAACTGATCTTCAAATATTCTCCATAAGAATAACATTGGCCGCTCTCGGACAACGTACTGCGTTCTTGACGGACATAAAAATTCAACTTTCCTCTGGAACCGCTGTTTTAGACTAAATATCCAATAAACAGAACTATGCAATCGGTTTAGTCTTTAATAGCTTGTTTTGATGGTGATTTTGCAAAAATATTTAAAAAATTATTTTTTGACACCCAAAAGTCCATAAATTTGGACTATTAGTTAGTTGTACACATGGATATCCCCATATTATTTGGGACCTTATTAAACTATAAACGAACAGGTAATAATCAAACTTGTTGTAGCAGATTTTGAGAAAGTTTTGTTTTTTTACATTTTTAAGGGGTTTTAAGGGTTAAATACCCTTAACAATCAAAAGTTCAACAAAAATATTTATAAATGGTCTCAAGATATAGCCAACGTGCACCTATGTACCAAATTAGACAGACAGGCTTAAGTCCGATCCCCACTTTTTGGATTCTGTTGCCTCAAAATTGATACATCCACTCTCAACTCAAATTCGACGATTTCAACGAACAATATACTTTCTCCATATACTATGTATAAGGGAATGTAATAATAAACTAGAGCTGAGCCAAAACAACACCTCTAACGTGACTCGCACTGACGGATATTTCACAAACAGGGGATTATTTCTTATGGGATACAAGTGGCCAGGCACAGTGACGGCGCGGCGCGGCGTGTCTATGTCAGTTTCACGCTCTCTCACGACACGCGCTCGCATCTCCCCTGGAGGGCTCTTACCTCCCCTACCCCTCTCCCTGCCTAGGCTCCGCGTGCTGCGTCATCTCTTCAAGTCGCCTCATGTCATGTACGGCCGCGTCTCTGTTTTATTACACGGCTGATGAGTGAGCCTCCCTGTGGTGCGTAGCTCTGTTCGTGTGGAATACGATATTCGTCTCCACACTACCACACTTGTCTGTTACTGATTAGCCGTACACTACTTTGAACACTGAATATAACCACCAACATGATATGGAGGCTCTCTATTCAACTGAATGTAGAGTCAACCTACCGACAATGTTACCGTGTAGATTGAATGAAACATATTTCATGTTTTTTTGTAGATATATTTTATCCAAAATTGCGTAAGAATATTCAATCTGAAATTATTTAGAGGTAAGTGAATAGACTTTACATTTCAGCGATTCATGTTTTAAGGTTTTGATGAAACTAAAACAAACCAAAACCGTAGATAAAATCAGTTAACGATTTTTATCGGAACATACAAAATTGCGTAAGACATGTGTTAAATACCTGTATATTTTCTTAAATCGACTGTTTCACTGATTCAAACGTTCTCGTGACAACTTCGATCCTTCATGAAATAATATTTGAACTTTCTGACCAGTGGATTAGAAAATATAAACCACGTCGAGCTAGTCATAATAAACAGTGTTACGACGTTATGGCTGAAACCGAGAGACGTACGAAGATTGCCTTAATGAGTTTTACGTCTGTATAAGTAATTGTGTGATATAATTATTACTCTTTGGTCTGATAATGTAAACCTATGAAATATATAGCCTATTTTAAAATTTTAAATCATCTTCCTCATGCCTGCGTAATCATCATGCATGTATAATTAACATAGTATAGGTTACCAATTATGCATAATAATGTATAACTGGGCTTATAATAGAAGAACATACTGAAAAGCTGAGATAGACGAAACTTTTATAAGTTAACAAGGTTCTATCTTCATCTTATTATTTTTTAATAACGAATATATTATAGGGACTCTTGAAATTGGCCTTAGAAATAATAGGCGGAAATAAGGAGGATGGCGGTGTTGTCCTCCGACATCCTCTCCCGTATTAACCATATTAGGGAACTCTCATGGCTCGTAACATCACCGAGGTATGCTGCATTGTGTGTGGCCGACAACATCGTGGTGATCACCAACTTATATAGGGCGTGTATTATTTGTGGCTGCCACTGAAACCCAAATCTGATTTGAAATTGTGTATGAGTGGAATGGTCACGTAAAAAATTGATTGGAATTATGTGCAAATAGTGTAATTGTGTACTTTTTGTGACATTACCTGTTGATGTCAAATTGTGGTTTTCATTGTTTTGGAATTCTAGTCACTGAACTTGTGTGGATAATTGACCGGGAATGTTGAGATGTCAAGGGGTCAGCATGTCACTCACGGCTACCCAGACCCAGACCCAGGCTCAGCAGCATTTCTGTCACCGTTGTCGCAACGACAATATCGTCGATGTTATTTTACTCTTGCCTCCCGATTTACTCAGTTAATTAAGTAAATTTGTTTTTTTACGTATTCTGTCTTAAAATGCCGAAGAACCGTTTGTACACTAGATTATTTTGCATACGAAGTAGGTTAGTGAGGCGAGAGGGTAGTCAGTAGCCCCGACCATTGACAAGAGTGGCGTGTGGCAGTGGCAGTGGCAGGCTACGGCGGCGTGTTCGATATGGCAACACGGCCGCTACAGCTGAGTCACTAGACTGGTTGTGTAGTATTCGTAGTGGTTACTGGTTAGTGGTCTGCTCGTCGCGACGTGTTCGAGTACCAGCGTAGCGCGTCAACACCGTGGTAAGTGTGTTCACACGACCAGACGTGTTTTTGCTACTTTTTTATGAACGATTTCATACCAAAATTGTAATAACTGAATGAGCAAACAGTTTCGAGAGAATGAATTTTAATGACGACGTTGTCAACATTGGCTTAATAAACGCTAGTTCTTAGGTCGCTGGGAGAAGAAATAATTTTAATAAAACTTTTTATACAACATTTTTATAAATGCATATCATTTTTAATTTTACTTTCTCGTCCATCTGAAATCCACTATGGCAACGTACTTTAGTCATTAAAATGTGTTTTCTCATCAACTTTAAAAAGCTAGATTTTCTGCCACATGCCTGCGTAATCATCATGCATATTGTATAATTAACATAGTATATCAATTATGCATAATAATGTATAAATGGGCTTATAATAGAAGAAAATACTGAAAAGCTGAGGTAGACGAAACTTTTATAAATTAACTTGGTTCTAAATCCTGTATCTTTGATATGGATTTTTGAACATAGATTTCTGTTATTCAGCATAAAAAGTAAATTGAATAACAGTTGTAAACACTATCGGCCCGGCCCGGCGAGTGTGGTTTTTGTAGGGTTTGTCAACCCTAATCTCGTTTCTTTTATTTGTTAACGTTTTTGCCAGTTTCTGTGTGTCCCGCTTGAGACAATTACTGCTCGTAGGCCCGCCCCTTCCTTTTAATTTGTTGTGTGCCGCCGTGGATTAATGTTTATTATGTCATTCATTCTGTTATTAGTAGTCGCCGGAGCGGAGACTGAATAGTAAATTTGAGCTCCACTACTGTTAAGTAAACATTCTGCTGATGAATTGTTTGATAATCTCTCTGTTACTTGGCCGAATATTCATGTATATTTGTGTTTATCTCCTGAAAATTCTGTTCAGTAGTGCGGGGCGAACAGGTTTATCCTGGAGTACCTTTATTTGACAAACGCGCTACTTAATAAGCTCCTAACTCCGTTACTGATTTTCAAAATCATATAAATACATGTATCAAATACTTAATACATATATTTATATATTATTTATAATATAACTACATATTCAATACCATGTAATCAAATACCTCAAAAATAACCTTTTTAAACAGCACCAGCGGCATATCTTTTATGTCTTTTTATTTTTTAATTTTATCATAGTCTTTACGTCACTGAATTGTCTACAAACTGATCCTGGTTGATTAAATCTACAATAATTTAAAGAACCTCTTCAAAGGTCTTGCTTTTAGAGACACTGGCAAGTTTTTGATTTATATTTTAGTTTTAAATACACAGTTATTTTAATAATTTTAAACCAGTTTTTGTTTGATTTTTTTGTATTATTTAGTTTCCTTAAGTTTCTGGCATGCAACGGTAGCCAGGTTAATGGTGTTGTGATGTGTGTGGCAGGTATGGAGAGCGAGGCAGGCAGTGTGATAGGCGCGAGCGTGAGCAGTGTGACGCCAGCGTCGCCGTACTTCCTGGACTCTGCGCTACCCAGCGACAGCGGCGACCACCACAGCAGCGAGGAGGAGCTGGAGGTGATCAACAGCTCGCACTCGCACGACCATGAACATGAGCACGAGCACGCTGTCGACACAGCGCTCAGGAGTCGCTCGGCCAGCACCGTCCCCGAGAAGCGGAAATGGTCACAGGTATGACACGAGTACTGTAGTTGTGTTGGCGATTCCTATTGATGATGCTTTACCATCTTTTTTATGTCTTTCTATGCATTTTGGCATATTTAAACATTTTGATTGGGGCCAGGCCCCGAACTGCGGTCTTAGTCTTCTCACTCATACAAGGTCTCAAGGTTTTGAGAACTGAATAATGTGATAAGATTGTTACATAAAGGCGAAAATATCGACATTTAAAGGTCCCTATTTTTTTAGACTTATGTATTAAGCCTACTAATACTATTTTATTGGACGTTACCAATGATATATTTTTAAAATAGTTCTTCGAGGTGTAGTTACAAACACGTTGGAAAAATTAATAAAATAATATTTACCAACACCATGAATTTCAAAGATTCATGTATTGTAATTCTGTTTAAGACCCAGAAACAAAATGAAATCAAACTTTATCAAAAATGTAAGAGCTTTAACAATAAATTTGGGGTTCCCAAATTGTTTGACATGATTAAGTCTAAGCTCTTGGGGCGTTAGCAATCCACATAACACACAAATATTAACTGAAGTAACATCATATGATTATAAGGACAGTTGTTTAAAAGGAACTAAAAACTTTTCATTTTAGAAGTCCCTGATCTAAGCTCCCGAAAGAAAATACATACAATTTTAGAGGATTAGATAGAGAACATATTAGTGTCAGAAAGTAAAAAGTAAAAAAAATTGGATGAACCATTATACTACATACTAAGTATTTGTATGACCTACTATTTAGTAGGTCTACCTGGGAAGTCTGGTTGCTGTAATTTTATTTTTATGTTTTTTTAGATAAAAGTAACATATATAAAGTTGTTTAAATATAACAATATTCATTTAATGAATTCAATTTAACTAGTTTTAAGTTATTAAAATATTTTAATTTTTCTTATTCACTACAAATGTAATTTTTGTACCTCTGTAGTGTACTGTATTTTGAAAAAGCACTGGTTTCGTCTAAATTTTCGTATGAGCTTAGATTGTGCATATATATCTTAATATATAAAATTCAAAGCCCTCACTCACTCACTCATCACTAATTCTCCCACTTCTCGATTACCTAGGAGGCTGAAATTTGGTATACTGGTTCTTTAGGCCTAAAATAGGATAGTCTGATAGTTTTTGTGACGATTTTCCCATAAATCTCTACCCTATAGGCCTTCAAAGTTCCCATGTTAATCTTATGGGGAAATAATTTTGTTTTGGATTCCAACATAATATGTTGGATGGTAAGATACATAATATGTATCTTACCATATAATTAATAATTAATGTAAACATAATAATTAATAATAATTAATAATAATTATAATAAATATAATTAATATAATATCTTAATATAATCTTAAAAATCAAATGTAGGCTATTTGTTGGCCAAGTTAAAAATAATTACAATGTTTATACGTACTATGTTTATTATATTCAGCTGTTGTATATTTTTTATATTTTGCTTTTGATTTCTGAAATGTATCAAAAGTTAAACTTAATAAATCTGTTTTGTACATCGCTGTAAGGCGCGACGGGAAACACTAGTATCTTATAAAATGGAAATATAACAAACTAACAAACAATGGAAATAGAAAACTAGAAAAAATGTAAAAACCATATATATTATTTTTAAAGTTACTTTTTGAGGAGAAGTTTTGTGTCGTTCACTGATTTCATTTATATAAAAAAGTTGTTAAACACCGTATTTTATTAAATTTATTTTTCAATATGAGGAAAATTGTAACATACTGATAGTTGAGATGTCTCAAACATTTATTGAATTTGTAAGTCGCTTAAAATAAATGTAGAAAAAGAGGAGACAAACAACCAGGTCTCATGTTTTTCCATGGCTGATTTGAAACGAGTCGAGTCGGGAGTCTGGTCTCTCTCTGGTGGAGCTGATACCCATTGTTCTGGGACTGGTGTACAGTATTGAGTCTTCCCTCCCTTTCTCTCACCCTGTCACTGATACAAACCAACAGTTTACAAGGAACTCGGAGACTCACAAATGTGTGTTACGCCTCATATTCTTTTCCATAAAGGTTAATGAAAAAATGTTTTTTGTAACTATATTCCCTAATTATGTATTTTTATTAAATCTGAACATATTTTGACTAACCAATAATCTGTTAACAAAACGTTTAAAAAAAGTTTTAAAATGGCTTACACATATTTGATGTATAAATAAACGAGAAATTAAAGCAGTTTTTCATTTTTCTATCATAAAAAATAGTTACTTGATAATTAAGGGATATGATTAATTATGTGGTAATTATATTTTTCTGTTATATAAAATTAAAAAAAAAATTAATACACTTCATAACCACTTCACTTAAGGTTGACAACTCAACCATCTGTTAACCATTGTGTAGCCATTTCTGCCAACACAAAATGAACAGTGTTCTTATGGGTCCAAAACAAAATATTTTGCTACTCCTGTATACTATTAACACAATAAAACCTCGCTAATTCAAAATTCAATGGAAAGGCTTTGAATTAAAGTAAGTTTGAATTACAGAGTTTGCATTAGTAAAAACTCTAATAATTGTAGAGGTTCATTTTGGAAATTTGAATAGTAGAGGTTAGCGAGAATAAATTTAGAATCATACTTGTATGTATTTTACTCAATAAAAAAACCCACTATTGGGTAAAATAAATATGATAGTATTTGAAACATTGAATTACTTACACCACGGTAACTGTAACCATTGTTTTTATATTATTAATGCTCTTAATGAAGCAAAGAAAACAATGCTATTGACGATCTGAACCTGAAGGAATTGCGGAAACACACCGTTCATGTTTCAAATGGCTTTTTATTTTTAAATTACTTCGAATTTCAGAGGCTTATGGGAACTGTAGACTTTGAATTGTAGAGGTTAACTTTAGAGGTAGGGTTTTGAATTAAAGGAAAATAATTTAAATTCTCGGGGCACAATTACTAACAAATTTGAATTCTTGAGGCTAAAGAATTATCAGGATACATTTTTTGAATATTAGAGGTTTTCTCAAGGGAACAGACAAAATTTACAAATTTTAGAGGTTTTTGAATTGTCGAGGTTCTACTGTGTGTAAGAGTTTTCACTGTAGATAACAAATTGAAATTCATAGTTCACACAGTTCATATGAGTCTGGGGAAATCTTACTAAATGACTTTTCGTAATTAGATAAGATTCATCCTGGAGAGTGAGAGGTTGGGGGTGGGCCTGAGCGTAGGTAGAGGGGAATGGGATAGGTAGTGAAATTACTTCTACATTATAAGCCCTTTACTCAACGTGTGTCTAATTTATTAGATTCCCCCCTTTCACACACGTGTAATACTTTGTTTTTAGTACAGCTTGGGTTTCAAATAAAATCCCAGTCATAAAATTAAATATAATTTTGGGACGGCTCACTTGGTCGGGATTCACTTGATTGTAGTTCTTAATCTCATTTGCTGTGCCAACAATATCAACTTATAAATCAGTGGAAAATACATATAGGTTGTAGTGATTTATCATTGTAAACTTTAATTCTAGGAACCTTCCTCACTGAAGTGATACCTTTGTTTTTACAGAGTATATGTAGGTTTTAAAATATTGTATTACTTTGTACATTTTAGTCCACTTTGGTATGTGGTTTATCAGCAAATTTTTTATTGTGAAAAAGGTTTACATTAATAATTTCAAATGATAAAAAAACTAAACTTAATATAATTTATTTTCATTTTTGTTTTACATATGAAAGCAAAAAATGAAACAAATTAGCTTGCAAATATCAAGTGATCAAAATTATTCTAGTTGAAAGGGTTAACCTGTTTCAAGATGCAGGGAGATAATTCCTTATTTGCTACAATTGTAATGGAGGAGGTACATTAACTTTAACATAACATTACAATAGCATAACAACTTAACTAAAAATATTTTGCAATATCCATCTAAGATTTTTAACTCTTGTCTGTGAAAATTTCCTCAAACCGATCTATTTTAAAAAGATAAATTATAAAGTGTTGGGACCGTGCTATATTTTCATTTAATGTGTGCTGCCATGCACGTTCACTGTGATAATTTATTTCCACATAACAATCAGCTTTGTCGCTTGGCACCGATAGAAGTATCAGTGAATTATGCAACAGTATTTTTATCGTGTTTGCATTCATATTATCAATAAGCTTAAGAGAATGGAATATTCTGTTAACGTTGATAGTATAGATAGCATACAAAATGGTTATTGTTCTAAGTGAGTAATTATTTATAAGTATGCTAAGGTGGTTTTATTTTCATCCCCAAAATTTTTATGATTTCAACAGCGATAGACTCAATGAATTTGGTTCATTGGGGTTTTAAAACAAAAGTTTTGGGATTTTCAAAATTGATTTTTAAAATAGAAATTGTTCTATTCCAAAACATAATAAATACTGTACATCAATTTTAAAAATAAGTATATCAAGTAATTATATGATATAGCGTTACCTGGTATACGATACTGCAGACACTGCACCCTTTTATGGCCTCTGGGATGTAGCCCTTTGGTATATATTCATTTTAATTCCAGTAGCCTAAATTAACTATAGTAACATTTCACTGAAATAAATTTGTTTGTATTTGAACAAATGACATTTGAAAGAATCTTTCAAATTATTTAATCATAGCTGTTAATGTTGTACATACTAAATTTATAAAACCTTAAACTGCACCCTTTGATGCTCAATGGGGCAGAGCCCTGTGGACAGATTTTCACCTCACTTCACAGAAACCACTCTCGAATATTGCGCAATAATGCTTGAAATCATCAGAATTGGTCCAGCCGTTTATAAGGAGTTCAATTACAAACACATGTACAGAAGATTTATATATTATTTAAGATATACTGACCATAAAATTTTAATTTTAAGTAATTACACCTATCATGTTATAAATTTCCTGGAGAATCAGTCAATAGATTTTTAAAACAATTTATGCTGAATCAATTTATTAAATAAATTGTATATTGCTTTTAATTATACAATAGAAATAAGAATAGTTATTGTAACACAAGTAGAGCAATGGATGACAGAAGTTTTTTGTCTTGGACAGTAGGTTGACCATGGAAAAGCTCCGTTGGAGCTGTATCGGTAAATGAGAAGAGATAGAGTGGCGTCAGATCGTAGATAGGGATAACTGAGAAGCGATTAATTTTGTGACACGAAGAGCAGCGAGGGTGGAATCGATGAGGTGCTGGGGGTGGGGAGTTTTAAGTGTTTGGCCGTAATCAACCAATTATGAAAAATCCAGTTCAATTTGACTGACATCGGATTAAATTCAATTCTTGAATCGTGAATTGAATTGCTGTTGACAAATATTTTTTCTATTTTACTAAACAGTTTACATGGTGAGTTTGATAAAACTAAATATTAATGAAATATAGCTATTGGTCTTTGATGTCGGAAAAAGGTCTATGTGGTTAAATTCATTGCACTAATCCCAATTGCCTTTTATAATCACCTTAATCACACACCGGATTAAAGATATGATATGGTTGAGAGGCGGATTTTTTGCAATTGCCATAAAATTCATTAATAAGTTTTGCAGTATGGTTGATTAAAATGTTTAATTTAAGTGAACGAAGTATCTAAATGATTTTTTTTAAATAGTTCCTATTGACCGAGCATTTGCTTTGCTGTGCTCAGTTGAGCTAGAGCCTGGATAACTGGACTTCTGAAATTGCATTGGTAAGAGATGTAGTTGACTTGCGGGCCAGTCAAACTGTCTAGCATTATGCAAATGCATTGTTAAATTAGTATGTAAATGTTAATTAATTATCATCAAAATAGAGCATCTATGTGTCAGAAAATAATCCAAAACTATAATAATTAGTAGAATGTAAATAAGCTAAATCAGAATCTAGGAAATCCATAAATTAAATATTTACGAAGATTGAGTAGTTTGCGTGCTTTGTTGCATGTTCAACGATATCTACTAAAATTACTTAAATAGGTCTTTCGATCTTGTTGTAAAAACCAGTTAGAGAAATAACTATGGTCCAAAACAATTTACTACTGAATTAAATAACTGGTGTATTTTAATACAGAATATTTAACCAAAACTATATTTTAATATATTGTCACTGTAGCTGATCTTAGTAGCTAATGTGATGTGATGTGTAGGTGACGCCTGAGGTGTCGAGTGAGCCAAGCAGGCGGACAGTGGTATCGTCCTTGTCACTGCCGCGCTGCGAACTCTCGAGCAGCAGTGATGAGGAGGTCCAGGGTCTACTGGCCACCATGTCGACTCCTGTACAGTTCCGAACGTCGCCGCCCCGCCATGCGCACCGCCCTGGCCACCGCTCCCTGTCGCCCCCGCCAAAACTATTTCACTATGTGCCGTCGCCCCGGAAGAGGCACCGCCACACCGCCGCCATCCAACGTCCGTGCCTAGACTTCGAGAAAATGCAACAGGTGTGTACTATTGTCTGTGTGTGATGGTAGTTGAGACAAACCAAATGCCAATTCACTGACCACTGACATCCATTGAGTCGTCTGTGCAGTCAGTTAAAGTATTCTTAACTTGTGGATTGAAATTGATAAGCAAAATAAATTAATCCACTGACAAGATATTTGTTTTAAAATTTTATTCCTATACTGCCTTTGGTGACGTAAAGCATTTATTTATATGCATTTCCTCAGTTTAAAAAACTCTCCTAGTTTTAGATTTTATTAATATAGTTTCTTCATGAACAAATTATAGTAGAACCTCTCATTTCCGACCATGACAAAGTCCGGCCAAGGTCAGAACAGCCAAAAAGTCTAATATCGGGAGGAGCAAACTAAACACATGCCCTAGGAAGAAAAATAGCTATGCATCTCATGATAATAAACCTTAACGTATCTATATTACGTCAATTAAAACATGAAGAATGAGAATGAACATGAGAATTAAAACGTGAATAATAACTGAAAAATAATAATATTTATACATAAGAGAAGAATAAGTCTTTCATGTTTTGTCACGCTTATCAAAAATCATTGGGAGTGTGGGAAACAGATAAACAGACGGATGGAAGGATCGGTTATCGGGAGGAGTCGGATATCGGAAGGTGGGATATGGGAGGTTCTATTGTAGGTAAATTAGTATACAATTGTGAAAGTAGGTAAAATAGTTATTAATGGTAGCCAGTAAGTCTTTTATTCTAGTTGTATTAGAATGAAGCTTCCCTAATATAGTTTAGCTTTGTTCAAGAAACTTATATTACAATTCATAATTGGTATGTAGCTTGAAAATATATGGGAACTTTTGTAAGTAAACAGGAAAACTTAGAACCCCTTAAAATTTATTTCATAAGGTTTTAGGCCTCGCTCAAAATCTCTTTTTGAAACCAACACACATTGAGGATTTTAACCAAGATATTGCTTACTTTAGGCCTGCGTGGGGCAGAAAAATTAGTTTCAATCTCATATTGCTGTGCTCTGGCTATACATCTTGGAGGTATCTTGTGTAATCCCTGTAACTGCTGAATAAAACCTTATTTGTTGCAAAGTGAAAATTTGGTCTTAAAGCTGTTTGTAATAGGAGTCAGGAAGACCCGGAGCAATTCAATTAGGCTTTGTTGAGTTATTGTTTGTTGTTGTATGTTGCTGTTTTCATATGTAAAGTAACTTACTGTGCTTTTGGGTATGTTCATAATGCCATATAAAAAATCTAAGTCATTTTATGTTATTGCATCCTAGAAACATTTTGTAATCATTTAATGTGTAAAAGTACTCCAAAAACTTTATACACGTTATAACGTTATAGCTAATATAAATAACTCAAATCAAAATTTTTAGATTGTTACTCAATTAATATATATATATATATATATAATATATATATATATATATATATATATATATACATACCAAAATAAATGTAAGAAATTAAATAGAAGCATAAGTTAATTTTATACCTTATTTTCAGTTAATTGCAGTGATTTTTATCCATGAAACAGCTGTGTATTGGAATTATACAGCATCACCAAAGTTTATAAATAACACTGTTCATGGACCTAATAATGAGTTCCATAATCACTTCGATGAACCTTTCACAGGTTACCCTTTTTTGCCAATAATCTCTGTATTGTTTTGGCATTGTTTCAATTAGTTTTTTACATAAATGTTGTAATCTTAGAAACATATTTTGATTAATGCAGTAACCACGGATGTTTCTGCTGAACGGCTTGTGTAGCTGTCATTTTCTAAGGTGTACCCCTATAGATTTTCAATTTGGTTTAAATCAAAAATTAAAAATCACTAAAAAACACCTTTACTACTGATACTGTTTTTTTTATTCTGAATTCAAACCGGTAAAAGAAAGGGTAACCTGTAAAAATGGTTCCATGATATTGAAATATAAGATTAATGCAGTAAGTCATGAAATTACATAATCAATGTGCAAAGGTTATCTCAGAGGGAGTGGAGGACGTATTAATTATTGTTCCAACTTTGTGGTCAATAAACTCTGTCAATTAATTTCCATCATACATAACAAGAGATTGTTAAACTACATTACACTACGTTATACTAGATATGTTATTTTGATTAATGCAACAATGAAGCTAAGCACTGATGAGTAGTTATTATATATAATACATATAAGTTAACATCAAAGAGTGCAATAAAATGAATAGAAAACATGGATAATGCATTTGAGAATCTTCAGTTGTGATGCTACAGTGAGCTAATGTACAGTGGGGAAGGTGCATTTGCCAGGGTTAATAACTTAACTACTGTGCATTTTATCTCCGCTACCTTTGTATTATTCATGTAACTGTAAAGAATGAACACACAACATTGAGAGAGTGAATTTTATTTTCGTAGTGACCTTTGATTACTTACCTAAACAAAATGACTGACCAAAAAAGTAATATTATTTAAGTAAAAATAACAATAAAGTTTAACTCAATAAAGATATGAGAAATTGTGTAACAAGCAACCAATATGACAATACCTATATATTACAGTTGCTTTGATATTTCTATTCCAAAAATGCAGTTTCCTTTATTAAGTGCCCCAATAAAAGTGTGCCAATACCATGAAAATATAACATGTTGCTATATTCCTTCTAATTTATTTATTGTATAATAATAATGAGGCCCCCATATTTGTAAAAGGTGGATACCAACAAATCTTGATATGAAAATTTGACAGTTACTTGTCTGCATCTGAAGAGAAAAATAATAATCTGTAGTAACAACCCTATGATTAACTATGTTGCGTTTTCACAGAACATTTTTTATGTTTAAATTCATTAATAACTCTTCTAGGTCATATGATTTTGGTCCGTGAGCAAAAGTAGAGATGAATAAATAAGCTTTGATGTTATACGGAAGATGTGAAACAACTTCAGAAGTGAAATTGAGCAGACGAAGGATGTGGATAATGTGAGAGAACAGCGGGAGATATTTGGCAAGGCTGGAGGTCTGAGAATAGCTCAGTTCTCGTACGTTGTGTTTACGTCCACCATTGATGTAAAAATACTCACTCACGCTTGCCTCTGCATAAAACGTGCTATTAATCCTGTTTCATCAAAAGATTTTTAAGAAAATAATTTATAACTGATGGCAGTATTGCTGTATACATATTTTACATTTGTTACTTCAGCAATGTAGTCTGATTGTCAGTCAATACATGTAATGGTCAGAGTTAAAATCCTTGTTGGTCAACCTTAACTAAAAGTGAAAGTAACTAATAACCATTGTCTTACTGTTGACATGTTATGCCACCATGTGTAGATATTTCTATACATCATGAAGGCCATGACAGAACACAAGTATAGAGAGATCTCTGACGTAACAAAAAGGCCTACAGAATATAGTCTTGATTAGCTTTATGCTGTGGCAGTATTTGTCTCATATTCTGTCAGAATTCATGTATTTAGTTCATATTTATATGTAGCAGGATGGTTTATAGTCTCGCTTGGCTAAGCCGAGAGAGTATTTATCTGATATTTTGTCATAACCCATGTATAGTGAGATCCTTAGGTACAAGGTAGGCCTACAGTCTTGATTAGCTTCATGACTAGGCAGTTTTGATCTCATTTTATATCAGAACGCTTATGTATTTCTATGCACGAGGTATAACAAACATATATACCTCTTGCTTCAAGGCAAGGCAGTCTGTCATGCTACCGTATGTTAAGTCGCAGTATTGTAACCATTTTGATGTATTGTTGCAGCTGAAGGCGCGAGCTGTGACGGCCTGGAGGCACAGCGGCGAACACGGAGGCGAACTCTCCGTCTTCTGTTGGTGATCTCTCCGTCACCGCCACCACAGACTTTTAACCAATTATAGTGTGCACACACAACCGTCGCGCGATACAGCATCTTAATAACCATCGGAACTATTTTATTTACTTTTTTTGAGTACGGTAGTTAACGCGAGATCGAGTGTGTAGTGTTCAGTGCGACGAACAATGACGGGACTATATCGAAATGGAACGAGAAAAATTTGTATCTTAAAAGAACTATTATATTATAATTATTAGATTACGTTAAATACCTATTACTATAATTATATGTTATTCATGTACGTTAAAGACGTTTATTTTGAATCGGTGTGAGTGCAGTGGATGTTTATAAGTGTATGGCGTTATTGATGCCGTGTGATAGGTTATTAAATGACTAATTAATTTACATTGTACTTTGATAATCCTTTCTCCTGTATAACATTCTTTTATTAAAATGAAAACCATTCTTAAACAAAAATCAAAAATAGTATGTTTAACATAATTTTAATTTTTTTCATTTTGAAAAGAATAAAAGACTATAGCAGTAACCATAGAGAAATCGGGTCTTGTTTCAACCAGTTATAAAAAAAATGGAAAATTGGTCTGCTTGGAAGTAATCTGAGGAATTAATTGGCCTCAAAATTTCCCTGGAAAAGCAATTTGAAAGGCATTCACTAACTGTGGATGTCAAAGCAATAAAATGCCTTTATATGTATTGTCATACTGTGACGGCAATCTTTGTTCAGGTTGGCTGCATCAATATTATGTTTTGGAAATAAAATATTTAATTGCTAATGCTATAAAGCATTATCATGATTGTTTAGGTTTTTCTATTGTTACTGAAAGAATATCGTTTCAGGAATTATATTAAATTGTGGTGCTTTGTACATATATTTTGTATTGTGAAATTTATTAGTTTTAGGACTTTGTAATTTATATCAATATTAATTTCACTGTTTAGTTCATCAAATAGGACTAATGATATAATTATACTAAAATAAGTGAACCAATTATCATTAGAAAACATTTTAACCCTTTAAGGAGTAATGTCAACGAGGTTACCAAACATACAAATGTCATTATTTAAGAGCTGTTAAGGAGTTAAAACTCGAAACACACTTAAAAAAATATTTTTCTTATTTTCACTAAAATATTCTAACATGGAGTAAATATAGGTAGAAACGTGTTTTAGGTTCAAAATCCCCTACAACAAACATTTTAGAACTTTTTTCAATCAATTTTTCAATTTTCAAATCTTCAATAAAGTAACTAAAGAAAGCACCGAGTGATGTTTAGCAAACGAATAACTCTCAGCTACAGAGATACAGGCGTCAATAATAGAGGAGTGTAGAACGCTTCCATTTTCCTTTTTTTCAGTACTAATAAATAACAGGTATAATGAAACTTCATGCCGCGCCGCCACTTTTTCCGCCGAAACTTCCTGTCGCGACCACCCAGCCTAAGAAACCTCCAGATTACCCAAAACCTTCCGAACCCATAAGTACATGTTCCGCGTATCTATGTGTCTTTAGTTATCAATTTATAATTTAAGAATCAATATATGTTAGGTTATATGTACATATATATATATATATATATTTATGTATTTGAACAAATTTCGTCAAATGACGTTTTAAAACGTCACTACTCCTTTTTGCGGAACCATTAAAAAGACACTTTAAAATGTCAATCCTATTTTGTCGCAAAATACGGTACTCTTTAAAGGGTTAATTCTTCTACATGTTTTGGGTATTTCCCCATTAACAAGAAGTCATATCATATTACCCGATATTATATTTTTATTATTATCATATTATTATTGATATCTTATTATTATCTTAATACCCGAAATATGTTGAAGAATTAAAATGTTTCCTAAGGGTACTTGGTTCACTTATTTCCGTATAAAATTATTTACATATTTGCAAACTTAAGTTTCTTTTTACTGTCTAGTATCAAATTTAGAAACTACATTTGTTAATATACTATTTCTGGATCTTCCCTCAACGTACTATTGAAAAGGATTGACCCTAATCCACCAAATATACTTTCATTATGTGTCAAGAATGAAAACTGACGGTAGTGTTGGTTTTAAACCATTGTAGTGTTCATTGGCCTAATACTCAGCATTAAGACTGGGACAGTGGCGTGTCCTATAACCCATAACCCCTTATAAAAACCCCTTATAAAAACAGGCTGCCATTACAGGATTACAGACTGCTAGTTTCTGTGTTAATACAGTAGTACCTCGCTACTGTAATTCAAACCTCGATAATGTGAAAACCTCTACAATTCAAAATATTTTTGACGCATGATTTAACCTCTAAAATTCAAAGTAATTTTTAAAAACAAGCCAATCGAAATGTGAACCAGGTGCAATTTCTCCAGGTTTGCATTGTCAGTGGCATTGTTTTCTTTGCTTTGTTACCACATTGATGGTATAAATATCAATGGTTGCAATTATAATAGAGGTGTGCGGATATCCAAAAAGTCGGACCCGCAAAAACATATTCGGTAAAGTTCGATGACAGTTTAAATGAGCATTAAAACCGAAAGATAAAAGCCAACCTTTTCGTTTGAGATTAATTCGGTGATACAGAACATCTTTGATTGTGTTGAAACAGATGATGAAATTATGCAATTCACGTCCTATTGGAATGTAAGGACATCACTGGTCAGTCCAAGGATGTAGTATGATTATTCGATTCTTCAGCTACGTATTTAAGTAACCGATTAACCCTGCAAGCTCGGAATTTTAAGAGCCCTTCCAACACGTGGAAGGCATTATTTAGGGATATGGACCACCTACTACCAGCAAACCTGAACTGGAACTGATAACTTTTCATCTAACCACAATGAAATGTTATCGTTTTAAGTTTATTACAAACTAATATTTTATTGAAAACGTCCAAAAATAACATAGTTCTAGGCAGTACTTACAATATCCATTTACCATAAAATGTCTTCTTGAAACAAATTTTCCATTTCAAATTTACTATTACGATACTACACTTTGCTAACAAAACGTAAAACACTTGTAAATATAATGAGATCGCACGCATCAAGCTGTTATGAGTAGAGCGAATTTCTTAGAACCTATATTATTCCCATCATAGTAATGGAATAGGACTGAGTATGCAGGTTTGCTGCAATAAGGGCTGTTTTATATGGTATATATATAAAGGCTATTAAGAAAAAAACATACCAAACGTTTTGAAATTATGTCGATTAAGCGAGTAATACCAATTGATCTAATTCCCATAAGAATTAAATGGGCAGTGAGCACCTCGGATTGCTGCCGAAAGAAATATGAAATTTGGGGGTTTGTGGGTTTAATGATAAAACTTAACTAGATGGACTTGTATACCAAATCTTGAAAGAATATTTAAGTAAATAAGTGAGTGAGTTATTGATTTTTAGTTATAATCATCAAGATTAACATTAAACAACGTACTGTGTTTAACATTTTGAATATCTTAGTAACCAATTGACCTAAAGTCATGATTCAAATTACTAAATTGTGTTCAGGGGGGTTGGTTGAGTTATGAACTTCTATCATAGTCCCGGGCTTAGATTAGATTAGATTTTTGAAATGGCGACCATACCACAAGGTAGGTATTTTAAGCCAAGTATGAATGAGAGTTGATTGTAGGATGATTGTGGCGCAATCTTGTAGTCTTGTTACTGACTAAGGCTATGTTCCCTAGACAGGACTGTTAATTAATAGCCCAACATCCGATGGCAACTCTTCAAACTCTTGGTTCTTTTTTATGGTGATTCGTTTTTATCATTGTACTGTATCCAAAAAGTAAGTATCAATTTTAACCCCCTTAAAAAATTGTAACTTTTTTCTGAATTAAAAATCCTACAGGCTTGTAACACACATAGCTTCCTGTGTCACTGTCCTGCTTAAAATAAATTGCAATTTTTGTTTTAACCTCAACAGGCCATCTTCATGAGCCTAGTGGGCCTGTGCGGTGAATTTATTCAATCAAGGCGGTATGGTATGCCCGTCAGACCCTGCAATGGTAGTTTTTTCAGGATCACAACTTATTTCTGTAATGTTACACTAAAACAGTTCATTCAATACTGAGCCGCTGAGAAGAAATTTGAAGAAGTTTGTACAATATTTTTATCACTGTTGCACTCACAGCTGATTGAAATCATTTGTAAAATATCGATAAACAAATTGGAACCATGCTCCAGACATCACCGCAGCAGTGTCTTTTTGAGCGACCAGTTATCACTCGTCAAATTGTCTTGAAGGGTTAACAACAGTGAGGTGCCATAGCAGCATGGTCACATAGGATAGCCAAATGTGACCGCTCAAGATTTGATAGGAGTCCTCGGAAACTGGTTTTGATCCACCAACTTTTAACTCTGCACCAGCATGCTACCCCTGAGCTACCTGCCTAAATTAATATTATTTAAAATTGTTAGGTTACATTTATTTGAATTTTCTGTACTATTCTCCATTCAACATCTAAAATACTAGTCTGGTGGCCTAATGGCTGGCCCACACTGCAATAGACGAACATATGTAGACAGAGGAAAAATCCCTTCCCAGGCTATGTTGCAACGCACACATACCTGCACGCAGATGTTTTAGAATCAGTCCGAGGTTGTTTTTCTGAACATTATATGCTTACGTTTCATATCGCACATACTCTTACTCTAGTTTACAAACAGTCCCGAGGGGCGCTAAGGTTAGTTCTTCTGACTTTTTTCAGACTTCTGCCCGCTTTTGGTTACACATTGTTTGTGTTTTCTGAGCTGATTACTGGTAGTAATTGTTGTTTTAGTTGACATGGAACTACTAATAGAAGCAGTGATCCTTTGACCGAAAACCTTTATTTAAATGCCAGAGAAAATGCTTGGAGCGAGATTGCAAGCGGTTTGAAGAAAGAAGTTACGGTTACTGTTATAGTTATTCATTTCAATCCTATATTTTGAATTTTCACTGAGACTAGCATCAGACTATCCTCTATTCGTCTGTGGGTATGTGGGTTGTTCGAAAAAATCCGTCCGCCTGCATACCTCCGTCTGTTGCTGTGTGCGCCAGCCTTAAGGCCCAAGTTTTTTTGTACAAACTTAGTTCAGCATTGAGTACTGCGTAACAATGACTTAAAGTAGTAAAGTACTTTACGTGTCTCTTATTAATTGATTTAATACATTGAGAAAGTCTAGTATATATTGAGTATAAATAAAGGAAATAATAATAAGTAGACTTACATCTTCCTATGCAAACTTGGTCTAGTGTCGTGTTCATAAACAAAGCTAGTATAGCAGTTAATTAAAATAGATTATCTGTTAAAATGAGAAATCATAATCCAGTTTTTTTAAATATTCTAACAATAATTTAAATTATTATAAAATACATTTTTACATCATTAAAATAACCAATCACCTCTATTGCCCACAATTTGCGTCCAATATAATAGTGAGTTAATGATGGTCCACCTCCCTGTACACGACTAAACCACCACCAATAAAAAAAACAGTAGTAAGAATAGTCAGACTCCTAAAAATACAACCCAGTTGGAATATGTTAAAATTGGCAATATTTCACTTACCTCATTACAAACAGTAGAGGATAACTTGGGTTAGGTAATATGTAAACTCTAAGAGATGACCCTAAGAAATTTGGCTGGCACTAAGAATGCCTCGTCATGGTGGGTATATTATGAGACATTGAGATTCATAAAGAAATGACATATAAGACTATCAAGAGCTTGATTACCCTTGAATGATAGCAGAAAACCACTCCTAAGTAGGATGTGTGAAACAAAAAAATCCAACCATGGTTACAACAGTTTGTTGTAATTGCTGACAAACCGGTAAAAGTAGAAACCGGTTGTTACAAGAGGTTGTTGGGAAGATACTGTCAGTACAGTTGGGCAGTTGCAATAGTTGTAAATATGTACTGCCTATCTGGTTTAAGAAAACAATCAAAGGATCAATCTAATCCCCTCATAACCTAAGTGAGTTCCACACCCATGCTGCAAGATCACTCTTGTCATGTTACATTTTTGTTTTTATGCTGATGCACTTTTTATAAACTTACAATACCTGAAAATACTCTGGGACAAAATTCTGAACGAAATAGTTAATTACCTCACTGATAGATCAACCAATTTGTTGCCTACAGGCCACTATCTCAAGTGAATCTAATCAATATATGCGTAGAACACAGTGCACTTGGGAAGCACATTTTGAGCCTTTAGGCCCAGAACATATTTTAATACTGACATCCAAGAAGCTGGTACCTCTCCAGTTAAAGAAGGGCTGGTTATGAGGGGGTTTTATTGTATTGCAAGAGAAGAAATTATCAAATTCAATGGATTTCTTTCGCCTGAGTCATTCCTCCTTTATGGCCAGGTATAGAGATTCCACACCATGTTTTTATTAAACCCTTGAAAGGATTTTAGAGAATCCAAGGTGAGATCAGTTAGTGGCTCTTGTTGAACTGAAACAACACTGGAACACTCTCTTTTTAATAAGAAAATAATAATGCACAAAATTAAGATGGCAGCCGGTTGGGTTGTACATAATTTTAATTCTTGCAACCAGCTATTAGCTACCCATTCTCTATTCGAGAGTTTTAACAGATAAGACCCATTAATCCAGTTTTTTAATTCTGAGGCAGTGGTTTCGGATTCTAAGTTAAACTGTAGGTCCCTTAAATATGTCATTGCCTGTTGGGCTTAATTAACAGTTCTGTCTAAGGAACATGTCAGCCTTAGTCGGTAACAAGACTACAAGATTGCGCCACAATCATCCTACACTCGTTTCTCATTTATACTTGGCTTAAACTACTTATCTTGTGGTACGATCATCATTTCATTAATCTAATCTAATCTGCCATCTGATAATTGGCATATTTAATAATAAAACCTCAATTAAAGGGTTTTTTTTACTTGACAAGCCCACTGGATGCATTGAACAGGGATTCCAGGCTGAGGTCAATATTCTTGGCAATGCATACTTGTAGGGTATGCACTTTTGTCATATATTGTGAACTGAAGGCTCCTTAGATATGGCCATTGACTGTTGGGCTATTAATTAACAGTTCTATCTAAGGAACATGTCAACCTTTGTCAGCAAAAAGACTTCAAGATCGCACCACAATCATCCTACACTCATTTCTCATTCATACTTGGTTTGAAATAAAAATACCTACCTGGGTAGGCTGTGAATTCAGTTAATAAGTATAAAATAAAATATAAAAAGTTTCTAAAATGCATTACTTTACTATTCAAATCAGAAATAAATCACAATAAAATACAAAAAAATAGTTTTATATCTATTTAGGCTAAGATCAGTATTCTCGCTATCATCGCAAAAGCTACTATTTCCAGAAGGGTCTGTCATGTTTTGAATGTGTCGTATTATCATAGTATAAGGCACTAAATGGCCATTTTTGATCGTGGAAGACTAAAATATTTTACCAAACAACTCAACTTTATGGTTTTACTTCAGTTCTAGTTACCTACTCTAATCAAATATATACCAAAGGTAATAAATACGAGCCATGTTGATTCTGATTCAAAAAGAAAGGTAATCCTGTTCAACATCGCTGAATAATAGTGGTGATTATTATCAGTTTGCACAAGGTTTATAGGTATTACCTTCGCAAACCTTCAGTAAGTCTAGTATTAACTTCGCTATAAATCGAGTAAATTAACAAACAAGATATTGTTACAGCTTTCTCAAGATCAGGAACATCAGGCCATTGGACAGGTTTTGCGTAGTTTCAATCAAGAGAGGCCTCCAATTAAGCTATAATTCTATTCTAAAAAGCCTGTAAATTTATATTTCCAAGCTTACCTTGTTTTAAAATAAGTGAAGTGTCATTAAAATGTTAAGCTTAACACCAGTTAAGGTCGTACCGGGGCCATTTCAGTGATAGAGATAATCCAGGATGTTTCCACTGAGCCATGGAGCTGCCTGGTTCTGTGGAACTCCCCCCCCCAGGTAATACCAAGCTTTTTTAAGTTTGTTATATTTAAAGTATTTTGGCTCAACCGGTAACATTAATGTTACCATTAAAAGAAAATTGCATAAGATCATTAGTTGCCAAGACAAATTTTATGGAAGGAAGTTTTTAAAACCGTGACCTGTTTTAAATTGTTTAATAGTTTCTCTACGAATAAAAAAAGTTGCTTCATGTCCTTTATAGTATGGTAGTGTCCTTAAGTCCGTTTATAGTAACATAAAAAAATACGGCAGCGAAGAAGTTGTTTATTTGTACTCATTGATGTAAGTTTCTGGTTCTAGGGAAATACTGAGAACTCCAACTAATAAATGTAGGGTTATTTAAAGTTCCAGCTCTACTTTTAGAACAGTTTTCTTAATAAAGCATGAATATTAATGGTTAACAGGGCTTGAATGGTGTAAAGTTATCTCGTTAAACTTAAATCAAAAAGAAATGAACGCTTTAAACCAATGAAAAGAGTGCTAAACTTTTAATTTTCTGCACATTTAAATAATTGAATTACATTCAATATTCTAAACACTTTCTTCAATCCCTTTATTTATTACATAAAAAATTTTCAAAAGAGCTATAGGTTTTGTATGAAGATTAAGTTTTGTTATTTGTCCTAAAGTTAATTTTTAAAAATTTCAATTATTAATTCAAAATTAAAGTTTTAAAGGGTTTTCTTCAATATGTTTTTAATTTACCCCTGTTGATTTTTATAAGTTTTCATCATTAATTTAATTTGTGTACAAAAGCGTTTAGGAAGAGCAGTGTAAGCTTAGCTAACATGAAATGGAGAAGTGAAATATTTACAGAGTTAATAAAAGGCAGAACACGCCACTCGGCCATGTCTCATGCAAAGGCTGTCGATACGTTAACTTTCATCTGTAAATACATTATTGTATGGTACATTACACTGGTTACATTATAGGGCACAGTGTTGGGGAAATTAGCTTTCTTGATTGTTATAACGATAAACACATGGTGTGTACCAACCTCGAAAATCTGAAAAAGTCAGGGAATTCACCCAAAGTGGAGAGGTAAGGGAATTTTGTAATATGTTTGAAAAACCCAGGGCTTTTCCTAAGGTCCAATAAAATACAGATGGTGGGCTTACCAAAAAAACATGAAAACCTTAAATATCTATTGTGTATTTTCCTTTTGTTCATAAAAATAACTTAGTTAATTTTCTGTTGTGTTTTTTTCATGTTTAGCTAATCCTTTTTACCAGGAAAAAAGTTCCATTTGTGAAAAACTTACAAGAACTGGTGTTGTGGCTTATGCCTAATCTGAAATGTTCTAAATATTTTCATGGAGGTGGAAGACCAGGCAAGGTCAAGGAATTTGGATTTTGGTTGACACCATGTAACAGTGAGATTCACTATAGAACCGTTTAGAACTTTATCTGGATTTATCTGATCGATATACCAGTTGTTTTAACTGCATAGCAGTTCATTGAAGGTGAATGAGGGGTGTACAAACACTGTCCCTTCTAAGAGATTTGTTTAATGTTAGGGTTTGTTTTATTCGGTAAGCGGACTGAGACTGAGCGGATCAATAAAATATTTCTAGAAGGTAATCAGAAATAAATGATGGTTCAGTCAGAACAAAATAACAGAAGTAATTCAAGGAAAGTATTCATTATGTGAATATAAAACAAACAAATTTTAGGGGAATTAACAGTAATTTTAGATTATTTTTAGAGATTGTTATTTCATACCCGTGACTTTAGGTAAGAGAGATTTTATCTTTGTCAGTTGACAGTTTTGTAAAATTTCAGGTCAATAAGATAGTTTGTAAATAATAATTAATTGTAAGAGTAAAATACTCGATAAATAAATTTCTTCTCTTACAGACATAACAATATCTATAAACTTGATACACAAACAAGTTTTCCCAACCTATATAGTAATATCGTTGCATATACATGAGAGGCACACAACAAATTAAAATAACAATTTCTCCAACTGAGAAACAATTTCGAAAGTAAACAGTATTTTAGCTTGGGGGTAGTGAATATCCGTATCTTATGAATCTATTGGCCTCCCTTTGATTAAATGAGGGTGCTGTATTTTACCCTCCATTTTTAAAACTATTTCGATTACTATTCATTCATAACATATCATCTCTCAAAAGTGAATTTTCTTAAAATGTCTAGCATTACAGAGTTCAGGCCTAAAAAATTTATAATTTACTAAATTTTTATTTATGTGCAGAGTATACATGCATGTTTTGGGATTGTAGATATACTGGCTGATAAAATTATCAAGACAAATATGATATAGTGAAGGTGAAATTTTAGGAAATGAATATCCATACATATATGGAAAAGGTATATATAAATATAATGTATGGATATTCATTTCCTAAAATTTCACCTTCATTATATCTGATTGTGTTGATAAATTCCTTTGTTCACAAAATCACATACATATGAGTATATTATAGTCACCCAATTTCTACAAGTATTTCAAAATTATTATTTTTTTGTCATTGGTTAAACATGTATCAAATATATGTGGTTGTTGTTTCTACGAAATCAGAACCTTATTGTTGCTTATTTTACTGTTTTGCTAGTATCTTGTGCCTTAATTATTCAGCTTAATACTCATTTAAAATTAGTAAATAAATTTCCTTGCTTTCATAGCTTTCTGTATATGGATAAAATACCATTTTAGTTATTTTTACAGAAGATGTAAATAAATAATCTTGAAGCTCAGATAAAGCACTTTTGTGATTTAATTTTTCATCCTGCGTAGTTCATTATAAATAAAAGAAATCTCCAATTTTTAAATTAACAATAACTACCTACAAAACTCTGATTTCAATTCAAAACATTTTATATACTAATAAATTATGGTTAATTAAATAAACAAGATTGAAATTAATATTTCCTTATAAATAGAAAAGTAAATAAAAATACTATTATACTTAAAATGATCAACCTCCAGTTAAATATGGAGTTTTTACTAATCATTAATGTAAATTTCCATCAATGTCAACGTCAACTGAGCAAGGGAGGTTTCATGCTTGAGAGCTCTCAGGTGTGAGTCATCCTCATTGTTGAGTTTCCCGTGAGTCACAACATTCCTGGCCACCGTGAGTCACCTCTCCGTCAATACATTCCTTATCAAACACTCATTTACTATGTTGAAAGGTACTTCATTACAACATTACAAAACTGTACAAATCATGTTTGTCACATTGTGTTGTGAAGGATATATTTATGGATTACTATAGCAGTACGCCCATTCTTTGTACAGATTGTATGATTTGGTGTTAAAGTATAAAGATATTATCGACGAAGTATAAACCCGAAATCAAACAAATAAGTATTCACCTTTAAGCACACATGTGGGGTGTTCGCAGCACCCCAGCGGTATGGTATGATAATGAGGTTAATTTTTGGTTATTAGTAAATAGCCCTTTTAAAATAGTCTTAACCTTTATATTGTACAACTTCCTGAATATGCACAGTTGTGTAACTGCCCTAAAAAGTCAGAGAGAGCTAATTTCACCATTTTATATTAGTTTTTATATATTTGGGTGCTGTCAAAACCCCACGTTTTTGTTTTATTCTCGGAAATGTTTGTTCTATATATTGTGAATTCTTTATTTTGTGTAAGTACTGTTAATACTGGTAATTAGTTTATACTGTTTTGTTATTTTTTTTATAGATCAGGAAAAGTTTTACTATATGCATCGTAATGTAAACGAACAATGGCTAGTGAACGTAAACACATTTTTCAATAAATAAGGGTGTTTAATGAGTTAAATAAAATTGTTTAAATGGAGATTAACCCAGTTTCATTATAAACCAAATTTGTTAGTTACGTAAAAACCCAGAAAGACGAGTGGAAATATATAACATGGGGTGCTGACAGCACTCCACATATGTACTCGTGTAATTTTTTAAACTACATATGTAATTGGAGGTAAGAAAAATCAATTATCAACTTAATTATTTAGTTGAGAACTTAATAATTACTAGCTGTAAGTCCGTCCTTTGTATGGGTTGTAGGATTCAGTTTAAAGAAGAAAGATTATCAAGCCAAAATGTAAACCTGAAATCCTAAACAAATCAGTTCAAAGGAAATAAATAAATACCCTGGGTTGTTATTTATCATTACTTTACAATTAAATAGGTTAGATCATATTTATACCATTATTAAAATTAGTTATACGTTAAAATAACTTTTTAATATACAGTAGCATGTTTTCGAAATGGGTTTAAAATCAATGACCAATATATACTAATATTGATTTTAATTTGACAGCTGTTAGTTTTCATTTCTATTAAATCACCAAACTACAAAGACAGCTGATTATTACCAGTAGGAGATTCATTGAAAACTGAAAGCAAAATGCGACTAATATTGCGTAAAAGTGGGTATTTAAATTCTTGTTATTTACTTTTCAAAGGGCGACCATCAATGTCAAGCATTGAAACCCATACTCTGGAATGTAGAAAATGCATGAAATAAGTTTCATTGTTATCAATTCTCCCGTTTTTTCGGAGCAGATGACGTAAAATGAATGCCTCATGGAGCAACACAGACAGCCCGACACAAATTGAGATAAGACTTGTTTCGGTTTCTCTAACGCACGAAACGTAAAATAACTAAAAAATGAATAACTGAGCAAGCAATGTACAGACAAAACTCTAATTTATAGATTAGTTAACAATTAGATAATGTAAAGTTGTATTAGACAATTTTGATCATTATTAAAAATTCGTTATACGTCAAGATAAGATTTTAAGTTGTATAATTTTGAAATAGTTTTAAAATCAATGACAAATGAAAATAAACTGATGTTGATTTTAATTTTACAGCTATTAGTTGTTTCTTTCTATTAAATCACATTTATAGATCACATATTCTGTAAAATATATAAATAATTATATAAAATGTATAATATATATATAATAAGTATGTAAATAAATATATAAACTGTGTAATATTACTTAAAAGTGGGTTTTTGAGAGCTCATTATTTTGATTCCATAGGGCGGGAAATTAGTGTAGAATTAACAAAAACTTTTACAAAAAGGTATAGAATAATGAATATAAGTTTCTTAACTGTATGTTCTCTCGATTTCACTGAGAAGTTTTGTATGGTATAAAACGTAAAATAACCAAAAATATCATAAATCCAAGCAATGTACTTATTTTAGTACATTTTGTTTATACAATGTAGGTATATTTTAGTCATGAATCATTATGCAGTGAACATATAAAAAGCAACATAAGATAGCATAGAAAAATTGACCCAATTGCCTTTGTTCATTGGGCTATTAATTATATAAACCAATAAATCAGCTGATTTTTATCTGTAAAAAGGCTACATGTCACAATAATCCATTACACTCATCACACTCACACTCTTCACCTTAAAATACCCATGAAGCCTATTTTGGAAGAATTACTCGGTGTATTATTTTTGACAAG
Source organism: Nephotettix cincticeps (assembly GCA_023375725.1). Classification (NCBI taxonomy): domain Eukaryota; kingdom Metazoa; phylum Arthropoda; class Insecta; order Hemiptera; family Cicadellidae; genus Nephotettix; species Nephotettix cincticeps. The sequence continues at coordinate 127,988,837 of CM041791.1, read as the reverse complement.
ACAAATTCCCTTAGAACTAAAATATATCCATGTCAAAAAATTGCTTATCTTGAAAAGTGTAGCCTACTATATACTTTGAGAACCAATTCTTAAACAATTAAATAAATAAGAGTGGGGTTAAAAAGAAAAATTTTGTTTTAACAGTGTATCATAAAATAAATATCAAAACATAAAGCTTCATTAGGAACTACAAAGTATTTTGTATACTAATTATGCATAGCTATGTGATTATTCTTTTAACATTAAACACAAAAATAAATAAATAAAATCTGTTTTTATGTAAGTTAATAATCATTCCGTATGATTCAGAAGTGTGTTTTTTATCCATGACACATTTCTTATTTTTTGTTTTTAGCATTGCACTTAAACAAGATTCAATTTGATTTACAGAACCTTAATTTGTTTTTGGTATAGAGTATCCATACAAATCAGCCGCAGGATGTGTGTAAAGCGGACGTTTAATGCCTCAGAATTCTGGTTTGAAAACGATTGAACAAATATTTACACTTTGATGATAGGTTTATCTTCCAGGTATTGGTTGTGTTTTGTAAATGATTTATTTTATGGTTTCAGGCTAAATTTTTATTTGCCATTTAAGTTCAAATATTTAATTTTAATACGACGAATAGGACGAAACCCAGATTTTTCCCAGCCTTGAGACCAGTTCCAATCGATTTCTCGTGGCAAAATACTCCATATTACAGAAAAAATCATAAATTCTTGAACAGAAAGAATTTAGCCCGGATAACTTTTGTTTTAGTGTACGAGATTCAATTTCGCTAAGGGAAATGAATAAAAAGCATTGATTGCTCTTGTTGGTAAGACGGGAATTTAAAGTAGAGGGATATAGTGCCGTTTGCGCCCGTCAGTGGTCAGGAGGCAATTCATATGCTGCGTTCATGTTGCGTTCGGGGTTTGAAGGTGCTAATAAAAGTCACCGTCGGCGTCGCAGCAGCGTGAAAAATTATGCAGGATCGCTTACCGACGGCCTCAATCGGAAAATTCATGAGATACAAAATTAACAAGTTTATTTACTTTTTTGCCATGTTCCATTATCTGTAATATTATATAAATTGTTTACCCAACAATAACATTTTCGTATTAAAATGTCCTAATTAATGATTAATATTCGATTACAGGTATCCTTAAACACGACGACCAATTACAAGTCCAGGTTTTATATTTAAAAGGTGTTAATTACTCAACTTTGTAATATAATTGGGTTCAAACTTTAAATTTATAATAGTTTTGACCCACCGATCTCAATTAATTGTAAGGACTATTGTCATTGAAAATGTATTAATTCATTGCTTAGTTTCAAACTTATAAATAATTTATCTTAAAATTTTAAAACCAATATGTCTGTTTCTAGATTGCTAAATGATTGCTATGCGGTTCAGTTTTGGCTTGTAGCACGTGTAATAGCTGCGGTAGTCTTAAATCCAAGAGCACCTTATACTCCAAGAAGTGGGTAACTCCAGGCCGGAAGGAAGCTGGGTCCCATGTACCCGGAACCGGATCTCGGCTCTAAATTGACGTAATGAGCGAAGCCATTCAGGAAGGCCATTGGGTCTAACATCTCCCTCACTGCGCTTCCTTTTAATTTCACTTATGGGACGCACGCATATCTGTTCACAGATTATGTCTTCTTTTTACCCAAGACTAATAGAAACAAAGATAAAAATATATAAGACATAAAAATCCAATCGTATTTAGTTTTACTAAACTCCTTAATAATATATAAAAGAGGAAATATGTATACTTGTATTTTTATATGTTGATTGCCTATAGATTCCGTAACTGCTTGAAAGATTTTATAAATTTAGCGTTTGCAAAAATTAATAACTGCGATTGAATAATTTGAAAGTTTCTTTAACTGTCATTTGTTCAAATGTAAACAAAACAACGTTACAGCTTTTGGTTTACTTTCCATCAGCAATGTGCTTTACTATCCAATGCCATCTGAATGATTCATGCATGTAAAACTATAAAGTAAATATGTACTGTAAAGAATTAACAATTTTATTCACCACGTTAATGTTTTACAGTTTCGGGGATTCTGAATTTACATTTTTTATTATTATCTGATTTAAAGTCACATGTTTATATGTTGGCCAAATAAGAGAAATTTTAATGTATATATACATATTTCCTTTATTATAATAATCAGCTGTTGTATATTTTTATATTTTCCTTTCGCTATCTGATATATATGCAAGGTTTTTTGTCTACTATTGATGAATAGTTTATTTATATTTATGTAATTCAGATAAATTAACTATTTAAAATTTTGTTTGCTTTACTTTTTAATATTTTAGTATTTTTTAATTTGTTTAAAATTAAAAGTTGGCCCTGAATATGTGAATTACTTACACATTAGGCCTATTACTGTTGCAAGGAATAAAGTAATGTGTGTATAGGTTTTTATATTTTTATTTGTAGAGATGTTTCTTATAAATTGGTCAACATAAATGAATAATAATATTACATAAAGAAAACTGTCAAGAATACTAAAACACAATCATAAATACAAATTTGGGTACGTATGGTGGCTATTTTGCTTAAATTTTTGTATATATTGCCACACACTATGACTTTACTTTTTGATGTTTTTATGGACAAATATATTTTGATTACTATTTATTGATTGCTGCTAGTTTTTAAAGTTTTATGTTCTTGAATCAAACAAAATTCACATAAAAAACAATCTCAAAAATGAAAGTTCTATTACTAAACTCCTCCTTTTATAAATCTTGAGAGGAACCTCTCAATGTAGCGGATGATCTCCGCGATGAGGTCTAGGGTGCGGGGCTGGGGGCGTCCGTCCGCCGCGCGGGCCATCTTGAAGACGGACTCCAAGGGGGCGCCGTCCTCGATGGCGTTAGTGGCGCCGGTGGCGCTGCGAACAGGCCGGGGCGCCGTGGCAGCTGACACCGTCGCCAGGACTACCAACAGGCACAGAGCGACGAGGATACAGGCTAGGAAAGAAAATGCATTCGATAAAATACCTTGATCATTACACAGTAAAACTACGGTATGCCCCTAGGTGTCTGCGGTATCTCGGCTATCTTGGATTTTAGTCATAATAATTGTGTGTGTATTACCGACTTCTTGATAGTCATAAGAATATGTTTTAGTTGCCAGATTAAAGATAAAGTAATAATACCTCATTAATAATGAGGTATTTTTGATAACATTGTTGGCTTCTGGTATAGTATCTGCATAGACCAAGGGCCTGTGCGGTGCAACTGTACCTCTGAAAACAATATCTTAGTTTAAAGAAGAGTAATTCTCATAAGCTAGTCTGAAATAACAATCATTATAGTCATTTTAACCTATTTTACTTTACGTCCATAGGGACTGACAGCTCATGCCTAAGTTGTTTAATCTGGTCTGTAAATAAAATCAAAACAGAATCAAGGTCCTTTCAGCTATCCATTTCAATTACGTTTCTTTATGCATAATTGTGTTTATTTGTTGGGGGGTTTGGAAGTTTTAAATTTACATTCTACAAAAATTATAATTTTACTTCAAACCCCTCGTGCATTTAAACAATTCTCTAATAAAAATAAATGCTATTATTTTATTTATATAAATTAATTTATATAAATATAAATAAACATAAATCTGGGTACTGTTTATACTTTTATTATATTATTTGTTTCAAGAGATGGTTTGATTAAAAAAGGTTTTGGTTTGTACAATAGTCAGTTCAATATTTTATGCAGTCTGACGAAAGATAACGATCAATAACACAGACCCTAAAGTGTCTAATCTATATTTTCTATTTTATAAAACATGCATTCCATATTTTCTCAACTCTTTGAAGGTAATCGTGCTGAGATGACAAATAATTTAAATATGGTGGATGTATGGTATTGTGAAAAGGATCAAATTTGTTTCGATGTATAAAATAATAAAAACAAAACAATATTTACAAAATGAACCCGTCTCATCTATATCTGAAATATAAACTAGTTATTTAATAGAAACACTTACATTTCATTGTTTGGCAAACTTGTAGTTCTGTAGGAGTAATGATTAAATTATTCTAAAGTTAGCCTTTTAAGCAAAACTGTTATCAGGAACCTTCCATTCGTTTCCTAATCACAAAAGAAAAACAAGTTTGCTCGCAGTCAAGTAATGAGGTATTCTTGTCTTGTTTTTCATGGTGTTGCCAATTATTTCTCCGATACCAAATAAGTGTGCTAGTGGAGCACACCCTGACGGGCGGCAGGCCTACTTACGACACTTGTGCATATTTTACATATAGTAATTTCACATTTCGTTGACGTTTTCCATAAACGGCAATAGAATTGATGTGTTTTGATCCATTTGAAAAAAATGTGCAATCGGTAATAGTTAAGTTAAATAGCTGAAAAATAAAAGAACCTAACACACCGTTTGTTTTATGACTTATGGTTTGGAATTTAAAGGAAGCTAGTATATTACGAAATATAAAAATTTGGACGAATCACACTTTCCCCTTTAAAATAGGTTTATCTAAGAATAAAGTTTCCGAATTAAAAATACCATTATCTCATATTTATTTAGTGCTAAATCATTAGTGTATAGCTTACACCAATCTGTAATGTAGTTAAGTGTTCAAAGAAATATAATTCATGTGCTATTTACGGCGAGATAGATTTTCGTTACAATCTTGACAATACAATTAAAAGTGAAAGTTAGGAGTGAGGAATAATAAAATACATGTATAAACAATTTTATCTAGATCCCTTTGATAAGTGATGCTCTCGATAACTAATTAAGACTTTTTTAACACTACAGTAATAGTTATCAATTTTGACTTAATTAACCCTGTGTCTATTTACCTATTACGATAGTGAATTTTCTGTAAAACGAGTTAAATTTCAAAAGTTAAGTGGAGTTCAATTGTAATGTTTTACTTTTTTGACAATAACAAATTTTATGGACTACGTAAACTTTAAAAAAATACAGACAATGCGACTTTGTGAACGGAGGAAGTTGTATCCTTGTTTGCTTTAGAGTTTTCTATCTTTACGTTTACTCCCTAGATTATTACCCTGGATTGTTCATACATCTTAAAATCAACTGTAAGAATAATAACATTAATTTTAAGATTAATATAAGATTTATTCTTTAACACATTTATTTTCAGAATATTTGAAACTTAATGATTAGTATCGCTGAACTTGCTGCGTACATGGAACACAGTTTCGGGCCTGTGCGGTGCAACTGTACCTCTGAAAACAATATCTTAGTTTAAAGAAGAGTAATTCTCATAAGCTAGTCTGAAATAACAATCATTATAGTCATTTTAACCTATTTTACTTTACGTCCATAGGGACTGACAGCTCATGCCTAAGTTGTTTAATCTGGTCTGTAAATAAAATCAAAACAGAATCAAGGTCCTTTCAGCTATCCATTTCAATTACGTTTCTTTATGCATAATTGTGTTTATTTGTTGGGGGGTTTGGAAGTTTTAAATTTACATTCTACAAAAATTATAATTTTACTTCAAACCCCTCGTGCATTTAAACAATTGTCTAATAAATATAAATGCTATTATTTTATTTATATAAATTAATTTATATAAATATAAATAAACATAAATCTGGGTACTGTTTATACTTTTATTATATTATTTGTTTCAGATGGTGTCGGAGATGGTTTGATTAAAAAAGGTTTTGGTTTGTACAATAGTCAGTTCAATATTTTATGCAGTCTGACGAAAGATAACGATCAATAACACAGACCCTAAAGTGTCTAATCTATATTTTCTATTTTATAAAACATGCATTCCATATTTTCTCAACTCTTTGAAGGTAATCGTGCTGAGATGACAAATAATTTAAATATGGTGGATGTATGGTATTGTGAAAAGGATCAAATTTGTTTCGATGTATAAAATAATAAAAACAAAACAATATTTACAAAATGAACCCGTCTCATCTATATCTGAAATATAAACTAGTTATTTAATAGAAACACTTACATTTCATTGTTTGGCAAACTTGTAGTTCTGTAGGAGTAATGATTAAATTATTCTAAAGTTAGCCTTTTAAGCAAAACTGTTATCAGGAACCTTCCATTCGTTTCCTAATCACAAAAGAAAAACAAGTTTGCTCGCAGTCAAGTAATGAGGCATTCTTGTTTTTCATGGTGTTGCCAATTATTTCTCCGATACCAAATAAGTGTGCTAGTGGAGCACACCCTGACGGGTGGTAGGCCTACTTACGACACTTGTGCATATTTTACATATAGTAATTTCACATTTCGTTGACGTTTTCCATAAACGGCAATAGAATTGATGTGTTTTGATCCATTTGAAAAAAATGTGCAATCGGTAATAGTTAAGTTAAATAGCTGAAAAATAAAAGAACCTAACACACCGTTTGTTTTATGACTTATGGTTTGGAATTTAAAGGAAGCTAGTATATTACGAAATATAAAAATTTGGACGAATCACACTTTCCCCTTTAAAATAGGTTTATCTAAGAATAATATAAGTTTCCGAATTAAAAATACCATTATCTCGTACTTATTTAGTGCTAAATCATTAGTGTATAGCTTACACCAATCTGTAATAATCAATTTCAAATTGTGTAGTTAAGTGTTCAAAGAAATATAATTCACGTGCTATTTACGGCGAGATAGATTTTCGTTACAATCTTGACAATACAATTAAAAGTGAAAGTTAGGAGTAAGGAATAATAAAATACATGCATACAAAATTTTATCTAGATCCCTTTGATAAGTGATGCTCTCGATAACTAATTAAGACTTTTTTAACACTACAGTAATATTTATCAATTTTGACTTAATTAACCCTGTGTCTATTTACCTATTGCGATAGTGAATTTTCTGTAAAACGAGTTAAATTTCAAAAGTTAAGTGGAGTTCAATTGTAATGTTTTACTTTTTTGACAATAACAAATTTTATGGGCTACGTAAACTTTAAAAAAATACAGACAATGCGACTTTGTGAACGGAGGAAGTTGTATCCATGTTTGCTTTAGAGTTTTCTATCTTTACGTTTACTCCCTAGATTATTACCCTGGATTGTTCATACATCTTAAAATCAACTGTAAGAATAATAACATTAATTTTAAGATTAATATAAGATTTATTCTTTAACACATTTATTTTCAGAATATTTGAAACTTAATGATTAGTATCGCTGAACTTGCTGCGTACATGGAACACAGTTTCCAGCGTCGCGCCTCTTCCATCTTTAACTTGGGCATTCCTGACACTCATCGCTCTATTACGGCTGTTTATGCCATCGCCTGCCTCCTGAAGCCTCTGATCCGACGAAACCTGCTTGTTGTCCAAGCTATTGTTGGATTTTAAACTCGGGAGGCTCTCATAATTCCAGACTTTGATATTTTTCCTTGACGTCGAGCTGTTTCTGAACACTGTTGAACAGTGAACAACCACATTCTGAACTTGTCCTGCATCACCTTGGCAATCAACCTTTTTCGGTCTGAGTTCAAAATCTAACGGATTATCAGGATATGAATAATTTTGAGAGTCGCCATCCTCCTTTCTCGGTTTCCTCTTGCTCTTGGTGGGAGGTTTCTTCATCAAGCGACCTTGATTGTTGATATAGGTCAAAGACTTTTTCATAGTAAATGTTTTCTTGGAGCACGCCGACCCCCTTTTTATAGTCTTTGTTTCGATTCGTCTCAAACTTGGAGTGTTATTCAGTTCATGTTTTTGTTCTTTTTCTTCCGCACTGTCCTTCTCAATTTCACTGTAGTAGTAGATTCTTCTTCCGTTTATGTCGTACTGCACCCTCTTAGCAGGTGTGATCTTCATCACCGGGTTATCTCTCAATTTTATTTCTGAGATAGTTTTCTTCTCCTCCTCCACCGTCGTCTCCTGGGGCGGTGAGTCGAGACTGGGGTCGCTGGAGGATATGTCAACCGGTGTGGGAGGCTTATCCACCACGTACTTCACCTCCTTCACTTCCGCCCCGGAAGATGTCACCGATGGGGGATCAGCAATCACTTTGCTCTTTTCTCTTCCCTCTCCGAAACTGTGAAACTCTCCCTCTTCCAATAGTCTTGCTAGCCTTTTGTTCAGCATCATTTCCTGTTTCTTGTTGATCGCTAGCATCTTTCGCAAGAACACCACATCTTTCATCCGCAGTTCTTCAGTGGTAGTGGTGGGCCCATTGTTTTCTTGCCTTTTCGCCGGAGCTGAATCATTTCTCCCCTGCCTTCTGTTGGTCTCGGTTTTACTTACCTCCGAAGTAAGTCTCGTTCTCACTCGACTCGGAGATCTTGAATTGTTTTCTTGCGGCACAATTATTCTAGAAGGAAAATTTTCAGAAACGGCTGAAACAAAGTGATTCACGGGTAAATATTTTAGCAGAAGTAACAAAGGAGAACAGTATTTCATATTTTATATTATTAAATGGTTGGGTAAATGCAATTTTATGTGGTCAATTGCTGTAGAATTATAAATATAATAAATGTAAGAGCATTAAAGATAAAAAATTAAATATATTTACTAATTTACTTACATCTCCTGTCAAAGTTTCGGCTTGAAGCACTTCTAATTGGTTCTTTGACCTAAAATCAAATGAAAAATTCTAAATTGAAAATATGCTTGAATAAGTCAATACGTTAATAAATCAGATTATTTTGTCATTTAGTTTGTTTGAACTCACTTTATCTTGGCAGAAATCTGTGAGAAAACCCCCAGAGCTAAGACATATCCATGTCAAAAACTACGTGTAAACATAAGTGATTCGTAGTGCTCAATAAAACCCACAAACAATCTATTTATTACAAAATCTAGTTCTTACCAAAATTATGGTCGAGCCAATTTGTTTAATTTCCCAAAATAAATATTTGTTGAAATCAAAATCAATTTAACTATGCACTATGCTAAATTATTATATTGTTATATGTTGTGTAGATACGTAGTATATTTTTATAAAACTGTGCTTCTATTGATCACCATGGTAACAATACCAGTCAATGCCTATATTAAATCAAGCAACATTGTAACTTTGTTGGTATAAACGAAAACTCTTGTAGAAACTGTTAAGGAGGTATACGAGGACAGCAAACAGAAATAACGAAGGTGATTGACGAAAAACTATTAATCAGCTTAAAAACTCATCTCGTTGCATATTTGCTGTACTGAATTTTGATTTTGATAGCAACTGGGCACTTTGGTTACGCTACAAAAGTATCAAAAGATGTATATACGTTTCTCCTCCACTTGTCTCAGCTCTTTGAAAAATCAAAAAACTGTCTCAATAGTTCTCGGAGTTCTGTTTAAAATTTGTTATGTGCATTGAAACCATAAAAATATAATTTAACTTCAGTTTAAGAACTGAAGTTGATTGGAAATTCTTAAATTAATTAATCTCGCAAATACCTCACTTTCTCAGCACATAAATTAGTTTGATGATTTAATACTACTAAGTTTAATTAATCCGAATTTTGAAGTTTAATATTAAATGCACATATACTTACCCTCGGAGAAAGGTAAGAAGCCATTGTGAATTTTTATTAATAATTTTGGTTTTTTCAAAATAAATGTAGCGAGACTTGAGATTTATAACTACGATATTATTTATGACATTTGTCTAGACTTGTTGTCATGGTTTCAAATGGATTTAAACCTTTCGAGTGTGTTGTAAATTGAAACATAAATAAATTCCATATTTACTCTTTTAAATTACACTAGCGTCAGTTGGTGCCCGGTATGTATTTCTGAAGCATTAGCTTCCAAATATACAAACACACATAAACATGTTTCATGTTATGATGAAACATTGATTTTTTAATCGTAGCCAAATTTTAAAATACTTATATAATAACATCATCATAATTTATGTGCACAATAGTAGGCTACTTGGAACTGTTACTGACTATAGTTTAAATACCGGGTGATTCGGTGTTGTGAGATTCGATTTGTACCCGATGCTACTACACTACGCTGCAATAATGCCTATTACTTTATGCGATCCAGAGCCGAACAGATAAACCCCTTGCCCGGTTACTCCCTCCTACTTTGTATGATAATTTTGAACAACAAAGTTGTAAATATCCTTCCACCTTCTTCCGCCTTTTTACTCTAGTTTACTGTTTTGTAAATGGCAAACTGTTTATAAAACTTATGTGCTTATTTTTCTTCCCTGCGTAACTATTCGTTTCCTTACTGCGATCTTGTCGCCCTGAGAAAGTTTGAATTTCGGCTGGAGAGGAATTTTATATATGGTACTTGAATTGAATAATATGCTGTATACTCTCCATGTAAAAAATACTTCTTTTGGCTATTTAAACATAGTTACAAAGATGCATAGTTTATGTGAAAATGGATTGTTTTCATAATGAAGACTACCACTTAACCGGCTTAAAAGTTAAAAAATTTTATATTTTGAATGATTATTACCTTTATTATTATCTATCTCAAATGGTGACCTACTCAGGTAGGTGTTTCAGATCAAGTACAATAAAAATGAGTGTAAGACGATTGTGGTGCGATATTGTAGTCTTTTTGCTGACAAAGGCTGACATGTTCTTTAGAAAGAAACATGTCAGCCTAACAGCCAATGACATTTAAAGATTATATTTTAACGAGGTATTTTAAAGACGATTCTACACAACCATCGTAAATATTAGTCTGCGATGGTTGAAGAGAAAACTAAAGTTAAGATAAACGGTAAACACGGCACGTCTAAGGGTGCCCAATGTTATTATCGTGGGGAACACAACTTTCAACGTTTTTGTATTACACTTGGTAACTGTGCCTTTGTGCAGCATTATCCTTTTGAAACTACTCAAAATATTCTCCTATTCCTTGGGGGAGGGGATTGGGCAACTATTTTGTATTATACTGAACGAATTTATATATTTTTGTCACTTGCTGCCATCAAGAACTGTAGAGACTTGCAGTTGGAGTACACCGTACATCACCCCCCTACCATTAGGTAGTAGTACTATATTTTGAGTGGGTTTTCTGGTAAATGCAACCATAAACTACATGCTGTATTTTGTGTTGTGAAAAAAATGTTTATATTTATCATAAAAATAACTTTGTGTTTCTTAAGACAAAACCTTTATCCTTTCCTTTATCTTGTCAATTCCTAAAGATGAATCATTAAAAATACTGATTTTCTTATGTTAGGGCAGAAAATCTACGTAACTATCCTGAATGTTATTCTATTGACGTAAATTGATAATAATTCATCGTTTATACTTTGATAAAATTTGGAAAGTGACTTTGTATTGTTATTATAAATTACGTGATAAAACCTCCTTAGAGCAATAAACCTCAATGTTAGTTTAATAGTAAGACATAAATTATGTAATTTTTCCGTAGGTGTAACACAGCGTATAATGTCTACTTAGCAACGAAAAATAATGTCACAGCATTGTAAATTAACCGAGTGTGCAATTAATACTGTTACGATGGAATATCTAACAACCTCTATTAGATATGGATTCAGAAGTCCCAAAAATAATTTTTTTAACAATTTTTAAAGTTCAACTTTATTTGTAGATTATACCTAGTTAAGTGTTCAGTGTATAGATCTCTGTCTACATTTAAAAACAACCATTAAGCAACAGACATATGGAAGAACTATATGTAGCTTAATTTCACTTTGTCTCATTTAATTGTGTTCTCATAACACTTTTTAGTTATTATTTAATATGTTTAGCGTTTATAAAATGTGAGGATGCCAGCAGACGAACATTTCAGCATGAGTTTACGCTGAGACGTTCACAGATCATTTGGTCCTCGCTGAAAACACCACTTGTCATCCGCGGAGTGTGAAGTGAGAGATCTGTCTACTGAGTGGACCACGGCAGGAGCAAAAATATCGTATAATATACGATAATATTGTAAAGTGTAATGACTTATACGAGAACTTTGTAGAACCTCATCACACATAAGATGAAATTTGAACATTATTCTTAGAGAAGCTATTTGTAAAATTTGCTTCTAAGACCATCTCATCTGTTTATCAATATTGGTGATAGCTAATTAATTATAACTAGCCAAATTACCTGTTCTTCGCATATAAAAAGGCTAAAAAGGCTGAAAGGTGTAGGCTCTACTGATACATTTAAGGTATTGTTATTTAATTCTTCATTGTTTACAAAATGACAAAACAGGAGTGTCTACAACATTTCAAAGTAACGTATGTCAAATATTGGGAGAGGATAAGGATTAATGTAATAGAGACAGTCGTCGAAAAAAAAACTTAAAATCTACCATTCCGCTATTTCAAATAATTCACTAATTTCGATCCAGCAGTTTATCTGAAAAATCAACTTTATTTCTTCTTCTTCCCGAACTGTCAAAATATAGTGCAAACGGATGTTGTCATTAGAAAATGTAAACATTGAAACCTAGGACGGTCACGGCAGCTCTTTCTTCTTCTTCTCCTTCTTCTCGAACTGTCAAATTTTAGTATTCACAGCTGTTGACATTCAAGTAATTTTATGTTTTCATTCTCTAAAAATGTAAAAATTGAAACTTAGGACGTTCACAGGGCGTAGCCCCAGAGGATTTTAAGGAAATGAGTATGCCTATGTGTTGCATGAGTTTAAGATCTACCTTTGTGTAAAATTTCAAACCGGTCGGTTCAGTATTTTTCGCATTTACTTGCCACAACAAACCCACAAACAAACCCACAAAAAAACATACAGACACCACCTCTTCTTTATAATATTATAGATTAGGTAGCTAATCCATGATTGAATCTTGATCATTGGTGTGCATACTAACTTGAATTTGGTGTTACAATGTGAAAGGTTCACCGGTCAGTTTGTAGTCAAAGGTAAGGATACTAAAGGTCAAGCTATTGTCGCAATTCATTCATATTGGACTTAACCTCGTGTTACGCCGTTGTGTATATATTGAGATTATAAAACCTTGTAAGGTCTTATAAAACAAAAAAAATTCCGGAAGTGTAATTAATTTACCAACAGTTCCCTTTTAGATTAGATTAGATTATTGAAATTGAGACCATACTACAAGTTAGGTATTTTAAGCCAACTATGAATGAGGATTGAGTGTAAGATGATTATGGCGCGATCTTGTAGTCTTGTTACTGACTAAGGCTGACATGTTCATTAGACAGGACTGTTAATGAATAGCCCAACAGCCGGTGGCAACTAAGGAACCAAGACAACTCACATGAAGATGTAAATTAGTTTTCTAATTATTTACCAACAATTTTATTTAATAGTATTTTCTTTGAAAGATTGTTATAAAAAATGTGTGTATTAACTTCCATGTGGGAAATAGGTGAGATTATGGGTATATCTAAAGGGAATGTTTATCAGTTAATCTAAACAGCTGTTCTATTATTATATATTAAGAAAAATTCAATACAACAGCTCTGGTCGTTTCTATGGAAACGACTTCCGTTACACTGTTTTGCGTTACACAACAAGGCTTACACCTTAAGGATTAGACATCCATGTCAAAAATAAGTTTCTTTAAATTAGTTAAACATGTAAATAGTTTGCTGGTAATGGGTAATGGGCTTAATGTTTCAGTTATCTTTGAATATGTCGAGGTCATTGTGCCAACTTGCGAACAAAAATAACCAGTTCAGTTGATTGCGACTAACATGCAGCCAGAAAGTAAATATATGATAAGTTTTCTGTTAGAAATGTAGCGGAGTGTGTAAGATGGGTGGGTATCAGGGATAGTCATGAAGTTTACAGAACATTTGTTCTCTGGAGGAAATATCGCTCTGCTGTTACATGTCACTGGGTTTGACCTCGTCTTGATTTGGTGAGAGTGAACATGATAATCGGAGTAGTGATCTGTTTTATAAGAAAAGACTCGCATTGCTACAAACATACCTCTGATTTAACCTCCACATGATTGATAGATGATCAATCGATCGATTCATGATCGATTTCTTAGTCTCGATCATGATCGATTTTTCTTCCTTGAGACCCGACCTTCGTCCAGAGCCCGTGCGCTGTTTACGTAGATCAGTATCAAATTAGCAAACTGATTAAGTTGTTTAACTCTCAGCCGTCAACTATTGATATTAACTTAAAACTTTCTTCTTATAAGAAATTATTATTGTATGTTTTGTTAAAAGATAATGTATGAAATTACATCTCCTCGCTGATTTATTTACTTATTACATCTACTATTTATGTCTTTAATTATGTAGTCCAATTAATTCGCTATGTAATTATGTGTGTTATGTTCAATTATGTAATTTTTGGTATTCTTATTGATGGTAATCATAGTGCGCTGTTATCGTAATATTGTTGTGTAGACTTGTGATGAAAGTGTGGAATGAGAGTGGAATTTATGTTAAGAATAGTAGAATTTTAAATTAATAAATATTCCATGTAAAACATAATAAGAAATGTAAGGCATGTAAAATGTAAAAATAGTACATTATACGTGGAAGGAACTATGTATATTATTTCTTGAAAGTGTTTTGTGTTTGGATGTTAAAATATCGTGATCATATTAAGTTGATTGCTGAACATTTTTGTCCGTTGTTATATATTTTGTACTTCAATATAAACATTACTGATCCCATTGTGTTCACAACGCATGAGTTCAGGGCCTTACAGGACAATTAACGAGAGTTGAGTCAACTCATTAGTTGTCGGACAGAGTCGTCTCCACTTCCTGTTCCGGAACAGCTGCTCATGACATGACGTCACACAGCAATCTTTTAGGGTCGCCAGTAACGAAGCTTATAACAATTCTCTTGTGTTGAGGGATCACGTCGTCTGATGTCGCTTTCATTAGTGGAGCGAGTTTAAATTTATGTCCTTCACTTGATCGACTGAGATTATTATTTTTCAGGATTCAAGTCATGAATGTTCAATGAATGGGTATAGTGTTGCTCATTATTTAATCATAAACGAAATAAATACGGAGGGACTGTTGTTATATTAAACAAAAGCATTTAAAAATTAATCTTAATGAACAAAATATTTTTGTTAATTGTATTTTCCACAAATTGACTGTATAAGAAATTAAGAAAAAAATCAGTTTAAGAATCACACTATGAAAATTATAAAAATTATTTTATTATTTATTAATTTAAAATAAAAATATATGCATTTAACTTATATGTTTAAAAACTGGGCTAAATATAATAAATTTGAAACTGCAGCTTTAGATACTTATACTATATAGTATGCTGTATACTCTGTAAAAGCTGTACCTTTACTGTAATACCCACCGCAAAACAGAGATGGATTTAGGTTACAGAGACTTTACCGTTAAAAAGGGATATATATATATATATATATATATATATATATATATATCCAGTTATTTTCGTTCTTATTCTCATTCACTGATCAGATAGAAGCTGTTCAAACTCTGTATAGTGAAGCCTTCTGACAGGGCATTTGGACAAAAATGTGTGCCGTTATACTTTTGGTCAAAATACAAATTACCTTTTTTCTAATGAAGTGAGCGAGAAAACAATTATTTTGATTCTTCGTTACCTGATGAGTACAATATATCTTTCATCCGTTCGTATATAGAAAAAAACACTCGCCAGACTTCTCTACAGTGTTACTTTTATTTTCTCCCACTTATACCAAGTATATGGAGAAAATATTGTTTTCGTAAATATTTCCAAATTTGAATTTAGAGTGGATTTTGTGGTCCACTGAGTCCAAAAAGTGGGTTCGAGTGGGTATGTGAAAACGGCCCATTCGGTACAAAAATATCCAAGGTGGGTGTTTTAGGGAGGACATTAGTTAAAGGGTTGTTTATAATATACTAGCTGACCCGGCGAACTTCGTAACGGCTAACAGAAAATACATGTTAACTTTAAGATTGGCCATTTTGTGAAGTCAAATAGCATTGCGGCTTCGTTGTGAAAGCTTTAAATATTCAACAGCTGATTATTATAATAAACCTAATACTGTATGTATAAACATTGTGATTATTTTATTTGGCAAACATATAAACAAGTTACTTTTCATCATACAGAAAAAAATAGAAATACAGTGCATAATTCCCAAAAACCGTAAACTATTAACGTGGCGAATAATGCTGTTCATTTTGTACAGCACATATTTACTTCATAGTTTTACATTAATGAATGATTCATATGGCATTGGATAGTAAAGCATATTGCTAACGGAGAGTAAACCAACAGCTGTTTTAAGAAATCAAATGTTTTGATTTTAGAAAATTTGTAAACAAACTTATTCCCCATAAGGTTAACATTAGAAATTTAAAACGCTATAAAATGGAAACTAATTGAATTTATGGAAACTGAATATGCCTAAAGCATGACCGGAGCAGAGACGAATCCAAAAAATCAAAGATCATTAAAATCGGTCCAGCCGTTCTCGAGTTATAATGCGTGTAACTAACACGACTTTGTTTTATATATTTAGATTTGATGATATCTAACACCAGTATAAAAATATCAGCTGATAAATTTAGAAAGGGATATGACTATAACATAATAGGTTATTTACCTTATGTCTGCTGTGTGATCCTATGCAGCAGTTATACTAGTAGTTTGAACAGTTTAACATCATCTGGTTTTAACAGTGTGGGCTCATCTGCACAACCGTTCAATCGTAAAAGAAGGTCTTATTATTTTAAATTATGTGTTTTGTGTAAATTTTGTGTACGTGTTAAATGTTCTGTGCGTCTTTTAATCTGTTCAAACCATTGACGCGACCAATACTGGTCAATATTAGTTTTATTTTTAGTCTGAGGATGATGAAATTACTCATCGAAACGCCTAGCAATAGCATTACTATTGCACAGGATCAACTAAGGCAAATAACCTCAAATTAAATAACCTCTTATAAGTTATTCCATATGATTCAGTAATAGAACAATCCAAAATGAAAGGATATCACTAATTTATAATTCAATAAGATATGAGGATAAAAGCCTCATGAGACCCCATTTTATTCAGCTAAATGAATTCCCTTTGACCTCAGACAAGATAAATAATATTTTGTCCGTGTCTGGACCTAAGGAAACGTAATATACGAATTTTCTGCGAGTTAAGTGTATAAAAAATTAATTAATTCAAATACGTGTTAAATAGAAAGAAAGTTTTAAAAACCTTGACATTCATAATACCAAGTATATTTCATTGTCAAACAAATCGATTTGCGGGTAGAGTTGTAGAAGTCCTCTCATTTACAACCGGAAGTTTAATCATTTGAAACCGGAAGTGGTAACACGCGGCTTTGTCTGAGCTTCAGATTGACTTAACAACTAGAATTTTGCTGCGTTCAAAGGAGACGGGTTCCTTTTAAATTGAATTTTACTCAAACACATTAAACTCCTTAAACAGACGTTAGTGCTTCTATGCGCGTCCCCAGGGACGCGCATCAGTCAGACTGCAAACCTTCGACAAACAGCTTTGAAACTACGCTTACCATCTGTTTGTTTAATAGCAATTTGAAGTATTAAATATTTATACCTCAGCAGTTGCTTTCAGATTGTATAATCAACATGAAAGAAATTACGATTTAATGAAATTTTCCGTATAATAGCTATTAAAAATCCATACACCTTCCAACTATCGCAGTTGTCACATGTAAATATAAACCATCTTGTTAGGTAAATTTGACTATTACTGATCAAAATCTGGTAATTCATAATCATACTAGTTTACCCGTCGCGCATTGCTGCGATGTACAAAACAGATTACCGGTAATTAGTTTTAGGTCTGTTGGCAAACATGAAACAGAATATAATTATTATTACCCTTTTGAAATATCCAGGTATTTTAAATAAAATTATCTATAAGAAATTAGTGTAATCATGTGAACGTGAGATAGTAAAATATCTATGAAAAATTGAGACAGACTATATCATGTAACAGTGGATACATTTTATCATTTTAAAACCTGGTAAATAGACACACTCGCGCACTCACAAACACACACACACATTGAAGAAAAAAATTCACATGTTCACATTCACGTATCTTCAAATTCATGGCTAATTTCAACTCAAACTTTTAAATGTTACAAGAACAAAATAATTTAAAATATTATTAAAGTAAAGCAAATCCTTAATCCTAGAACGGCCAAACGCTGTGTTTTTCTGTAGCGCCAGACAATATTTGGCATTCAGTGCAGCATTTTAAGAAAACTGTTTTAATATACCTATTTTCATAAATACCTAGTATTAGTATTATACTTCATAGATTCAGTATACATAATAGATTTGGGATATTTTGAAGAATTAAAATATGTAAATTAACTCCAATTCATGCTACAGTAAAGCATAATTATATATAAAAAAACCTAAAAATAAATATTTTTTTCAATAAGTATTGAAGGCTGAATTTCAAAAGTAAGGCCATAAAAAATTGAAAAATTATCAAATAATCCAATATATATAAAAAAATTACAATATAAATGAATAAATAAATGTAATGAAAAACGCTTACTTCTTTTTAAATTCTACTTTTGGTTTTCGGCTTATTTTCCTCAATTGCATTCTACGAGAGAAGTTATTTCTACTTAGTGAAATACCGTCGAAAAGGATCCGGATACACAAATATAATATTTTGGCTGTCTCGAAATTAATTATAGTGAGGGAAAGTGATTATTTCCGGGAAAGTTGCGCGAGCGGCACATGGCGGTGACACGCGCCAGACTGATTAGAGGCCCACGTGCGCCGCGCCGCACCGTCCACTTCTCTTATATTACAAGTTTCTGATTTATATTAGTTTTTTAAATTTATTAGTTCCAATAAAATTAAGGCGATGGCCTTAAAATTGTGCTACATTCTCTTTCTTATTAAAAGTGAGCTAGTCACATGACCCGCATGATCACATTTAGACCACGATATAAGTTCCTAATCCAACCCCCTAAACAATTTTGGTGGGGTTATTCAAAATTGTTTATACATACCAGATTTTTGAGGGTTTTTACTAAAAAATGGGATTTTAAAATGTTTAATGTACAATTTTTTAAAAGATTAATTTTTGTTTTTACCATTTAATTTAGCTTAAAACACACAATTTAATATTTTGAATATAACTCAAGCTCTAGTGGTTACAGAGATATTCAAAACGATATGCACCGTACGTTGTCCAATGTTAATCTTATGGAGAGTAACTAAAAATCACAACTTGAATGTTCTTATAAATTTTAGCATGTAGGTCCATCTAGTTAAGTTTTCTTACTACATCCATAAAAAACCTCCAAATTTAATGTTTCTAACGGGCAAACACCTACATACTCATTGACCATGCATTTCTTATGAAGAATAGATAAATTATTGTTATAACTCGTTTCATTAATTAACATATATGATAAAATCTTGTATGTGATTTTACTTTGTGAACAGCCTTAATAAAAGCATGGTAAACAACTCTCACTGCACCAAACCTGCATGTTTAGCACTATTCGATCACTATGACGTGAATAATATACGTTATGTGAATTCGCTCTCCTCACACCAGCGTGCTGCTTCTGATATCATTTGAATATTCTTGACGCCTGAGCTGATAAATGACTAATAATAGACAAAAATAGTTTTCGTCAACAAATTTTATTAATAGTCAGTAGGCGCTAGTTTCGGGGAATTTATATTCCCATTTTCAAGCCTTGTCAAATATTTATTTCATATAAGTCAAGTTGAAAATTTAAAAAAACACTCGTACATAACATGAAACTTTAATCAGCACCAACAGTAAAGAGACGTAAATTTATTATAAATTTGTTCATTAAACTTTTTCAAATTTACTTTTGAGGCCGGCCCAACGAGTTAATTTCAGTGTTGAAGTGTTGTTTTGATTTTATACGATGTAATTTTTAATATTTGAGACTCGGTTCATGTGAGGTAACTACTTGATAAGGCTTCAAAATGCGAATAGAAGTTTTCTAAAACTAGTCGCCTACTGAGTTAAGAAGTGTTGTTCACTAAATATATTGTAACCTAATATTATTCTCTTTCTTAGTTGTTCATAGCTCTTAGCTCTCTTAAATCTCGATTAGCAAAAAATATTTCAAGTACAATTCGGTATATTTATACTGAACATGTCAATATATAAATGGTGAAAATACAGTAAGTCACCAATGAAAACTGTTGCGATATTTGTTGTAAAATATTTTCAGTAATATAGTCTGTAACTAAACAAACATAAAATATATTGTAAATGCAACTAATGTTTAATTCACATACCATAGTACAGTATAGTCATAGCAGATAACGTCTCATCCTGAATAACTTATATCCCACTTAAACTCTTAGCCGATCCTCTCTACGGCAAAACGAGTAAGAACCAGACTTTCCTGGATTTAGGATACATAAAGTAAATAACTAACACGATTTTTATGAGGAACATTTGAGTATTGTAAAATGCGGAGCAAACCTTTCAGATGCGACATTAATATTTTAACTCGTAAGTAAATATTTTGGGAAGAATCAAATTTCCGTATGAATATATGATTATAATGAATTATAAATCAAACAAATCCATTTAAGTTTTCATCTTTTGATCTTTTCATCCATTATTTAAAGAAACGTGTATTAATTTTGTTTCTATGTATGTTTAAAAGATATTTTTCAAATAACAAACACAATAAACATAACAATGTTTTTATTTACATATTCAACATACGTATTTAACGATAATTATTTTCCCCAAACCCTCCCTCTCCCTCTGCTCCATCTGTAATCTCGTCAATCAGATCCTCAACCTCTTCTACAATCTCCTCTTCAGCCCCTCCGGTTTCTTCTTCTCCCCCCAGCTCTTCCAATACCTCCTCCAGGTCATCTATTTCATCTACCACTTCTTCATTGCCGCCGTTTTCCTCCATTCCGTATTGCTTCGCCTTCCGACCTTCCTCCACCTCCACCACCGCTTCCTCAGCCTGACTGGGTTGCCCCCTCCCTGAGGCCATGCAGGCCAAGGCGAAGATTAGGAGGGTTTTCGTGACTAAATAAACAAAATAAATTATAAAACTACCTAAAAAAATATTACCTCTTTAGTTTTGGCTGAAATGTATAAAGCGTTATTTTAAGTTTGTTTCAATTGATTTTGAGATTATTTTGTTCAGTACGTAAATTGGTAGCAAAATTTATGAAACCTAGAGGTGAAAACATGTAAGTTCGGGTGATGGAAAAAAATATGAATGGAGTTCGGGAAAACTTACTTTAAGAACTCTTAATTTAATTTCAGTTTAATTAACTAATTTAATAAAGTTGTTGTATCAATATGAATCTTTAAGGTACAGCTAAATTTCAATTTATATTGAATAACCGATATTTCCAAAATTAATCTTAATGTATGAAATAGATTTCATTAACCTTTATTTTACGTAAGATTTATATATTTTCGTTTATATTCACCATACCAGAATGTAAATTAAAAAGGAATAACTATTTATTTAATCCTAAATATAAGAATAAATTAATACCAGTTATTCATTTACTATAGTTAACCCGTTTAGACAAATAAAAAATGGTGGAGTAATGTAAATATAAATACCCCCGTCGCAGCAGACCTGCGTACTCAGCGAATTTCCAAATCAATAATATAATAATAATAATAATATATGACAAGTTTTATAAAAATCTGTCCATAAACATGAGAATTTTTTGCCTATTCTTCATAAGATTAACATGGGAAAGACCCTCGCAGCAGCAGGTTTGCTGCTGTGAGGAACACTGAAAGTAGGCATTTCTACCATAAACAATTTTTATTTTAAACATTTATACCAACTTACATCAACATCTGGCCATAAATAAAGGAGTTTGCCTATTCTCCTTATGATTAACATGGGAAAAGAGTATGCAGGTTTGCTGCCATGATAAACACAAAAACTATGATTTTTAAGCATAAACGGGTGGATATCAACAACATGAAGGTAAATACCAAGGTTAATCCAAAAATATTGAGTGATATGGGAAATATTAATTTTTCCTTATCCTCCATAAGATTAACTTTGGAGCCCCAAAATATAACATACCGTGTTTAGATTTTTTAATATCTCAGTAACCGTTAGAGATAGAGAAAAACTTTAAGAAACTTAATTGTGTAGCTTTTTAATCTGATTCTAATGGTGATAAATAAAATTTGAATTTTTCAAAATTATATGAAAAACGCAATAAAAACAATTTTTGAGTACAAAAATATGGTAGACGGGTAGACCTAGCCCATCTTCCCCTCCCACCCTACCCACGCTGGATTACGTTAGGTGTTAACTTAAAGGTGTTTTATATATATTTTGAATAGTTTTTGCCATTCCACGGGGAAGGATGATACAGCAAGTTCCAACACACGCAATGTGTCAGCAAGCTTCCTGAGATGGAGATACTGGATTACTACTTTAAAAATAAAACTTCTATTGAACTCAAATAATTGTTCAAATTACATAATCATATACATAGAACTGTATTTATTAAGTATGGATGAGTAAAATGAAAAGGGTTTCTAGTATAAATATGTGAATTTTACATCATAATTTATAAGTATCATGTAAATATTAAGTATTAAGTAAATTTTAAAATAATAGCAAATGGTAAGAAAATTACGGAAATACAGTGGTAAAATGCTCAACAATATTTAACGTAAAATATAATTACAATTTTTATTTACTCACCATTTCTCATTCCTCCAACTCAGATATTACTAGTTTTGAATAAACAAAGTTTTTTGTTCTTATTTCATAAAAAAGGTAATGACGATATATTTTTATGCTTGCTTTGACCAATACTATAATATTTTAGAGATTAAAGTAAACAAAAGCTATGTTTATAACAAAAATAAGGATTGTGTATTAACGAATAATTTATTCAAGTAATTTAAGTAAAATTAACGTTATCATTAATTTAAAACAAACGTATAGATTTAGCATGCAGATTTAAAATTTTTTTTAAATAGTTAAACAAATATTGGATCAGAGTGATAATTTTAAAGACAAAATATATTTAAACTAGCTTGTACAAAATAAAATATTAAAAACCATAAATAATAAAACACCGTTGTAAATAAAGTACTATGAGCCTTAAAATTTTTAAACATCGAGTCATATTTATTTTGTTTGAAATTACAGTTATTACTTTTGCAAACCTAAATATCGTATAACCCGTAAAACTAAGGAACCTTAATGTTAAGAGATACTCACTCTTCATAGTTAGGACAGTGAAGTGCTGAATGATAACAGACTTGTTTTAACTTATAGCCGAGTGTAGAAGGAAAACTGTTTACGTGGAATCTCTAATTGCACTAACCCCCAAAACTAGGACACCGACAAAGATAGTGAGTGACATATGCCGATACTCAGGAG
Source organism: Nephotettix cincticeps (assembly GCA_023375725.1). NCBI lineage: Eukaryota > Metazoa > Arthropoda > Insecta > Hemiptera > Cicadellidae > Nephotettix > Nephotettix cincticeps. The sequence continues at coordinate 127,965,591 of CM041791.1, read as the reverse complement.
CTACTTTCACTTTTTACCAAAAGTGTATTTGTCACTAGATAAGAGCATGAGCATGTAAGTTAATTATGCAAATTACTGAATGTTAGGTTTTGGCCATGGCATTTTCCATGGCCATCTAATGTAATCAATTATAAACAAATGATCTATTACCAATTTTAATAAAAATTAAAATAACATTAATAGAAAAGTATAGAAAAAGTAGGGAAAGGGACTTTATACCCAACGTGTATGTTTGACCCATCATCTAAAGTAGGGGAAAGGAACTTTATACCCAACGTGTATGTTTGACCCATCATCTAAAGTAGGGAAAGGGACTTTATACCCAACGTGTATGTTTGACCCATCATCTAAAGTAGGGGAAAGGGACTTTATACTCAGAGTGTATGTTTGACCCATCATATAAAGTAGGGAAAGGGACTTTATACCCAACGTGTATGTTTGACCCATCATCTAAAGTAGGGGAAAGGGACTTTATACCCAACGTGTATGTTTGACCCATCATCTAAAGTAGGGAAAGGGACTTTATACCCAACGTGTATGTTTGACCCATCATCTAAAGTAGGGGAAAGGAACTTTATACCCAACGTGTATGTTTGACCCATCATCTAAAGTAGGGGAAAGGGACTTTATACCCAACGTGTATGTTTGACCCATCATCTAAAGTAGGGGAAAGGAACTTTATACCCAACGTGTATGTTTGATCCATCATCTAAAATAGGGAAAGGGACTTTATACCCAACGTGTATGTTTGACCCATCATCTAAAGTAGGGGAAAGGGACTTTATACTCAGCGTGTATGTTTGACCCATCATCTAAAGACCAACGTAGGATTGAATCAATATCAGACTCAGGAGAATTGCTTTCGTCATCAAGATAGTACAAATTTTAAATCGAAAAACGAACATGGTTAAACAATGAGGAATCGGTAATTTATTTTAAAATAAATTAAATTAAAGACGATACGTTGCAATATTGTTTCCGAAAATATTTATAATATTATGGTAAACTTACTATGGCATTTTCCTTCTTAAAATTATTGAAATGGGTAAAGATGAGAATCTTTTTGTCATGCCAATAAAATTGTGTGTTTTCAAAAATCATTAATTATTATTATTAAATAAAATTAAATTGATGTGATGTATTTTCCGGAAAAGTATTTTGATAAAAATGGGATTATTCTGATAAACTGAAATTTAGTTTTAATCCCCTCCCATAACCCCTCTTTGAAAATTTTCAGGTAAGGGTTGGGGAGGGGAAAAATTAATTGCATTGACGTTTACCACAAAAACCCACTTAATCAAAACACGTTTCCCAAAAAATGCATCACATCGATTGAGTTTTTTTAAAATAATAAGGACTGGTGATTTTTGGAGACATACATGTAAAAATACAGTATTTTGGTAACGCTTGCCATCAAAACACATACAACAAGAAAATGAATAAAATGATTGATGTTTTAGTCAGGTTCTTTATTCTTTAACTCGCCTGTGTCTGAAGCAATGCGCACCAAACACGTTTTTTAAATTGTTAAAGTTTTAATTGATAGAAATATTTCGTTTAGCTATGAATTATAAGGTCACGATTTTCAATATTTTACAAAAAGCGATGTCACTATGTAACATTTTACTGTCATTATTTATATTTAGCTATCTGAATTCATGCATTTAAAATTGATTTTAATTTAAATCGTCTTGTTGGAAAACTCAATTTGTTGTTGTGTCAGTAATTTAAATATTTCATGTGTTTAGAAATATTGAATCCAGCAGATCCTAGATTACGTTTATTTCAGTTCAAATGACAACGTGCCAACTTGGTGGAAAAAGAGGCAAGAAATGTTTATTGATGGTGTTTAATTTCAACTGAACATCCGACCTATGGTGTTTTAGACTCTTAGTTGTTTGATACTTACAAAAAATATTTCGTATTTTAAAATATTAAATGCAATAAATCCTAGATCAAATTCATTGAAGTGTTGAATCCTAACAAGTATGTGTATTGATGGTGTTTGATTTCAAGGGTGTTTGTTTCTAACTTACCTTATAATATTATATGTACCTTTCTCAATGTATCTAAACACACTGTTGAAATTAAAGGAGGGCAATTTAAATTTTGTTTGGAGCAAATGGTTATTTGTTACAATGTCTTAAATATACAAAGTCTTCAGACTAAATGTATCAAGAAAAAATTATCTCAAGATATTAAAATGTAATTTTTACGCCAACTTGTCAAAAATACAACCAAAAGAGTAAAGTTCAATATGATCACCACAAGTTGCTTTCAATAGGTCGAATCAATAATCTATCTCCTTAACATTACTGCTGTCATCCTCTTATCTACAGTTACAATCATATGTTTTCGTTCCTGTAAACTTTACACTCTTACATAGTACACAATATCTTTGATAAATAAACCCCAATGCAAAGGAATCAAGGTATGATCTAACAATATTGTCGCCATCTCCTATCAAACATGATATGGTGCTTTATTCCGTGACACTCTCTTGCTGGAATATTATTTATTTTAGCATTTGGGGTATAAATGTGTGTTGTTAACGGGGTTTCATTAAAATGATCCGATGATCATAAATAATCCATCAGTCGCAACTAAACATTCACTCTTTCATACAGGATTGCCACTTAGGCGAAATGTTCTTTCATTGTTGAATAGTATGTTTGGAAGGAATGTTCCGAGCCAACATCTCACTAGCAACAAAGTTTTATCTAATTGACAATCATTTAGCTTCAGTGCATGACATTTGATCAGTTGTAAGATGCTGTACTATTACAATACCAAATTGAATTGATATGAGTGGGGTTTAATTAAACAGATTTTTACACATTAATTATTTATTGTACACTAACTTAATTCTTTGTGTGCTTTATAGTTTTTTGTTATCAAACTTACATTAGGCTAGTGTTGTGTTCCACAATAAGATTGACTTTGAACACAGTGGACTCTCATCAATCTCAGGGATACTAGAAGACACTATAGAGGTCGGTAAAGTCAAATATAAGTAATCCATCCTACAACAAGATTGATTCTGCCTCAATTAATTAACTATCAAATACTTCATTTACATTTAATTCACTTATGTCTTTTTTTCATATTTACTTGTACCCTGTGTCATCTCTAGTAACCATGGCATACCCATGTTGTACGTGAATTATAGGAGAACTGTTAAGCGTTATATTTACATTCAATTCACTAGTGTCATTTGCTTTATGCTTACTTATACCATGTGTCTTTTCTAGTACCATGTTGAACGTGAGTTAAAGGAGAACTGCAAAATACTAGATATATATACATTTAATTCACATTTGTCATGTTTTAAGATGTGAACCGTTTCATACTGAATTACTGTTTTTTACAAGTAACATGTGAGAGGTTTATAGGAGAACTGTAAATACGATATCTACATTTAATTAACTAGTTTCTTTCGTTTTATGTTTACCTGTACCACAAATCTTCTCTTGTAACCATGACATACCCAATGCTGTACGTGAATTAAAGGAGAACTGTCAAGTACTATATTCACATAAATTAAGATGTGAAAACCTTGTCCTGTAGTAGCAATGCTTTACGAGAATGCATTGCATGTGCTTATCGGCCTATTTGCCTCGAGAATCAAAAGCAAAACTAAACTTCAACAAATTATCTTGCAGTTGTCAATTGAAATATTGGACTTTACTATAAATATTTTAGGATTTTCATGTACTGTATTTGTACTGTTGGAACAGAGATCACTCGCTCTGAATGAGGGCCAATATAAATAAAATGACCAAGTACGTACATTTTTGCGGTTTAACATTAAAAACTCTCAAAATTAGTTTTTTAAACCCAAATTAATATTAAATATAACATTATTATGACTTTTTGTGTGCCCTGTTAATTACATTTACTAGTTGAAACCACGCACCCTAAATACAGTTTTGTGTTGCACAAGTGCGAACGAAACTATTTAACCTAATTAGTTGCTCCAGAGTTATTTTATTTATGGTTCGAAGATAATAAGCTTCAATTACTCGCGTTATTGAGCTTTTACATCGGCCTCGTTGAAAGGGGTGTTCTGAGTAAAATAGATTATGATGTAACAATATCACTCTATGCACCAATAGTGGCAGAATCCCCATAAATTGTTCTGACGCAAGGCCATTTCATATTGTAAATAGATTGCTATGTACTACTATCACACTAACATCACTATGCAACGCGAATCAATCTGCCTGAAATGGGATTAAATCCACAACACTGTTCCAATAACACGGAAAGTTAACTAAGATCTACTCCAATCAATATTTTATACACATTTAGTATTTTTCTGCCAGTGGAATTTATCAACATTTAGAAGGGAGATAGTTGCTTACATCTATTTATACAATAATTGTCATTTGGTAATTCCATATTTCATTTCATGTTTACAGTCTTCAACCTCTTTACATTTCTTTCTCCCAATTTTAATATTACTTCCCAGGTTCAATTTTATTTAAAAATATGTTGAATTTTATTTTAAATAAACTACTTGCCTTAAAATATTTATAACTATGAGGCTTACAAGTGATAGCGGCTCGTGCCTACGCACAGGCGACCAGCCTATGTAGGCACATTCCAACATGTTAAAAAAAGGCTTTTCAATTTAAAAAAAGTTTTAATAAACAGTAATAATGTATAATGTAGTAATAATATAAATTTTGATATTATAGCATAGGTAGTAAAAAATGTATCTTTATTGTTATATTGTTAATTTAAATTTTGGAATAAAAATGTTTTGAGTTGAGTTTGAGTTGAGTCTAAATCCTGGCTTTTAACTACACAACCTTTTGTCCGGAGACCAACTAAACAAAGACCAATCAGAAATAGTAACTGTGTCCAGGTTCAAACCGTAACCTTTGATTACATTAGAACTTCAGGAGCTATCCAGAATAAGACGAAAAGTATTTTCTCCACGAGTATCACGACGTTTCGGGATCTGGAATCTGATTCCGTCCTCAGGTGAGCTGGAAACTAGAACATGACAAGATACACAAGAAACACATACTCCGATGTTTTTGAGCCCTTTAGACGTGTTGACTTTGATTTTTTTGCTCTGGTGTTGTGTGCGTGACTTTTGTTTTTTCTTTTGTTTTTGTTTTGTTTTGTGTGTTTATACGCTTCTCGGCATTTTTCAACGTTTTTATGGGGAGCGATCCAAACCCCGGTCTTGTTACTACCTAACGTTGACCTGTTGTTAGGAAGCAGCTTTTTTATTTTAAAGGGTTAATTAAGAGGTTATTTTATTTAAACTCTAAAAACCCCAAAAACGTCAAATGAAAATTTCTCAAAAACGTCCTTAAAGATTTTGATGAAAATTGTATAAAGTGTAGTCCTTCGTGAGAAAACAAAATTACACCACCCGCATTTCTCAAAACATCAGGTTGCAAGTTTTTTATATAGTTTTTTTAATTTTCTGGCTTAACAATCATTTTATAAAACATTTTGACTAAAAAAAATCATCATCAAAACCATCTTTAAAAACCATACAAATTAGTATTTTGAATCATTAGTCTACGACTAACGATTAATATTACCGAATTAACGAAAGGTTTAATGTATTGTCCGTGGACAATTCGATCATTCAAAATTGATCATTTTGGTATCAAATTGTAGGTATTTAGGTAAACTATAAATTTATGTATTTTCATAATTGTGTTTTAAAGAAAGTAAAAAAAACTAAATTTGAAAATTAAATAAAATAAAACAAAATTTGTTTTTTAAATATTTAATTTGCAGAACACCGGTGTTGATATTGTTATGCCCAATAACATTCAAAATACAACAATTTATATATCAATCTTAATAAGTACCAAACGTTTCATCCGCCTAACCTCAACGGTTCTCTCGGAATATTATTTCGAGCTCCCGAAAAAAAACAGAAAAAATCAACTTTCGGATAATCGACACTTCGCGCTGTGAGATAAATAGATGTGATATGTTTAAAGGTTTGGAAAACCTAAATAGCACCACTAGTTGAAGTGCATATTTTATTCTTTTGAATAAAATATAGTATAAATTTAGAGAAAAAATTTTTCCAATTTTTATCCATTTACGATTAGCAAATTGCCATAATTGCGATAAAATATCAGTACTTTCATCGCATAAAACAATAATGTAAAGTAAGGTTGAGTAAGGATCGTTAATGTGACATTACAAAAAACTATCAAGTTATACAGCACTTTCACTACCAATTATAGGCCAAAACAGAGCATTACGTTCGTTAGGGGTGCGATAGCCTGGGCGAAATTTGAAATGCAAATCATGGTTCTTAATTAGGAAACCACTTGTAACACTTACACAACATGTGCTCTTACCTCGGCCTTGAGGTAGTTTTACATAACCTAGATTAGATTTTGGTGCCTATTTTGAGAGTTCTGAAATATTCCTCGAGAATATTTTTAATAATTAATATGTTATACCTGATTTGACTCAATCTAAGTTGTCTTGTGTTTTTAAATACACAAAGATTCTGAATGTGATGAAACTCGCCTCGAGATCATGTCACTAATGTCTAAACCGACGTAAAACATCTAAATCGAAACTAGTAAAAATACAACAAATCTAAAATATTTTAACTGTACATCAATGTTTTAACGTGAATATGGGTGATAGGTGAATGTGATCAGTGGAATGGCTTCAATTACATGAAGCTTTAATAGATGGGTAAGCATAATATTACAAAACAGTAACCAATTGCACGTAAACTTCCACTAAATTAATGAAAAGAATTTTAAATTGATACAATTATTCTTCTTCTTGATGTAGTTCATTTTTAATAATAACAGTTCTCAAAGAATATAATAGATTAATTAATTTTATACCTCGCAAGTAATGTCGAATAATACGTAAACTAATTCTAAAATACTAAACTATATTTTTTATTATTTACTCAACAGTGAAAAAAGTGCTTTGTGTAGCTGCGAAACACACGTAACTTTACACAGAGTATCAACAAAATGTTCTCCCTGCGAGAACACGAATGTTCAAAGAGTTATCAAGTTTAATTATGTAGAAGGCGCTTTACTTTTGGCGGGAAGCTCGCAGCTGGGGCGCGGCGGAATTCCGCCACATTACTTGTCACAATATTTTCCCGCCAGATTTGAACCGACCTCACAGTTAGTATTTATGTTTCCCGCTTATTTTGACCCACCCAATACCATTTATAACTTATATCGCCGTTTTCAGTTTCATTTATGTAACATATACGTTTACAATTTTTTTTAGAGAGTTAAACATTTTTTCAGCTTTAATAAGCTTTTGAAACTGCTGTTGTTGTAAACAGCATTTTATATACTAGTTTAAAGTGGTGTTGCAAACTTTATGACAAAATCTAGAAAATATTTACCGTGAAGCAACTTTGTATGTATTCGAATTCAGCTTCATCATTATTTCCTCAGCTATTGACTTGATTTAAAAAAACCAATGAAGCATAAAGGTTTTAATCCCAACCGGCCAATAAACGTTTCATTAAAAATTACAAAAGTATCCATTTATTAATGGTTACCATATTAATATAGAATATTAATTAATTGTCAAATGCATTAATAATGATATTTTTACTATATTAAATTTAACCACAATATCAGTTTATTAAAAAATTAAAATGAATGCATAAAAAGGTTCTTGGATGTATGTTGTTAAATGTTTTAAAATTAATTTTACCTGTTAAACTTGTTGTTGGGTATGATTTGATAATCTTCAAAACCCTTCACTTTTATTAAAACTATTCTCTTCGTAATTCCAATAAAATTATTATGATCTAGGGAGAGCATTAAAAAAATATTTAATTGAATATTTTATGACGGAAAAGTCATTAACTATTTTTTTGGAAAAGTGACAAAAACATTTAACAATTTTGCAACTGTTGTTAAATTTGTATGGACTTTTTTCAATATTTCACACTTTCCTTTTTACCTATGTATCCAGCTCAAACACACAATTTAGTATTATAAACATATAAATAACTGATAAACATCGTGAGTGTATATACGTGAGAAGGCTGTGCCTCTACTAAGGGCCTGGGTAATGCAGTCCAACACACCCTAGGAAAGAGGCTAGAATACGTGCAGGGGCCTCTTACACAACAATTTAACTAATAATATTAGTTAAATTGTTAAATATTTAACAAGTTGCTAGTAAACATTTACAAGTAAAAATTAATTAATTGTCTTGCAGAATAAATTAAAATTTTACCAAATTATTAGAGTGTAATCATAGCAACAAGTATATATTTCCCAATTTATACTAATTTACAAGTTATTTTTACAATTACTAGTAGATTGTTTTGCACAACATCAATTACACTACTAATAATATTAGTTGGAATTCACCACAGTAGTTACAAGTGAATTTTACACATGTATTAATTCCAAAACTTGATCTAAAACAGCTGATTTAAATTTGAATTATTTTATAGAATTTGTGTTATTATTGGTAATTGTTTTTTCAGGTTAATAAATATAGTATTTTCTTTGTTTTAAAGTAAGTAAATTAAGTTTATAAAATTGTTACTCAGATTTTGTTTGTAAAACAGTGTACTTTTTCCTATTATTGTTTAAAACTAGACAAGTAGAAAAATAGTACACATTAGTAGATTAGTAAATAAATTAAAATTGTGCAATTGGAGATTGTAAACTGTACTAATAATATTAGTTTTTCACTGATAAACATAAAAATAATTCATGTTTGTGGATAGTACAAAGAATCTTTCAAATTATTAATTGTAATTTGTAGAAATTACTAATTTTATTAATGGATTTACTTTTGAATAATTGTAATCTAAATTTTTGGATCTGTGCAAGATAAACCAACCAGTGATGACTAATATTATTAGTTTTTACTAGTGGGTATGTTATTGTGCAATAGGCTCCAGACCTCACTTCGGATCTCTTGTCTAAAATTGTAACCACCTATTACCTCGTTTAACAATGCAGCTTAGTATGTTTCCATACTGCATCATTATTTAACTATATCATACATGTTCATTCTGCGGTAATCATAAATTTACATTACAACCAATTGTAAACACAAAAAGTTACGGTTTAGTTACCAAGTATATTACAATTAAATTATTAACTCGTATCCCAAGTTGGAGACATTGTTGCTCAGTGTTATCTTTTCATTTCAGTTGTGTTAATGTTAGTTTGTGTCGGTCTACAACTTATTATAAGGAAACATTACTTTACTCTGAGGTTACAAGGTAGCTTGGGTTTTCCTTGTTCACACGTTAAATTTGTCTGCTCATTTTGTGTGCAAAATTAATATGCACTACATTAATGTTGCATTGTTGTATAAAATTATTATTGCGTCACATAATTGTTGCATGTCACTCTCAAACTGTTTGGATAAATTTATTACAGTCGTGGTGATTTCGTGTTGAGATAAAACACACTACTTGATCAGATTTGCTCCTAGTAGTGCGTTCATATTTTGTCGGACATAATTATTCTTATCAGGAGATCCTTATCATTTCTCTGAACCATACTTATATTTTTATATAATAATTGAAATATTTTCTAGGTTAATTCAAAGGTAATATCATATACTTGAAAATTGTTCATTTTGTTTGGGTAACATTACAATAAATTTGCTTTTGGTAGTATTATCAACCAAAACTACTGTATATTTGTAATAGTATAATATAGTATAATCAATATCTTAAGTATTAATATTAAGACTTTAAATGGCTATGGGGAAATGTCTAGAGGGAATTAAAAATCTTTGTACAGTATTTACTTCTCTGTGGGAAATAAGTTATCTCATGGATGGCTAAAGGGAATTTTTTCAGTTCATCTAAATAGTTGTTCTTATAACTAAGATATGACATAACCAACCAAATGACGTCACTGTTTCGAATTTTGTCTCCAAGCTAAGACATATCCATGTCTAAATAATAATCTGAGAAAATCAAATTAAGAGTTTAGAGACTTGATTTTTTGCAAATCTTCATTTTCTACGTCAGTACTCAATTAAGGATCGAAGTATTTCGATCCTTAATTTACTTTAGAAAAGGAGAAATAAAGGAGTAAATTATTCATATTCATATTATTTGTTTAAATACGTTGTTTTGGGTTTTTTTACAATTAATAAAATCTATGTGCTATGATAAGTCACATGTTTCCGGTGTGGTGTTTTTAGAGAACTTCCAATGGAAAAGTGTGCTATGACCCGTATGATTATATAAGCACATTTATATGTGTCACCACGATAACGACCACAGTTATTATCTGATTATTATAAAATTTGATGAAGTTGTTCCTTTCCGTAATATCTTGGATGAGTTCGTTGGTCAACGCAATCAGACTACATTAACTACATTTCGGGGGGAGAGTTTGCACCCCAAAATTAGTTTATTCAATTTATTCATGTATATTTGTATATTTTTTGAAAACATCTAAATTTCCTTTTCACCATTGTATCTAGCTGAGAAAACGCACAATTTAGTATTTTGAATTATGAATCTAGGTAAATTGGTTATTGATATATTTAAAATGGTAAACACAGTACGTTGTACAATGTTATGGAGAATAGGTAAAAAATTAACTCACTTATTCACTTAAATATTATTCAAAATGTTGGTATATAAGTCCATATATGTAAGTTTTATCAATAAAACTCCAAATGTTTAATGTTTCTCACGACAGCAAACCTACGTATTCATCGTTTCTCTTACGGAGAATAGATAAATTGGTATAACTCGATTAGTTATTGACATACTTTAATAAATTTAATAAAACATTGATAACAATATTTTAATAAAACGCTGTATGTGTTCTTACTTAGTGAGCAGCCTTAATATAAACACTTTACCATGTAAAACAAACCTAATTGCAGCAAACCTGCATACTCTGTACCATTCGATTAATAAAAGTCCTCTGAAATTCGCTCTACCACTCTGTACTACGTGCGATCTCGTTTTATATTCCAAAAAATATTTCCTAAAACTTTTGGTTAATGCATGTGCTGCATGAATGCGTTGTGAAGCACGTAGAGCACGAAGCATGAAGCATGAATGCGGCCTCGGCGCGTTACGATGGGCGCGTGACGTCACCAAGGGCTAACTCTCCCCTACCAACCTTTCCACACCCCTACGTGCTCCATGTGTTTTATTTATTTATTATCTCGAAATGCAGTAACATTTTCATACTACTTTGAATTAAAATCTTTGAATTTATATCTTTATCACTGTAAAGTGAAAATTAACGAATAGCAGAGGTGACTTTTATCCCAAGTTAAAGATAGAAAATCTTTGTAGATTATATTTAAATGTCAGAAATTTGAAATATGTATCTTACATCAGGTTATTTAATAGTTTTTGTTTGGTGAATAATATCTGTGAATACGTTTTTAATCAAGTATTATTTTAATTTGTTGTAATATGTAATAATATTTTATATTATAGTAAAGTAGTCTAGTTTATTAAGATCAATTAGGTAAGCTAACTGCTTGATTTGTTGAAAGGAAGTCAAGTATTTTAAATTTCACAACATTTTAAATTTTTTTATGGAAGCTGTATCCGTATACCATAGCTGTATACCATCGTTCCGGTAATCCGAACGTCTGGCTAATCCGAACTACCTGATGGGGAAAAAGTTTACTGAGTTTGAATTTAAAACGAAGCAACTTTATCTGGAATATAACACTTTAACCTACAGCTCGGTATTACTAATTATATATTACTAAGTATACAATGTCAATAATATAGAATAACGTACTTTATATAACGTAAGAATTCAGTTATCGTCTTTTGAGGTGAAAAAGTAATACTGTTAGCCAATGCAAAGTTTCGCCATCATCTCATAAACATCAAGTATTCGGATCTAGCAGTACATTGTTGATCGAAATAGTTAAGGGCTACACTCACAGTACATCACAATAGACTTGATCTCACGGTCCGACTTTTTACATCGCTTTACGGGGTTCTTCTTTTCGAACATTTGACTTCATCTTCAGTAATAACTGTGATCGGGTAAAAAGTAGGCCCACAGATGTCACTGTTTTATCATTGGTCGTTTTTATAAGTCAATGTGTGAGTCGTTTTTTATATTTTTAATGACAAGAACATAACAGTCTCTGTAGGAACAAAACTTGATGCAGTTCAGGCATAACATGCAGTGGACAAACCTATATATGAACTGTGATAAGACGTAAGTTATTTGGCCTAATAAACAGTTCGGGTCTAAAATAGTGGATTTTATTAGTACTTTTAATGCAACTTTACACTGCATTTCCGGTTAATCCAAATAACTTGGTAATCCGAACAGGGTTTGGTCCCAATTATTCAGATTAGCGGGACTCTGGTATACAATTATTTTACATTATATTCAATTTTTTCTAAGGCGGCTTAGTGCAGGCACCTAGTCATCTCAGTTAGGAAACTGACAAAGTTTGTCCTAAATTTTCCTTTTAATCCTTAATTTTCATTTATTTAATTTTTCCCAGTGTATGTCCAGCTTAATAGTAGGGCCTATTTCAGTGTTTCTGAGGTCAACAATATTTAGTGTGTATGTTGTTATATACCAATTTGTTGTTATTATACTATTGAGTTGTAAATAATAAATGGTGTGCAGATATATTGAAGTGTCGACCAAACGAAAGATGTAATGTTTCAATGCTTCAACAACATGCAATACTATTCACAGCTAAACATTTTCCAAACTTAAAGCTTGTTTTCAAGTTCAAAACGTATTTGTGGAAAAATAAAATAATATTAATTACTTATTAACTTAAGTTTTTTTCAATTATTACAATTTGTGATTGCTTATGAATTTTTTGTGTAGATTGGAATAAAGTTCACGTGTATTATCACTTTTGTTACAACACCAGATTTGTTTTAACGAAACCGTCTTAAGCTATCGGCGGATCAGTCGTTAAAAGTGACAGGAAAAGTGAGAGTACGCTTACGGCCTCCGGCCCACAAGTGATAACCCGTGATTGTACACTACCGTGCAAGGCTGGCTTCGCGATGTGTAGTTGCCTCGTCAAACATGAAAGGTAAGGCAGCATTGACTGTTATTGTACTTATATACCATACATTAGAAAACAATTCTACTGTATACAGAAGGTTTCTTAAGTCCCTTCCCCTATTTGTTTCACAATTTATATCTAAAGTAATTTTCAATTATGGGATTCAATAACTAGGTAAATACGCTAACTTTTGTGGTAGTTAAAAAAATGGGATTTTCCTGAGGTTCAAGAAGTCGAAGTGAAGTTTGAAATTCCTAATGTGAGGCTTGTCATGGACATATCAAATAACACTGTCTTTCCCTCCTGAATACAGTGTCTCAATTAAAATCAAAAAATGTTTTACCGTTTTTAAGATATCCATAGACCTAAGATGTAAGTCAAAATTAAGGTTTTCAATTGAAGCTTGTCATCCAACATGTCAAATAACATTGTCTTTCTACTTTTAAAATAGTGGTTCAGACGACATTTTTCAGTGGAGAAAATTTATTTTTAATGTCGCATGGCAAGCTCTCTAATAAAAATGTATTAACTTCCCTGTGGGAAATAGTTTAGATTATGGATATGTCTAAAGGTAAATGGTCTCAGTTCGTCTAAACAGCTATTCTTATTATTTTATATTAAAAATTCAATACAATAGCTCTGATAGTTTCTATGGAAACCTGTTACATGTTTTCCATCTTAAAAATCGCCAACACGTATAACGGTGTAGAGCTAAGACATATCCATGTCAAAATGATGATGACCCCTACCTTCTTTATGATGACTTATATCTTAGAAAAAATATCTTCAAAACAGTCTGACCTTTTTGAATTTTGAATGCGGCACTGTATTCTAGGAGCAAATACAGTTTTATTTGACGCATCACATGACAAGCTTTCAAAGATAACTTTTATGTTGACTCCTACTTCTTGGACCTCTGAAAACTCTGAAAATGTTTACTTCCTCCCTTTAATCATAGTATAATAGATTAAGTATTCTTTTCGTCAAAATTTAAGTTGAGAGTGGATACATACGTTTTGGGGTCCCCTAAATCCAAAAAGATGGGTTCGACGTGATGTCTGTCTGTCTGTGTGTGTGTCTGTGTGTGTCTGTCTGTCTGTGTGTGTGTGTGTGTGTGTGTGTGTGTGTGTGTGTGTGTGTGTGTGTGTGTGTGTGTGTGTGTGCGCGTGTGTGTGTGTATGCGCGTGTGTGTGTGTGTGTGTGTGTCTGGACGTGTACTACAGAGCCACAGCCTAGCCCGTTGTTACGATTTAGATTAAATTTGGCATTTATGTATGTTCAACGTATCTCCAGGCATTTTCTTTATTTTTGGATTTTTAAGGGTAGTTCACCACCAAAAATCCTAAAAAAACGTGAAAAATCCAAATTTCTTACAAAATTGTTCTTACGATTTTTATTCAACATTTTATAGTTTATAGTGCACAGAGTACTAAATAACATGACGTCACCCAAATGTGTATAGTATTGACAGTTCAAAAAATATGGGCTTTTAAATGTAAAAGAAATATTTTTTTTAAATTTTGAGTGAAAACAATAAAGGTAAAGTTCAATTTGACTATCACCATTGAAACCAGCTTAAAAACTTAACAAATTAGTAATCTTAATTATTTGTCTACAACTAACGGTTCCAGAGAAAAGCTAAGTATACTGTCCATGATAAACGAATTACGTTGTCTGTGAGCGCCCAATGTTATTCTTATGGAGAATATAAACAAATTAATTTCTTCCTTATTTTCTAACCGTTTTCCATGAAACTTGGTAGAAACGTAAGGTCAAATCACCCAACAAAACCGGTTCAAAAAAAGCTTTGTATTACCGGGGGGGGGGATCCCTCATTAAATTCTAACAATTAATTTAACTTTGTTTCTCTTGTTGTTATTTCCAGAGATTCGATGATTATTTTTGAAATAATGAATTATTAAATGATATTTAAATAAACTTTAAAAAATATTATAGTTTTATTAGAGATTGTCGTTTTTTAATTTACCCAAGGAACAAAGTATGTGTCGGTCCACTGATATCGTTTATGACTCCTTATTTACATTCCTACAAACATGAATCCATGTGACTATGCAATAGATGTCATGGTTGAAAACCAATATGAATACAATATTTTAGAAAATAGTAATGAGAAAGAAATTAATAACCAGACGGTACTTTTATATTTTACATTATCTAACTAATTAACAGTTACGCGTATGTCCAAGATAGAGGGGGAACAGGGGTACATTTCTAAATATTCCTCTCTTATTTCCATTGAACTTTAATCAGACAATTATTTTTATCATTTTGTAAGAGGTGGAGTTGTCAAAGTACAGTAGTTGATATTTTGTCCAAGCTGTTAAAGCAAATTGTTTAATACGGACGATTGCTTATAATATAACTGTGTAAAAATAAGGGGAATGTTTCCCAAGCAGATTAAATTTGTGGAAGGAAAGAATATTTTAAATAGTTTTATTTTCAACTTCTTTTCGAGGATTCGGGTAGCTATTTTTTCGGTGGAAAAATTTAGAATTTTATTTGTAAGTAAAGTTGTATAATACTAAAGAATCACTAAATCATATTTCATAGCTCATAGTTAGACTTATAAATGTCAATCTTAATTAAAAAGGCTGAAGATATTATTATTAGTCTTAACATATGAAAGAGACTTTCATGAAAGATACGTTCTGAGTAAAAAGTACACATGAAAAATCTGATTAAAATCCATCACAATAAAATGGTTAGTGATTTTGGTAACTTTATACGAAAGCAGGCATTATCCAAAGAATATATTTATTCATATCCTTTGCTTTAACTGAGCGTACCTAGGCTAAAGTGGACGTAGGAATAAAATTCATCCATCATTAACCTAATTATTTTTATCTTAAGTAGAATTGGGTTAAAATATATGTCACAAAGATACCAGACGTGTTATGATGATTACATCCCTTCTAGAGCATGAAGTTCGATTTCTAACCTATTAATAAAAAAATAAGAATGTTAAATGATCTTTCATGCATAAGCATACAGTGTGTCTGATCATTAACCTAATTATTTTTATCTTAAGTAGAATTGGGTTAAAATATATGTCACAAAGATACCAGACGTGTTATGATGATTACATCCCTTCTAGAGCATGAAGTTCGATTTCTAACCTATTAATAAAAATACCCCCGTCGCAGAAGACCTGCGTACTCAGCGAATTTCCAAATCAATAATATAATAATAATAATATATGACAAGTTTGGTCAAAATCTGTTGATAAAGAATGAGAATTATTTGCCTATTCTCCATAAGATTAAAATGGGAAAGAGTGAGTAGGTTTGCTGCTGTGAGGAACACTGAAAGTAGCCATTTATACCATCAAAAATTTTATTTTTAACATTTATACAAACTCTCATCAACATCTGTCCATAAATAAAGGAGTTTGCCTAATCTCCATATGATTAACATGGGAAAAGAGTATGCAGGTTTGCTGCCATGATAAACACATAAACTATGATTTTTTAGCACAAATGTATGGATCTCAACCACATGAAGCTAAATATCAAGTTTCATCCAAAAATATTAGATAATAAGTGAAAAATTAATTTTTCCTAATCCTCCATAAGATTAACATTGGAGCCTCAAAATACAACGTACTGTGTTTAGATTTTTTTTATATCTCGGTAACCGTTGAAGATAGAGAAAAACTTTAAGGAACTTAATTGTGTAGTTTTTTAAGCTGATTCCAATGGTGTAATATAAAATCAGAAATGTTTAAAAATTACATGTGAAAAACGCAAAAAACCCCATTTTGGGGTACAAAACCCCCCCAAACTACCCGTTCCCATTGACCGATATGTCTGGTTTACGAACTCGTCCGAGCATTTGTAGGAATACACGTCTCTACCAAATTTGGTCTCGATCGGACCATTTTTACGAGAGTTATCGTGTTCACAGACACACAATATATATATATATATGTATATAAAAATTTTAACGACTATTGTTTTTGGTCTCTGGGCACCTAAAGAAGAAAAAATAACATGGTCTCGGGCTTAACTCTTGCCATGAGACCTACGGTAATAGCTTCTTCCCTATGGGAAATTCGCTAAAATAAGAATGTTAAATGATCTTTCATGCATAAGCATACAGTGTGTCTGTGATCAATGTGGCTTCAAAAGTAAGATTTAAGTATATACAGAATGAATCACGTAAGGTGTAAAAGTAAGAATTGCTTTGGAACACTCTGTATTTGAAAATATTTAAAAATATCTTTACGTTAGTCATTGGGATTGGTTATATGACCATCATTGTAGGACCAAAGGTTTGTCTGGAAAAATATTGGACACCTTACGTGATTCACCCTGTGTATAAAGAGAGAAAGAAAAAAATAAAATTATTTAATCTTCATTTGTATTAGTTCCAAGCACGGCTATCTTTACCTATATCTACTGTACAGTAAGTATATTTTCAAGAATATAACCTGATGATAAGTTTTTTGTCAAAGGTTTCAAATAGGCTACCGATCAATGTTGAAAATTAAAAATATTTACGCTACGCAAAATCAATCTACCTTTCACCAAAAACCGGCTAATTTTTTTCTTTTTTACGATTTTGCCGGTGAGGTGATAAGTAGTTCATTGACCCTAACTCCTAAAATATTCCGTCGCTCAGGTTGGCAACTCGTACTCCTGACAATTTTGGGTTCCGCTCGTCCCCACTGTGACTGCTATGACGAGGACTTGGGCAGCTTCAGCTTGGAGTTTAGCAAAGACATCTCCTTGAGCGGCGACCTGTCCGGTCTCCCGTTCATCATTCATCCCCACGACCCCGACCACCACCACGACCACCACGACCACCACGACCACCACGACCACCAAGACTACGACTACCACCTGCCTGACCTCTCCAGGTAGTCTCTAGTGAAAGATAAAACGAATACGATCAACTCAGAACCTTTACATTTAGAAAGGAAACATGAAATCTTGAATTGTGGATAGTTATGAGCGATGGTCTGTGTATTTGGTATTCTCTTGTGTGGATTAACATCCGCACTATTGAATACTACGTTAATATGAAAAGATCATCCTCAAAATTAGACCAGTTTGTAATTCAAAGGCAAAAATAGTTCGGATTCCACGTAAAGTAGGTCTCTTAGATGCAATTGTTGGGCTATTAATTGATAGTCCTTTCTAAGGAAAATGTTAGCCTGGCATTAATAAGACTACAAGATCGTACCACAATCATCGTATACTCATTCATCAATTCATACTTAAGGTACAGGCGCTCTGATGCCGGTGAACAGTAGAATAGAATCTGACTAACGGGGTACAGTCGCTCTAATGCCGGTAGATAAATTAATAATTTTTCCTGGTAATTGATAAAGAGCTAACAATAATAACAACTAATAATAATAACAATTGAAACTAACGATAATTAGTGACTTCTAACTGACATTCTAACTTTTGACAATACAGAATTTCTCTTCGACACACATAAGTGAAGAAATTTTTGTAACGCAAGAATGACAGGGAATTGTTAGAGATAATGCAAACTTATTATGTAGCTTTCAGAGTTTAAAATAAACCTTCATCAGTAAAAGGGACAACCTCTTCATGTAGACATTTCTAGGAAACAGAAAACATTGCAAATTTATTATGTTTAATTTTTCAGATAGAAACTTGGTGAAATAAGCCTTTAACAAAGGTAAATACACAAGAGCGGAGTAATTATACTGATGGATTAAATTACTTAGGTTCGTGGAAATTATGGAGATTGTCTTTGGCACAGGCCTATCTCTTGAAACAATATTTACATTACATTAGCCTACATTTATCCTTGAAACCCTCCTTTGTGTTAATTTTACAAAGCACTGCGACAACATTTGCTCACACTGTAACTATATTAGTTAATTATTGAAAAAACTTAACTCTGAGAAAAATTCAATAAATTTCATTTTCAGTATGAAGTTATAGACAGACTGGATAATAAATTCATTGTACCGGAGACCGAGTAAAGCTCGGATTGTATAAACTATGTAGGCCCCTATTAGATAAGTTAATAATGTATACGCAGTTTATATGGTTTAATTATAAATTTTTTAACACGCTTTAATAAATAGATGTTTTACATATTTACTTCCACGCCAATCGGTTTATTATATGATGATATTTTAGAATCATTATTGTTGTTTTATTATTATATTTATTGTTTAAAACTTCTTTCCATACTTCGTTGCGGGAGGGAGTAAATTATTTTGGCGGTATAACCACTATATCAGGCAATTTTGGTTCTGCCACGTTTAAGTTTTAATCCTAAAAACTATTCTTGTAAAATCTTACATGAAAAACCTTTATATTTACTTCCCTGTGGGAAATAGGTTAGATCATGTATTTGTCTAAAGGGAATGTTTTCAGTTCATCTAAACAGCTGTTCCTATTCTTTTATATTAAAAATTCAATACAATAGCCCTGGTAGTTTCTTTGGAAACCTGTTACATATTTTCCATCTTAAAAATCACTAACACTCCCAAAGAGCTAAGACATATCATGTCAAAACATTTGTAAAAAGTAAACTAATAGTACATTTCATCACTAGGACCAAAAACGGGCGTTTTTGATACGAGCATAAGTTTAAGATCGGAGGCGTGCCGAGGCTGTTAAATGGGCGAGTATATATCAATAAGCCAATTATGGGCAATGTAATGAACTATATTTTTCGTCATACTGCAAATGAAATGAAAGTCGTTAAACATAATTATTACCTGATTTAGTATCAATAGTTGTCAACCATTTTTGTTACTTAAGAATAATCAGCTGTTATGTTACTTACGTTGTAGCAGGTCATTCTTGATTCCTGATTGGTTGTTTAGGTTGTGCGAATGCTGACCTCAAATCAAAGTGTCATCATCAATGATTTTTACGGCATAGGACTCAAAAATCATCATAATTATACGTTAAGTCCTATGATTAAAAAGAACAACTTTTGCTCTGCAACTTTTTGAAGCAGTATGCGAAAACTAAATATAACTATTTATTAAAAGTTTCTTTCATACTAACCTTAAAATAAAACATACATTGTTTACAAACCTTATTATGAAAATTGTAAACATCCTGATTAGCCTTTTTTGTAAGATGCAGCTACTAAAAGTTCATTAACGATAATATGGAAACTTTGAACAGCTTTAGGATAAAAACCTTATTTTCCTTAGTCTTGAGGACTGATGCAATCGACTTTTAATGGCCATAATCCCATATAACACAAAAGTCCATAGATCTTGGGACAGGAAAAAATTAGCCGAACAGTGCTGGGTTTAGAATACGTAAATTCATTTTTAATGGGGATATCTGATAATTTCTAAGAGCTTCCAATACAAATTAGCTTATTATAAAACAAGGATAATCCATTATTCGTTTGTTCAAATAAAATGGAATAATTAATTTTGATATAATTAAAACCCCGGGTTTGAGACTGGCTGTCATATAATCATATGTCGTATCCTAGTCTTGGTGAGTATTCATAGGCAACTTAGAACTGACACTGAAGCTGAAGGGTTAGAACACCCTCAAAAAAGTATATTGACATGTATTTTGTTTTTCTTTTGGAATACAAACAAAAGGGTATTGATAAAGTAAAACAATCATTGTATTATTTTAAATTCTATATACAGTACATAAAAAACTACAGGAACATAAATTCTGATCTTTAAACCTTCTATTTGTATTCCAGTTTAGTCAAATAGCATTATTTACAACAGTACGAGATGTAGATTTTTAATGAACCAATAGACTCAATAAGGACTCACTAGCTGACCCGGCGATCTTCGTAACGCCTAACAGTAAATACATGTTAACTTTAATATTGACCATGTTCTGAAGTCGAATAGCATTACGGGTTCGTTGTGAAAGATTAGATATTTTGGGCCGCGGCTTAGATAATAACAATACTGAAACGATAAGACATATGAATAACATTCCTACAAAACAAATAAATCTGAGTAAATTGATTTACAGTTTTCTAATCCAACCTAAATCAAAACCATTCGTAGCATCGTTTCTGAATCGTAGCATTTTTTATAATAGTAGTCAGACAGAATAATCAGACTTTTAATCAGACAGAATATAAATAAATAATCCTCAAAAACCGTTAACTATTAACGTGGCAAATAAAGCTGTTCATTTTGTACAGCACATGTTTAATTGATCGTTTTAATTTCTCAAATGGGCTCTAACGATTTTTATTACAATTTGCAATCATAGTGCAAAATGTATTATATGATGCAACCCGTATGCCTGTAAAAATAACGGTTCAACAGTTATGCGCTTTTAAATGTCTAAATAACACCGAGAGCACTGCTGATTTTGATGAAGCCTGAGTTTGTACATCAGTCGAAAAACACTGTTTATCTTGAAGTGGCCAGAGGTTGTAAATTGGTATCTGGATTATTATAAATTAATCTTTGTACAAACAAATTATTTTACTACTCATTAATTTGTCTCTCCAAGATGATGTTAACAATAATTTAAGATACATAATGTTTTAATTTCCGTTGTATTTTATTTCATTGTTAAGTTTTATTCCTCACAACTTCTGGTTCCATACATAGTATGGGATCCTTTTTGGGCTTCTAGGGAGAAACCCAATTAAGCTACAACAAAATTGATGATCCACAAACCTTCTCCATGAAATTTTATATATGTGCACGATTTTTCATGGAAAATCGTCTAACGGTGACCGAGCACATTAACTTCAAACATACAAACATATATACAAACATCCTCTTTTATTGATATAGATTAATCCTAAATTTATCTAACAAAATAAATAACGTAAACAATATTTAAAAACCTAAAACAAGAATCTCACGAGTGTTAATATTAGAAACTATTTCTTGAAAAATACCGATTAAAACTGTCTCCTACCAATAGCATTATAATATATAAGAAGAAACTATTCTATTAATATTCCAATTGTGATTACTATTACTAGTTTATATTACAACTAAATAAATACTATTTAGAACTATTACAATATATTCCATATCAGTAATATTCTATTAAAATTTAATTACTGTTTTAGCTCAGATTACATCGACTCAAGTGAACATCATAGCTCGTTTCATGAGGGATTCTCTGAGGAACACAATCATAATGAACACCCCCATGACCACAGTGCCAGCCACGAACACCCTCATGACCACAGTGCCAGCCACGAACACCCCCATGACCACAGTGCCAGCCACGAACACCCCCATGACCACAGTGCAAGCCACGAACATCATGACTACAGTGAAAGCCACGAACACCCCCATGACTACAGCGACAGCTACGAACATCCCCTTGACTACAGCAACAGCTACGAGACAGACTTCTCCCCTGATATCGACGACATTCTTTTCTACTACAGGAAATAGAAGATCACAATCATAGCCACAGCTACGAACACCTCCATGCCTACAGCGACAGCCACGAACACCCCCTTGACTACAGCAACAGCTACGAGACAGACTTCTCCCCTGATATCGATGACATTCTTTTCTACTACAGGAAATAGAAGATCATAATCATAGCCTCAACCACGAACACCCCCATAACTACAGCGACAGCCACGAATACCCGAATGACTACAGCGAAAGCCATGAACACCCCGTGACTACAGCGACAGCTAAGAACACCCCGAAGACTACAGCGACAGCTACGAGAAAGCCTTCTCGCCTGATATCGAAGACATTCTTTTCTACTACAGGAAATAGAAGATCGCAATCATAGCCACAACCACAAACACCCCCATTACTACAGAAACAGCCACGAATACCTGAATGACTACAGCGAAAGCCATGAACACCCCCATGACTACAGCGACAGCCACGAACACCCCCATGACTACAGCGACAGCAACGAACATGCCTGATATCGACGACATTCTTTTCTACTACAGGAAATAGAAGATCATAATCATAGCCACAGCCATGAACACCCCCATGACTACAGCGACAGCCACGAACACCCCCATGACTACAGCGACAGCCACGAACACCCCCATGACTACAGCGACAGCCACGAACACCCCCATGACTACAGCGACAGCCACGAACACCCCCATGACTACAGCGACAGCCACGAACACCCCCATGACTACAGCGACAGCCACGAACACCCCATGACTACAGCGACAGCCACGAACACCCCCATGACTACAGCGACAGCCACGAACACCCCCATGACTACAGCGACAGCCACGAACACCCCCATGACTACAGCGACAGCTACGAGAAAGACTTCTCGCCTGATATCGACGCCACAAACACCCTCATGACTACAGCGACAGCCACAAACACCCTCATGACTACAGCGACAGCCACAAACACCCCCATGACTACAGCGACAGCCACGAACACCCTCATGACTACAGCGACAGCCACGAACACCCTCATGACTACAGCGACAGCCACGAACACCCTCATGACTACAGCGACAGCCACGAACACCCTCATGACTTCAGCGACAGCCAATAACACCCACATGATTACAGCGACATTTATGAGACAGATGTCTCGCCTCATATCGACGACATTCTCTTCTACTACAGGAAATAGAAGATCATAATCATAGCCACAGCCACGAACACTTCCATGACTACAGCGATAGCTACAAACACCCCAATGGCTACAGCAACAGCTACGAGACAGACTTCTCATTCTTTTATAATACAGCAACAGCTACGGATACTTCCATGACTACAGCAACAGCTACGGACACCCCCATGAGTACAGCGACAGCTACGGATACCTCCATGACTACAGCAACAGCTATGGACACCCCCATGACTACAACAACAGCCACGAAAACACCCCCATGAGTACAGCGACAGCTACGAACACCCACATGACTATAGCAACAGCTACGGACACCCCCATGACTAAAACGACAGCTACGAGACAGACTTCTTTCCTGATATTGACAACATTATTTTCTACTACAGGAAATAGAAAAATGTAATAGTTGCGTAAAGCCTACGACGTCCTTAGCCATGAACACCACCACAATCATTACCACTCTACAGAGATGAACATTATCATCTCTAAGAATAAAGCAAAGTTCAAGAGAGGGAGCTTTATATTTTACCTGGATTATCATCACCGAATATTTGTATGTATAATAAACACTTCGGCAGTATTAGATGTTAAAAAAACATTGAAATGTATAAATGTTTATATGTTACTCTACAAGTACTTTTTTATTTTTAATTGCAAAAGAAAATGGCAACATTTTTCATATTCAGATTTCAAATGCCAAAATATCTAAAAATAATTATTGTAAGAAAAAAAACTTTCTGGAATTTATAACGGTAAATTAAGAAATAAAAAAGAATCGTTTAGTTGAGAGGATTATTCCGAGTATTGGTTCTAGGGGACATACATGCAGGACGTGCTTTAATTCTTAACAGGCTCAAAAGATCAATTGGTATCATTCGTCTAGAGTAGACACAACCAAGAAAGGGCGGTGCTACAGGAACGATGCAGTTATATATCTTATACATCTATAGTTCACCTAAATTGCGAAAGCTTTCAAATATCTTTGTTTTAATTTGTTTGAAATACTTGGAGACTACAGAGCAGTACGATCTATATAGTGGGAGTTCTATATTGGAAGAGATGAACAAAAGTCATTTGGGAAAACAGTTTTAGGGCAAAAAAGACTATCGGAAATTTAATTTAACATAATTAAGGATCAAAAATACTGTTTGCGAATTATGTAATTTTTGCAAGTAGGTAATGTAATAACATTATTTATTTTTTTTAAATTGAAAGGTTAAAATAAATAATAAAATTAGGCTAAATACTTTGACGAAACAAAATCCATTTGTGTCATGAAAACAGTGAATTTTTAAATGTAATATTTTAACATAAGATGGTTTATTCTTCTACTATCAATTTTGGATGGATATTTAATACATTTTAAAAGAAAAAAAACAGATTGGTGAGAAAAAAGCATTGCACATTACATTGAGTTGATTTACCTATAACGAAGGTTAACTTAGTTTAAAGGTCGAGAATTTAATAGATTTTTGTTTCCTATTGGTCAATCTATTATCAAACCAGTTCCTAGCGGAGAACGTTGCTGGTTGTGCGTCTACCAAAAATTGAGTTTAGGACAGAACCACAGTCACAAGTGACAGATATTCAATGAAGCGACAGTTGGCCTCTGAATATTGCCTATTTCACTGTCTACTAGTGGGGAAGGTTTTTGAAAGCACACTTGTCTAGTGGGAGAGCGCGGGACGTAGGTACCAAAGACCTCGGGTTTAAATCCCGCCAATTACTAATGGTTTTTCACTGATGTCGGAACCCACTAGATCAGCCTTAAGTAATGTGTGAAACAGTTCCGGGCGCTGGCCTAGACTGTCCTAGGATCCTGGGATAAGAAGAGGAGGCACCAAAAACAGGAACAGTCTTGGATCTCTATCTGCCACAAGTGAGAATATAGATCAGGACCACCGTCACAAGTGACAGCTAATCGATGAAGTGACAGTCGCCAACCCTTCAATTTTTTGACATAATAAAAACACCAATTCTGTTGAATTCAAATTAAACCACAAATACATAATTAGTGACATTTAAAATTAAAATAAAATAAAAATAAAAAATAAACTGTCTAGATATTAGCTGGAACCCATGTTGAGGGAGGGTGCTGTCGGTCACGTAGCATGTATGTGGTGGGCTCACGATGCGGCGTTTCCCTAGATGGCGCTGCGTAGGCCGCTAGAGATGGTCGCTACGTGTAACCCATGTTGAGGGATGCTGTCGGTCACGTAGCATGTATGTGGTGGGCTCACGATGCGGCGTTTCCCTAGATGGCGCTGCGTAGGCCGCTAGAGATGGTCGCTACGTGTCCCCAACCCATGTTGAGGGATGCTGTCGGTCACGTAGCATGTATGTGGTGGGCTCACGATGCGGCGTTTCCCTAGATGGCGCTGCGTAGGCCGCTAGATGGTCGCTACGTGTCAACCATGTTGAGGGAGGGTGCTGTCGGTCACGTAGCATGTATGTGGTGGGCTCACGATGCGGCGTTTCCCTAGATGGCGCTGCGTAGGCCGCTAGAGATGGTCGCTACGTGTCCCCCAACCCATGTTGAGGGAGGGTGCTGTCGGTCACGTAGCATGTATGTGGTGGGCTCACGATGCGGCGTTTCCCTAGATGGCGCTGCGTAGGCCGCTAGAGATGGTCGCTACGTGTCCCCCAACCCATGTTGAGGGAGGGTGCTGTCGGTCACGTAGCATGTATGTGGTGGGCTCACGATGCGGCGTTTCCCTAGATGGCGCTGCGTAGGCCGCTAGAGATGGTCGCTACGTGTCCCCCAACCCATGTTGAGGAGGGTGTGCTGTCGGTCACGTAGCATGTATGTGGTGGGCTCACGATGCGGCGTTTCCCTAGATGGCGCTGCGTAGGCCGCTAGAGATGGTCGCTACGTGTCCCCCAACCCATGTTGAGGGAGGGTGCTGTCGGTCACGTAGCATGTATGTGGTGGGCTCACGATGCGGCGTTTCCCTAGATGGCGCTGCGTAGGCCGCTAGAGATGGTCGCTACGTGTCCCCCAACCGAGTCAAAATAGCCTTAACCTAAAACATTACTTAGCATGATGACTTGACTATTTTAAAGATAACTATCAGTTACCTCATCCTTTTGTATGGGTTGTATGACTGTATTTAAAAGCAGGATACTTATCATGACAAAATACAAACCCGAAATCTTAAACCAAGAAAAATAGAATTCTCAGCTTATTTAGCATTAATTTACAAGTAAATAAATTCGATTAAATAAGAAAAATTTATATATTTTTTTATTTTCTGTAATATAGGATAACATTTAAATATAGTATTTTTAAATAGGTTTAAAATCAATTATAAATGTAACCAAACTAATATTAATTTAATTTGACAGTTGTTGGATGTTACTTTAAACTTGATTTAGTAGAAAGAGTGAAAAAATAAAATAGATTTAATTCATACATAACAAGTTCTTTAAAAACTTTATAATCTGTACACTATAATTTTTCAAAACTGGGGTTTTGAGAACTCATTATTGTATTTTAATAGTGCCTGGTCTGGCTTAGAGTGCACAAAAACCTGCCAAAGGGTAAAAATATACCAAAACGAATAAGGAAAATAGTTTCATAATTGTGGGTGCTCTCGTTTTCACGGAGAAATGATACAAAAACCCTTGTACCGTTACAGAAAGACAGACTTACAGAAATTGAGATAGGACCCCGTTTCAGCTTTTCTTGGTTATGAAACGTGAAATAATACACTGTAAGGATAAAACTCGTTAGTCGTAAAACCAACGACTGCTGAGAACAAGGTGAGAATGCATTTTAATTTTTGTGACAAACTAGATAGATCTTAATTTGTAATCTTGTTTATTGTGATAAAAATTAAAGATAACCTACATTTTTAAGATTTCTTGTTATGCTGTTATCTTGGTCAAGTCTTGGAAGTAGCGCGGTCAATTGTTGGAAATTGATTAAAAGGATGATCCAGACGGTAGAGTCCACATCGCGTTACTACCTTTATCGGCATTGAGAACCTTCCGTTTTCAAAATGCATTTTAGAGGTAAAACAAATATTTTTCTACTGTAAAAAACAAGATATGAATATTCAAAAATTAGTGTTACTACCACATGTAAGATAATAAGCAAATCAAATCATTAAATTAAGCTCTCTTTGGAGTTAAGTTTAGTATGGAAATTTTGAAAGCATAATATGTTCCAAACTTTTAATAACCACCAAACCTAACTTAGCATAACAATGTAAACAATGCAGATATACATTGGTGCACGCGTAAGGATAGATAGATAATGTGGTGCGGATTTTGACATTCTGGCTAATCCCTTTAAGTGCTTGGATGTGATAAGGCAATTTAATAAATGATTGGGGAATTAGGAGGCCCTAGGCACGTCTTCCTTGTAACTGTTTTCAGACAATTAATCGTGCTGTTTGTCTGTCAAAATTATTTTAAATTTATAGAATGTTAAAATAATTAAAATACATAAACCCTCATAAACGCCCTGATGCGAAATGTAACGTTTACACCTTTTTATCACTCATTACATAAAATTATTCTTATAAAAATATGTTTTAAAGGTTTTAATTTTTTTCTAATTTGAGGTATTTTATATTACTGCCAAAGGATTGATTTTTCCTTTTTACCTCGGTTATTTATGATTACAATGACATAAGAAAGCCATAATGTTTAATTCGAAATGATAGCTCAAAGTTAGCGCCCGGTTTACCGCATGTTATTGAAGAATCAAAATACATTATTTCACCACAACTAGAAAAATTCATTATCATGTGGGAAAAATGATTTGACCTTATAATAAAAATATGAAAATGCTTAAGAAAATGGAGGCCAATCAATAATGGCGTATATTAAACTTTAAATAACAAGACTAATCTCAAAAAATATTAATCCAATCCTTATGATTACTTTATGAATTCAAGCTCTGTATGAGTAATTATATTAATGTTTCCGATCATTGATCATTCATAAACTCATGTCATGTTGGTTTACAATACACAAGTATATGTAATTATAAATTACCTACTCAATCTAGTATGGTTTTGTATCACACAGCAGGTTTGGTGATGGGTTTATTTATTAAATTAAATTGCGTTCTGAACAGTAACTAGTAAGTTGTGTGTCTCCTATTTTAAAATTGAATGAGAACCTTCAAATTGAAGAGATGAATATTCGATTTTGACATATTTCTATTTATTTCTGATCTACAAATGGAGACATCAGGCTGAAACTGCAGCTATCGCCGGATTAAGTTTATCGCACTGTATCCCCACTGTACATGTATTGATTGCAAAATGTCGTTGCGATAAGTTAGAAGGGTAAGTAAACGTTTATTAAAACTACACTTACTCTATTAGTACTACACGACTCTGGAGGTATAAATAAAAAATTACGATATTCTGAGTTTATCTTATTTTATTTTTTCCTGTTTATAAACGCCAATGAAATTTTTAAACATCCAAATCCTAGTTTTTTTTACATTCAAAGACAACAATGTGTTCTATTAATTATCTTATTACCTTACAACCTGTTACAAATAATTACTGGGTTCGGAATCCAACCGGTGACTCAAGGATTAAAAGGTGGACACGTCAATCAAACATTACTTTATTGCTGTTCAAAAATTAAATATCATAGTCAAGAGTCAGTCACATACACATCAAGTAATCGACACGCATCAAATTGTGTTAAAATGAAATAAAAAAATTAATAAAATATTCTTATTATTAACAAAATCCTTAATGCTATAGGAGCGTTCTCCGACATCCCACCTTCACCTTTAAGCTACAGTTTTTTTATACCCAGCTACTCTGAGCTACTCTTCCACCCACCCACTTGGCACCACCCCTAAATGCGAGAGTAAAGGGTGGAATAGTGGCACACCTGGAATGAACAAAATTATAAAACAAGTGAACCAATGGTTAACTTTCTTATTCGGTTAGCCCGTCCTTTGTACAGGTCACATGGCTCAGTGTTAAGGAGGAAGATACATAATATTATGACAATCACCTGCAATCAAAATAAATGTAAAAAAACAAAAAAAAGTAAAAAGGAAAATAAATTCTCAGTTCTATTATATAGTATTAATTTTAAATTAAAAAATGTGTACTGTTTGTAACTTTTTTACCTAAGGTAACATTTTAATAAATTATATTATTTAAATAGGCTTAAATTCAATGATCAATGTAAGAAAACTAATATTGATTTTGATTTGACAGCAAGCTAGCAATTTATTTCTGTTAAAACACTTTACTAAATCATTACTTATTTTTAATAGGGGTTTTGTTTAAAGAAAACAAAAAACTTCTCCAAAAAAGCTTAAAAAATTGATAGAAAAACTATAGAATATTAAAGAAAATAAGCTTCATCATATGTTCCTGTGCTCTTGTTTATACGGAGAAACGTTGCTAAAAGACCTTGTTCAGCTTTACAGAAAAAAAGACAGACAGAAATTTAGATAAGATCAATTTCAGCTTTTCTGGATACATAAACGTAAAAATAGCCAAAATATCATAATACCAAGTAGTATCTAATTTTATTTATCTAGGTTGTGCCTGAAATGAATATCCGACTAGAACTCCGACTGTTTCAATAATATTTCCACTTGATGTCTTGTGAACAATCACTCAAGCGATAGACTCCGGGTTTTGCTCCGAGCTATTTAATTAATACATCACTATGGGGTGGTAAGCTTACATGTCAACAATGAAGCCCTTGATATTTGATGGCTGTTGATTCCCTTCATTGTTGGTATTGGCAATGAGATAACGCTTGGCGATAATGGCACCAAGTGCTTGTATTGTCGCGGACACTCACTATATGTATTGTTGCCACAGGAATGTCTCAACATCACCCATTGTTAACTCATGTAGATACTATTGAAAATTAAGTATGATTCGAGGCTTCATTGTCTCATTAAAAAGATTCTAGTAACAAAGACTACGAGATCGCGCCACTGATTGTGGCTAGAATGTTCACTATGTGTGAGTGTAACCCCAAATCGTTTATATCTTCAGGTTCCTGATCAATATAAATTTTAAGGATTAATTCAGTAATTAATTTAGCTATTGTTGTTTTAAAAATTACTAATTAGTCAAATAAAAAATTGCCGATTCTAAATCAAACTAATTCAAAATATTATTATAATTTTTCACTTAGTTTAAAAATATAACTACAGTATTTCAACTAAAAATTCCAACTTTATCACATAATGGATTCACTGTAAGACATAGGAATGGGAACCAACGTTATAGTAGGTAGTGTTGGGTTAATCTAAAAAATAACTAAATTTACATTATTGTAAAATGCCGCAGTCAATTTTTTACAAGACAAAAATTCACACCCCATTTATTGTTTGGAATAATATAATAAATAATTGTTTACAGATTTATATCATTAAATGCTGAACAATCTAATTCCATTCTTCATTTTATTCTTACGAAGAGTAAGCAATTTGATAAAACTTCCTTGTTATTTAAAATATTTTTACTATACAGCTATTACAGCTTCAACTAGTGAAAGTCTATTAGTTTATGTTGTAAAACATAAACTGTTTTTGTTCCTCGCGGCAGCAAATCTACTACCTCTACCCCAATGTTATTCTGAAGGAGAATAACAAAATTGATACATAAAACAGAAAATTGATACTTACTTAGGCCTATGCATGTAATTTTTTTTAAATACTTTTGAATCATCACAATACCAAAATACTGTTAATGTAAATCACCTAGTATACATGGTTGCTGCTATGAGGATGTGTTGAAATTAGTTACCCGTGAGAATTATTCACCTTAACCGGTTTGAGACTCTAGTTTATTGTTATACAACAAACTTATTTTGTACATTAGGAACGGTGGTCGGGCTTGACAACAGATTATGCGTTGGATACGCTTGTAAATGGGCATTAAAGATGCCTTTTGATCAAGAAACAACTTCAGCGGATATATTATTCACAGAACCGACAAACAGTGTTCTGCTCTCTTATGTTGAGCAATGTTTGCTCTCAATGCTCTTAATCAAATGACGTTTTAACATCTGTAAACTGAATTACGATACTCATTACTCGATAAATTATTTTTTTAATCCTGTCGGATTGAGTCATAAAATAAAAAAATATTATAATTTTTAAATAAACATGTAAATTACATAATTCGCTTTTAAGGCTCAAGTCTAATACAATACGACAGTTTTTCAGTAGGCATTATCAGTTATTGATAATCTTTTGTCTCCTAGATTGGCTTAAGACCAGAATTATAGGATTTTAATTAATAAACCATTAATAAAACATTAATAAAATTATTACCTACAATATTATTATAAAATTATCAAGGTTATTAGATTATTTAAAATTCATTCTTTAAAATGTTGGATTTACACTGTTACTTTTACAATTTCATTGCAGTAACATAAATCTAATTCAATGAATTGATAACTTCGTAGTCTACTATTTATACTCTCGTAGCAGCAGACCTGCGTACTCCCTGATTCCCAATTAATTTATTACCGATCGATCTATTACCTGTGCGAGAATAAGTAAGTAGTTTTTTGCCCCAATTATCAAACAAATTTAGATTTTCAGCATGATTACATCTTAACTATATGAATATACGAGATATCGAGACAATTCTTCAAATAATACGCTAAATATCAATGTTTAACTTTTTCCATATGGTTAGTATTGGGTATCCATGAGATAATGTACTTTGTTTACCAGATTATATCTCCGTGACCGATTGACATAGAGCAGAGATTAAGCTGATACCATTGGACTAAAAATAATTTAATATTTTATGAGTTCCTCGTATATTTTAACTCCCAAAATTGGGGATATAAAACCCTTCTTAAACACCCTTCAAATACACTTTGGCTGAATTTCATACTCATTTGAATAGTTGCACATTTATATGTCTATATCAAGATTTAAGTATTTTTACGAGTGTTTTACGGCTCTATTTCCTATAGGAAGTTCTCTAAAATTGAAAATTGGAGATAGAAATAAATGAAAGCTATACATTTTTGTAATACTAAGTTAACAACGCAAACCATTCGTCTACAACTCCACTACCGGTTAAAGGCGGAACCAGTGCTGCCAACCTGATTCATATATTACCTCACTACCAGCCTTTGAGGCAATAACTTATTGTGTAACAAACCGTTGTGGACGAAATAAATCTTAGGACGTTTGTGTGATTCTTTAGACTTAAATTAAAATGTAAAGATTCAACTTATTGGTGTTTATTTATATCGTAAGAGTAAAGGAGCTATAGGAAATGGAAAGAAGAAAATTTTTGCAGTGTCCTCATTAATCAATTAAAATGATTTTTCGATAATGTAACTGAAAGCTAAACTCTCTTGAAATAAATAAAATGACTGTTACATGCAATTTAACTAGATAATATGGACTTCAAAGTGCAGGTAGTTTGCTTTTACATTAATAAATATTACAAGAGACCGAGGTTTTTTCGAATAGAATAAAACTATGTATTGTAAAAGTTAATTAGCTAAAGTAAAACACACTTTTTATGTATTCAATGTTTTCGCTTTGGACGTCTGACGCAGTCATCATACAAAATTTTTTCTTCTTACATCATAGATTGTTCTTGCAAAACTTTAACATTAAAAAAATTGTAAAAATAATTAACTTAACTAAATACGTGTATAACTATTTTTCAAACGTTCCATTGAAACTAACCTAAAAATTAAACATATTATTTTCTCTACGAACTGCTCAACCTCAATCAGCTTTTTAGGTTAACTGTAGCTATGAATTTATACACATGCATTTATAAAATGTAAATTTTATTGTAATAGATTGTAAATTTATTGTTTCTCGAGATAGGTAGTGATTAAATTACTATATTAAAAAAGTAATTTATCGATATGACTAACTTTTACAAACTAATAACTATTTAATATTGTTGAATGCTGTTTTAGAGGAGTATGTTCCTTTGACCTATAACCTATACAAAATATAGTAGAATACGAGACCCCAGCAGACTAGTCCAAACAAAGTTTGTTAGCAACACGAACTTGAAAGTAAACGACAGGAGGCAAAACTACAAGGAAAAGTATGGAAAATGTAGAGCCAGTTATATTTAGAAAAATTTAAAAAAATCTGTTTAAGAAAGTTTTATCCTAAAGCTAAGAAAATGTTATAATTACTTTAATTAAAAACAACAGCCCGGAGGAATATGGGTATTGTGTTTTCTATGATAAAATTTTGTACTAAAAGTAAATTTTTTAATGATAAAACATACACTTCAAACAAAAAATGTACATTTGTTTGATAAAATAATTTACCTTTTCGTTTTATTTTTTATTTTATAGAGTATAGTTAACGTTTATATTTAATATATTTCTTAAGCCTTCATTCCTCACTTGTAATTGGATTTTGCACAATTAATGGTATGCTTTTGTCCCCATGAACTGTTTTCTTTGAGATTACGAAGTTTTTGAAATCCATGAAATATCGTTCAATCCTTCACATGAAAATGAAAATAATCTAGATATATGATATGAATGAATCCGTTAATCGTCTTAGTTTTCGGGTTGGGCTATGTTCCTCAGGGACAAAGCGAAAAGCTCCTCGCTTTACTTAAAATATGATTTATTGTGTATTATTCTGTATTATTTTATATATTAATAGTTTATGTTTCATAGTTCATTAATTAAATTAAATGTCGATGTAGTTTATAAATTTTATGTTGTTTGTTTTTTCTGTTACATTGGTAAAAATAATAATAATAATAAGTAGTTGCATTTACAGTAATAATTTCGACTGTGACAGATGTCTGTCATGATGACCAGCCATAGAAATTTTGTAAATGTATACAAATAAAAACATTATTGAAAATCGAGAATTTATTTGTAGATGTAATAACTTTATATAATTAATGAACCCACAGAATAGTAACTTTGTGGAGCCAATTTCATGTAAAAGTTTGTTCTGAAATAAATAAATGAAATGTAAATTAATTATAATCTTATTTTAAATAGGAATGATTTGAGCTGTCTTAAACTATCGTTTTATCTATTTAAATATATTTAATTTGTATTTCCGTAAGCTATCCAAATAATTGTTTTTACGTACTTAAATGAGAAATCTCTCCACGCGTAGGAATATTTCCGACATATTCCGATATTTTTTTCCATTTAAATGCATCGTGAAAGATTTGTACAATAATTGAAATAAATGGGTTTGATTTGATTTAGTGAAGTTTTCAAATATGCCTTATTCTTACATTAACGATAACAAGATGTTAACGTTTCAAGTATCAACAAACACGTATCAGTTTGTTAAAGTCAGCTTAAAGTTTATTTTTCGCAAAAAGATTAACATTGGGAAAAAGGTTGTTGATTTATAACAGTCGAGGAAAAATAAACACAGTCAATTTGACAAAAGGACATATTTCTACTGAATATATTAGTTGTGTGGAATTGTGATAGTCTGAGCGTGTAGGCTATTACAGTAGAGCTGTGCAATTATTCTCAGATAAAATTATATAGTTGAAAAAGTCATTTATTTAAGTAAAAGAATTAAAAATTAAATCATTGATAGATTTGAAAACAAATTCTACTCCCTTCCACAACATTCGTTAATTTTACGACGCTTAAAGCCAGTAGATGTATACGTTATAGCTCCATAGTTTATAATAGTTGTTAATTCTGATGGCATTAAAAAATGATATTTTCCTTTACAAAAACCAATTAATTATTTAATGAAATATAACAAATAACTTGAATTTTTCAATGTAACAATTTTCAATTTATTTTCAAATCTAGTTAAAACAGATGTTTACTTATATTGGTAAATAATATAGGCTCTCCAGGCAAACTGTCTATTAGGGTCTTCTTAATAAAGACGAATAAGTAGAAATAATATTATAATAGTATATTTCATCACTAGGACCAAAAACGGGCGTTTTTGATACGTATCTAAAACAGCTGTTTTTGAAGCAGTATGACGAAAAAAATAATTTTTTCTCATAGAATTTATTTTAAATTTCATTAAGTTAAGCTCATTAAAGTTATAATTACCTTTTTAATTAATCGTCAAGTTAAATATTATATATAACAAAAATAATGGCTTGATATAAACCTTTATTAAATAATTAATATTTTTAATACGTAAAAACCATTCTGTAATCCTTCGCTTCCTTAATTTTGCGTAAAAGTAAATATGCAGTCAAGACTAGGAGTGATGGTTCAAAACAGTCGTCACTGGATGTCAATGTGATTGTGGTAGGTGTTCTCCAAGGACGTACGTAACATGTTCGCCTCATCTGTCGCAGAGGCCAACGGGACCTGCTTCGCGCTAAACTCTCTACTTCCGCTTCCTTTCGTCTCCACCATCCCGCTTTGCGCTGTGTGGAAAAGTATTTACTTCTTCTTGTAAGTAACAACCAGCCAATATCCCATAGCAGGGGGTTATTCAAAAAAGAATTTAGAATTATTAATGAACAGAACAAACCAGGTAAGTCAACACAAATTAATAGGTATTACCGTTAGAAACAGGACAAGTTTTTTTGTAAGCTAAAGATGTTCTATTTTTGTGCTTCAAGGGTCACACGGCAGACATATGTTCTATAGTCAAATTCTTTCCAGTCTATTGTATGAGTATGACCTGATCTAAACATTCATCTACTAGGAATGGACATTCATATTTGCATAAATTACCTTAATTGTTGAATTTATTTTGCCAATCATAAACATACTTCCTGTCTGGTGGGGTACATTGAAAGCAAAAAAAACTTCTTAAACGTTATTATTCCCTATTTTTAATTTAATTAACATGATTGAAGACAATGTAACAATAATGAGCCAAAAATCAGTTGAGATAGTAAAACATAAGTACATAGGCTACCTATTAATGCCAACATTACGGGTATAAATTAATCTATTTCAGTTTTATTGCTTTTAAAAAGTGTATACTTTTGCTACTAAGCAATTTTTGGCACCAATTTTTTAAGTTGGATTTTTTCACCGAACTATACGTTAGTATAAGTTGAAAGTATTGTTTCGTCAGCAATTTTCGAGTTTTAGTTTTAGAGAATATCCGTTTTATGGTCCCCTGAACCCAAAAGACTGGGTTTTATAGTGATGTCCGTTTGCCTGTATCGTTGGTCCGAATTGGATACAACTGGTAAAATTATATCCACCGAATCTTAAGGAATTTTTAAATTTAGTGATTTTTATATGTTTTGGGGTAGTTCACCCATAAAATTCTTAAAAACGTAAAAAATCCAAATTCCTAAAATAATTTGATAAAAAAGCATGGTTTATAGTGCTTGAGGTCTCAAATGATATGAAACCATCCTCAATGTCTGTCAAAATGACAGTTCAAAAGTTATGGTGCTTGAAAAAATAAAAAAACCTATTTATTAAATTGTATGGCAAAACTATAAATAAAAATACTATCTACATTAAAACCAGTTCAACAAATCTAAACAAATCAGTATTTTGAATCATTGGTCACCGATTTTCTAGAGAAAAGCTAAATTTACTGTTTGTGGTAAACCTAGTGGGCACGTTGTCTGTGAGCCCAAAATGCCTTCCATATCTTATTGGATATTAAAAAACCAGTGTCTTCCTTATTTCTCATTATTACCTCGGGGAGGGGTCAGCTTTTCTCCAAAAACCTTTAAACTTTTATTAGGAGATTATGTCAAAGAAATTTGATGAGTGAGTTTTTGAAACAACACATTTCTTCACGTTTCATGCTGGTACGCGTCCAATAATATGATAGTTACATAAAATGCAAGTAATTTTCAGTTGACCTTTAGAGGGAGAACGTACGTGTCAACTCACTGACACCGTTTATTATTTATGTACTTTTAAAAAGTTGGGGATAAAATTATGTTTCCGTCATACTACTTCGAAAACAGCTGTTTTAGATACGTGCGTTGAAGAGCAAAAGTTCTTTTTCACTTTACTTCAGTTCTTTTTATTATTTATCTACTTTAGTTAAGTTGGGGAGAAAATAATAATTTTAAGAGGGTTGGAATCCTATACATACACGTTTGCTCGCCCATACAGACTTCAGATCTGTGTGTGGACTACCATCGGTAAAGATAGGATGAGCCAATAGTAGGTAGGCCTACTAGGCGGACAACAATGGTACAACTTGATTGGCAACACCAGGTTCGGATACCAGAGCCATTACTGTCTCGAGTCTCGGGCCAGAGTCACAGGTCGGTCACCTGAGTCAATGCTTACTCAGAAATGAGCATTACAAGTCTGACAAATAAGCTTATTGTTAATTTTCAATTTTATTACAGTAAAAAAATCAGGAATTTCATTTTTAACTGCACTTGTAGATGTATTTGAATGTTTGAAATTCCCCATAGTTTATTTTTTCTAAACCTAACCCATATAATAGCTCGTAATTGAGCTATACCAATCTATCTATTCTCCGTAAGAATTACACGAGCAATTAATAAGCAGGTTTTTTTGTCGTAAAGAGACATTATATTTGGTGTTTTTATAGATGTATTGATAAATAAATCCTAAATAGATGGACCTGCATAGCAAATTTTGGAAAAAAATTTTGAAGTAAATAAGTGAGTTATTGACTTTTGCTGTTCTCCTTAAGATTAACATAGCACGATTTACTGTGTTTATCATTTAAATATCTCAGTAACCAATTGACGTTGATTGACCAATAGAAGTCATGATTAAAAATACTAAATTGTGTGTGTTTTTAACTGAACCCAATGTTAAAAAGGAAAATTATATATTTTTTAATTATTCTTAAATAAATTGGAAACCCCTTTTTTGAGGTACAAAACCCCCTAAAAACATTTAACTTAATGTAGTCCGATCTTGGATGAATCCATCCAGGATATTACAGAAAGGAACAACTCCACTGAATTTTATAATACTGTCAGTATTATACTGTCAATTTTATAATAAAAATCAGACAATAATTGCGGCCATAATACGACTTCTATCATGGTCACGCTTAACTGTCACCATAGGGGTGAATGTAAATAGCTCACTTTTTCTTAGGAAACTCGCTAAAAATACCAATGCTATTGACAGACACAAAATTAAATAAAAACCATTAAATACTTTCAGAAACCTTTTTGGCTCAACCTTCGGAAACGATCTTATCGTCAAATATATCGTAAAATCAGATTCAAAGTTCTTTATATTGACAGTTTAAAAAAACAAAATCGGAATTTAACTCTTAACTGAGTGTGTTCATAAAAATAATCTTTAATCCTCTGCTAATCGTGTAATTGTAATGCTGGTAAAAAATTTTAAACCATCAGTTATATATGTCATAGGTGACCATATTTTCAAGAAAAAAACTACTTAATTCCAAAAGATTGATTAATACAAAATAAATTAATTGCATTTTGTACATAATCAAATCAAATCATCTTTATTTCGCACAAAAAAAACTATAATAGCGTCTCAAACAAGAATATATAATAAAACTAAGTTCTAAATGCTGTAAGAACAAAATGCAACTGAACAATTTATTCGATCGGCAATTTATAAACTCTTTTAGAGTGTAGGGAGCTTGTTCTGAGTATGCGTTTGACCGCTCTCCCAAATTTGTCTTTGTCTTGCTCCACTTTCAGGGGTTCAGGCAACACATTGAAAAACCTAATACTATTATAAAAGAGATGTCTCTCAAAGTATCTTGTCCTGTGCTTAGGTAGCTTAATATTGTTATTGTGTTAAGATAATTTCTTACAACAACTCAGTATGTATATGGATGGAACTATGACAATATTGTATTCCTTGAAGAAAGGTTTGCAAGAAGTACGAGTGCAAGGGCTATTCTAAAGGTTGCTTTTAAGGTTTTTTTCCGAAGTCGGAAGACAAACTTTGTTCTTACGCTCTTACCGCCCCAGATTGCCACGAAATACGACAGTAATGGGTAAATCAGTTGATAATAGGCACTCAAGGTTACACGAGAATCGGTAAACTTCGAAAGACCTCTAATCAAAAAAATTCCTGTGCTAATTCTTCTGGATATGAGCTCTATATGGTCATGAAAATTGAGCTGACTGTGTAAGACCAAACCAAGAAACTTATCATTGCTGCAAGAAGAGATCTCTTCATCACCCACCTGAGCATTCAGTGGAACCTGCTTTTTTGAATTGTTAGTATGGTATTGGAGCATTTTTGATTTATTGCAGTTTAGAAGAAGCTTGTTGTTTTGGAACCAATGCAAAGCTCAATTGGAACTCTCAAATGCCATTGTCTCTAGATGAGCACAACACAGCTGAAACACAAAAATCGAGGTCTCGTCGGCTTATAAACATTACTGTATATACAATAATAAAAAAAACTAAAAATAATAAACTAAAAATTTAATATAATAACTTTATATGCAACGATTTTATTATGAGTGCTTTAAAGGTATGAGTGAGACGTTAGTTAGATCACGAGCGAGCCGAATTTTCTAAACATCTCGAGTGACTAAGGCATAATATACACTATTTTATCTACGACCAACAATATTCAGACTTTTAAAAACAAGAGAAGTATATTTTTCTTTCATTTATCTACGACCATTGCAATATAGACTACAGGGTTTCAAAAAATAATTGGTGTGTATTTTCATTCTTGGAGTAATTACGCTGCCATTAAGCTGATGTGGGAATTGCGTTGTTCTTATTTGAGCCGTTGTACATTTGAGGTTAGCCACTAATCTTTATGGATAAATCAGCTTATTCGCATTTCATTATATCCATAATGACACTACTTTCGTCAAATGCTGAGTTCTGGTTCGTCCAGAACCTGTATAGCTATGAACTCATAATGCAACGGTTTTCAATTTCCGTTTAGTAATGAGCCTCTAATGATGATACTTTCAGTATCTTTAGGTATATTGGTACGCCTTTCAATGGTCGTAGATAAACTTGATAAAAGTACAATACGGAAAAAGTGAAATATTAGGAATAAGGCCTACATTTACGTAAAATTGGTCTGTGCTTAATCCGACCAAATGAGGGTGTGAATATTGAAATAAGGGCTCCCCTAGTAGAGTAGGGGTTGTATGTGTCTGAAAATAGGCACCAAATAAGGAATACGGCGCGCAATGTAATAAACATTTCCAACGGAAATAAATGAAATTTCATTTTCAGAGAAGGGTGGCCATATCTTTAGGGGTGAACACATATTCTGGTAGAAATTACTTCTTTTCATATAAAAGTGGAATACCACCACATAGCATGTTGTTTAAGCCACACAAAGGATTTAAGTTGTTATTTTATGTAAAAGTCATAAAATAACACCTCTAATAAAAGCCATATAAAAACTCCAGTTTTAATTAAATTTCTCATTCTCATTCTACCTTCCGTGAGGTGTAAACATTATTGTTGGTATTAGAGGTGTATTTGTTTTCTTATATTTTACTTGCTGTGGTTAAAAAACATTATGTTCAACATAAGTTAGGTTGCCTCAATAGAATATTTGTGGGTGATAAATGTGGACTATCTATAGAAAACCAAAAAATAGCGTTATTTATTTGGAATTTAAATAAAGCTATTAAAATGACCACCGAAACCACCCTATCGTAATAAACATTTACAGTTTTCATTAATGACCATCCATCTAGTACTCCATTTAAAGTTATAATTTACGCAGATGACACAACTTTGCTTTCATCACACAGGGATCTAATTTGTCTTGAGGAAAATATAACTAGTGACTTCAACTCTGCTCAAAATTGGTTTTCTTCTAACAAACTATTGTGCAATAGGGAAAAACTCAAGAAATGCTCCTTAGTCTGTCTCGTGCAGAGGATTATCAATTAGTAAAATTACTTGGTTTTTATATTGACAATAGATTAAATTGGAAAACTCACATTGAGTTCATCTGCAGAAAGGTTTCAAGGGTGTCTTATCTTATATGGAAACTTAGGGACTTTGTAAGTTTTGAATATTTAAAAATAGCTTACTTTGCATTTTTCCAGGCTCATATTTCCTATGGGGTTATCCTTTGGGGCCACTCAAGTGCTGCACACGACATACTATTGATACAAAAAATGATTATTAGAACAATTTTTAGGTCAGGTTTCACTGACCACTGCAAGCCACTATTTATTAAACTCAAAGTCATGACAGTTATAAACCGTTATATATACATGTTGTATATATGTAGGTTAGAATGTTTCTAACCTACAATAAATTGTGCATTACAGATTTTAATGAAAGAAAACAATTCACCATCATAACACCAGAGGGAAAAACAAAATCAACCTACCACAGCACAGATTGTCTAAAACAGGTAATTCTTACAGAGTTAACTGTGTTAAATTTCAATAGGCTGCCCGATAATGCCAGGATTGTTTCTTTTAACGGTTTTAAAGTTACCTTAAGTGAATGGCTCATTGCGAATC
The DNA here is from genome assembly GCA_023375725.1 of Nephotettix cincticeps. Taxonomy (NCBI): domain Eukaryota; kingdom Metazoa; phylum Arthropoda; class Insecta; order Hemiptera; family Cicadellidae; genus Nephotettix; species Nephotettix cincticeps. The sequence goes on along the minus strand of CM041791.1, from coordinate 127,923,694 downwards.
CATTTTATAGTGTAGAGGGATCTTTAGGCTGTGACTTGAATATAAGGTTCTAACTGTTTTGTGTATGCCATGCTAGGTTAATTAGTCTTTAAGATTGTTGACTTTGCCTATTTCTGTTTATTTTTGTAATAATGGACCAATGGCAATAAAGATTCTTGATTCTTGATTCTTGAACACCTCATGCGGTCTCATGCTCCGCATGTACCTGGTAAACACTCCCCTTAAATTAAATTTAAACGCCCCTGTCCAAAAAATACCTTGTGGCTTATTATTATCAAGGAGGCTTTTATCATATCTACCCAATATAACGTTACACTTAAGTTAGTAATCAAGAGGTCAAAGTACGGTACTTTATTGTCTCATGGTCGGAAACGACGTCCAGTTGATGAGCGGTTTTGACACACTAGGTCCTGGTCTCATTCTCAAGCTACAGTAAGAGGTGGGGAGAGGGGATGTTGGCAATCCGTCAGACCAAAATTTGAAACGGTGACGTCATATGGTTGTAAGGACATCCGTTTAGAGGAATTGAGAACATTCCCTTTAGACATATCCATAATCTAACCCACAGAGAAGTTAATACAATCAATTTCCGGAGGCGAGTCCTGGAAGGTCGTCAAAATTTCTATAAAAAACACGAGTTGCTCAAAAACAACAAACACAATGTAAAAATATGAAAATACGAACGAAAAATGCCGAGCTATTCATTCAACTTAGCACGGAGGCGGGTTCAGAATTAATCTCTAAACTACTTGAGAATGACACCATGACGTCCTGTGTCGAATCCGGTCGCTAACTTAACGACAATGTAATCCAGAAGGCAATACTTGAAAATGAAATTGCACTTTGAAATATTGAAATAAATGTAATAGTATTTTCCAAAGTCGTTCGATAAAACAACTATCGTAATAACGTTTACGACCACAAAAAGAATAGTTTGTAGTTTTTTGTTTGTTTTGTACCTTCACATTATTCTCACCTAAAATTGCCGCACCTTTCACATCAGTCGGAATCTATATTCACAGTATGGGCTGTTTACTTTTTCATAGGTGTAAACACATGAAAGACCACCAAGAAGGTGGTTAACATTCTAGCCGCAGTCCTGATAAGGCAATTTAGGCTTCGGCAGCGTCCTGAGTGACCTCTGGAACTCGTGCCAAAGAAAAGTGCAAAGTATCTCTGTTGTTAAAACATGCATTGGAAGTCGTCTCCAACGCCGTTTGTGTTGATGTTAATTTTTATCACCACTACTCTCAGTTTACTAACAATCCCTTTCAAACCGTTAAACATTCCACCAATTCAAAAAGTTTGAAACATTAAGAAATGGTTTTCAATCAGTACATGTAGCTTTATTTTCTACCCAGTTTAATACGTGGTCCTAAATAATCCAATAATCGAAAGCAAGGAATTTATATACTAGTTGACCCGGCGAACTTCGTAACGCCATACAGTAAATATTTGTTAAATTTAAGATTAGCCATGTTCTGAAATCGAATAGCATTACGTTGTGGAGGGTTAGATAGTATATGCCTCGGGCTATTAAATAAAAATACTGAAACGATAAGCAAAATATTAGCTGTAGCTTAAGAAATCAAATGTTTTGATTGTAGAAAATTTGTAAACAAACTTACTACCCATAAGGTTAACATTAGACATTTAAAACTCCATAAAATGGAAACTTATGGAGTTTTCAAAAAAAATTCGCTAAAACCTTCCCGGACGCATATAGAGCAACTTCCTAAAATTTCACGACGATCGGATGCGTAGTTTGGCAACGCATAAAGGACATACAGACATACATACATACAGACAGACGAATATACATACATTCATATATATATATATATATATACAGATAAATTTTGTGTAGTTCAACAGTCTTACCATGTATGATAATATAATGTATTTAATCCTAGATAAACGACATAGATAAACTTAAATAACATGGCTCTTAGGTAAACTTCAGTAACTTTTTGTGTTTTTAAAAAGCCATTTTAACGCCAGGGTCATTTTTTCTTTATATATGGATTTAATTTTACCTTTAGTTAACCTAAATTTAATTTAAAAATTAAATTCAGTTTCATCATCCCACAACATTAATGTATTCTCACTTGGTCTAAATCAAATACAAAATAAAATATAAAAATCACTAAACCAAATAAATATTCTAAACCTATTCGCGTTATTTAAAATCCAATTCTCTTGTTCACAAATGCTCAGACTGATGGCAGTTTCCTTAATTATCGATACATTAGTTTCGGCTATAAGAAAGACACTCGCAGCCTCATTGTTCAGTCCCCGTCCAAGTCCTCTGTTCCCCGTGCCGGACCGGTATTCCTGGGCCGAGGAGGTGGTCAGTGGATTCCTGACCTTCTCGCGGTGAGTAGCCTGCCCCTCGTCTCTCTCCTGTAGTAGTCAGTAGTAGTAGTGCTTCATGTGCTTTTTAGTCCACCAAACATAAATTGCTTTTAAGTTAATTTTAAACTCAAACAGTTATTATACATATTTAAAATTTAATTTTTGTGAATTTTTAATGGTATAAGTACTTTAAAATTTTACCGGGAAAATATCAGACTATTGCAGAAAATAGTTTACAATTATTTCAAATAAATAGTCAATAATATAATTATACAAAAACAATGCAATATAATAATAAAACACGTTATTCCTATAAGTGTAAATGTACATATTTTATACATTTTTATTGTTGTGTTTGTTAATAAACTAAGCAGTTATTTTCTGACAACTGTAGGTGATTTTTTAGGAAATTCAATCCAGTTTTATTACGTTAGTTGATTTTTATGTTAGCCTAATAATTTATAATTTGGTTCGGTTAATCTTTACAGACTATGTGAGCACCACAAGATAGTTTACTAAGGAGCATTAAAATTCTTGAAAGTTCCGGAAATATAACGTATAAAATTTATTAAATATATTATTTTCAAACTGTCTTTGTTTAACCTTTCAATTTTTTGATTTAAATAATTAATAATGACTCTTGCTATATGATTGCTCATATGCCTTATAGTCTAGTGAGTAAAATGCTTATCAAAAGTAGAGAATTAAGTAGATTAGCCTACTTATTAAATATTTTCTTAACCTAACGTTTATAACCTAAGGCATTTTCTCTGTAAAAAATAAATATCAAAAACATTTCTTGTGACGTTTATTTTAAATAAATAAGCAATTTTATCCAATTCTCATGGTAAAACTAAAGGTGACGTAAGACTTTAATTGTGAAAATAAATAAAAATACATATAATACACATTTAATCCTCAATTAAAACCCAAATTCATACTTCAAGGTAACCGTACTTTAATTAGCCTGATCACTTCTTGCTAGATTAGATTAGATTAGGCTAAAGTTAAAGATCGAAAATTTAAAGTAAAAGAACGAAAATTTTAAAACATTATTACAAGCATGAATGTAATAATTGTTTAGTATAACTAACAAGAGTAGGTCTCGTGTGTAAACTAAAACTTTACAGGAAGACATTAAAGAGTGTTGGGCCAATAAGGAAGTAAGGTCTGATGACTAATATATTATTATCTTGTACAAATTCATTTGCGTGACCAACATGTTTAAAACACAGCTTATACTTTAAGCTGTATTTTAAACGTCAGATCACTCCATGGTCTGACGTGTTAGCGGTAGCGGTTGGAACCTCACCTTGGAAGTTTTTAGGTGTTCAAAAACATTAATATTAATTGAGGTTAAACTAGACTAAAACAAATTAGCTATCTCTGAAATGTTATTGAATCTAACCCTGTTATGGTGTCTACATAGAATGCTTGTAATGGGTTTTTTTTTAATTTCACCCGCATTTTTAACGTTCTTCACCAATGAGTAGTAAGAAACTAATAATAGGTAAACTATTATTTTCGTCAAAGTCTTTCAATTTGACGTGAGAGTGGAAATATTCGTTCGTGAGGTGAATATTTCCACTCATCAACTGATCCACTCAGAGTAACTCATTCCATGCCTTTTGGACTTTATGGCAAAACAATTAGTTTTAATACAATTTATTTGTCACCGTTAAAACTAACTTAAAAACTAAAAAGTAGAATTTTAATTACAATTCATGTCCGAAAAAAATGTTTGACGGGCTACAAACATTATTTTGCTAGTACAAAGATAGACAAAAGTCTGCCTGCAAAAATTAAATCTCTCAAAGCCACATTAACGATTTCGATTCATGTTTGTTTTATAGAGGTCTTAGCCTTTAAAGTATAATATCTCTCGCACGTTTTTGAATACAACAGTTCTATAAAAAATCTATGAAGAAAAGGGAGGGTTTGAAGAGAGGTTTAAATTTAAACGTAAGCCTTTTGGACTTTATGGCAAAACAATTAGTTTTAATACAATTTATTTTCCACCGTTAAAACTAACTTAAATACTAAAAAGTAAAATTTGAATTACAATTAACTAATCTACGATAAGCAGATGCGGATAAAACTGCAATTTTATGTCAGTGGTAAACACAATTCTGTAAGGTGTCTTTATTCCTTTACCTTATTGAATTAAAATTGAATAGCATTTTTGCTAATTTTCTATTACCGAATGGGGTACTTCTTCAAACGGCAATTAAAACATGATGTAGTTCGTCAGGTTTCATCTGAGCCCCTGAGATGCGGGAGAGGGGGGAAGTAACCGTGGTAGGGCTCCTTAATGTTAATATTTATATTTATTTTATTTCTTTGTCAGCCGGCAAGTAAAAACACATCTGCCGTTCCTCCCCACCACCATATTTGCTTCGTAGTCTACACCGCATCCAAAAATCAGGGCTCAAATGAAACCTGACTAACTATTTGAAAAATAAACAACTTTGATAAGAAATTATAATAACATGAGAATATGTTAGTCTTATTCATGCAATTAAGCTGTGTTATGGATGTTACGGAACTTCAAAGGGGACGAGTATGAGTTGATTTTCTGTTACAGGTGATTTATTTTCCGAAGACAAATGTATATAATTTATGACAGTTCGTTATGTCTCGTTAGGATTTGCTACTCGTAATGGATAAAAGTTAAAAAAATTGAATATATATACACTTAAAATATGATACTTAATTTGTTGAGCCGTGAATTAAGTTTTCTCACACCTTTTTATATATCCACCTAATCTCACAGCGCAAAGTGTCGATTTTCCGAATATGGATTTGTTCCATGTTTTCAGGACTTGAATTGGTATTCCAAAAGAACAGTTTAAGTTATGTGGATTAAATGGGTTTCTGTAAAAAATATTTGTTTTAATAAAATTTCGTTTGTTATTTAAATTTTAATTTAAAACATAATGATGAAAATACCTATACATTTGATGGTAAAATGATAAAGTTTGAGTGAGTAGTTTTTACAAAATATCGATAAAAATTATTAAAAATGAAAAATCAAAACAATATTTTTTCATTGTTAGTCTCTAGGAATATGAGACTGCTAAATATTATCAGAAAATAAAAGAAATACAAAAATATATCGTGTAGGCCTTCAGTGTAAAGTGCGTAAAGTATCGCACTCGGTCGAACCAACGACCCCGCATCCTTGGCTGCGAGACTGTTCTTGAACCGGTTGCTCCGGGTGATCGCATTTCTCAGCCTTTTATTTGTTATTCTTCTAAATATAACAGCTGTGAAACCCGACTAGTGTAACTAGATACGCGTAACATCAGCAGACAAAAATTCGTCTGTAAACGCAATAAGTCAACGGAATTATATAACCAATGATATTAAATGACAATTTTATTACGATTAATTTATCCAAATAAACGATGTATTGGAGTCATATTATTTAAATAAACATCTTTAATTAGTATACATCCTTGAACATAATACCTTTTTACTTGATTTTAGTTTCGGGGCCATGAACATATTCAATTCAATACTAAGAAACATTGAAATTGCTTCAAGAAGTTTTTTTATTTGTTTTGGATTTGACCAGGCTATTTTGGTAAATATTTTAATAATTTATTTTCTATATTTATATTTATTTTATTTCTTTGACAGCCGGTAAGTAGACAACACATTAGCCGTTCCTCCCCACCACCATATTTGCTTCGTAGTTTAAAGCGCATCCAATAAATTTTCAGGTAGATTAAAAAAACTATATTTTAATACGGTGCTTTGTTCATTGAAAATAAATCTGAAAATGTGAGGGAGGGAATAATAAATACAAAGTTTTAAATCATAAGAGTAACGTAGAATTACAAAGATATTTTAAACATGAACAAACTTGCATTTTGATATTGCTGCTTTTAGGTTTACACTCACTAATAAATTAAATTAAATTATAATGGAATAAGAGGAAAATAATAATGTTCATCTTATTAGCTCCGGACTGTAATTAAATTAAAAATTTAATTATACCTTAGTCAGTCTACAGTTCAAAGGTTTATTTTCTGTTGCATGTTTCGGCATTTTCAAACAATTCCAATAAGCGGAATTGAAATTATAATTTCGACGTAAGCCGAAACATGTAACAGAAAATAAACCTTTGAACTGCAGACTGAATAAGGTATAAATTATCTTTTTAAGAAAAATATTACATCTTGATCTTTAGAAAACTATAACCAGTACTTCTGTATGTTTGCAAAGCCCCTAAACTGGCACCATTGGCGTAGGTCCTTTGCTGCGAATTAAAGACAGAGAGGTGCTGTATTGACGTGAGTCACACAGGTTAGCTACAGGCTATCCCTCATGATCTGACAGGAGTCACCGGCCACTGGTTTCGATCCAGCAACCTCTGACTTACTGGGCCAGCGTGCTACACCTGAGTTATTTAAGACAAATAAGTTTAGTTTGATGTTATTAATTTTTCACTTTTTCAGGACCTGTTTGAACTGAGAGCTTAATGGAGCCCCGAATAACCATGACAGGCTGTCGGGCTGGCCATCTACTGCTGCTTCTCGTGATGCTCGTGCCCGTCGCCCCCTTGGACACTTCTACCCTCGCCGCTCCAGTCGACTGGGACACCCATGGGTTCTTCCATACTCTCCCCATCGCAGCTCCGGAGTCCGACAACCCAGCGTGCAAGACGGACAGCCTTCGTCTTGTCGCTGCCTTGAAAAACAGAACTCTCTGGGCGGAACAAAGTATGTGAAGCATTGTTGTAATAAAATACTTAATGTTTGGCTTAATTTTGATTAATATTGTGACGAGCTGATAATGTAAAACTTTAAAGAAATTCTAAAGCATTCTGAGATCATGTAATTGTATCAAAGTCTACTTACGAAGCAAAATTTGCATTAGTTTTTAATAAAAATACATATTGCATGAACCGTTTATTGGATGTTTGCAAATGCATCTTGAGCGTTCAATTAAGACCTCAATTTACATTGCTAGGCGTAGGTCTAGATCTTTTCGTGTTGTGTGGATTTTTTATGGAAAGTAACAGTTTACCGTGTGTTTGTGTATGTGATAATGTATTTATAATAATAGAATCATAATGTGGTACTTTTATTTATCAATATCTTACAATTACTGAAATCCTTGTGAATACTCAATGGTTATAAGATTTGTCAATTATAAACCGCGTACACACACTATTCAGAGTTTATCCAAACGGTTGGGAAAAACACTTTCATCCCACAGTAGATATGACATGTTAAATTTTAAACCCTCAAAGTTCGTTTGAGAATTATTTTTAAAGTTGTTTTTCCAGCCTAACCATTCAGTGGATGAAAGACCACCAAGTTTGATTGCGTACTGAGTAATTACGCTTCAGTGAATATCAAATATTTTTATCTCGTAAATACTTAAACGTACTCTCAATTTCATGTCTGGATTGTGAAGTCTATCCAAACATATCTCGCGACTTATCGTACCTGTCATCAAGTTATTAAAAATACCTCAACCGCGTTCTGCACTACGAAGTAGTTATGCAGACGCCGTAATTTACGCTCCATGATAATGTACCTGCGTAATAAATGATACGATACAATCAATGGCAAATTTATGGGTTCAATTAATCTGTTTTTTTTAATCACTGAGTCGTTTTCCAAATTGTCGTAGAGTTCTCGGTGAAAATTACTATGAATAGGCCTGGCCTACTACACGGCATTAGAGATAATAAAGTCTCATATTTGCTATTTATGTTTACCTAAACATTGCTAACCTGCACTGATCATTTATATACCACCATTGTTGCATTTGCCATTTTTCAATTTTTTTTCTTTTTCACTTAAGAATGAGTCCTACTCCAAGTGGCGTAATTCAATTTGACGATTTTAAACTATCGTCATATAATTCTTATACAGAACAATGTGAATATACTATAACATAGTGTATGGCATATAGTTTATTTTTAAAAAATATTGACAAGTTCTGTCTTTTCGCACGTTTCCAAATATTTTTTTATTAAAGATGAAATGTTAAAAACTCACAAAATTCTATTCTATGTTATTGATTATTTCGTATTAATAGAGATTGAAGATAAAATTACAATAATAAACTAAGAAACAGACCCTAAGAATGTTCGTTACATGTGGCGGAAATGTACTACATACATGAGGAAAGTTACTGACTAGTCGGTGTGAAATCATTATAGTTAAGCGGAAAACTGTGACAAAATTCTTTTGTTACTGTGTTTTGTTGTGTGATGATCGATTTTGAGAAATACAATTTCCGTTGACCTTGACCAACGTTCCTCACAAGACTAGAGAGTTTTAGCTAACTATTAACCTGGAACGATAACCAGCCAGTCACAGAAAAAAACAGTTAGTCGTAACCAGTTACTTCTGGAGCTGCGACGCGTCCGTGGCCTCCAGCTTCCTGCTTCGCGCTTAAAAAACTGGTCCTCCAGCTGTTTTTGGAAATTTAATTTTTAATTTCTGAAAATGTTAATTATTTACTGTACTTAAGTACCTAATTATCTTATTACCTGTCTGAAATTGCGACCTACCCAGGTATTTTAAGTCAAGTATGAATGAGAAATGTGTGTTAAATGATTGTTTACGACAGTTTAACGTTGTGTGTTGAATTTTGTGCTACAGCATTAGTGTGTTTTGTTGTTACTTATTATAATTAAATTTAATAATTTAAATTATAGTCATTCCTATTTTTACTAAAATGGTAGCCAAGTATCAGTGAGTAAATTTGTCTACCAATATTTGAATAAACGAATTAATATTTATTTACCTACTTGGCAATGGCGGCACTTATTGTCACCGCATCTAACTCTTTTTCCATGTTTCGGGACTCCTTTCTTCAGGCTACATAGTTTTATCATATTTGATTCTGTGGTTAGGTCTCTTAAGCAAATATTAAGTGTCTCTTAAGCAAATATATTAACGCATTTTTTTAAATTCAATTGTATCTAGCTATACAGTGTACTAGGTCCACTTTTATCTTTTGACCGAAGAGTTCCTATGAATATTTAAAAAAAATCATTAAGAAAATAATTTAATTTGTAACAATCATTAGTTTTTCCAAGTGTAGGCATTTTATTTATATTGAGAACACAGTAAACCTATACAAATTTAAAACTAAACGGTTGTCAATAACACCAATCTTTTCTTCATATATTTGCAAAGCCATTAACAGAGAATACTCAGTTTATCTCAGTATATATATTTATATTTTATGGTTTAGGTTTAAATTACAGAAATTATCAAAATGATAAACAAACGATTGACCTTACGGAAGCGGCGGCGGCGGCGGCGGCGGGCGACTCAAGGTGGTCGGGTCGCCGCCAGGGGCGCTCCGCTCGCCGCTCATCTCCCACCTGGCACGCTGCCAATTAAAGTACGTTTAATGATATCATTTTCATCACACCTTTATTTCCCGAGATGTAGTTAACAGGTTACGAATGTGTTTCGGCTTTTAATGCCATAACTATATAAGTAAGTCGGTTTTATTATTTATATTAAATTACTTCCACCAACTTTAATTTATTATTTTTTCGTCCATTTAATTTTCTTGAACATAAGTACAGGTCACTCTCGTGACTGTCCACGAGTGACGAGAGGGCCAAGCAAAATGTTTATGTCTAAAGGGTATGTTTTCAGTTCATCTAAACAGCTGTTCTTATGACCAAGCTATGACTTCACTAGCCAAATTACGTCACTGTTTCAAATTTTTACCAACCCCCACCGAAGCTAATACATATCCATGTCAAATACACCGTTTTGTATTAATTAATTATTAATTTGTTGTAAATGCTGGCAAAACAGCTGTATGTCATAGCAACGAAAAATGTTGTATTAAAAACAAAAAAAGTCTGTCCAGAACAGGTTCCAGTCACTGTTTGCCAGCGACTGGCACCGTGTAAACCGACATCGGCAGTCACTGGTCTCTATGAGTGTATAGATTTGTATGTAAATATTTTTCTATACATTTGATTAACAATAAAAACTAATTTGGTAATAAGTCGTTGATTGTTAATCGTTAATTGCTAATTAACAATTAACGACTTATTAGGGATTGGGATTGGGCGTTAGGGATTGGGGCGGCCCTGACTGGAGACGTCAGTTACCGCTGTCACACCAGTGGCTGGAAGTGCCAGTGGGACAGACATTTTGGTTTTTGTTGCGTGCCAGTTATCCCCACCACCTCATACCGAGACTGGCGCCAGTCTTCTGGCATTGTGGAAACACTTAAGTCCCATTTCAGTCCAGTCGCTATTCTGTGGACGTTGCATTTGCAATCAAGGCTTAGTGTTTGGAGAGTTAATTTTAAAATTTAATTTTTAAATAAAATTTAGATTATTTTTTAGTTAATTTATATACCCATTGCAGCTTTTAAAATATGGATGATGATTGACAAGTTTCATGAATCTGTTCATCGAGCTAAATAATAAGCAACTATTGTCTCCAGTCTATTGTTTGCCAGTGGCAAAGCGCCAGTTCCAGTGCTGTTCCCGTCACCTCTTAACAGTGCCTTTCCAGTCAGATCTCACCTGACATGCCAGCCAGCCACTGGCAGCGTGTAATCGGACCTTCATTAGGGTTCTCATCGTATTATTAAAACTACAAAAATCGTGTTTTTATTAATATTAATATGTAACTGATGGTTTGCACAGGAACAATTAAATAAAATGTATAAGCAAAAGTTAAAAAATGTATGTAATATTTATATTTAATTTATAGTTCACAACCCATTTAATTGAATAGAAGTTATTTCTTACTCAAAACTATTTTTAAAATTATTTTTTATTTAATAGATGTGATCTTAGATCACATATATTGTATTATATTGAATGTAAGGAATGTAGAAAACTACAATATAGTAATGAGCACTATTCACTCGAAATACAAGGACGATTCTCATTATGTTTACAACTACGTAGTGTTTTGAATAAACACTAAAATAAAAAATCGCGTTATTAAAAAAATAACGAAAACAAGGTAAATTATCGAAGAGGCCCCAAGCGGTTAGCGGTTGGCGACAACCGGTCCCGCAGTGGGCCGTCTCGCCCAGCTGTAGCTCTCTCGCTACAGCTGTAGGTTAATGATTATTATTTTATGACTTTATTTTATGGATCTCACTTTTATGGACGCCGTGGTGTTTTGCTTTAAAATTTAAAGCCCGCTTCTATTTCTTTATAAAAAAACTCAAACAAGTTTTATACTGGATTAAAGTATCTTATTTTAAAAATAAAATTAACACCTTATTTAAAATATAAAAAAACGGATTTAAGATTCTACGTTGAGGTTATCAATCGCGACTGGAGTTTTAAAACTTGATTAAAATCCATATTATAAGATTATTGTAGCAATTCGTTTTAAATATTTTGAACACTAAAACTAACAATGAATGCTACGGGATTGTTACTTCCCATCTCATTTCTTTCATAAACTTATTTGAGTTTAAGGTTGAAAGGCTTCTCGTTTTTTCTTGTCATTGTTTAAATTTTTTCGTTATTCTGTTAAACGTTTTCGTTTCACTTACAATGATTCCAAGTTATGAAACGAAAAACTCGATAACTATAAATTCAAAGTTCGCTTTCGAGAGCTAGAGGATGGTCGAACAATGAGTCCACCCACTGAGTATATTTCACTCGTTCGAGGTTGCACAAAATAGCCGGCGGGTTGCTCAGTAAACTATACCATTTCTACAGTTCTAGCAGCTCTTGTAAAAATAATCGTTATATGGTTCTAACAATTCTATCAGTTCCAGCCACTCTAACAGTTCTACAGTTCTAACAACCCTCCGCTTCAGAATTTCTAGCAGCAAGTACAGTTTTAGAGATTTTGCGTAATGATATACAATAATGAACACCATATTAAAGGTACGTATTGTATTAATGTTTGTACAATATAAACATACCTCTTATTCCTCAGTGTGGGACGCCTCAGCCAAGACACCTGTGGGGATGATAGTGGGGACCACGATACAGCTGGGCGACTTCGACGAGTGCCTGGGGGTGAGGGCCCCGGTGGAGGCGCAGTACTGCCTGGTGACCCTCGGCCTCGTGGTGCCGCCCGGGCATGACTCCTTGGACCCGGAGACGGAAGTCTATCCTCCAACAGGCTCCGTCTGGGATAAGATTCACGTGAGTATTGCTGAGGAACAAGGTACATGTTGTTGTGTTGTTGATTTTATGGTTCAAAGGAAAATTAGGACATTCTAACATAGAACGTACCAACAGTGTAGTTTAGTGTTTTTTCTTAGCTAATGTACTAGTTCAATGACACTAAACGTTTGTCTTGCTGCATGGATTTGAAACCGAGTACATCAAACATAGAATGTTTACAATATTTATTAGCTTTTCTTGGCTATCCAAATCATTTTGGATTTTGGTTTCATTCTCGTTCTTCTAGTGAATGATAATTCAAATTTCCCGTTTTTTGCGTTATACCAATTGTATTCAACGGATACAACCGACTGTTAGGGTCATGACTCCCTAACAAAATGCTCTAATTCAAAAGAACGATTCTGGCTTTATGAATAATTTAATCAATCGTGAATATGGTCACTACTCGTTTTTTAGGTAAAGACCTAACGGTATTCGATGTAGGAACGCCATGTTGACGTATTTAATCTCCACATTGACCTTCTAGTCTGTGGCGACAGATGGATTAGGAATTAAGTAAAAACTTTGAGCTTTATGCAAATTTACTAATAAGCAAACAGTTGAGAGAAAGATTTCCTTGTAACTGGTTTTCCGGCAGAATGGTTACGAATGCATTAGTCAACGGATCGGCTTTATCAGCTTGATCGATGTTTTTGCACCGAGAATGGGAATGAGAATTTCAAGGACATTGGCCCCCTGGCATGTCCTTGGGACCGATCAATGTTTTCCTCCAATCCTTGAGCACTTGTACGCAATTCTTTTTTTGGAATTCAAGGTGATAGTGACGTGAGATCGCTGGATTTTGAATTTCTCTGCTATGATATTTTATGTTCATTAGTGAAAAGATTATACTCGTATAAGGTTAAACTTTTCAGATAATGAAGCTTTCGCCACCTCGCAATCGCTTCTACAGCGGATGCTCGTACTGGATGAGTCCGTACTTCCATATCAGTAAATATAGACTCTCCTCTACGTGGCTCAGCGAGGAAATTGGAAATCGTTCATCGTGCTTCACGTCAGAAAAATGTTGTAATTACTTCCATGTGGGAAATAGGTTAGATCATGATATGTCTAAAGGGAATGTTTTCAGTTCCCCCAAACAGCTGTTCTTATTACCAAAGGACGTCACTGTTTCAAAATTTGGTCGTTCAAATTGCCAACACCTCCCCAGAGCTAAGACATATCCATGTCAAAAACTAAGAATTGGCGTTACGTAGGCTGTCCACTGAATAGAGACTTGCACCTAGAGGACCTAAGTACATGGAAGTACAAGCTCGGCTCAGTGTCAGAGCGGACAGATTATCTACAGTTTCCTCTTCAATTGTTCCCTGTTACTCAAATTGGGAACAATAATTGTTTCTACAATTTTATTTCATCTATTCCGATTTCTCCAATATGTTATTTGTCATATTGTGTTGTTGCTCTTCATTTGATTTTTGTGAAATCGACTGTATTGAGCTCACAACGCTGATTCTGTGGTAGGTAATATCAGTCTAGGGTATGTTGAAAATAAGAAGAGCATATACAATACTGTGTCATTTTTGGTTGTCTGCTGTTAATTTACTGAATGCCATACGTTGTAGGTGTTTGTCAAAGGAATATATTCTATTTATATCCACAGCAATTCATTTTTCAAAATGATCCCTATTATCACTAAACCCTTTCAGTGCCTGTAATGTTGGGGTCCTCCCAATTTTAGAGCCAGGCATTTAACATTGGGGACATGCATTTAGTGCTAGGCCTGATTTCTCATTTTTTACACCGTTCCACTTTAACATCTATACCTGTGTTATTTTTTAACCAAATAACTTTTTTATTTTGTTCTAAAGAAAATTCTGTACACGCTATATTGAACTAGCAGACTACACCTGTGGTGCCTCTTGGGCAAATACTGTCTGAGCTGTGTGAGGGCTTTCGATACAATGATGCTCCTATAAACTGACTAGTATTTGCTAGGGGTAAATAATGTTTAAATAAGAGAACAACTATGAAGTCTTGAATTTACAGCAATGCCACATGCTTCCAGTGTTTGGCACGGATATGTTCTTTCAAAATTGGTCCTGATTCTTCAGCAAGTAGTCATACACATGTTTCCAACAAAGGTGTAGTAATAAGAGATGAAAATAACTTATAGGGGAGAGTTTTGAGGTGGATCACTATTTACACCAGGCAACTCCTTGTAGGAGTAAAGTTCTACGCCTTCCTCGCCGCTGGCTGGGGCCTAGGAACACACTGTGTTAAAATACATAAATAGAAACAAATAATTTAAAAATACTTAACAAAAACTAGTTTTTATCGTGATTAGAAAAAATACTATCTCATAAAAGCTTATCATAATCTTGAAGAACTCTTTTGTGATGATTGGTAGGCAAGATGGAAGTGTGGAATTACTCGGCTATATCGCTATAATTCACAGTTTTTGGGGTTTACGTACCTATTTTTTGATTTCGTGTCAAATTAAATGTTATATGTTAATAAATGCCATGGTATTGTTTGTTGATTGATCTATTTTTATTATTTATCTAATTAATAAAACAAACTCGTGTTAGTTACACCATTCAAACTAGAGAACGGCTCACAATTATACCGCAACCCAGAATATGCCGTAATGCCATTTGAGTTCGGAGCATGGCCAATCTTGAAGTTAACACATATTTACTGAAGGGCATTACGATGTTCGCCAGGTTAGCTAGTTATATAATTAATATAATAATTAAAAGTAGAAGTTATCGTTCCGATGTTATGGAAAATATTGAGGCAATCATGGGATGATTTTACACTAGCTTAATTGAGTGTTTTTTTTATAATTAACAAATTCGATTCATTTTCAGAACTACACATATACGTAACTTTTAGCTACTCTAAAAATACAAATGTTAAATTAAACTGTAAAGTTGATTTTGGTATGTTGCATTTTCTAAGATTAAAAACTACACATTAGTTACTAGAACTAACTAACTTGAAGTACTGGGTGTTAATATTCATTCCTTGTCTGTATCCAGTACGGCGGGTCAAGAGCGAAGCAGAGGTTAGACCGAGTGAAGATGGCGCTGTGTGTCCCAGCGTCCTGCACTCCCCACGACCTGAGGACGGCCTTGACCGGCTACCTGAAGACCGACCAGGGTGTCGCGACGGTCGAGGTGGAGGACGGAGCCTGCTCCAGGAGCGATGACCCTGGCTACGGCTTCACTACCGGGGACCTCACCTTCTGGTACAAGGACACGATTTTATCCTACAAATTAGATTTAAAAACTTATAAACACTGAGACAACATACCAAATACAACTTGGAGTAATACTGTATTGGAGTAACTTGAAGTATATTTAGATAAACAATTTATAAGGGAATCACGCACAAAATCCTAAATGAGCCATCTTTACAGGTGATTTAAAAATGATAAATTATTAATGTTATAATCATTCTGATTTAATATGACTACATGAGTTGCCGCGTCTGTCGTGGACTTGGTTCAATAGTGTTTTATTTTGTTATCTATGGTTTTAACATCACAAATACGTTTGTAACAAATGTTGTAGAAAAGTTTTTTATTACGAAATTCTTAAAGCTCTCTAGGTTCTATTATGCTTATGCTAATATGATTATGCTTCTTCTTGTCTATTAAACGTCATCTCCAACCTGATTGGAAATAAAGGTTGGACTATTCATTCGATTATTTCAACCTTCAATCCAATGCCAAACTGAAACACAATTGTTATCCGACCATTGTTTACCTACCTTGTAGATTATATTGACAAAGTCCAATTAGGTAACATCAACTAGGGAAACCTGTTTCTAAGGGCCACAAAAACATCAAAGGCAAACCAGTTTAAACGGAGGAAAACAGAAAACGAACTTGGATTCGAACTGAGCACGAAGTTTAGGAAGTAAATTAGATAATAATTTAGTCATGCAAGAGTTAGTACGATGCAAGAAATGACGACCTGCTCCGGTCTTGTTAATGACTAAGGCTGACATGTTCCTTAGGCAGAACTGTTACTTACAAGCCCAACAGTCAATGGCATATATAAGGGACCTACAGTTTAACGTGGAGTACGAACCACTGCCTTTGAGTAACCAGCTGATCTAATTATGAGGATGGTCTTTGCGGATTAACGTAGTATTCAATAATACGGACGTTAATCCACACAAGAGAACACTACACCCACCGACCATCGCTCAAAACTATCCACATTTCGTGACCTTTAAGTATCTGGATTACAGAACACACAACAATTCAGTCCATAGCAATGCCACAGGTCCTTGAGCGGTTGCCTAAAAATCATAAACCCAAAGGAGGGCGTTGCCAACGGGCGTGGAACTAAACAATCAATTTTGAGCGACTCCCATTTCTTTCGTCACAGAACATATCGTACAACCTTGGTCTGTGGGCGTGAAGAGTCATTCCTTAACTTTATGTCAAAAACACGTTTTACACCTTTTACTTCAGATGATTGCCATTGTTCTCAGTCTAAGGTTTCTTTGTTAGAATATAAAAATAAGATCTACGTTGTATTTTCCTTTTTGTAATTTTTGTTGTATGTCTAGTGCCATAATGTTGGGCGTCTTCGTCGTAGTAACTTCAGCTACGATCTACGATCTCTCAGTCTATGACTACGACGGCCTTTCCCCACCAGGTAAAAATAAACTAACTCAAATGTACTTTGACAGGTCACAGTATTAACAACAACTTGAGGGTAAAGCACAAGGTAAATTTATAACTCAAAGTAATTAAATCCCTAAAAGCACCCTGGTTTGGTATATTTTATTATACAGTATTTTGTGACTCTTATTGAAGCAAACCTACTTATTTTCAATATGAAGTCTGCTCACTTATAATAGTGTGCTTGCTGGACACGACCCTTAAAAGAAAGTAGATGTGCTTTATCAAGTGGGTGCCAGCTGTAGAATAAGTAATAAGTTATCAAAATACTGTATTACAATAAGCTATAAAATACGTTACCCACTAACTAACACGACACACACCTTCCGACCCTTAACATTTTATAAGTGATTAAATATGTAGTATAAATAATTTTATTTGGATTTTAATTAACCACAAACTATTCAGTTTGTGGTAATCGGTAATGATTGATTCGCTTCATCTGTAATCAATGTAGGCCGAGTAGAGATGCTCTACTGGTGTCAATAACTATTACTGTGCCAGTAGACTTGGGTTCCCGTGGAAAAATGCAGGGATGGTGAAAAATTTGAGAAAAATAAGACATACTGTAACAAGTAAAGCCCAAAGAACATGTTGTGGGTTAATGAACGGTTACCTTTTAAATACTTGGTTACGCACTGATTAAGTTTTTATTCATATACAGTAATTATTTCATTCATCACTACTACTCGTAAATACGGAATTGAGCCATAATTAAATGACAAATTACCTTATTCATAGTAAAAATTCACTGAATGATCAGTTTAGTCACTTTGTTAAACATATAAAAATCTGCTTAGGATACAATTAATATAGTTCCCATGCATTTAGACTACTACCTTGTAAATATTTGACACTATTCATTGTACGTATTAATTTACATGAATGCAAAAAGGATTTTTGTATTGTATTTAGTTTCACAAGTACAGTTAGTAAAACAAAATTTAAATTGAAATTAATACTGGTCGCATTAGTATTAAGAATAGTAGTTTTATTGCTCCTCAATAAGCGTAGAAAATGGTTATTGGTAGTAATAGTAGTTAAATAGACCTAGTCAGAGTTCATGGTACCTTAAATTGCAGTTTTGGTTGAATTCGTAGGTAAGTAGGCACTGGGAAAACTATTGAAGAAGGAGGTAAATTCTATTTCCTTACAAATTTTAAGCCCCTTAACATGAGCGTCTATCTAGGTTTCCCTCACCAACCGAGATAGTCCCATAGACGTCACCAAGGAGATAAAGCTGCAACTGAAAACATCAAACTCTTTACTGGGTTAAGAAATATATCAGAAGTTTGATAGATTCTATGATTGTGAGTTTTTGTAACGTTATG
The DNA here is from genome assembly GCA_023375725.1 of Nephotettix cincticeps. Lineage (NCBI taxonomy): Eukaryota > Metazoa > Arthropoda > Insecta > Hemiptera > Cicadellidae > Nephotettix > Nephotettix cincticeps. The sequence goes on along the minus strand of CM041791.1, from coordinate 127,905,201 downwards.
TGAACAGATTCAATGACTGTGAGTCCCGCCCACATCGAATGAGCTTGAATATATGCTTGAGCTCTTTTTGTGAAGGGTTATTTGCAAAGTAGTTTGAAATTCTTAGTTAACCTTGTTTAGCGTTTCCTTCTCCCTGCAATGAACACCGGTTTAATAGTATACTGTAACATAGTGCCAGAATAGCACATGACGGAAGTTACTTTTAGACGTGTTACTACGTGGGTATTTTAAGGTGAATATGATTGGGGGTGGCTGCGTTGAATGAGGTTAATTACATAATTATTGAGCTTTGTTACTGACAAAGATCAAAGATCTTTAATTTGATTAATTGGACGGGATCGTAAATTAATAGCCAATGCTTCAATACAACTGGGTACAATACTGAATAATCACAAAGTGTGACTTCTTCAGGTCTTTCCTCAGGATGGAATCGGAGACCTTCGGATTATAAGGTGGGTAGGGGAGAGTAGGGGGTATGTAGTCAGCCGTTTAACTTGTTTTTGTGTGCTTTAGTTAACGTAACGCTTGCGCTATTGGCAGTGGATATAGGAACTAATTATGTGCTTCATGTCAGTCCACTATTACACATCGTTCTGCAAATGTGATTCAAGTTTTCCAGTGGTTGCTCGAACTATGGAGCATACTGATGTTATGTAATCAATATGATTACTATATCATAAGTTTAATATAATAGTTTAGTAGTGTACATATTTATTTTTACTTTGATGTGTAGGATTAGATTTATTAGTGGTTCTGTCTTAACGAAGATAGAGTTTTATTAACAAGTCAAGCATTTTGTGTAGCCCTTGTAGGTCTCTGTGGGGTAATAGCGGTAGGGTACCGGCGCTCTCCAACACTATGATGATCATTTTCTCTGTGTTTGCCATTGTCGATGAAGTACACCAGTCCATTAGGTTATAGCCCTACATCTAGAAGAATACTGAATATAGGCCTTAATTTTTTTATTACGTAAACCTTACCAATATTTTAATTTAAATACGTTTTCATTACTCTACCACGAAAGTAACACTTACTAAACGTAAAATGAGCTGAGAAAATTGAATATTCCCCTTACTACACGGCAAAATTACATAACGTTTACTCTCTGTGCATTTATGATGCAAGGAAAGTAACCGCTATGAGATTTTGCGGTGCAGTACGATCAGCTTTTACTCTCCGTGCAGTGCCTCGAACCAAGCACGGAAACTCAGCGTCATAAGTTAGTTTTTTATTTTTGATACTAAGTTGAATAAACAAAAATATTTATGTTGTTTACAAGTTTTTCGATATCGTAATGAAAAAAATTAATAATCAATACTCGTTTTAAAAGTGTTATTGCGGGGCTCGCTGACTTTTTTATTTCCGAGACTAGTAATGAAAACTACTAAAATAAGAATCGTTTAAGTATAAATAATCATAACAAAGTGTTATTCACAACAATGCTTTTTATGTCAGTTTCTACTATATACAAGTATATTTATACAAGTTTATTTTGGAAAAATTTTATGAAATCACTTTTTATAAACTTTTGCCTTAAGACATACATATAAAATCCACCTACCGCCATTTACCCACGTGGAAGGGTAACGTGTAAAGGTTTTTATTTTTAAATTATTTATTTTGTCTTTAAAGATTGCAAACAATATATATTGTTTATTAATGTATATAATATAATCTCTTGTATGCATTAACGCCCGCACTATTGAATACTACGTTAATCCGCAAAGACCATCCTCATAACTAGACCAGTTCGTAATTCAGAGGCAGTGATTCTACACAATCATTCTACACTAATTTTTCATTCGTACTTGGCTAAAAATACCTACCTGGGTAGGTTGCCATTTCAGTTAAGAGTATTAAAGTATTAGCTACGTGAGATCTCAGTTGTCTTTGGTTGTCGGATGTCATAAATTGTGTAGTCACGTGACCTCGTGTGCCCGCAGCCAACTACGTGCAATGTCTGTCCGCCTACCGGGGGTGGTGCAGCTTGCTCCGGAGGGACCAGGGGGTTGCGGAACTCGACCTGTCCAGCCTCTACGGCGTCCACACCCTCGCCTTCCTGTTCATCGTCCTCGGACACCGCTTCGGCGCCTACATGTGCGCCACCATCACCAACTACGAGGACGTCGAGTATGTGAGTATGATGCTTCAGCTCTCCGATGTATTCACATAGCCTAAATACTCTCATGCGTTACTGTAATCCTAGTGAATTTAGTCTTCAATATGGAGCCTCTGGTTTTAAGTTGAGTTAAGAAAACGAGATATTTTGTATAAATACGATACATACGTATATTTTAATAACATACCACCATAATAACACACAAAAAATTAAATAATCTATCTCTTTTATATTAAAAAACGCCTTATTTATTAACAGGATTATTACATAAAATTTCCTTTTTGGATAGTTGTACTATTTAGACGATGAGTATGATAAATACAACAAGGTACGGGAATTTTATATGGTTGGAAATTGTAATTTTATTTATTAAAGAAACGGTATCAGTCTACTGACACGTATACTGACGCGTTTATTAAAACAATCATATTCCCTAATTTTAATATCTTTTAAAAATTCATTGTTTCAAAAATAATGATCCGATTTCTTAAACTAACAAGAGGAAACAAGTTAATTTAATTATTTGAAGCTTTTTAGGGCGTTACCCTCCTCCAAAGTAATAATAGAAAACGATTGAGATATAAGAAAGAAAATTTATTTTTATTCCATAAGAATAACATTTAACGCTCTTAGACAACGTATAAAACTATTGTTATGCCAGAAAATGAAAAAAATATTCTGTTTCATAATTTTTTACCAACTTTTGAGTTATTGCTTTTACAGATGGTATCATATTATTGTGGATCTTAATTGCTATGAACCTTGACATGTAACAAAAATGCAATCCCAAGTCCATCTGGGCAGCCCCGTCACGTAGTCTTAGTCTAGAAATCTAGCACTAACACAGTGAAGAACGCGCTGTGCTGCTCACATTTTCCGCTTGTTCATTGTAGGCCTACTATATCGTACAACTGTATTGTTGTACGATATAGCAACAAAAGCTGTGGCTAGCCGGTAACGTACCTGTAAAGGAATCTGTGAATACTACAAGATTATTATTATTTATATCAGAACAAAAATGTGAGTTGTATTGTCACCATATGTGTTACATTTGGTGACAACTGAATAGTGACAGGAACAACTGTGTCAATTACATTTACTATTAGTAGCCTATATGTTATTTATATAATTAACAAGTGAGATATACTTCACGTATCATAATCCATTTGTATAAACAATGTAAAAGATCGTCTATGTATTTATTCACGAAAATGTTATAGAATTGTATACTCATTGAGTAAATAAGACAACAGGTAACTGGTTGAAAGTAGCCTACACTTTGAAAAATTACGACTGCTACGATGTTATAAACTGTCATTTAAATTTCTGAAAGCAATAATCAAAAATCTGTATAAAATGAAAACATGATTATAAAAAAACAGTATTCTCTCTGAACAAAGTATTAATTTTACACAATATTTCCTCATATAAACGTTGTACTGAACGTTGGACAAATCAACTGATACACAATTTTAATTAACATCCCTTCACATTTGTAGATTGAAGACAAACAATAGAGTAGATCGTTGCCTACGTCACATCTGCCAGAATAACGTTCGTTCACAGGCATTAAAATTATGGAACCTTATATGTAATAACCTAGCGCAGAACAATATTCTTACCGTACTTTAAATTGCAAATTGAATCCTGTTTAAACAATATGGCTTTTATTGTGATTCAATTACAACTCTAATTGAAAACCAAATGAACTTCGATATTTTTGTACAAAGTTTTCCTTGTGTCTAAATGCACTCCATTTTGTATTCTCAACCTCATGGATTCATTTTTCAGTTTATTTGTTGATTTTCCGTCTATTATTCATTCTTTGCTTCATCCTAAAAATAAATACAATTTGATATTTGAGTAAGAAGTATTTTGCAAATTATCAAAACATCTTTGTCTTTTGAGCTACCGTTTGCTCACATGATTTAACTTGATCATTTTATTCTGTTTTAACTTTCACACGCAACAAAATTAGGTGTCTTCAATTCTATTCACATTTTATGTAGTGTTGTTTGCGTCACGTTTACTGCATAATATTGGTGTTGTACCTATTTTTCATCGTGTTTTTACTTTGGTTAATTTTCTGCAGTTGGCTTCTTATTTCAAGTTTATCTACATTGTTTAACTACCACACGTAATTATATTTTTGCTCTCAAATTTAAATATAAATGCGCCAACTTCATCTTTATACATTTTTTCTCTTGACCTTAACATTTTACTCAATTCACAGGTCACAATAACTTGTTTGATTTTAGGTTGACAATTTTCCCTTATTTTTCCTCATATCTTCTCTCACCTCGGATACTCCTTTGCAGATGTTCCGCCATTACCTGCTCTCCATGTGGACCGGTCACATGGACCTGTTCTGCGACGTCTTCTTCTTCCTGTCCGCCTTCCTGCTAGGGGTGATCCTCTCACTACAACTGGACAAGAGTTATATCTCGCCGTTCAAGGTCTACCTGCATCGTCTCGTCAGGTAGGTCAAGGATTAAATCAACACCACAACTTTGTAAAGATGAATTAATTTAAAATTTAATGAAATGGTTTTGGAAGCTAATTAATTTTGCTATAAATTTTAACGCCCGTGGTGTTAAATTAAGGGGTTTCTTGAGATTCTTCATCGTTGTGCCTCGAAGTGTCTGTAGTGGCCGTACTTAGGAGGCCCATAAAGCCCCGTATAGACGATTATTTCGAACTATCAGTCCTAACTGACAGTTCAAACTGATAGTCTTTGTTTAAGATTTGGACTGCGCTCAGGACAAAAAAAACTGGTGAAATTGTGTTAAATGGACTGATGTCAGACAAAACTGATACTTGTGGTTGGAGCCTCCAGATAGAACATTCAGTTTTAACTTTCATTTCTAACTGACAGTTCGAACTGATCGTCTGTAAGGGGCTAAAGGGAGGAATTCACTCCATAGAGATTCAGAGAGGGTCGGTCAACTTAGCAAAACAAGGGCTAACCTAACGCTCGCTGTTAGCGATTCGCCCAATTAACTTGAACAATGTCCCTTTTCTCCTCGAACACCTCTATCGAATGAAATATGAGTTATAATTTAGGTATGCACCTTTTTGGTCATCACTGCCAGAGTCTTGGATTTATCTCATAAAAACGTTGTAGTATTTTTGTCACGAAAATACGCAAGAAAATTGTTATTTTGATTATGTTCTACAGAAACATATACTCATAATTTATACTATATAAGTATACGATATAAGTTACTAGCGTTACTCGGTGAACTTCGTACCGCCTAATAATAATGTAAACAGTTTAAAGAATCTTTCAAATTATTTAATCGCAGCTTTAAATAATTATAATAACTGTTAATGTTGTAAACACTAAAATTTATAAAACCTGACACTGCGCTCTTTTATACCCTCTGTGTCGGAGCCCTATGCACGGATTTTCACCAATTGTGAATCTAAACCATTGCCAAACCCCCTTGAATACACACAAAAAGATTCATCAAAATCGGTTCAGCCATTTAGAAGGAGTTCAATTACAAACACACGTACTTATCTATTAAGATATGATATAAAGATATCATGATATATATGATATTATGATATAAAGATTGATATATATTAAGATAGGATGTTCACTGTTCCATTGAATATGAACCGTCAGAGTTTGGCTGCGACGTCCTGTAATCTAGCTACTTAGAGGTCACGAATTGTGGATAGTGTGAGGGATGGTTGGTGGTTGTAGTGCTCTCTTGTGTGGATTAACGTCCGCACTATTGAATACTACGTTAATCCACAAAGGCCATCCTCATAATTAGACCAATTCGTAATTCAGAGGCTGTGGATCGGATCCACGATAAACCGTAGGTCCATTAGTTGCCATCGGCTGTTGGGCTATTAATTATCAGTCCTGTCAAAGGAACATGTCAGCCTAAGTCAGTAACAAGATTACTAGATCTCACCACAATCATCTTACACTCAATCCTCATTAAGTATGAATGAGGATTCATAAAGGCTTCATAAAAATGAGGCTTAAAATACCTACATTGTAGTATGGTTGCCATTTCAATGATGTAATGTAATGTAGAGCCGCTAAATGTATCAAATTCTGAAAAGACATGCCTTCTATGAAATAAAACTGTTTCAAAGTGAGTCCAAATGAGGTTTTAAACAATTTAATTAGTAAACAAACTACTACTGCACAGGCTGGTTCCCGCGTACGCCACAACGGTGTTCTTCTACGCCACGATGTTCTACAAGATCGGCAGCGGCCCGTTGTGGAACGCCGTCGTCAAGCGAGAACAGGATCAGTGCAGCCACTACTGGTGGGCGAACTTGCTCTTCGTCAACAACTACGTGGGAGGAGATAAAATGGTGAGCGAAAAAGTCATTTGTTTTTTATTTTGCCCTAAATGTTTCTCCTGAAAATAGTTGAGCTGCTCGTAGTCGAAAGCAAAAAGTGCTGTGAAAGAATGCCAGCTCACATAACATCTGACAACTAAAGAAATCCTCATAATTAAACCAGTTCGTAATTTAGAGGCAAAATTACGTGGTTCGGATACCACCTTGAACTGTAGGTTCCTTAGATGTCTTTGGCTGTTGGGGTAATCAACAGTCTAACGAACATGTCAGCCTCAGTCAGTAGCAAGACTACAAGATCGCACAATAATCATCTTACACTCATTTCCTATTCATACTTCACTTAAAATCCTACCTCACCTACCTAACTGGGTAGGTTGCCAGTACAAAAAGGCAATATAACGTAAGGTAAAGTAACGATAAAGTTATATTATATAATCAAGCCGGCGGACGCGACGTCAGTTTTTCTTGTCGTAGTTGCGAACACATCCGATAAATGACTTTTATAGATAATGGTCTTACTACTTTCGTAGTTACTCTTGAAAAATAAGACAATGTAATCAAAAAAGGTGGCCGGTATATCAATCATCCAATTTTGTAAGCCAAATTGGTAACTGCTTATCCACCTAATGAAGAATAACATAATATCGTCTACGAATCTTTTATTTCCTTTGCCGCAGCGACACATTGGTTATCATTTTAATTGCTTGCGTTCCAAGGTTTTCCAACTAGGAGAACCGGTTTTGGCCAAACAAGAGACATCTTCAACCTCCGAAATGTAATATTTATGTATTAAGTTGATCTACAAGTTGATCTATAACTTACGAAAATTTTAACTCGCCAAACGCCGCTTATCCCGTTAAACTTTCGAAACCTGTTCAAGTCGAAAACGAGGTCTTAGAAGTCCAAAACAAATCTGTTTACATCTGGTTACATTGAACAATATCATTTTCGCATGTAAAATATGATGCTGTGCTCATTAGCTGTGTATAAAAGTATAATAATAACATTATGAGAAGATTTATATTTTATATACTCAAGTATATTTTTTTTAAATAGATTAGGAGTTAAATAATCTTTTACAGTAAAAAAATTGAGTATAGGATAAATATCACGACAGGCGTATAAGATATGAAACCTCAGATGGCCTAACATTAGGCCTAACAAGCTGATTCAATATATCTTTTCTTCAATCACAAAATAAAGTATTTATTTGGTTTTTAATACCAAACAACAGTCAATACGATCTTACCGGAAATTTCCTTTGGTTAGGATCGCACCTCTTATGGTTAGAAAAGGTTAAACAGTATATGAAAAAGGGTTTCCAAAAAAATATATGGAATAGTCAAGGGCCTAATTCTTGTATAATTCTAATAATCTTATCTAAGTAGACAGTTTTGAAGTTCAGAAGATAAATTACACTCCGCTCATATTCAATGGAAGTCACGAACTGGAACTGTGTCTGATGATTGCAGTGCCTGCTCCAGTCGTGGTACATCGCGTGCGACTTCCAGCTGTTCCTGGCCGGCACGTTGCTGCTGCTGCTGCTCAACCGACGCCCTCTGCTGGGACTGCCGCTGTCCGTCGTGCTGCTGGCCGCCGGTCTGGTCGCCCCCTTCCTGGGCACCTACTGGTACAACCGACCGGCCCTCCTCACCTTCTACAAAGGGTGGGTTCATATCTCTGTCATTTCCGAGTTAATACATTTGAATAGGTCTGTTGTACTTTGAACGGATTGTACAGGATTTTTGGCTTTGCAGGATGTGGGAGCTAGTCCGCCAAGACGACTTGTATCTTTCGGTGTACAGTCAGGCACACTATAGAGCCCCGGGCTACCTGATAGGGGTCCTGGCGGGATACGCCGTGTTCAGGAGAAGAAGCTCACAGCTCACTAAGGTATATATAGATAATTTATTTATTTAGAAAACAAATTAACAACCTTCTTTACATCTAAGACTGCTGTGTAACAAAGGATAACAAAAAAACTTTTTATAAGAAAAATATTATTCAAGATTAATTCACGTCTTCTTGATTTAAGGTATGTCATTTGTACAAGTGATTTTGAAGAATGCCAATTGACTGTTTGAAAATTGTTACAAAGATTATTTTTCACCAGAGTATCTTTTCTTAAGGCTAAGGTCGGCCGCACATGGTGCACATTTCACCGGAAGCAAGTGTTGCGACGCAAAATGTTTCGCTGGATTCTAGCGCCCCATGTATTTCAATGGAGGTCCGCACACTCATCAAGCTAACGATGTCGCCTCATTCCTCAGTTAAAAAATTGCTAAAGTGTGCCTAGACATAAACAAAAGGCCACTTTTTTTAAATTGTGGTAAGTCTACTGGATTTTTCGTTGCGATTTACTTAGAGTGTTACGTGTTACTAGCTATCACATGGCATTGACCATCCAGTCTACAGTAAAGGTGAAGCAGAAGTGGACTTCTCGTCTGTGTATCTGGAAAAAGCTCTTATGAATGAAAAAATAAAGGTCTATTGGAGTGAAGAAATCTGATAAATGATGATATTTGGTCAATGATTACTCTAGAATTCTTTCGTCACTAAGAAGGCTTTGGTTCCACTGCCTTCTGGAATCACTTTATCCACCTAATGAAGAATAACATAATATCGTCTACGAATCTTTTATTTCCTTTGCCCGCAGCGACACATTGGTTATCATTTTAATTGCTTGGCTTGCGTTAAAGTTTTTCCAACTAGGAGAACCGTTTTGGCCAAACAAGAGACATCTTCAACCTCCGAAATGTAATATTTATGTATTAAGTTGATCTACAAGTTGATCTATAACCTTACGAACAATTTTAACTCGCCAAACGCCGCTTATCCCCTTAAAACTTTCGAAACCTGTTCAAGTCGAAACGAGGTCTTAGAAGTCCAAAACAAATCTGTTTAACATCTGGTTACATTGAACAATATCATTTTCGCATGTAAAATATGATGCTGTGCTCATTTGCGGTGTTATAAAAGTATAATAATAACATTAATGAGAAGATTTATATTTTATATACTCAAGTATATTTTTTTTAAATAGATTAGGAGTTAAATAATCTTTTACAGTAAAAAAATTGAGTATAGGATAAATATCACGACAGGCGTATATGATATGAAACCTCAGATGGCCTAACATTAGGCCTAACAAGCTGATTCAATATATATTTTCTTCAATCACAAAATAAAGTATTTATTTGGTTTTAAATACCAAACAACAGTCAATACGATCTTACCGGAAATTTTCTTTGGTTAGGATCGCACCTCTTATGGTTAGAAAAGGTTAAACAGTATATGAAAAAGGGTTTCCAAAAAAAATATATGGAATATATTTATAGGTAATATAATATAGGTCAAGGGCCTAATTCTTGTCTAATTCTAATAATCTTATCTAAGTAGACAGTCTTGAAGTTCAGAAGATAAATTACACTCCGCTCATATTCAATGGAAGTCACGAACTGGAACTGTGTCTGATTTTGCAGTGCCTGCTCCAGTCGTGGTACATCGCGTGCGACTTCCAGCTGTTCCTGGCCGGCACGTTGCTGCTGCTGCTGCTCAACCGACGCCCTCTGCTGGGACTGCCGCTGTCCGTCGTGCTACTGGCCGCCGGTCTGGTCGCCCCCTTCCTGGGCACCTACTGGTACAACCGACCGGCCCTCCTCACCTTCTACAAAGGGTGGGTTCATATCTTTGTCATTTCCGAGTTAATACATTTGAATAGGTCTCTTGTACTTTGAACGGATTGTACAGGATTTTTGGCTTTGCAGGATGTGGGAGCTAGTCCGCAAAGACGACTTGTATCTTTCGGTGTACAGTCAGGCACACTATAGAGCCCCGGGCTACCTGATAGGGGTCCTGGCGGGATACGCCGTGTTCAGGAGAAGAAGCTCACAGCTCACTAAGGTATATATAGATAATTTATTTATTTAGAAAACAAATTAACAACCTTCTTTACATCTAAGACTGCTGTGTAACAAAGGATAACAAAAAAACTTTTTATAAGAAAAATATTACTCAAGATTAATTCACGTCTTCTTGATTTAAGGTATGTCATTTGTACAAGTGATTTTGAAGAATGCCAATTACTGTTTGAAACTTGTTACAAAGATTATTTTTCACCAGAGTATCTTTTCTTAAGGCTAAGGTCGGCCGCACATGGTGCACATTTCACCGGAAGCAAGTGTTGCGACGCAAAATGTTTCGCTGGATTCTAGCGCCCCATGTATTTCAATGGAGATCCGCACACTCATCAAGCTAACGATGTCGCCTCATTCCTCAGTTAAAAAATTGCTAAAGTGTGCCTAGACATAAACAAAAGGCCACTTTTTTAAATTGTGGTAAGTCTACTGGATTTTTCGTTGCGATTTACTTAGAGTGTTACGTGTTACTAGCTATCACATGACATTGACCATCCAGTCTACAGTAAAGGTGAAGCAGAAGTGGACTTCTCGTCTGTGTATCTGGAAAAAGCTCTTATGAATGAAAAAATAAAGGTCTATTGGGGTGAAGAAATCTGATAAATGATAATTTTTGGTCAATGATTACTCTAGAATTCTTTCGTCACTAAGAAGGCTTTGGTTCCACTGCCTTCTGGAATCACTTTATCTATTCCCTGGACAGTATCACAATTAACAACGGATAGAGGATCATTTTTATCCTCACTTTATCCTCCTTTATTCCTTTTTAATCGTTATCCTCCATTTCCTTTTTCCTTTTTCCGACCCCCAACATTTTAATCTGAGATAGCTTAATGTGGCACAACGTCGGGTACAATGTAGTATTTTGGCCTGTACTCTGATTCAAAATATAATTCTGTAAGTATCAAGTAATACATTTTTTAATGAAACACGCAGAGCGAAGGAAATGCTTGGTTCCCGTAGAACTCACTCTCCCATATTCCCCTGCAGGGCGAGTCCTGGACGCTGCTGGGTGTCGGGTTCCTGACGTGTTTCCTGACCTACTGGAGTGGCGCGCTCTACACGGACCCCGGGAGGACCTACCGACCCCTGGAGGCCGCCCTCTACGCCGCCGCCAACCACGCCACCTTCGCCTTGGGCATGGTCGCCATCTTCTGGGCGTTCATCTTCGGCCCTAAATGTGAGCTATGAGGGTCATTATGCTGTAGGAGATAGAGATCTCAAAGAGTTGTTGAGATATTGTATTTCCATTATTCTATTGGGCATTTTAACAAACAATTTGATAAAAACCAATGAGGACGGGATCAGATTCCAGGTCCTCGAAACGTCATGAAACTTTGTTTCACTTAAAATCGTGATGGAAAATGTCCGCAATAAAAATCTAGATATCATCATTACAGACTTAAATTCACATGTTAACTATATGCAAAAAATGATGTGAAAAATTTATTAAATTATTCTCTTAAGGGATAAAACCATCGTTAAGACCTATAAATAATACCCGATTTTAAATATGTACTAATAATCATTTTTCGACAATGCTACAAAATTAATATTAACTTGGAATAAATAAAAAAATAAAAACCATTTGCCATTTAACTAATATATTAAAACATAATTATGAATGATTTTTGTTAAACATATAAACTAACTAAAGATGAATTAATTTTTTTCACTTTCAGTAAGTCTACTAATACTGTATTGTTAAATAAAAATGCAAAATGTTAGATAAGGAATTCTCTCAATCACAGGACTTTAAAAATGCCATCTATACAGTGCAAATATATAGAGGACTATTGCAGTAAGTTCTTAGTAAACCATCCAGTTTATATAAGAATATCAGTCAAGGAGAAACATGTGAATATTTTTCTTGATTTTATTAATAAGTGCTCTTTCAAATGTTTTATTTTTATTTAACTTTATTGAATTTTAAAGTGTGCTCACTTCCAGTAATGATGTGATCAGTCTTATTGTTTTGATACTTATATCTAATAGTTAACCCCCTGACAGTATTACTACTTGAAGCAGTATGTATAGGTACTCTAAAAATGCAATTCATAGCTAACAGAAAATATTTTTCGTCATACTGCTTCAAAAACTAAGATCTATGTGTTGCAGAGCAAAAATCGTTCTTTTTCTTCCTATGACTAAATCTATTATTATGATGATTGTTTTTGAGGCCTAGGCCGCAAAAGATCAGTATTGATGTTACTTTTGATTCGAGGTCAACATTCGATTGAAAATAATCGATAAAGTAACTACAACAATCACTATAGATTTTTTGTGTATTTCGGACGATCCGGCTATCAATTGTGAAACTGGTAATCGACTATTAAATCGAACTATTGAATGGTTGAGATTTAACTATCGATAATAATAAATAACACAAACATCACTAACCAACAACTGACTCCAAACAACCAATCAGGAATCAATAAAGGACTGCTAACAGCTGACTAGTCTAATGCGACAAAAATGGTCGACAACTATTGATACTAAATCAGGTAATAACTTATATTTTAAGAGTTAGTTTAATTTTATTTGCAATATGACGGAAAATATAGTTCATCACATGGTCCGAAATTGGCTTTTTGATATATACTGGCTCATTCAACAGCCTCGGCTGTTAAACTTGTGCTCGTATCAAAAACGTCCGTTTTGGTCGTAGTCATGAAATATACTATTAGATGTATCTCACTTAATATGAATTTTTATAGAAATTTAATTGAAATGATACTTTAAATATACACATTTAGAGAGAATAACATGATTTTGTACAATAAATTAAAAGAAAATGTTATGAAAATACAGCATAACTAGTTTCTAGATTTCCTATTCTATTGTTCTATTGTTCCATCTTCCATTTCTTCTTAAAATAATATTATGTTTTAATTTAAACTGTATCCAGCATCGACAAAGTAAAGTTTCGTCTGACCTTCTGGCCTAGGTCGTGTTAGAGTTTTCAGGTCACACTGGAGCCTCTAACGTGACCTAACGACTACTTCTGTAGCCGGGACCAACGGCTTAACGTGCCTTCCGAAGTACGGCAATAGTCTGAGAAATTGAATTTTAAATTTGTCATGACCGGGAAACGTACCCGGGTCTTTAGTGTGGAAGGCCAGCACTCTACGCCTCTATTTTTGCTCCATGATCAGGGAAAAATATATACGAGTACAAAAGTAAACTTTTTCACTGTAATGTAGCAAAATTAAAACTCTCCAAAACATACAAAAAATAATACCTATAAAAGTTTAACTTAGACTGTAAAGGTATATCTTCTTTCGTTTTGTCATTGTCCTGTCAATAAAAGTTCTGGAGGCTTATCGTGAATTTTATTTTATTTGAAATTGTCTTATGCATCACTACATGGCTAAAATTATAGCTGAGGACTTAATTGTAATTTATGTACTTTAAAAGATAGAGACATCTCCTTAGGTTTTTGATAAGGTACAGTCGAAACCCTTGAATTAGTTACCCCAATCAAACACTCTAACATGGACCTGTTCTTATACATGCCCGATTAATAGCTATTGAGCTATAAATAGCTCTCTCGTTAGAGCCATAAATGGTAACTGGGTCTAAAATCAAACGACGTGTGAACGTCAACATGTACATAATGATTCTCGGGTTAGATTAGGTTCGTTGTACAGTTAGTACAGGATAGATAAGGATATTATCGACCATTTCGGCAAGCGATCATCCACGTCATGTGAAACGGACACGAGTGTTAACGGCGCACGTCTGACGTGCGAATAGCCTCTGCCAAAATTAAACCAGCAACGCCCCAGTTACGAGGAGAGTATGTGACCACTGTGGTTGTTGTTGCAGGTTGGGTGTCGGACGTGTTCTCGTGGCGAGGGTTCGTGCCTCTGAGCAAGCTCTCTTTCAGCATGTACCTGGTGCACAACATCGCCCAGATAGCCTCGGCAGCTGCCGCTCGCACCCCGCTCAAGTTTGACGTCTACGGACTGGTTAGTCTGAGTGAAACCTCTCCTGCTTTTTAACTAATTTGATAGCTAAAAAAGTAAAAATTTAATTACAATAGTAAGTTTATCTCTGGAAGGAGCTGAGGGAATATTATGACGGAACATGGAACCAAATAAAACTATAGTAGGTAGTTTAAACGTAGCTACCTGAGTATTCAAGTAGTCCAAAATATTCAAAATAAAAATTCCCTGACTTTTCCGGGTTTTCCATACCAGTTCCAGGTTCTTGACATAAAGAAAAACACCGGTTCTTATGAATTCATCAAATGTTCCTGAGTTATCGTGTCCACAGACACACACACACACACACACACACACACACACACACACATATATATATAAATTTTAATGAATATTGTTTTTGGCCTCTGGGCACCTAAAGACGAAAAATAACATGGTCTCGGGCTTAAGTCTTGCCGTGAGACCTACGGTAATAGCTTCTTACCTATGGGAAATTCGCTAAAAGACAAAAGTTCTCTCAGCATAACGATTTACCAATCATAATAACTATCTAACCAACTTCACTGTCCCTTGAGACACTGACATACTTTTTTAAATTTTAATATAAATGAGAAAATCTGTTAGCAAGTACCTGTATACAAAAATGATTAGTAAAGGAAAAAGAAAGTATTTCTCATTTTTAGTAATTTCTCAATATTTTAAAGCCAATACAGAATTTTATTGGATATTCCCAGACTTTCTCTAGCTTTTCCCATGTTGAGTGAAAAGCCACTTACTTTTCCAGGTTTTCCAGATTGATAGATAACATGGTATTCCTGGAACTGAGTTGAATATTAACTCAAATTCTATAAAACCAAATGTGGTTGCTGTTTATATTATGTCTGGCTTTCTCAATCTCAGGTGAGCTGGACCATTTCGGATCTGGTGCTGGGCCTCCTTCTGTCTCTCGTCCTGTTCCTGTATATAGAGACTCCATGTCGATACCTCTTCAAACACTTCACCACAGGGAAAACTCAGCATCGTGAGTACATTGTCATTATACTGAGAATTACCATATACAGGAATATTATTGTGGTGCCTTTTTGTATACAGTACTTACCCAGATAATATTTTCATATTTCAATGACAGCAACTAAGAAGTTTTCAAATATGAAATTTACAAAATATAGGAATTTTGAACAAATATCTGCTGTATCAATTGCAGCAATCATCTTTTGCTTATGAGCTATCCAACTTCAACGAGGATTTTAATTTGTAGAGGAATACAGGGCTACAGCATGCAAGGTAGATAAATTTGAATATACTATTTTTTGAAAAGAAAATATTCCTCAAACAAATACAGGCTTGAGTCAGAACACATCAAACGTTGACATTTGGAGAATCATGTTCAACTTCTAGAAAACCCTATGAGAATTTTCTCTTTCCTACATATTAATGTTATAGTGATTTACCGATGGGTGGAAAATGGCAACATCACTCAAATTATTCGACTTTGACCCAGAGAAATTAAAAACTGAAACTTAGAAAACCTGTATAACTGGATGTTTCTTTGTAAAATTGCCAAAGTTACTGTTTTATCAATAACACTTACAGCGTACTAAGTAAAATGACAACAATGGGTACTAAGAGACAGAAAACAAAACTCTGCTGATGACAGCAGAGTTTTGTTTTCTGATTGTTTTAGATTCAATTTAGGGATGACCCTAAATTAACACTGAGTAATCAAATATATTTCTTTTTTTTGACACACTATATATCAAACATTAATACTATTTTCTCCAGGTTCAGTGAAGACAGCAGAAGATGTCAAAGATGTGAAGGAAGTCAGTGACTGGAGTTACAGACTCACCAACCCCTGATGATACAAGGGTGGGAGATTACACCTTCCTGGCACACATATCATACCAGCTGTGATTAAATGTTTTAGAATCAATTTATCAACATTTTTTTAAATCAACAGGGAAGCTTTGTTGAAAATAAATATTTTAACATAATAAGACCTATTATTGATTTTTGCTTTGGTGTTACCTGTAGCTGCAAGTGATTATACAACACTCACTTCTAAAGGACAGTGAAACAATACTGGTCAAGTTTAACAGTTCAAATTCAGTCCAATTGTACATATGAAACTATTTATTTATTAGCTATTGATAAGTGACCATTTCTTATGTAGGGAAAAATTATGCTGTATTTATAAGGATTTTTGAAAATGTATTTATGTTAATTGAAATTTTACCTATGCTCAATACTAGTAAAACATAAATAACAGTTTAATATTTAGTATATGTTAAAATATATTGTAGAGTCAACCTAAGCCTAAGTAGGTAACTTTGCTGTATTTTACATTTTAATAGTTAAGAGTAAATGTATGTACGTTTTATATTTTGTAAATAAAATACATTTAGAAAATCTACTTGACTTTAATTTAAAATTTTTCTGATGATCCTGTCAAATTTTCATAATTGTACCAGTTTTTGCTGTACTTTGGAACATCTTACTTTATCTGCTTTGAAGTGGTGAAGTGCTGACATACCATGATAAAATTCTACAAACAAAATATTGACAGTTTTAAGGAAACTAAATGTTTTGTAATATAATGTAACTTAACATTAACTTAAGTATTTTATGGCTATTGTATAGATTTAATAGCTAAAGCATGTCTCAGGTTATTAAATTTTAATAATGAAACAAGTCACCTTAAATAATGAAATTCATAATTTACAATGTCTGTAATCTAGTGAAGGGAGGCTGCTGTAGGGATCTTCTGACTGTGCCGTCCCTGAGAAAGACATGGGAACAAGTCTTAAGATCTTGAAACTCAAAAGGAGTTCAAGTTCCATGATTCGATCCAGCCACAGGTAAAAGTTTGGACATTCGGCTACAGAGATGGTTGACAAGATCCAAGGGGTCTAGTTGACTTGATATCCATCCATATGGCTCAACCACGAATTCTCCTGGGAGTCTAAGAGGTTTTCCATACACCAACACTGCTGATGAGATTTTAAAATCTAGGCGGAATTAATTTTGAATTCCTTTTGAAGTAAAATAACTGGAAGGACTTTTAGCCAAGTATCATGATGACGCATAATTGAGACTTTCAACTATGTGTGAAAATGTTAAACCATTCCATTGGAGCAAGGATGCCAGCCGCATGGTTGGTTTTGGGGGTTGGCACCTAGAGTCACACCTAGTCGACAAAAGAGATCAGACTCGAATTGCCGGCCTTGATCCGTAGTGATTGTGCAAGGTGTGCCAAAATATGAAATCCAACACTAGAGTAATGCTTCAGCAGAAATGTTAACACATTGCTGCAGAACAGCTGTGATGTGCTAGAAGCATCACAAAATGATGCTAGAGGAGCCTGGTGATCAGTACAGCTGACCATTAAAATATTATATAATAATAATATAAATATAATATTATTATTACTCTACTATTACAGTATATTATATTATTGATATAATAATAGTTTTTACAGCCTGACAGTCACACGTGAATCATGTATGAAAAAACACTTATAATATTCATATTTTTGATACCGTACAGTACTGTAATTTAGACTACCACAGACATAGAGGAATAATCCAGAAAAAAAATGTACGGTAAACCTTATGTGGTTGTTATGGCGGGTATTGACACTTCTTCAACAAAATGAAATTTTTAGTCTTGTTATGACTAGCACCTTCAAATACAAGACTGCGAACCGCAACACATTTTTGTCTTAGAGTACAGTATCACTACTATTGCAGGCCATAACGGTATGACCATTATCAATGGTCATATTATGACCATTGATACTAATATATCATATATTATACAATTGATATTATGTTAATGAAACTTTTTCATTTATTCAAGTTTGATGTAGATTGAGTAAAAAATAAGTTCTGTTAAAATTTAAAATTTTAATTGTGTTTACTTTTATTTGTGCAAACTCCAATAAAAAGGTAACATGGCTAAAATAAATTGATATGAGAGATTCCAAGAACTCCATATTTACCTGCTAGTCAACCAAATAACAGTTAATTGAAAGAAATCAATAATAGAAATTAATTAGATGTGAACTAATAATTATTAATAATAATCAATGATTAATATTTATTAATAATTGAATTGCAATTACATTGAAAATACAACTGAAATACAACTGCTTGAAATAAAACATCACAAAAGCATTACATTTCTTGCTTTTATTTTGCTTTGTCCAATTTGTGCATCCTCCAATATTCCAACCAATGAGCACAAAATATATACTGTATATTGCCTTTTGAAATGACGTCCTATCGAGGTAGGTATTTTAAGCCAAGTATGAATGAGAAATGAGTGTAAGATGACTGTGGTATTATAATCTAGTTATTGATAAAGGCTGATATGTTCCTTAGAAAGCCATGTATGAATGCTTAAAAAGTTGGCAATTCTAGCTACAATAAGTTTAAGTGTTTATTGGTCAGTAACATGCTATTAACACCCAATTTAAAAAAAGTAAACAATAAAAAATTTATCATTACATAATGTATTCAAAATATTTTTTGTAAAGATCAGTACTTTGATACCCTCCCATTGTATAGTAAAACTGATAAATTGTAAGAAATACTAGTAAAAATTATTTATCCTTAGATAATTGTTGAAAAACTATAAGGTGCAACTTGTAAAACTATTAATATTAAAAAGGTAATATTAATTAAAGTTTTGGTTTAAAAAATAAGTTAGTTACCATAGACCAAAAACAAATTATTCACAGCTATTAAAAAGTTACAAAAATAATAATTAGTTAAAACAATATACTACACAGGGCAGGCATCACTCCTAGTTCAAGTGCTGTCTACCAGAGGCAGCACCATACAGTGATACAATCATGTAATAGCCATTCATAACTATAAATACTACTGAAATTTAGATGAAGTTAAAAATTATTCAGAATAAATAGTGCAGTGAAAACCAAAACAATTAGGAAATTTATGTTTTGAAATAACAAGACCAAATGATGCTCAATAGAATATATTTATTTACATTTCACCTTATAATATTGATTGTAGTAAATAAAAATTGCAGTGTATAAAACAATAATGTAAAATTATTAGTATTTTCATTTGATTATAAGAGAAAATTATAAAATTAAAAAATACTGAAATGTTTAGAAAAATAATGTTTTCATCAATGCTTGTGCTCAATGATAATAATAATAAAATCTTTAATGACGTTTCAATAAATATAGTAATAAATAAGTATAGTTCTGTACCTAAAAAATAAAACAATATACATATAGATTATAATAACAAAAATATAACAAAATATACTGATAAAAACTAAAAATCCAAAACAACCCGATTAAAAAAAAGCTAGCAGCTTATTTTGTTCCTTTTATTGATTTTTTTGAAAGATGTTATGGAATAAATATTAATTTTTGAATCCGATCTAATTTGAAACTAGTTCAGATATATATTTTATGGTAAGGATAATTAAAATATTTCTGGTTCATGACTTAAGTATTATTTAACATAAATTACAAAACTGTGAGTCGACAATAGTGAAATATAGTAAATATATTAATTTCTAATATTTTACAAAATTATTGGGTGTTTAAAAAATTTACCTGCCTGAGTCAATTTTTCTACCTGAGTTTTAATCATAAAACTCTCAAGAGTAAACCAGAAGAAATATTACCTGAAGATTTTTTGATTCCTAAGAAAGTTATGTTTCACAATTTACCTTTATCCTGTTCTCAATAGTTATCCTTATTTGTCTAAGGACAGATATAGATATTATTTTTCATACAAATTTTAAATAGGTTTCCTGCTCTGAGGAAAACTTTCCATCACAGCAGGATGCCAGGAACCAATGTTTAAAGCTTGAAAAATGCAATAATAGCCAAATAGCCATCAGGATTGTGAGCAATGTCATTAAGGCTTATCTCTTTGTTGAATATATTCAAGAGCCGATTGCAAGATGTTCTTCTCGGCGATTCTCAGCTGGATGGCAAGTTTTCGGCAATCTGGCATTTTCTCTTCCGCTATTTTAAGATCATCCTGAAAAAATAAATGTATATAAATAAAATTAAGATTTTGTCCACTGCTGAAAATTATGATATGTTTGGTAATCCTGGAAAGCTGAAATGGGTCTTATGTAAATCTTTGTCATTTTGTCTGTCTATATTTCTGTAATGCTAATCGAGGCATTTATGTTTGTCTTCTCCGTCAAAAATAGAGCACCCACAGTTATGAAACTTATGTTCCTTATTCTATAGCTTTTGGAGGTTGGTTTTTGTATACATTAAACTGACTCATACATTATGTAAAAAAGCTTTCAAAAACCCAGTTTTGGGCAATATAGATATATATGTTAACTGCCCTGCTCAGGACCGGACATATGACGGATAACCTAAAAGGGTGGTTAAACCGGGCGACCCAAAAAATGTAAAATACTCTATAATTAAACATATTATTGACATTATATTTATAATATCCCATTTTTAGTACAAAATATGCTCAGTTAACAATGAACTATAAGAAGAAAAATACTTGCGTTCACTTGTTACAAGTTTGTTTTAATATTTATACTCAATTCAACACCATCTGAACTTAACATCAATATTAATAGTTTCCCTCCACAGGGGTGATTGAAATGATATATTTCTGAGTGTGTTGCACAGTGGAAGCTGCAGTTCTAATGAAATTTAATAAAATTTGCAATATACATTACCCAGAGGTTTTGAGAAGTGGATCATCTAGAGTGGAATCATTTCATAAATTAGAAAGTAAAATGCTAATAATACCAAGTACTATGAAGAAAATAACAGGAAAGAAAGATTCAGGTCGATACAAACAAATTAACTTATTAATTGATTAACAAAATAAACAATAAATCACTAACTGGAAATAATTTACAAAATTTATTTATTTACTTACAACTTTACATCGATTTTTATTCTTACATAAAAACCAGGCAAACATAACTATGGCACTTAAAGTTTTTATCATGATTCACAGATTTTTAAGCGCCTATGCCTCAGAATCGGCGCATAGGTCCAGATATATTTTACTTAGGAAATTTTGCTCACAAAATTTTCAGTCGACTTGAAAAATCGAATTTCTACGTTCACTGGTTCACGTTTAGACAACACGTGTCAAAGATACTTTTTTACTATTTCAACTTATTATTTCGAAAATTTACTTTTAATGCACAATCAGCCCTTTTGAGTGCATAACTATTTTATATGAAATGGCCTAATATGCGAAAAACGTGAACTGAAGAAAGTTTCAAAATTTTCTATAGTTGGACACCTCAGCTGATATAGGATGCTTGACTGTTGGCGGAAGAGTGAGAACAGGGCGACGATCCTGGCCCCGCAATGAACTCTGTTATCAGCTGTTGCTGACCATAACAATGGAGAATGAGTCAGATGCAACCTGTTCCTATATCCAAGACCCATTACAACTATACTGTATTTAGTGATCAAACATGCATTATTATATACCAAATTCACTACTGAACCACCATTTCATATCTTTACATACAGTAGGAATATTGCTTAATAAAAACCTATTGGCTTTCCTATTACAACACTAGTCTTTCACCGTAGATATTAGTACATTGAGTTCATCACTGATGCATTTTACGGATTCACTTTTATCCAGACATTGCAATTTTTTGCTTCATAGTAACAACATGATGAATGTGCTTTCCTAACGTAATTTTCATTTATACACTCATTACAGTATAAAACAACTTGATAATTATTGCCATCACGGCATTGTACTTTCACGGTTCGCGACACAAAGTCAAACGAACTACACTTTAACACGGACTGTCACACGCGGAATGTGTACAGTGAAGTGGCAGGTCAGGCATCTGTCATGAATTTTAGTGAACTTGTCACCTTTCTGATCTTGTTGCCCTCTGGGGGCAAGCAACCGAACCTGCTCATGAAGTGCACTAGACGGCACCCCGGTGGCAACCGGGCAGGTCTATAACCAAGTAAGCACTTTCTACTCCTATGCACTGGTGGCTGAACTGGCTGGAGCGCTGCGCTGACGTGTGTAACGTTCTAGCCATTTGGAAGTGCTAGGGTTCGAACCCCGACCATGAGCAATTCCAATTTGGCTTGCAAATGTGTGGTATAGCGGAGTGGGGGGGCCCACCTTAAATAAACGGTGACCGGCTTGGGTGGAAGTTGACGGCATTTGTAGGCTTAATTGGGATTGCAGTGGACACCTGTTTTGCTTTTGTGGTTAGTGGTTATAAGGGGGGGGCATGTTTTAAGCTTTTTTTGTTTAAACTTTGATATTTCAAGAAGATATTAGTAATTATTTTTATAATACAGTTAAAAGTAAAAAGCTTGCCACTTCTAGGGTTAAATTTGTAAATGCATCGCGATTGGGACTTGAGCATTTCTAGGGTTAAGATTTTATTCCACTTACCTCAAGTGACGTAGGGTACAGGCTCTGCAACAACTTGATCCTGGCAAGGAGGAAGTTCCAAGCTTTGGCCTCGACCTGGGTGTCCAGTGAGCAGTCCGGGTAGGTCAGGTCAGTAACTCGCTCACTGTCCACCCACTGCTCCAGGTGTTCTGTGCGCAATCAAACACCGATCACTAAAGTAATCAGTAGTATTCATGGCAATAAAATAAATCAAGACTAATAAATTCAATTTTTTAAATATTTAAATTTCTATGACAACCAAACAGCAAACAGTTGGGACACTAAAAGTGAACTATGAAAAAACTGCCAAAAATTATTACCAAATTTATTACATTTTATTACTTTACTTTGCTTTGTTGCTTTTTACTGGAACGGGGTTTCATGCTGGCCCAGTAAGTCAAAGTTTCCTGGATCAAACCTATGGCTGGCAACTCCAGTCAGAGCATGACTGTCCTCTGGCAGATGGAAAGTTGAGGGATTTCTTAAAAAAAGTTAAAGTTAAAATAATATTTGGAACTATTTCCAATTTAAAAAAAAAACCTGTAGACCCTTAGATTCAAGTTTTTATTTTCAAGCTCATTTAAAAATTTAATTTTATTGCAAGTAAATTTCACCATGACCTTCCGTTTCCAGTGTTTGGAGTTTTATTGTAATTTTGAAAAAATATGCTTATTTAGTGGATCTAATTAGTATTCACCATTCCCTCTTCCTGCCCTCCTGACATCTGACACTCACCCTGGTTCATGCTGAACACCCTGAGGAATGCCAGCAGCTGACCCTCCACGGGCTGGGCTCCTCTCAGCAGCACAAAGTCAGCAGCCGTGGGTAGCCCTAGTCTTCCGAGCACCTTGGCTCTCAGGGGAGACAGAGGGTCGGATCTGGAACAGATAAGCATAACACCTATAACACTTATGGTTTTTTTGCATAAGACAAAAAAAGTCAGCTCAATGTCAAGATAAATCAGGCTTTATCGGGTATTTATATTTATTAATTTTTTGAAGATTGCCTACGATTTTCCCACACTCCTTCCATCAAAGTTTCATCCTGTAACCTGAGATCTACAACTGTGTCATGGTTACTCACTTCAGAAAAAGAATGTGTGAATGTGAATGCAAAAGAATGTGTGCAATTCCTTGGATATGTCTGCGACACAAGATGCCAATATCAGTCGTCTGATTCGAGGACCAACTCCTGTGCTACTTTGAATAGTTTTCAATCCAGAATAAGAACTTCTTTTGATCTTTTGCCCAAAAAAACATACAGTTCTAAACATGTTCTTCTTCTAAGGCTATGCATTAGCTGCATCGTAAATATCACACCATCTGATTGGTTAAGTCTACTACCATATGTTATGAAAACCCTCTATAGTTAATTAATTTCTACACTAGTATGAGCCAGGTGTCATCAACTTATGTTACTTGTTTTAAAACCCAATATTGTACACATGTATTGTTTTGGTTGCTCAGTGAGCCTATCTTCTTTTTCACTTCCCCCTCCTCATGGATAAATCTGGTACACCTCTCTTTGTTCACTTAAGAGAGTTGGAAGAGAAAATCAAATAAGTAGGTAAACTAAATATTTACAAACTGTGCTTGGTGATCAAATTATTAATATGCATGGTTGATAAGTTATTGCCCATACACATAATACTTACGAGATTATATTGTTTTGTGTTGGTTGAGTCTTCTATGAATTTCAATAAAAAAAATCTGGCATATGTGACATTAAAACGTATAATAATCTTGAGACTGCACATCAACATACTTAGCCACTCCCAGCCGGATGCGGAAACTATCGTGGATGTTGTCTGGGTAAACGAAGCCGTTGTGGACGAGTAGGTCTGCGTTGTTGCGAGCTCCGTAGAAGATAAAAACCTGGACAATACATAACTACCATGACGGTTTGCCAAATTACTCATTTACATCATATAAGTTTTTTTTTATTAGAGATTAAATGGTTTGATTAATTTTAAATGAATTTTGAATATTAGTAGTCTCTTCTACTATAGTTTGATTAATACACTGATCAATATGTGTATATTCTACAATTATAAACATCAACAGAAGAAAATAAACGGTACCAGTGAACTGACACATACTTTCTCCCTTAAGTAAGTTCAAGAAAGACAATCTATAATAAAACTATCATGTTCTCCAAAGTTCATCTAAATAAATATCATTTAATAATTTATTGTTTCAAAAATAATCATCCCATTTCTGAAAATAAAAACAAGAGGGACAAAGTTAAATTAATTGTTTGAATTGTATGGGGAAACACCCCCCCCGCTCTGTAATACCAAACTTTTTTTAGTTGGTTCTACTAGGGTGATTAACCTTATTACTTCATACAAGCATTTCCTTAAAATCAAATGACGGTTTTTTAATACATAAAATTATGGGTTTCAAATGTCAAAAAAATCAATTTTTTTAAATTTTCAGCGAAAACAATAAAAGTAAAGTATAACTTGACTGGTACCATTGAAACCAGCTTAAAAAACTAAACAAATTAGTATTTTGAATTATTTGTCTACGACTAACGGTTCCAGAGAAAAGTTAAATTTAGTGTCCAAGATAAATGCAGTACGTTGTCTGAAAGCGCCCAATGTTATTCTTATGGAAAATATAAAAAAATCAATTTCTTCCTTATTTTCCACCCGTTTTCCATGAAACTTGGTATGAAGTGTAAGGTCAAATCACCGAACAAAACCAGCTCAAAAAATCTTGGTATTACCCCATACAATGGATACAATAAAAATTTGTCTGGGTAAACGAAGCCGTTGTGGACGAGTAGGTCTGCGTTGTTGCGAGCTCCGTAGAAGATAAAAACCTGGACAATACATAACTACCATGACGGTTTGCCAAATTACTCATTTACATCATATAAGTTTTTTTTTATTAGAGATTAAATGGTTTGATTAATTTTAAATGAATTTTGAATTTTAGTAGTCTCTTCTACTATAGTTTGATTAATACACTGATCAATATGTGTATATTCTACAATTATAAACATCAACAGAAGAAAAAAGTAATGTGTTAAAACTTAATACTGTAAAATATTACATTTTTTCAAATTTATCATATAACCTATATAGAAAGGGTGAAAAATCAAGCCTTGATGTACCATTTAAAACGTCGCTAAGAAATTAAAAACTAATTTTGAATCAAAGTTTATGTTTTTTAAGGTCATAAAACAATCTATATATACTAAACCTTTTAGTTACATGTTCAGCTATTTGAAATTGTACTTAGGCTAATATTGAATTTAACTCAAGAATGACAAATTTCTATTGAATAAAAACTTGAATATAAATATAATGATTGAAAATTAACCACATATATTTGTATATGGTAAGTATACTTCTATATAAATAAAATTAGAGTTTTGTCTGTACATTGCTCAGAATTATTAATTTTTTACTTATTTTTACTTTTCGAGAGTTAGAGAAGCCGAAACCGGTCATATCTCAATTTTTGTCTGTTTATCTGTGACGCTCCAGGAGGCATTTTACGCCGTCTTCTCCGAAAAAACGGGAGATCTGATTCCAATGAAACTTATTTCATGTATTCTCTACATTCCAGAGAAGGTTTTTAAAGGCTTAAACTTAGCCACCGACCCTTAAAAAGTAAATAACGATTATTTAAAAATCCACTTTTTACGCGATTGGTCGCATTTTGCTTCAGTTTTAAATGAATAACCTACTGGCAATAATCAGCTGTCTTTGTAGTTTAAAGATTTAATAGAAAGAAAAACAAACAGCTGTTGAATCAATATTAGTTAGTTTGTATTTGCCATTGATTTAAACCCGTTTCGAAATCATATTATTTTAATAAGTTATTTTAACGTATAACTAATTATAATAATGTTTTAATTGCCAAGTAATGCTAAATAATAAAGCTTAGTATTGATTTATTTTCGTTGTATTGATTTGTTTAGGATTTCAGTTTTACATTTTGGTATGATGATCTTTCTTCTTTAAACTGAATCCTACAACCCGTACAAAGGACGGGCTTATTGCTAGTATAAAATAAAATGATTAGTTTTACTCACCTGTTCTCCGGCATTAAAGTCCCTCCATGCCAGGCACTCACTACGGTCCGAACCCAGACTGAAGTCTGTGGATATCTGGCGACAAAAAGGAAGATTAGAGACGTAGTTATAGACTTGAATGGAATTGGTCAAACCAAATCAATTTACTTTCCCATAAATTCAACTTTGCAATGCTTTCCAACTTATTATCAGACTGTGACGGACGACTGTATCATCTGAAGAGACCAATACATGATCCGACCTAATACGCTGTCTCATCCAATAGAGTGGTGTCCCAGATTGTGTTGTGGGTTGGGACGCTTTCACTGAACAACATTAGGATGAAAAAGATTTTGGTCGCGCCTGAATACTGTGACCCACAATAATTGTGTGTGTGCCAAGAAAATATTTTTCAGCAACGTGATCTCAATTCTCACACAGCTGTTTGTACAGTAATGGCTAAGTATATCTCAATATGCTACTCTAGAAATTTTACCTTTCCGTTAGAATGGTTGGCCAAGTCCCAGAGGGGGATGAGGGCGTTGACCATCGCGGAGCCGTCGGCCGAGGGGATGAAGTTCTGGCGGGTCATCACTGTAGATACCGCCCACCTGTGAACCGGGCATATATGTAGACTGTATAGCAACCGTATAATGGGTGTGCTGTATACATTAGATTAGGTAAGATTAGATTAGATCATTGAAATGGCAACCATACTACAATGTAGGTATTTTAAGCCAAGTATGAATGAGGATTGAGAGTAGGATGATTGTGGCGCGATCTTGTAGTCTTGTTACTGACTAAGGCTGACATGTTCCTTAGACAGGACTTTTGAATTAATAGCCCAACAGCCGATGGCAACTAATGGACCTACAGTTTAACGTGGAATCCGAACCACGGCCTCTGAATTACGAATCGGTCTAATTAGGAGGATAGGCTTTGCGGAATAAGGCCTGATCCGTCTAATATGAGTGGGAAACAAGGTCACAAGCGAGAAAGAGAAGAAAGATCAACTTAGATTTAAATGTGAAAATATCAATTTGAATATAGTCAGTAGGGTATTTTTTAACAGTTATTATAACCATAGTACTCAATAGAATTAAAACTTATTAAGTATATTACATTAATTTAACTTTTCTCATGGTGTGGTGTAACAATTAAAAAACCTTCACATATAATATGTAACTATAAACTTTCATTTATAAAATTGCATGGGAAACTCCTAAAAACAGTAATTTTAACTTAATACTAGAAAACGTCAAATTAGCAGCCACCCACCGAGTCGAAGTTTAACTCGATAATAAAATCGAACCCACCGAACCTGATTACAATCGAAACAGGGTAATTAACATAGAGGAAAAGCTGGGCTGGCAGTGACAAGTGAACTGATCGTTTCCACCGGAGAGAGTGTTTGGCCGCGAGGTGTGGGCCACCTTGAACTTGGCTTGGCAGCGCGCGGGCCCGAGGGAAAGTGGCGTGGGATGTGAAGAGCGAACCCGCCAAGGCCAATGTCACTACAGCTACAGCTACAGCATATAACAGCTGATCAACCACAGGCGCGTACATGTAAGAGAATTAATTTACATAGTTTAAACCCCATACTGAGTCGATTGGTTCGAAGTTTCCGCCAACAGATATTTCTTACTGATTCCAGTAGTCAAGAGAACACCCCTGGACCAGGACAACACTACCAGCAACCCTATTCGTGTACCTCTATCCGAGTATGGGTCTGACTAGATCCTGACTAAAAAATTTAATCTCGTAAAAAGTTGTCTGTTCTCGCCTCTGTGGACTGGATTCTCTTATTTCACAACACAAGATCTAAACGAATACATTTTGCGGTTACACAACCGATTGAAACCGCTCTCAGAAATTTTGATTACACTTTGGGAGGGTAGTTGAGCTTCACCCAAAAAATATTATTGAAAGGAGTCGTGTGATATAATAATAAATTTGCTTCTTTGCGTTTGAGCAAATTTTTATTTAAATTGAAATCAGTAATGTTGGCTTTAATAAATGTATTTTGAAAGTTACTTTAATATAAAATAACTTCTATTGAAGAAAGTCATTGTCGGTTCTCTGGTTTTTAATGTACCTAATTCCAAACTCTCAACTGAAAAAATAGTGAAGTGTTTTAAAACCGCATAACCGTTTAGTAATTTTTAGTTCACTTCCAAAGAATAATTTTATACACTTAACTAAAGTTTGTAGTGCGTGTAGAATCAAGAGGAAAATACTGGAAAACTGTCTTACATAATTTAATCTTGCGTTTTAGCTTCGTATTTCCAAGTTATTCAATGGTTTCACAATACTATACTTTTAAACACTATCGTAACTCATCTAAATTTTTCTCAGAATACACAGCCAAGTCTACCGTAGTGAGTAAAAAATTATAAAACAAGACAGTTTTACAGCATCATTAGAGGTCTACCACTCGCCGGTCACTCTGGCTAGGCGATCCGTGATTGTTAAAACCCCTTAGCTGAAATGCAACCAGGTGTGCTTTACACGTGCATTCCATTGAATAAAATGTACGCTGGAGGGACGTATGTGAAAGTGAAGCTTGTCACTGTGGACAGCCTGGAGACTGGCCACTTGTTACAGCATATTCACTTCTGTGTACTTAAACTGGTGTACCAGTTGAACGTTGTCTTCAGATAACCAATACTTGGTATTACTTAATGATTCAATCAAAATTATCCTTTATTAGGTAAACCTATGCATTTTCAAGTACAGTATTATTTACGGTAAAAATTTATTTGAGTTACAAAATCCGTAGACATGGATTACCTATATGAAGACTTGAATTGGCAAAGGAGCTGAAAGCCAAAAAGTAAATTAACAGTTATTTAATAAAAACGCAGTATTTGAGTAAATCAAATTAAATGTAAGGATATAGGAACTTAATTTTTTTAAGGTCAAACATATCTTAACATTTTAAAAATTAAAAAATCAATTTTAATTAATATTCTAGCGCATTATGAAATGAATATAAATACATGAACGAAAATAGGTTGCCTAGGAACTAAAAATAAAAAGACTGAGCTAACTCCATAGCATCATTGTTGCTGAAGGAGCTGAGTACAGGAGCTTTTGAAAAGCATTTTGGGGCATTTTTCATCCTTTCTCTTAAAGGTACTTTCTTTTCGTTCTGTTTCAAAAGCTATCCAACCATCTAGTCAATATTCTTTGTGAATAATGATTACATACAATATCAGAAAGGATTATTGACAAACGGAATAACAAACCTATAAGTTAACAGTTCTCTCTAAGGAACGTACCGCCTTTTCAGTAACAACAGTAGAAGCCACAGTCGTATTATACTTATTCCTCATTCATACTTGCTTTAAATACGAGTACCTACCTGAGTAGGTCACCAATCGCCATTTCAGAATGGTAATACAGTAATAATATTTTGCAAGGCCCATTTTCACTGAAAACAATTTTTATGTAATACAGTACGTTGGTAAAAAAATTAAAACGTTTGTTTGGTAGAATTCAAGTTATGATAATCGCAGTGCAATTTAGTGATGTTACCGAATAGTTGAAAAAATCCAAGCGAGGTAAAACCAGCATAAGTGTTCCACTGATGTTTTCCGCGATGGCGTAACTAGCGTAGAGTGTTGTAGCCTTCCGCGTGGCCGGAGGGTCGTCACACATGACACGAGCAGGATGTGGGTCGCAGGACTCGCAGGAGCCGCTGAAAGCAACACACATCGCGTTTCTTTCCCTTTCCTCGGCGCCGCGATAACAAATGACCCGTAATGGCCATGCGAGTGCGAGAGCATTCCCTGCGAGGAAAACGCTCTTGCATACTTTCTGTGACCTTTCCATCTTTGAGACCGTTGATATTCCGAACGTTTGTCGATATTAGCTAGGGTGGAGTGTGTCGGTGCGTGTATGGGAATGTAGTGTATGATTACGGATGAATGAGAGATATCTGGTTCTAAAAAGGAGGTGAATGCCCGGTCAGAAATTATAGTTAGGAATTCGATGGGAGTGCTCGACTTTCCCGTTCTTCGCTTGGATTGAAAACTGAATCATTTGTATTTTTCAACGTAAAAAACACACGTGAGAGAAAAATATTGGTTTTTGAGTGGGGTTTTTATTACCAAATTTCATGAAAAACACGGATGGGGATAAGGACGATATTTATCGTTAAATGATCGCTTTAAGAATAGCATTGTGGGCTCTCAGACAACACACTTCGTTTACAGCGCATAGTAAATTTAACTTTTCTCTGGAACCACTACCACTTATTAGAGACGAATAACTAAAAATACATTCGTTGACAATATTAAGTGTTCGTAATGATAACATGCATTACGATAAAAGTTTACTTTTTTCATTTAAAGTCCCAAAACATTAGGAAACTTTTAAACTGGCATTTTTATATAAACGGGAATGTTGTAATTTTTACAGATACGAGAATTTTGTCGTGTTATTGGGAACCCTAAGTACTACAAACCTAGAAATTTTAATTAAAATCATTTGAGTTGTTTTTGAGAAATTTGGTTTCCCATATTTTTTAATTGTTGTTAGGGGTGAACCGACCTTAAAAATGAAAAAAGCATACCTTTGGCTTTTGCCAAAGGTATGCTTTGGCAAAAGCCCGAACCAAATTTCACAATAATTAGTTCATCAGCGTGGTCTCGGGGTTGTTACATAGATGCTGATGGACAGATAGAAAAGGTCCAAAACACATTTTTATTCATTTGGAGCCTTAAAACGGATATTTCCACACAACTATTTTAATTTTTCTCAAATTTTAAAATTTGATAATTTTTAAAAGGATAATCCTGGGAAATCCTACCTTGCTGGATGAAAAACGTGTTAAACAACTGGCACATCAGAATAAGACAAAGGCCAAAACAAACTTACACCTTTGAAATTGCTTATATAATCATCTGATACTATATTACTTGATGTTAATAATTATTTTATTAAACAAGGTAAACGGTGATATAAGCTATATGTAATGTCATAAAGAAAATGTGGTTTCTGTATGTTTGTTTGTATGTCTGTTGTGGAAACTAAACGCAAAAAATACTGAACCGACCGGTTTGAAATTTTACACAAAGGTAGACCTTAAATTAGAATAGATCAACTCATGCAACTCATAGTCATATGTATTCATTTCCTTAAAATGCTACGTCCTGGGGCTATGTCCTCCGTTAACGTCCTAGGTTTCAATGTTTACATTTTTAAAGGATATCAACATAAAATTACTGGAATGTCAACAGCTGTAGACATTAAAATTGGACAGGTCAGGAGGAAGAAGAAAGTTCGCTTTTGCGAATAAACTTGCAATAAACTGCTGGATCGAAAGTAGTACTGCCGAAAATGGTTTAAAATGGTTTTCTCCCGATGTCTGTCTCTATTACGTTATTACTTATTCTTTCCCAATATTACTTAACAAAAGTTACTTTGTCATGTAGTAAACACTGGTGTTTATACATTTTTAGATCATGTTTAGTATAACATACAGTTAGTAAACACCTATTTAAATGTGAATAGTACTTCTCAGCCTTTTTTACTCGTGCGAAGAACGGGTACTTTAGCTAGTAGTCTAATATTATAAAGAAAGAGGCGGTTTCTTTAAATGTGTTTGCTTGTCTGTTGTGGAAACTAAACGCAAAAAATACTGAACCAACCGATTTGGAATTTTAAACAAAGGTAGACCTTAAACTTATGCAACTCATAGGCATATTCATTTCCTTAAAATCTCCTCGAGCTACGCCCCATGAACGTCCTAGGTTTCAATATTTACATTTTAAGGATATCAACATAAAATTACTTAAATATCAACTGCTGTGAACACTAAAATTTGACAGTTCGGGAAGAAGAAGAAGGGCTCTTTTTTATTGTAATTGTAATTATTCCGGTTCAAAGTCCCAAACATTATTCACAGAAGTTTTAACAATACCCCACAAGTGACCGTCCTAGGTTTCAATTTTTTCATTTTTTTAACAAACTACTACGTACACGTAGGCACGCTCGGCCAAAAATAATGTTATTTGTTTATTCACATTGTATGTGAAGCAGTCTCAGCATGGTGTTAAAGTCTCTGAGTCACAATGTTTCACAATTGTAGCAATTATAAAGTAAGATAAATATTTACTTATAAAATGATGAACTAAGAATAAAGAAAGCTAATTTTTATATATAAGCGGATGGATCGAAATTAGTGATCGAATTTTTAGATCGAAATAGTGGAATGCTAGATTTTAAGTTTTCTCCCGACGCCTGCCTCTTATTACGTTAATCCTTATCCTTTCCCAATATTACTTAACAGGAGTTACTTTGTTAGATGTATCAGTACAACTCTCAGCCTTTTTTACCCGTGTGAAGAACGGGTACTTGGCTAGTTATACATAAAATCTCCCTAACGCCTAAACTGAAAATACTGTAATAGGCATACACTCATTATGAAATTCACTACGTAAATAAGACTACCATTTCCTTTATGTATACTCTTGACATAGGTAAGCTCTGGGGGTGGAAAGTTATAAATTTGCGAGACACAAAAAGTGTTACGGAAATGACGTCATTGATCAGGTAACCGGATATTTTTGTCTAAGGTAGTCAAATGTAATAGTGTGTAAGCAGAATTCCCGAAATACTGCAATGTTATGTAAAATTCCATGAGTAATGAAGTCACTAGGAAACTACGACGCTTATTAGAAAGTTCTTATTTAAAATTTGTACTTTTTAATTTTGTAAACGTCAAATGATTTTTAAGAAACTAGTCTGTACCTAACTAGTCTAACGGGATGTCGTCCAATGAAAACAGTTCCGTTAAACTTTGACCAGAAGAGGGACACCATAGTAGCCCCCCTTAGTCATATCCATGATCTAAGCTATTATCCAATTTTTCAATATTTCTCCTGTAATTTCATGTCGATTGTTTTCTACTACAATTTTCACGTAATATCCATTCATCTTAGTCTAAACCCGAGTCAAAATTTTGATTTTTAAAATAGGACTGCGGACTTTAGTACCTGTACATGGCTCGTTCAGACTTGTATGTAGTATCCTGAACGAAATATCAAGCAATGATAGGTGCGACAGAGTTTTAGGAGGACATTATTGAAACAAACTGATTGGATTGACATTATTGAATCTTGTGATTGGTACTACAAGATTCCAAACTAGGTATATTGCTGCCTCGTTTGGAGTCCTTCACGCAACCTACTGAGCTACGGAATTGTCACAAATAAATGATGGACGATTTCCATTTAATTGTTTAACACTAATAAAAATTTTTCTGAGTTAATAAATAAACATATGTACTTGTCGTAATATGACGAGTAATTATTTATCAAACCCGGACCTAACTAAGTGGGAAGTTTTAACAAGATCGTAAAGTGACCAGGAACCACCCCCCCTCCGGCGCGCAGTAAGCCCTATTAGCCTAAGGTATGCGCTGCGACGCGGCCAGGCGCGGCAGATGATATCACTTTCGCCGGCTCCATCGACCATCGCTCGGAAACATGGAAAGTGGCATCGCAGGAACAAACTCCGTCACGGCGTCCTTATTGCCACGAGTTTCCATCTGCGCCGTCAATAAACCAATGGAAAACCATTACATTCGTCTAAATTAGTTCTGGAATAAATTCCTCCTGTTATATAGTCGTCAAATTAAGTAGATGCGTATTTTTCTACGTCATCTAGCTTTTTGGAAATAGGAATATTTTAACGGTGGTGTTTTTTCTTAAATCCAATTATTATTACGGTCATTCTTAACACCGATTGGAAATTTGGACAGAAAGTTTCTGACAGAAGAGTTTCTGAAAGGAGATCTGTGTGATATAAAACAGATTTATGTACGGGAATATTCTCTTATAACAATCTTCTACAATTATTGTCATCTACATATATTTTAAACGTTTTTTTTAGAAAAGAACAGTTATATGAGTTTGAAATTAATTACTATTTCCACAATAAGTCACATTTTCCCGTCCTCTTGTGTTACGTTTTCCGTTCCATTTGTACCTGTTGTATGAGACAGTATTGAGAATTAAGATACTCATTATCATGACAATATATAAATCTGAAATATTTAACAAATAAATAAGATTGAAAAAACTGCTCGATTATTTAACAACCATTATGAATTAGATACGAGTAGAAAATTTGTATTATTATAATAATTGGTTATAGGTCTATATGTTAAGATAAAATCTGAATATATCATAATTTGAAAAAAATAGATTTACAATCAATGATCAATTTAAAATGTTAACAGACATTTGACAGATAGCGGTTATTTCTATTAAATCACTTTTATAGATTACATGCTCTATAAAACTTGTCTAGTTCGAAACTGCATTTTTGGGAAGTCACTATTTTATTTTCACATCCAAAATATTGCAAATAAGTTACAAAAAACCTTTTTTAGCATCATATGGAGACAGACAGAAAGAAATTGAGTAAATAAATTAGGATTTCGGCTTTTCTGGTGTATAAAATGTAAAGATAACAAAAAATTGCATAATTCTAAGCAATGTACAGAAAGAATTATAGTTTAATTTGCATAGTTAATTTACATTTCTACGAAAATAAATTTTGAATTTTTTAAACACTGCTTGCTAAAATTATAACCGGTTTGATTTAACCGATCTAGCACTCCTTCATATTCATAGCTGCAATCTCCTACAACATCTTAGCCACGCAACTGTTTGCATATTTCAGGATCCAAGTTTTGAAACGGGTTTAATTTTGTTATATGGTAAACAAACGTGCGTTCACGGCTTGATTCGAAGATAGCTCCTGGTAACTTGTCGAGGCTCTGCCGATGGCACTCAGTACCGGCAGAGTTAGTTAGACAAGTTAGTTGGCATATAATGACAAGTTAGATCGTAAGTTCTGAGGTGATTGTTTACTAATGTAAGTGATATCTTGATGTATAAATTTCGATAACAATTTTACATAAAAATAAATTGCAGTAAAACATAAAGGAGAACCATTTGTAGTTCAGTACTAACGTCTTAAAACCTAAATAAAAACAAAATATTAACGATTATTATCCAATACTATAATACGAGCAAGGTTTGTATATATATATATATATATATATATATATATATATATATATATATAGCACATCTCGAAAACGGACTTTAAATTGGATTTTCTTTAAAGTATAAATTTTTCATAATTTAAAAATAATTCAACATTGTAGAAAAACGATACTAATTTAAATAAAAATTATAAATAACATTTTTAGTAGAACAATTTTAAACAAATACATTAAAATTAACATTGAAATTTAAAAATTATGGAAATAGGGTTTTTCAAAATATTTATTATAATGATAATAAATTAAAAAATTATCAAAAGATTTAATAGAAATTAAAAATAATAATTAAAATATTATATATATATATAATTATTTAAATTTATGCACAGATCTCGAAAACGGCACTAAGGA
Organism: Nephotettix cincticeps; assembly: GCA_023375725.1. Classification (NCBI taxonomy): domain Eukaryota; kingdom Metazoa; phylum Arthropoda; class Insecta; order Hemiptera; family Cicadellidae; genus Nephotettix; species Nephotettix cincticeps. The sequence goes on along the minus strand of CM041791.1, from coordinate 127,869,013 downwards.
TTTTCTTTAAATTTTGGAAATAACTAATTTTTGAGTAGAAATTAAGTTCTAGATAGGTCTAATGTCCAGGAAAATTCTTGTTTTCTTTTAATATTAAGTTTAAAATCTAAAAATTTAACATTGCGCTTATGGAGAATCAAATGTAAACAATACAAATCAAAACATCTGTTTATAACCGTTTGACAGTTGTTGATTGAAGATGGTGGGGAGCAATATGTGCATAGAGGTTTTTCATAAATATTTATTATATGTATGTAATAAATGCAAAATTATCAGGTTACCAAACAATTTGTAAAAACGTAAGGGTAACATAACTATGCGAAATAAAAGCAGATAAAAGTATTTCCAAAATCTTCCGTGTTTTGATAGAAAACGTATTCATTCTATTGCTTGAAGCCACTGTAACAAACCAATTAACTGGTGTAAATTAAATTTCTCTTTTGCTTTTCAATCCTCATTCCGTTTCTAACAAAATCGGTTGATCACATGCTAATAATAACTGTATGAATAACTAAACTAAACAGTAAATGAACGGCTAAAACGATTGAGGTTGGCTAAAAGACCTAAAAACGGCGTCACTCATTTGGCAGACGCCGTAGTCCAGCGGTAGCGTGTCGGCATTCTAAGACGAAGGTCGCGAGTTCCATCCCCATTTGGGGCATAACTTTTTGTTCAGTGCTATATTAATCATGGTGTATTAAATCGGTTTTATTTAAACCACATAAATGTTTTCATTGAGTAATAAATGTGTTTTAATTTTTCTAATTGATTTTTATAACACATGTCAAATTCTATTCGAGCAAAGCTCGGTCACCAGGTACTAAGTATTATTAGGTGCAATACCTATTAATAAAAAATAAAAAAAATAAAATAAAGCATTACTTTATTTGCTTAGCCAGTAACAAGACTAAAAGATCGCACCGCATTCATCTTGCAATACATTCTCATAGATACTTGGCTTAAAATACCTACCTGGATAGGTCGCCATTTCAGTAACTAACTAACTAACTTACTGTAGTAACATAGGTTTGTAGTAAATTTAGTTATACGCGAAGGACAGGTGCAAGGAATGATGGGGCGGAATCACAAGTCTTTAAATGTTTAGAAATTTGAATTTTAAATTATAAACTGTGCTTTATCTACTTTAAAATGATCTCGTATATTTTAATACGAAAAAATTGTAGCTATATTCTTAAAAACATAGTTTAATATAGTAGTTGAAAAATATTTAAAATTAAATTAATTTATGTGAAACTTAACTTGGTTCAGGGAATAAATGGGCTACAAACCCTGGACCTAAACCTTTTATTCCCAAACAAGTGTGTAAACCAATGCTCAAATGATGTCACGACGTCCAGACGCAACTGCTCATTAGGAATGTAGGCCTGCCTGGCGACTACAGCCGCTACGACTGTGGTCGCCGCAGACGTTGCATTAGTAATTGCAGCTTATTTATGTTTATTTTCTAAATGATAATTATCTCTGTTTTAGGACCACATACGTTTTTAACAAATAAAACCTTGTCATACCTTCATCATGCGGAGGTCTTTGAATACAGTATTTAATTAAAGAAAAAAAAACTTTATCAATTTGCTTTACGTATAAACTTAACATCTAATCATACGAAAATATTGTTAATGCTGGAATAAAGTATTTTTTCAATTTGCAATAAAAAATATAGATTTCCAACACTAATAGACATTGATTGTATATTTCCTCGACCATTTGTTTTACGAGATAAAATGAACGGGTTGTTTTTACAGGCAAAATACAAGGAAGAGATATGACCGACCAATTGACTAAATTGCAAATTTAGTATTTTATGGATAATTAATCCTAATAAAACAAACCGATTTTAAAGTTAATCGTCCGAAACAGCCTCGCTTCCTCACTGGCCGGTAAACACCGACCAGCACCGTTTCCTGACGTCCCAACGGCTGCGATGAGAGAGAAGTAAACGAAAGTAAAACGGCCAATTATAATTGCGCAAGTCGCCGATGGACCGAGTACTATCGGTTTCTCCGCATCCACGGCGCCGGAGAGAGTACGGAGCGGCAGTCGGTGTCGGGAGGTGCGAGAGTGCGGTCTGGAGCTGGAGTCACTGGAGTCCCTGGAGCTACTGGAGAACGTGCCACACGGTGGTACAGCCTACTGCAGAGGTAAGCGTGCGTCCTTGTATACGGTACAAATATAACATAGTTGGTAGGCTGCCTTACTGGCAAAATATATTGTTTAAGCCGTATAAGCACAATGTTAATTTTACAACAGCATTACTAGTACTGGCTACACGATAGTCGTAGACAGGCGGTTGAGTTAAAATTAAAGGTTAAGAGGTTATCAAGGTTTTTTTCAATTTTTACATAAAACAATAATTACTAAACAATTATTTTCGATGATTTACATGCAATTGCTATATTTATGACAAAAATGGGACGAAATGTTATGATAAAAAATTACTATTTTTAGGTAGTGGTATTCCAAGATGCAGACTCTAAATTTTCTTGTGCACAAATTTCTGGAAGACGTTGTTGATATAACAGCATAAGTATACTATATGAAAGTAATTTACTCCGCGAACTGCATAAAATATTCAATTTCGAAACGTGAAATGTATTGGTTTTCCTCCTGCGATTGTGGAAAAAAATATACTTTGGAATTTTAGTATATCTTTCAATATTCTATAAGGCGGTATCAATCACAACGGTAAAATCAGTCTCGGATATACGAAATAGCATTGCTAAGAAAGGGACCATAAGCGTTGCGGAGTCAAGGATATTCCTGTTTTCGAACGCACTAATAATATGTTATCAATACGCTGTAAACAGGATCACATTATTTCGCATTTCAATAAAAAATAATGATAATGTTAATTACGTTGAACAAATTTTGTTAGACCGAAAAGTTAAATAACCAATTATTTTCCAATTAAAACAGAGTACTTTAAAATGTTCATTTTATACATCATAATACCAGTATAAATACTAACGTCTATCCTGTATCAAACTGCAAGGGTACTTGTCACTCGTAGTTACTCCACCACTAGCCTGAACCAAAACAGCCCGCATGCGCATTGATGATACTCGTACAATTAACGCGTTCCAAACAGGATTATTCGAACCAGGTTTTACCCTTGCATTCCGATTTAAAACGTTGCAACTGCTTAAGTATAAATCTAAGGGGTTTCTTATTTTATTTTTTTTATCTAAAGTGGTTTTTATATGTCAAAATATTTTTTATTGCTTAAACACTTATTTTTATTTTTAAAGCTTTCTTCACACTTCTAAAATAAATAAAAATATTTTTATTGATATCAACAAATTAAATGTTAAATTACCAACGTTTATATAGTATGGAACAATTTTGATAACGACTACAATATAATATTAGAAAAAAATATCTTAAATTTTCAATAATGATAAACTAAATGTATTGTTGTAGTCTCTACATGTTTATATCTATTAGTTCCTAAAAGTCGAATAAGAATATGATTTAATATTGTGTAATATGCATTGGATATGATACAAGTTTTATTAAATAAAAACATTTTATGTTTTTTTTTATTTATTCCACTGATACATTTCCATGTCAAATATACAAATAACTATTAACATTTTTCTATTCTTAGAAGCTTCCTTTTTAAGGCTTAAAAATCATACGTCCTCACTGAACATTTCCATAACTGTCCAAACATCCAATATTTTGTACAAACTTTGATCCACATATAGGTTAGCTTATTATGGTTAGAATATTAGGTTATCACATTTCCTAACCAACGATTTCAATTTTTGTTATTTAAAAATCCTGCAAAAGTGTTTCGCATCAATTAAAATGGATTAAATAGTAATAATTGCTACTTAATAAGTTACCTTACATTTAAACCAATATCCATAGGTCCAACGATTATGTCTAAGAAAAATATTATTTAACTGTATAAGAATCTGAGTGGGAAAAATTCAAATTGTAACGCTTCCAACACAATTGTATTTTAAAAATCTCGGCCACTTAATTAGCAGACGTGAACTCAGTTAACTACGTATAAATACACGACATGATTGTAGGCCCTACTATTACACATATTACAAGTATCATATGCTCATTACATATTAGAGCAAAGCTCTGACAGCTACAATACGATTGATCTATGAGGTCTCTTCATCAGCTGCAGCAGTCATTACCCCAACAGTAAACACTATGTCGAACCAGATTGCTGGTCTGTGACCTCATTTCATCCAACCTCACAGGAAACTATTAAAAGATCGATTAACATAAAATGTCGGTCATAGTGGAACCGACGATTATGACTGGATACGAACCGAATAGGTTTCCGAACAAGGTAAGAAAACGCCGGCCCGAGGCTCAGAAGCAAGACTGCGTGCGAACTATAATTACCAGTGATGGAGGTTCGTTCCAAAATCCGAAAAGAATAACAGTTTCCCTACTCATTTTTATACGAATTTTTCAATTTAATGTATAATGAATGTACGCCTATACGGTGTTACTTATAGCCATAACTATTTTATATGTAATCTATTCTATCTATATTATATACTTAATACTACTTTAATACTTTTATTGAAATGGTAACCTACCCAGGTAGGTATTTTAAAGCCAAGTAAGAATGAGAAATGAATGTAAGATAATTGAGGCGCAATCTTGTAGTCTTTTTACTGACTAAGGCTGACACGTTCCTTAGACAGGACTGTAGATTAATAACTCAACGGTCAATGAAATATCTAAGGGACCAACAGTTTATCGTGGAGTTCGAAAAATTCAAATTGTAATGCTTCCAACACAATTGTATTTTTAAAATCTCGGCCACTTAATTAGCAGACGTGAACGACTGCCTCTGAAATATGAACTGGTTTAATTACGAGGATGATCTTTGCGGATTAACGTAGCGACAATAGTGCGGACGTTAATCCACACAAGAGAACAATAAACCCACCGACAATCGCTCACAACTATCCATAATCCGTAACCTCCAAGTAGCTGGATTACAGGACACGCCACAATCCTCATGTGTAACGCACTGACTGACTGAGAACGGACGGACTCGGTTCTTATTCAGACTCCAGAAAATTGTGTGAAAAATCTATTTTATAAATTACATGTGAAAGCCCCCAAAACACCCCAATTTTGGGTAAAGAACCCCACCTTAACTTCCATTGAATAGACCGATCCATCCGTCCGATTAACATTTACAAGGAGATCAGATTCAGATTTGGTGTCCCTTTCATTCATTTCAATCATACAAGTTCATCAAAGACAGCACCAGTAAACACAACTAATGTGTAGCTTATATAAATAGTTTTACGTAGCATCGATAGTTGCAACACCTTACATAGTGAAATAGATGTGTATAAGGATGCAAGTGCTAATTTGGTTAGAAATTACGTTTTCTCAATACTGTACCTAATTTACCCATTGCACTAACCATAACCATTGCATTTCATGGATATTATTGTCTTCCTTATTGGAGAGTTAGCTTCATGGGAATACTACGGACAGATTATAACAAGCTAGGAATGATATAACCCACCGATTCACAGGCATAGGTACTAACTATTGCTAGTAGGCACATCCATAAATCGGACCGATTCCAATTTTTAACATTTTCAGTATTCGAGACATATGTTTATCAGAGAGAATCATTGTTTTACTTTATGAATTTTTTAGTGAAGAAAACTCAATAACTCACTAAATATTTCCCTGTTTTAAGATTTTCCAACTAGATATTTCTACAGTACGATCCGAGCAACCATTTAACTACTCGCCCGAGAGTGAAATAATATTTGTATTTTGACAAACATTTGAATGTACGCAATGTTTGTTACCGCTTTTATATGGAACTTGGTTTAAGAATAACAGAAAGTTTGATGAACGAAGCGAACTAGAAAGGGCGTTTATGTTAACAAGAACTTTGTGAAAATAGAAATATAGCTCCAACTTCAAGTATTGCCCATAAACTCCTGATATAAAATTACCAGGCATTAGACTGAGACCGTGACGTGTCCTATAATTCAGCTACTTGGAGGTCACGAATTGTGGTTTAAAGTCCGCACTATTGAATTAATCCGTTAATCCATAAACAACATCCTTATAATTATGTATCTAGGTAAACAAACTAATATTTGTTTTAAATTGACAGTATCATTTGATTTTCATAGTGCGTGGTTTAGTTAAAAGTAGACAAAACCTTACCCAAAATGTGTAGAATAAGGAAAATAAGTTTCACAACTGTGGGTTTTCAAGTAGAAGACGAACACAAATGCCTTGTTTAGCATTACAGAAAAACAGACAGACGAAAATTGAGAAAAGACACATTTCGGATTTTCTGGGTTATAAAACGTAAAAATAACGAAAAATATCATAATTCCGTACAACGTACAGAAAAAGCACTAATTTTATTTATATTGATTGTGCAATTGTGTGGACAAGCCTATTACGCATCATCACACCGTATATCACTGTTTACACAAGTCGCAAGTCACACGTGAAGGGGCGGAAGCCAGTGACAAGGTCTCACTGCGCATGCGTACATCCCGGCTGTGAGGGTCCAGGGCCGGGGAGCATCCACCGTGACACGTGTCGGCACACTATCACACTTACACTTACACTAGCCGTAGCTGACCAGTGACCGCTAACCACTTCTATGCTCTCCTCCCCCACAAATGTTTACACCAAGGTTAACACGTTTTAAATCTGCCCCTTTGTAAATTTGACTACTAACCATGCAATTTGCAATTGTCTGATCAATGTTTTTGAACCTCGACTGTCCAACACCATGGGTCTAGGTCCTGTACGGTGAATTAAACAGTGTGAGGTCAGATATGTTAGCAAACAGTGACCGCTAATGATCTTACAGAAGTCGACGGCGATTGGTTATGATCCATAAACATTTGACTTAAATGGACCAGCACGTTACCCCTGAGCTACCGCGACGGTTATTATTTCAATGAAAACTAGGGCACAATTTTTTTAAAGTAATCCCTCCCCTCCGCACTTTAAAATTAACTGACTTTAATAGGAGATATACTAGGCGAACTCTAACTGGACGAATTGAAAACAATTCAAATCCCAGTTTAATCTAACCCAGTAGTATTTTCGATTATTACGCCTACTTGCGTTCAACTTTCAATTGGTTATTTTCAAGCCTACTGTATTAATATATGGTTGAACCAACTTTCCGACTACAACAACTTTACCGGCCGGCCATGTTATATGGAATTGTTATCTGGTTGAAAATTCACAGGACCATTATTGCAAATTAAAGATGATATAATCAAATATAATTTAAACCTTGTCAGGTCTTTTAGGTAATCAAATAAATTGCGCTTCAATTTGGCTCCTCCTTGGCCATCCACCTATCTTGGTTTCCTGCTATCTGTATCACTTATTCTCAACTAAATCTGACTTCTGCTGGGGAAATCACTCTGTACATATTAAAATTAGTCAAAATTTAGTTTTATTCCAAAAATTATAAGTTAATGGGGGAGTGTAAGTTTTCAGTTTTACCTGAAAAAGCAAATTCTGCAGCATTTTGATAAATTTAAATTTAATACTATGGGGATAGTCGAACTTTTATTGAGCGACTCCAAATTAATATGGATATATAAAATTTAACATCTCAATTCCTTACGTGAACACAGGGACGTCACGATCCCATCCGAGTGTTAAAAATATTCTTCACAATTTCGAGTTGCGTGTATGACGTGAAATGACTTCTTTACAGAGGCAACGAATCCTTGCATCTACATGTCTACTGGTAACAAAAGACTTGTGAATCACCCTAGTTCCAAGTTAACAAGCGGAAGTGTTGTTTAAATTAAATAATTGAAGAGCTAAGATAAACAAACACGCAAGGAAGAAAGTGACCGGCGAAGGGTTACGTAAACGTAGAGCCGGAAACCGTGACCAACGCAACGGACGCAAATATTGGGCTTGTGATTGTCGAATGGAGCAACCAGAAACAGTTCTGTGAAACCGGAGAATTTGTTGGCTCTGATATCGCTGTTTGTTTGGTAACCGATACGTTGAAGTAACGGTGACAAACAACTTAATGTCATTATACATTAGGGGGTTCGGTAGCTTTTTCCGACCAACAATTGTATTTTATTTTATTATTTACGAAAATTCTCAAGTTCTCCCGCTTTAAAAAAATTTGACACTATCTATGTTGTGTAGATGTTTGATATGGTATCAAATTTGAACGTTTAGCGGTTTTAGCTACTGCATGATAGGTTAGGTTAGGTATTCATGTGACTCAAGTTTTACTTTGCGATTTCCACAACTAGTGTTTTTCGTGTTCAGGTACATTTTGACATGGATATGTCTTAGCTCTGGGGGGTGTTGGCGATTTTTAAGATGGAAAACATGTAACAGGTTTCCATAGTAACTACCAAAGTTATTGTATTGAATTTTTAATAAAAAAATAATAATAACAGCTGTTTAGATGAACAGAAACCACCAACTTAAATTATTGTAAAAGGAATGTTAACAATTACTTTTTGTACAAAAAAATTATTTAACATGCTTAACATTGATACAGTGTATTTTATATTATTATCAAATTTTTCTTATTTATTATCATATTTATTTATTTATTTATTATTAATTATTTATTTATTAATTTATTTATTTATTATTCTATTTATTATCATATTACCATGTAAAACAACCCTAATTAAACTATCTTACACTATCTATTAGTTGCATAGTTGTTATTTGTTAATTATTTTGTTATTCTTGAGATATGTCATTACATCATTTACTTTTTTTTACTTGAGATGGTCTGAAAACCAGTTTTGTAAATTGAGGGACGCTTAAAAATGCATTTTTATTTATTTACTATTTCTGAGAGAACGCAATATGACTAATTTATATTGTAACATAATTGTAATTATTGCTTTATTTTACTTGTTAAGCTCATTTCATCTACGACAAACGTTTCGGTTTCTATAACGGTTACGGCAATGTTGCGGTCGCCTTGGCAAACCTGCCTTGGTAAACAGACGTGACTAGTTAGCATTTCGGGTAGCACTATGAGTTATTGCGTTTTACATAAATGTAAAACTAATATAAAGAAATAAACGTTAGTATAATGTTAACCTTCATTAATTATATCTTGTGTGCCCAAAATGTAGACAGAAAGTTTTCTATCTCACTTATCATGGATTGGAAAATTCAAGCCAGCAAAAAGTTTGTTCAGTACAGGTAAATCCTAGGTAAGGTAGAAAGGAAAGGAGAACTTCACTTCGATTTACCTAGAATAAAAGATTCTATTTATAACTTAGATTCTATTAGATTTAAAAATTAGCTTCTTGTGCAAGCTGAGATTTACCTAGATGGAAAGAATCTACTACAAGCTTGGATTGAACTAGGGAGAAAAAGTGTGCTATAAGCTTAGATTTACGTAGAGGGACTTAATGTGCTTCAAGATCCTATTTATCTTGAGAGAAAGAGCATGATACGAGCTTGGATTTACCTAGAGAGAAAGAGCATGATACGAGCTTGGATTTACTTAGAGAGAAAGAGTGTACTACAAGCTTTCAATTACCTAGAGGGGAAGAATGTGCTACAAGCTTGGATTTGTTTAGGGAAAAAGAGAGTACTACAAGCTTTGAATTACGCAGATCGGATGAGTTTACTACAATCTTGAGTGTACTACAATTTGTCTAAAGAAAAAGAGAGTGCTACAAGATTTGAATTACCTAGATGGAAAGACTGGCTACAAGCTTGGTTTTACCTATAAAGAAATAGTGTGCTACAAGCTTTGATTAACCTAGATATAGAGTACAGTGTAAAAACTTGGATTAAAATAGGTAGCAAGAGTGCGTTGCTGGTATGGATTTGCCTGACTCTATCCTCATCACTTGAAGTTTGGATCGTGTCGTGGCGGCGGACACGAGCGCCCACCCCTCGACCCGCGGCCACGAACCATGAACCCGCTAATAGAATAATGGGATTCCGGGCGATAAGACTGGTAAATGCGGCGGTAAACGGCGATAATATCGCTTTCCTCTCATTACCGCAGATTAATTAAACGGTTGCGTCACAGCTGACAGCGACAACCGAGCCGTAGCGACGCCAACCGACGCTCCTGTGTTGGGCCACCGCCGCCGCCGCCTGCGAAACCGACGAGATCTGTCTGTGTCTGCTGGATTGTGTTATTCGTGAGCTCAGCCTATGTTCCAACTGGGGAGTCGCATTTCAGTTTAAACGAGTTAGGATTTGTAAACACCATTTCTTATAGGACAAACATGAATATTGCTTTTGTTCACCAAAAAAGGGCATTTAATTTTGAGTTTAATGTGGGTTATAGCTTAGTGTGCAGTAACGAGAATATGAGACGACACACATCTGGGCTTTCGTCAATAAGCGCGAGATTATTTTCGCGCGTTGATAACTAGTTGTTTTGAAATTTGATATTTCATCTTCACAAACTTTAAGTTAACTATCCCAAGTTCAAACAAACCACATGGTAACAACACTGAAATATACTAAACCTAAAAATACATTTTTATACGTAATCGTCTTGATAAGGAATGCAATATACTCATATTATCTCTCCCTAAATTACAGTCACACTCCTTTCACAAACGCCTAAACAATCTGCTGAAAGTCTACTTGACTACGAAGTAAAAACTCTTCCATTCACTTGGTTCTCCCCAACTAACTGCGCCATTATCTTTTTGCCACATTTGTCCGTGGCGGATCCCCGACCGGGTCTTTTCCGGCGATTAGCTGAAGAAGAGTAATCCGCTGACCTATAGAGGCTGCGGGCGGGAATGAGCTTTCTACCAGATGTGCTGACTTGACTGCTTTCCCCGACGACGCTGATAATTGCCGCCATCGTGCGTCGAACCAGACGTGATGGCGCACGCGTGTCGCGTGGAACCAGGTCCCAGATGTAACTCGGAACTGGTATGTGAGTGCACTATAACACTCGTGATATTGACATTGGGTACCGGTCCTGCAACACGACTAGTGCCCCCCCCTATCCCACTGTGTCCGAGATTGACCTCAGAGACGATCAATCTAGGGATTAACCCCCAACTAAACGTGGCTTTATATGTTGTTTTCAAGGGCAAATTTTTAATCTGGTAAGCACTTATTCAGTTCTGAGAGGAAGGATTACAAATGCTTTAGACTTCGGTCGACGTAAGGCTTCCCCCTACCAACAGATGGAGAGGGTTAGTACGTTTGTAGAAGTGTTAGTGAGAAAAAATAATTTAAAATATTTTATTGTTTAAACAAATCTAATTTATTTAAATTATGGCCAGGAACTCACCACTTCGACTCTTCACGCCAGATGCCAACCAGCCAGCTTTTAAGACTTATCTATTTATTTATTTCTACCATGGCGCCTATTAATTTGATTGAATTGTCTTTACAATTTATACTGCTAGCCCTGCACAGTGACTAAGCCAAGGTAAATAAGTAACCTGATATAAACTATACAAACATTGGCATTTATTTATACGAGTACATGATACAGATAAAGAAAAACGAGTTACATTATTTAAATAATAAAAAGAGTCTAAGCTTATTAGTTAATGAATCTGACTTAATGAAGAGCCCTTCGAGTAAATTTAGTTTTAGATAATTTAAATGGGGATAATATCTAAGCATATTCTTGAATAATTTTTTCAAATAAATATTTCATTGATGTTAATCAGTTAAATGATAATAAACATAATTACCAATTTGACTGATAAATTCGATTAGTCCTTATCTGTTATTTGAACAGTCTGAGAGTCGCTCCAGTGTTGATGTGTAATAGAGTTGCTCCCACGACGATATCCTTCGACTGTGGTGTCTCTCCCTGTCACGAATAATGGTTGAACAACCAAAGTCACCGAGCTCATCCAATGGTACTAAGCTCAAAGTCTATCTCGACTATGATGTCTCTCCCTGTCACGATATATTTTGGGCAACGGTTTCATAAATGAAACATGGCAGAATAACGAGAAAATGTCCTTCATCAACCTTCATCATGGATACCTTCTGGGTAAGTTGATCTGAAGTGTATCACTAAGTCTTTGCTTATACGCTGGCAATCGTGTCTGGAAACTCATTCGTGTTGCCTTAATACGACAAAGTACATCTAGTAAAGTTAACTATGTAATGATATTGATTATTATTCATAATTCTCCAAGTGTCGGTGGTAATACAACTCACGTATCACACTTGGAGATTTCTCAGCATAATCTACGCTAGTTCAGTCACCAACATTGCTTATCAATTGCGCTAATCTAATTCCCCCTTTACTCATGAGAGTTAAGTCTGTGTCTCACGAATAACAATATTCTTAAAATAAACGATTACAGTAGTCACGGTTCTAAACTGATAAAACTGTGGTGTGGTTTCTCATAATACTGCCTCCACAATATGACACCAATCTGGAACGTGATACCCTTGTATGGACCTCTAGAGATACCTGTCCACCTATAAGGAAGACTCTAGATGGACGAGGGAACAAGAAAAAGGCGAGAAAAAATAGGCCTATCTAATTTTAGGAGTTTAGGTAATTTGCTGTTCTTTGTAATTTAAGCAAACTATGCTACGTTCAATCAATGAATCCCTTCCAAGAGTTCTTATAACGTTTCGTTATCTTAATTATTATATTTGTTTACAAGTTATCAACATTCCCTCTCGATTTGAGTACATATTGAATAGCTGTCTTGAAAAGTGAAATATTTAATCAAAAACTGGTCAAGATTCTTATTATATGTGGATCCCTACATTGGATCTTTTAGATTATTAACGCTCTTATACTTAAAAAATTAAACTTAGCCTTTCAATTTTGTTTAATTATTTCCTTCATTTTACTTGCTTTCATAGTCCTTGAAATCACTCTCGACATCTTTAGTAAAAGTTTTCAGTTATCTCGCTTAATTTTTTTCACAGAACTTTACTCAGTCAATGGTCATTAAGAAGTTAAATATTAATTTTTAATTATAATATGCATTTCTCGTTACTTCGTTTATCGCAGCCTAGTCACAAAAACATTACCACGAAACTCCTAAAACACCAGCGTAACACTTTCTGTCCCATTACCAAGCACAATTTTTGCAAAATCGATTAGGCTAAAGATAACCGTGGCCGCCGATCCGATCAACCGATACGAGTCGGTTCAACGGCGTACACCGTCATCAAACCGCGAAAGACAAACAAACGTGAGGTTAGAGGTTAGAGAAAGTGGCTGCAAGGTCGGGAGGAAAGCGACGATAGCGCTTCCAGTGTCACCGGCGGCTATTAACGCTATCACGGGATATCCGCGACTCTCCCACTCCCACTAGTACTTATCACCACTTTAGCCCTCATTACGGAGCTTTCTTAGACGGCTGAAACAAGGTTAATTGAAGTTTTGCGTTTCGTTTCGACTGATTGCTTCCGAGCGCAATGAGTTTCCACGAGAGAATTTTCGGAGAAGATAAGTTTCGAGACGGTCTCCCAGACAGATGGGACAATTTTCGGAGAAGATAAGTTTCGAGACGGTCTCCCAGACAGATGGGACAATTTTCGGAGAAGATAAGTTTCGAGACGGTCTCCCAGACAGATGGGACAATTTTCGGAGAAGATAAGTTTCGAGACGGTCTCCCAGACAGATGGGACAATTTTCGGAGAAGATAAGTTTCGAGACGGTCTCCCAGACAGATGGGACAATTTTCGGAGAAGATAAGTTTCGAGACGGTCTCCCAGACAGATGGGACAATTTTCGGAGAAGATAAGTTTCGAGACGGTCTCCCAGACAGATGGGACAATTTTCGGAGAAGATAAGTTTCGAGACGGTCTCCCAGACAGATGGGACAATTTTCGGAGAAGATAAGTTTCGAGACGGTCTCCCAGACAGATGGGACAATTTTCGGAGAAGATAAGTTTCGAGACGGTCTCCCAGACAGATGGGACAATTTTCGGAGAAGATAAGTTTCGAGACGGTCTCCCAGACAGATGGGACAATTTTCGGAGAAGATAAGTTTCGAGACGGTCTCCCAGACAGATGGGACAATTTTCGATGTCATCTGAAATATGAACTACATTTGCTGCTTTAACTATGCATTTAACGAATATCCCTTATCCCTGCACCTCTTATATGTCATGACCCCCTTTCAATTACACCAATAAATATAAAAATACAACCTTCAAATTTTTACGGAAAAACTCTATCTTCGGCCGTATTTCTCAGCGACTTAAGAACGTTACTTTTTGGGTTTCTCATAATAATTCTGTCATTGCTAAACAATTAACCGATGAACTTTGATTTTATTCAGAAATTCACAAGATGAACCCACTATGAATCTCCGAAACATGTAATTATCCGTTGTGAGCGTAAGTGTGAGAACGTAATTGTATGGTCGCGAGAACCTAAACTGTCACCACAACAAATAGTTCATTGATATGTTTATATTGTTTGTTTGTATGTTGTTGTATAACCAGATTCAATTCCACGTAAACTGGAGTCTAAGTCAGTTCTAAATTTTTGGTCTCCTCTACACTACTAACGTAATTCAGCTGAACATTTGTGGATTGAGGAAAATAAAACCGTACACTCTCCGACATATTTAAATTTCCAATCGCAGGTGACAAACAGTTGGAAACATCACAAGCCATTCCATATAGAGGACAATGAGGGTCGGTCGCGGGATCAGGAAGGGCGAATCCAGTTGACCATATCGAGTGCAGCCTCTCACACGGCGCTGCAGCCACTCCACACTTTCTCCGTTAGATAAATGCAAGTATCGGATATCGTTCTCGCGGTGACGTATGACGTATGACGTATGCGAGTCATCTGGGAGTCCTCGACACGGCGGTGTTTGAAGAAAGTTCGGGGAAACACTCTCTATTAATTTTCTTTCCTCAACCACGCATCACCATGTCTGTGGGTCTGCTGTGGGTCTGTGGCAGGGATTCTCACAATACGCAAAGCAATAGCCGCAAACAGTGGCTGCCCCCAGATCGCTTATAGGGCACACACATCAGGGGGATATAGGGATAGGTAAACACGGGGTTTGGAGACCCTTCCCGGAAAATTCGTGTAACTCAAAGCCTGAAAAAGTGTTCTGAAGCACATTTTTCTTTAATCATGACAAAGAGGCCCACAAGCACGAGTGGCATTAAATAACTTACAAAATACGAGACTCATGTAAGTTAATATAAGACAGTATAAGTATAAGACATATTACGTCTATTACATAAGTCTATACGAGTATTTTATTGATGACATGACTATAAATGTTGTTTGATTCCTAACAGTCCAAGGGTCCCATGATGTCCGCGGGCAGGGGGGAGGATGTCTGTAGGGTCTATGCGGCGAATTGAAGTGATTTGTATTCATTTTAATGGCATTTTCCGGTGCAATTAAGAATTGTTATACTATGGAAATAAAAATATTTGATTTGAAAGACAGCGGCGTGAGTCACATAGGGCATAGGCTACTCAGAGGTGACCGCATGTGTCCTGACAGGAGTCGCTCAACACTACTCGTATAGTTCGATATACTGGGCCAGTGCGTGAACCCTGACCTAGAAATGGCGGTAATTTTGTGAGGATCAAAACGAATTTAAGGTAGCATGAACTTAAACTAATATTTAGACTTAAATATCTTTATGACAACTTAGGGCGGACGCATCATAAAGAGACTGGTTAGAAGTTTGCTATTGTGGATACCATCGCTTGACACCCTCAGATAAATTTACTTTCTCAAGTCCCGAAGACGACATCTCTGGACAAAATATTTGTCTTATTTTTACGTCGGCCGGTCAATACACGGTATTGTGAGAATGAGAACGCTGTTTCGGCTGTATTACTGACCAAAGTGCCAAGTGGTCGTGGTTTGTCTTAATATGGTCAACTTGATAACCAAATGGCTCTATTTCCGTATTGTTTTGGCGTAACTATCTTAATTACATTTTTAAAATCCATACCCATACGATCCACATTCACGAGGTCAACTCTTGTCACTTTGTTTGCTTACAGCATTTTCACTAGCAAATTAAGGAGTTGGCCTTATATTAGTTCCCAGTAAACACACGCTGCAAAATCCCAGATCTAAATAATACAGCAAGTCTAGACGCCCATCGAACTCTGGTCTCAATTAACATTGAAATTATTTTAAGCCTCAATTGCCAAATTCATTTTACAGTAAAGTTTTACCTACACCTCTGTAAATTACGTTGATTTTTTTCCAATTTGGAAATTTTCAGCACTAACAAATAAAATGTTTTAGTATAACGCTGACATAAAGTTCTGCTGAGTTAAGTTTGGTTGATTATTAAGAGTTAAAAATTTTCCTCGGCAAATCCTGTGTTTTGATTGGCTGGACGACAACTGTCGGGAACTTGGCATGTCAGACTATCGCAAAGCTCCCGAGAAAAACGTTAAGTTAAAAAAATGTAGGCAACCGAATATTGATGAAACGACCATCTATATCTTGATGCAAGATGATGGATGATAGATGAAAATGTCTTCGCCCGCAAGACGATGACGAGCTGGTTCTGGGAAGTCGGCAATATTGAGTTAACGTGAGAAATATACTAATCTAATCAGTTAACAGGTAATTCAATTAACTGATGAATTAAAACGGCTCTTAATTACTTATGTCGCCATACTGTTTCCTGTATCACTTATTAAATCAAGGTTGTTGAAGTAATTAGCTAAATACAAATTGATTTAATCATGCAATTAACTGCGACATTGCACACGGGAATTTTCGTAACGATGCTGAAGAGGTTGTAAAAAGAGAGAAGGCAATTTTACAATTCACCTCTAGTATCAGGCCTTCGTACTCAGCAAATTTACATTTATTTATGCATTACTTGAGACGATAAAAATCAAGCTTGATCAAAGGTTAAGCTATAAACAAAAATTGTATCACAGTATGTTTATAAATAAGGAAGTTATATATCAATGTACTTATACCCCATAAGAATAGCATTGGAAATATATTTACTGCTATGATAAATGTAGAAACTGATTTTGCCATATATTAGAAGTACTTAACTAAACGAAACTTCCTACAAAGTTTTATCACAATAATATTTCAAATAATAAGTGAGACAATCACAGTACAATAGTCAGATGCAATTAAATATTTATTTATTGAATATATTTATTACTTAATTAATATATATTTTTGGTTATGAACGGTGAAATATAAATTTATAAAAATAAGGAAACCAAGATCTTAGAACAAAATCGTTACACAACTGAATATAATCAGCCAGGTCGTTTAGCAAACCTATTCCTTCACATCTTGTTCATATTAACGGTTAAAAAGTCTCAAAAATTGTCACTTCTAAAGCCGTGTGGATGATTAGTTGTAATTACTCTTAAATTACAAAATGAGATAAATCACTTGAACGGTTGGTATACAATCATGCGATTGACGAGGTATTTTTAAAGTTACACACGAAACAACGTAAATGGTAAACTGGAAGCTCCTTTGCAATAGATCCAAGAATTCTTATATTTGCAGTGCTTCCATACACTCAAATCCTAATCAGATTCTTGCATTAATAGTCCAGCGTAGACAATAGTCTCACTGCACTCTGGGGACTGCATCGGCAGTAACGTAATCAGTCACTGTGCTGTGAGACTGATTACACGTCGACACAAACGGCAGTCTCACTCTCACACGCAAGTGAGACAGTTTCTCACGCACGCGCATTCTCCGGCTCCACCCACCGGGGAAAGTTTTATTGGTGAAAACAACCGGACCGAACCGATTTATAGATTCCATAAAATCGATCTCGCGTCACATGCGACTTTTCTTGCATCCGAAGTATGTCGATGAGAAATTTTAACGCAATTAATTAAACACAGTGAATCTAACTTTTACTTGCAGTTTTTTCTAACTTTTATAACTGACATTCGGTTCGAGTACGTTGGAAAGAGAAACGAAGGTATTCGAATTCGATAAATTTGCTCGTAATAATTTTTTATCCTCCAAGAGTGACGTGGTATCCTACCTACTGAAGGATGAACATTTCTCACAGTGGAACCATTTTCCCACCAAGGTAACTAATTTCCCGACCTGAGTCGTTTCCACTATAACATGTGTCTTTATTTAGTATGCAGGCACTACGTATGTTATGTGTAAGCTCCACTGTATTCTATTGTTCGTTCAAAATAGTTTTGGAGATAAATACATGTTCGACATGTGTTAGATTCAGAGCATAGTCAACTCTCGGTATGAATAATTGGTACTACATTCACTGAATGTGTTAAGGGTATTCGCTAACCACGACAGAACGTTTTTTAATTTCTTTTTTCTGATAATCTTTGGCAGTTGTGTATCCATAGAGACCTAACAATGATAAAAAATTTGTTTTGATTTCATCCATTTTTGGTAACAAAAAGTGTATTTGTCTCGAAAAACAGCTTTTTTTAAAATTGTTATTTTGTTGAAAATACTCACTTAAAATTGATCATTATGGTATCTTCTGGTAAACTAAAATTCATATATTTTCTTCATTGTGTTTTTAAAGGAAGTAAACAAAATTAAATTTTGAAATAAAAACATTGTTTCTAAATATTTAATTTGCAGAAAATCAATAGTCTAATAACATTCAAAATAAGAAATACTTTGTATGCTTTGGTGCTTATAAATATCACTGTTTTAATAAGCACCAAAAGTTTCGTCCACCTATCTTCAACGGTAAATATAAAATATACCCCTTCCCGGATCGTAAGCTAACATGTAGCCTACATGATACAGTTTACTATATTCGTTGCATCTTGGAGCATTTATTTCATTATGTTATCTCTTGTCAGTTATTTTGTGTTAACGTTCTTGTATTTAGTTGCACTTTGATTGTAAATGATGTTGACCCTTGATTAAGTAAAGAAATACAAATATACCCCTTTCCGAATCGTAAGCTAGCATGTAGCCTAAATAATGCAGCTGAGTTCGAGCTGAAATTGAGACACGATCACGGCATTAATTTACAAATTACAAAACAAATTACAGGATAATTTTCGTTCGGACACCTCATTGTGTCGCGTTTCGGACTTGTAAGACCCATACAGCCACAATGACGGTTTACGGTTTCACTTTCATCTCTCATTAGGTCCGCACCGGAGTGACCGGCTGGCCCGGACTCTGCTCTCGGAGCTTTCCCTCACTTTCACAGCTCACAGGAGCCGAGCGAGGGTCCCGTTGACGCTGGAACATGATATATCCGTATCGAGGGGACCGGAGGAAATCAGGTGGCGATTAGCCTACTCCTCTGCACTTCACAAATGCTCTGGAACTGTTTGTAGAATGTAATATGACTTTTACCTCAGCGACCGAGGTCTTTCGTATCATCGGACAATACGTGATGACCGAGACAGTGACGTCAGTGTACGCGGTGCTCGACATTGGTCATGTCGTGTAGCGAATATCGGAGCTTTACGTAGACACATTAGATTCAACGTGATATTTTGTACATGTATAAGGCGTGCATATTACGTTCTATTTTTACATAAAAAAGAAACATTTTTAGGCTTCATCAACTTAAAAACCAACCCAGTTTTTCAATATCTTGCCAGTAAAAAGATCTTTAAACCAGTTATTCTTTAAACGGAAGTCATTTCATTATTTTAAAGATTCTAAAATTATCATGCTGTCTTAAATTTAAACATTCTTGCCTCCAGAATTGATGATATAGTCAGCAGGCGACTAGTTTCGGGACTCTATAGTCCCATTTTAAAGCCTTGTCAGTTTAATTGTTCATAACAAGTCATCATAAATAATAAATTAATCTAAAACAGATGTTACAACATACATTGTACATTGGGCCGAACGCACAGAAATTACTAAGAAAGAGTACATCGACGGTGACGAAGACCATGACACAAATCAGTGTGTTTTGTCTTCTCAGCATAGCATACGTACCTCGCGCTGACAAAACTTTACTGCCGAAACCCGGGATCGAACCAGGGACCTTTAGATCTTCAGTCTAACGCTCTCCCAACTGAGCTATTTCGGCTCATAAGAAAGTGTGTGAAATATATTTCCAACTCGTGACAATTGCAATGTAACTAATTAAGATTCTCTAGATAAATAATTAATTTTTACCTGACTTTTTAGTAAATTTCATACTTTCTGAAAGCACATTATTGCACGTTGAAACAGTTATTTTTTAAATATTTTACTTCTAATCTTTGTTCTACTATACACAGTATTTATTTATTTATAATTTATTCTTTAACACTTCACTCTAATATTCAACTAATTTTGAAACATTGCACCATTTGTTACAAAATCAGTGTCATTTACACATCTGTCAAACTTCGCATAACTTAGCCGCGGGCTCTGTTTGGAAAAAATGTTTGTATTTACTTCCCTGTGGGAAATAGGTTAGATCATGGATATGTCTAAAAGGAATGTTTTAAGTTCATATAAACAGCTGTTCTTATTCTTTTATATTTAGGTTCTGGTAGTTTCTATGGAAACCTGTTACATGTTTTCCATCTTAAAAATCACAAACACCCCCAGATCTAGGTCATGTCCATGTCAAAAAACAATTTTATGACGGTTTCACTCATTTGCCATTGTAATGCGTATTTTCTCGAATATTGTAAAGAACAGGTGTGACTGATCACACACTACATTCACACGTGTCTCTATATTTGTGGTATACTATTCACCTAATACAGAGATGATTCCTCAATTCTTAAATAATTCTTGGTGAATCTATTCACAACAATTAATTAATTCGGAAAATGAGAGAGCTGATCAAAACCTCCACTCTCTCTTCCTCAGAACAACATACACAGCCTATCCAGGTCACCGGACCTGGCTATCCGCGCCTTCACTGTCGAGAGCGACTGTAAATATACAGTCAAAAGTCAAAAACAATTTAATTCCAAAAAGATAAATAAAAGTAAATTACAGTGCTAACATTTTTCATACTTTAAAAAAGGTTTACAATAATAAAACAAAAAAGTGCATGTAAACATAAAAATATTTATAAACAAGATAACTTAAATAATTAAAATGGAAACGGCCTACATTGACCTAAAATGGCCGAGTTGTTTTTTATTGAAATAGAATTTTAATTTTGAAATTTTTGCAAACGAGGCTACCTTTCAAAAAACTCACATTATTGCATTGTAAGGATTACAAAATCCAGGTTTACCTAATTTTTAGATAAGATCACAACGAATGTTTAAAATTAAAAATTTAATTTAAAGTTTTGGTTTCTAATGTGATAGTAGTATTAAGCACTGTAGGCTATAAAAATCTAGCCAACCTTAAGAACTTCCGGATGTACCGTAATGGTACCTTTTAATGTTATTGATTTCGATCAGACGGAACAGATAAAACGTCTTACGTCCGACGTAATGCATCTATTACGAATTATAACACGTTTCAAAATTCACCTACCGACAATACAGTTCCGCCTATTGTTCTGTATTATATCACGACAATCAGCTGATCAAGGAAGCAATATAAACAATGAGCAAACAATTCGGAAGTGGAGGCAACTTGCTGTCCGAATCAATTAGTTGAAGTAGTGAGCGCCTTTGCTGGTAGGTAGCGCACGAGTCGCTTCACCGCCCGCGGGCGCCGTGGTGGCTTCCAAGATTGAAAGTAGTTACGTAAATAATGAAATGTGTTCATTAGTGAGTCACTCTCCGAGACGGACGTCACATTCTCGGTTTACCGAGCGTTATACAATTTGTAAAGTTGGAGAAATTTGTATTGGGAAACTGGAGTATTAAAATACAACTTAAGATGTACCAAATAGAAGAGGAAATGCCCTTAAGTAGTATTCACAACTATAACAAAAGAATATTTTTTATTAGTGCATAAAGGGTCATGCTCAAACATAGGTTTAGTACCGGCAGTGGTACCAGTTACGTCACACTGTTTACATATTGTATTAGATTTATTACAAGCAATATGAGAGTCTAGCCAACTCTACTCGTAACCGATTTTTAAATAACCATTACTTAATTTTCATATTTTTAAAGATTATGCCTATTTACTATAATTTAGAAAGTACATTTGTAAAAAAGGTTTTTGGTCTTTAATTTTTTAGGTTTTATATTTTTAGTTGAATATAGTGTCTGAGGTAATGCGTATTTAGTGTATTTAATGTATATTTTGTAATTTCCCTCTCCAAACCGGAAGCAGACGGACTCGATATGTTTTGATAAATTTCAAAATATGGCGATCCAATTACTAACAGTGATACCACAGATAAATTGCTATTTTTGATTTTAAATCTATTTTTTAAGTTCTTATTTATAATAAATGTTATCATATATAATTTCCTATATCCGTTTAGCATATTTATCCTATTGTAAATAGACGTTCCTTAAATTTATTAGTTTTTAGCATCCAGTACAGAGGTATTACCTAATACAGTACTGCAAACAATAGAAAAGATGGTTTATCTTGTCTGTTCTAATACCATTAATAAAATGTAGCACAAACCACCTTACTGGTCAACTGCCCATTTTCACTTTAACATTACTGTACCAAGTTCTAGAAACTGTGGAAACTGTGGAAATTGCTTTTATTAACTTTTGTTAGTATGTTGTTGTGTAGAAATAAGCTATAAAATGATGTTACATAAAGGCTATTCCATAGTTTTAAGGACAACGTTAAATTTAAAAGACTAATTGTTTCGGAAATAAGCACGCTATCGAAACCACTTCACCGCGGAATCTTTGACGGACTTGTGAGGACTGATCATCACGAGTTCTTCAAAAGTATTTCTCGAATGAAAACAAACACGCAAACAGAATCATCCTCCATACGCTCTCTCCGCATCTAACAAAATATGCGGAAAAGCCACCACAAAATCCAGCTGTTTTAATAATGATCGTCTTCCTGAAAGTTCTTGCGGGGGCGTTCAAGTTCGAAGGTCACTCCGGAAGTGCTTCTGCCGGCTTCCGGAAGGTAGCTGGCGAAAGTGACGCCTCCAACTAACATATTTCACAGCTGATTCCGGCGCGACGATCGCGAGGGTGATCACCGGAAGTCGTCCAAATACTTTCCTCGATCTTCGACGATTGTCACCAGAAAGAATAATAGTAGTTAGAAACGCAACAACACAATTTATGTGCAGTCAGATTAAATTGATTAGTTATTTTTCCCCTGTGAGACATTAAGCTGAGAATAAATATTGTAAATACAGTAAGTTGAAAACAATATTTCATGGGTAAACATAAGAATGATGAAATCCCATAACTATTGAAATTTGCTAAAACTGATGTCAAATCAAACTAATTAAAACAGTAAATAAATAAAATAAAATAATAGTATTCTTTCAGTGTTGTGCTACCAATTAAAACCCATTTTATGCAAGCAATTTTGAGCGGATGTTAGAAAGCCAGGCGTTCTTAAAATATATTCTACCAACAATGGAACAGCTGTAAAGGTTGGACGAAAGATTGTACATTTTTATCGTCCGTTCGAAAAAGCGAGTGTAAAAACTAGGATGAAAATTTATTCAAGTTTTAAAAAATCAAATATTACAGGGTTCCAAGCATAAATGATAGCATGACATATATTTCTTTAGTTGGTTTGGTTACGTTCTTTTCTGTACATTTTACAATTTAGAAATCAAAATCAAATGATGTTCTATTTTCGATCATAAGTTTTAATTATTTCTAGGAGTACATTGAAATATTCGCGTACTGAGGAATACGAACTCACGTTTTTAAAGTCAGATTAATCTTTTATTTTTGTTGTTGGTGCAACTTTTAGGTTAAATTAATCAAGGTTAAAGGTAAAATTGATCAAGGTAAAATTGATAAGGTTAAATTTATAAGAAAAGTGATAATGTCCACTTGAAACTTCACAATAGCCTTAAAATTGATGATAAACTGATATTTTAAAGCATTTTCAAGAGGACATTAAGTTAAAATCTTGTCTTTGGGAATAATAAAAATTCTCAGCATTGTTTGCAATCCACGTTTACTGGACAAACAACCAGACACAACAAAAATAATTTAACAAATTAATGGTCTATCTGCGTTGGCTCCTATTACTCCCGGAATGGTCAGACCTGCTGGTGCAAGAGTGAGTCTGGCCATTTGGAAAGTGACGCGGCCTCAACTGTTTGTTAACGAAACATTTCAACCGGTTGATGAAGACGTCGTGAGCCTCGATGTCGAGATGTCCCGCCCCCGCTATCCACAGCGGCTCCACGGCGACGGGACACTTGTTGTACAGATCAACACCGTGTGAAAAGTTTACAATTTTATCTTCAGTTCCGTGAATGATCAATGTCGGAGCTCGAACCTTCCCTATTTTATCGATGTTCCTAAACTGATCCCAACGTTTTGCCGTGGACTGCATTTTGGGGAACGGAACAGCTATCGCAGACGTGAACCCGGACTGGACGATAACTCCACGTATGTTCAACTTGGAGGCCAAATCCAGAGTGGGAGCGCTGCCGATACTTTGTCCGTACAGGATAATATCAGTGAAGGAGAGTCCGTAGTAATGCACCAGGTGGAGGGCTGCAGCTTCTATATCAGCGTAAACCTGCTGCTCGGTTGACTTGCCGGAACTGCATCCGTATCCGGAGTAGTCGTACACGAACACGTTGCAGTTCAGCTCCTTGGCGAGGTAGACGACGAGGAAAATCAGATCTCCCAAATCGCACGAGTTTCCGTGAGAGTATAAAATCGTCAGTTTAGAGTTGCGGTTCACGACGTAGTACAGACAGGCCACATCTGTGTAATATTTTGTTTTTGCGAACGTGAAATCCATTTCTTTGTTGATGCGCGACACATTAAAAAATTGTGGCAGTTCCGAAGGTTGTCCGACAAAGTCGAATGCATATTTGCGAGTGATTGTGTTGTAGTGTAATCGATACGTCGGGTGAGGAGGGGTGAACGCAAAATAGTTGATTATGTTTTCAGTGTATTGAGGTAAACTCAGCATCTTCTGAGGCAGACCAAACACTTTCTGCACTAATTCACAAACGGAAGACATGACTGTTGAAAAATTGTACATAACTGTTCTTTACTGAGCACTTAGAGTGTATTAACTGTGAACTGGAAATGTCGATGTTGGTGTTTGGTTATGTTTTGTTTGGTTATTGTTTTGGCGATTTATTAACACATGTTAGCTATGTTTTATGTAAAAATAGTAAAATGACACAGAGGAAAACTATGAAAACGATCGATGCTATAATTGTAATATGTGTATGTGTGTTGTATCAACAGTGCAATTTTTGAAATCTTTTTTTTTAATCTCAGAAGATTTTTCATTTAAAATGTTTTTAATTTCATTGGTTTTTATTGCAAGATAAAAATAAACAGATACACTGACACATACTTTCTTCCTTAAATAAATTAAAAAAACTGCAACCATAGTAAAACTATCATATTCATTAAAGTGTATTTATAGGATCATATAAAAATTTAATTTTTCAAAAAATCCAAATTTCAAACTAACAAGAGAAAACAAGTAAATTTATGGTTAGAGATTTTTGGGGCATTACACCCCCCCCCCATAAACTGCATACCAGGTTTTGTGGAAAACAGTTAACAAACAAACAAAATTGGAAAACAATTAAGAGAGAAATTGATCTTTTAATATCCTCCAAAAATGATAAAATTGAGTGCTCTCAGACATATTCAGCGTTTACCATGGACAGAAAATTTATCTTTATTCTGGAACTGTTAGTCGTCTACTAATGGTCAAAATACTAATTTGTTCAGTTTTTAAGCAAGTTTAAATAATGATGTCAAATTATTTTACTAAACTATTGTTATGCCAGAAAATTAAAAAAAATATTTATAAAAATATGTTTTTATTTAAAAGTCCATAATTTTTTAACCATTGGCTTTACAGACATACGGATGGTATTATACATTTTGCGATTTTAGTAACTATGAACCATGAAATGTCAAAATCGTTAAAGCGGATTTTGAGATAATTGTATTTTTCTTTTTTAAGGGTTTTTATGATTAAACTACCCTTAACCCTACGTTGCCCGCGCTAAATGTATTACACCAATACCCGCGCACGGACTCAGACAACGTGTTTCATTTTTACCGATAAAATGGGGGTTGGGCATGAAAGCTAAAAACTATGCTGTTAAAACCTCTTAATAAGACAAGACAATAGATAAAATATATTTCACAACTGTTCACACGTTATATATTTTTTCTTGACATCTGCCTACAAATTATAAATACAATTGTGTTAATTTTGTGAAAACATCGTAAATAAGAAACCCGGGTTTTCGTAGTTTTTAATTTATTACGTGGATAAACTTATTAATTATTACGTCTGGAATCATCAAATGATATGTTACAGTAAAATAATATAAAAAAATATAGAATTAATGCAGCCCGATCTGTCGCACATAATAAAAGACCGAGCTAAGAACACTATCAGTAAAACCCACCTCCCTCTACCTCGAGGCCTTCTACCTAGCCTCAAACTAAGGCTAAAGGTTGTATCTTTAATTGGTGCAAAGGGGCAGATGCTGAAGCTACATTGGCGCCCAAAATCTATTGCCAACCCAAACGGTAGTAAAAACGAAAATACGCGGTGCCCGGAATGTGAGGTGAGACCGCGCGCGAGTAACGCAGGGTTAAAAAAACCAAAAATAAAAAAATTATCTGGTGGTATAGCCAAAGTGTGCCCGTGTACCAAATTTCATAAAAATCGAACGATGAATGTGGTCTCGGGGTATGTACACGGAGAGAAAAACATCAGTCCGAAAACCTCTTTTTTGAATTCAAGAGGTCTCAAAAAGAATATATCCACTCTCGACTCAAATTCAAAAATTTTAGCGAAAACAATACTTTCTCCATATACCATGTATAAGTGGAGAAAGTAATAAATACCATAGAAAACCCCCTTTCATCACTTTAATGACTTCAACAACACACGTTTGTTTTGAGAGTTTATATATTATTTATTTAAGTAAAAGTCATTTATTCCTTGAATAAAATTGTTGAAATGTATTTTTTTTAATAGAAAAAAATATAAACAAAAGCGATTTTAATATTGAGCACGGATATTGGTAGTCGTATATCTAATCTTTAAGGTATGTTTTGCAAGAGTACAATTTTTTTGTAATATGTTAAATTAGTAGCTAGTATCAGTCAATTTTTAAGTATATTTTTTTATAAATTTAATTTTAACGAATAAAATAAAAAGTTGTGTTTGTCTACATTTCTAGCTCATAAGCTACTCATTGAATAAATTATTTTATATATTCATTTATTCAAAATTTTTTTGTTATTTATAATTTAAATTTCATTATTTTATTTTTATTAATTTTTTTATTTTTGTTTTTGATTTTTTAGATTATTTGTTGATGTTCTGTTAATGTGCTGATTTGCTCAGCTGATCTGATGCATTCTGGCTGAGATTTGCTAAGGCTTACACACTCATACGTCTGATAATCAATCCAACATCAAAAAATAAAAAAATAAAATTTCAAACTGAACACAAAGGCAATGCACCAGAGAGGTCAAAAACTAAAACTTAGTAATACAAATGAATTTTTGGTTGTTAAACATAATTCCTGGGTAACTCCTGCCCATAGTACATCACTGGTTTTGATGTACCGTACAGGCCATAGGGTCATAGTTTTGGCCAGTTGAGGTGTTATATAAAATATAAAAAAATAATTAGATTAAACAGACTGCAACTGGATAAAATAACGAGTGTGTCTTGCAATCTCAATTTATATTTCATAGAGGGAGTAAAATTATAAGCCCATCTAAAAGTTACTCGGATGTAAAATAAAGAGAGACTTATAAAAAGTGGTGGTTTTTCTGCGTTTATTGGTACATTTGAACAATTTTGTATTTTTTTTGAGAGGGCCTTTACTTGAGACACACAGGAAATAAATTATAACAACTGATTCACAAGGATCACTACAGTGCCACTCAATGGAGGGGTTTTTCTGATAAATGACATTTTAAAAATGTTTCTGCCCAAAACCTCAGGCTATGTCGAATCTTTTGGCGCTGTCAAATTTCCCAGTTTCTTCAGTAACAATAATTAAAACAAATCAACAAACAATTACATCTCAGAATCACGGCTTTTCAGAGAACACTATTGGGGACAAATAATTGAGAGTTATAATTTGGACAGTATTTTTATGATATACTGATACTTTATTGAATTAAAATTGAACTTTTGATAAATCGGTTTTTAGTAATGAGAAAATTTTAGAAAATGTTGAAGTGCTAGTTCAATAATTTGAAATAATTTGATTGAGTTTTTGATTACCTAAGAGTAAAATAACAGGGTTTCTTTAGTTTGTCCCTTCTAGAGAGAAAATATTAGAAAATATAAAATGAGTTTAAAATAAAAGCAAACTATAATGAAAAATTCAGGTTAGAAATAAATAATTGAATAAAATAATTTGATAAGTTTTTGTAAAAAAAAAAAAAGAAATAACAGGGAAAACATTTTCTTGTGTAAAAGGGAAATTAGATAGAGTCCTTTTTAATTATACTAAAAGTTTTCAGGAGCAATTCAAAATAATAAATTCAGCACGCAAAATCTTCTAATTAATAATAAAATAAATACAGGATTGCCTCCTTTCTACCTCACCCAATGTGAAACAAGAGCTTTAATTAACGTTGACTTTCTTCATGCACTGTTGATTAGGAAACAATGTGACCCACTGTTACGAAACCATCAAACTTTTACTAGAAATTTAAACAATATAAACATAACAATATTTAGTATAGTTAATTAAGAAAGCAAAACAAATGAAAATAGTCTTTACGTCTTACAAAATGTCTATTGTTCACATCAATTAAATAAAATAATAGCTAAGAATTTTTAAGTTACTAATGATGATTACCACATAAAACTAAGAAGGAATTTTTTTGTGTGTTGACTGTTGCTCATTCTGGATGTATTTATTTATTTTAATGGCACCCACCATAAACGAATAAAGGAAAACAATATTGTGAGTCAAATGTGCAATAAATAACATACAGTAAGTCACAAACCCGCAAGATGATTTTCACAACAAACTCAAAACAAATAACAACTTTTATATATTTAAATTTTATATATTACTAAGCACGGTAAAATATGAGCAATACTAACAATGTCAATTCAATAAGTTGGCAGATTTGAGAACACAACAAGATACGTTTGAAAGGAAAATTTGGGGAAGAATATTAACAATGTTTGAAATAAAGAACAGTTTGCAAAAAGGTACAGGTGGATCTCGCTAAAAAATCTGTAGCTAATAATAATGAAGTGTGAGGTTCAGAAACTACCACATTGCAGAGGGCCCAAACTTCGTTTTCCAGAGGGTAACTGATTTCAAACTAATTCTATGTATCAGTTTTAAAAATTTTGTTTCAAACGAAGCATGTTTCAGAATTTTTCACATTGCTCCAATGGGAGTCAAATTCCAAGATTGTGCATGGGGTACTGTAGACTCTTAACCCTTCCCAGACTGTAGGCGGATATATCCGCTAAATATTTGGGCTTAGCGGACGGTAGGCGGATATATCCACTAAATGTTTTGGCCTAGCAAACGGTCAGCGATTATATCCTCGGATCGTAAAAAATAAGTATGTACGTATGTGTATGGACCAATTTTGATTAATAGGAACTCAAACTAATGATTAACATTACATTATTAATGTAGATTCTTATTCTACAAAGGGGGGAAGGGTTAAAGTGCTCTTACTAACAGGCCCCAAAAATACAATTATTTAATTCTTATGGGGAAATAGTATTTCTTTATTGTTTGAAAAGACATAACAAATATGTTATCGGACACTATCACTATGACATAGTCAGTTGACTAATGTTTTTTGTTTACATTTTTGCATTGTTTTCTGTCATTTTCCAATCTTAATCAAATCAAATCCTTTATTAGCACATTAATCAACATAATGTTCTTGCAAGTTTGTTTGATAGTTTAACTCATTTGACTTATTGTCAAAATGTTTAGGCACTAAACAGATTGTTCAAGTAACATCTCCAAACATGGGGCTTTTTAGTAAACTCTCTAAAACACTTCCCATTTGTGATTTTTATTATAATCGAAACCCATAAAAAAGGTTTATTTCCAAAGACCCTGATACAATTTTTTTAGGGTTTTAAGTAGTTATATGAAGATAAAGCACAGATTGGATCAATTCCTTCCTATAATAGTCTAAAGAATTATGTCACACTAAAATTTCATCTAAATTCAATCCGTAATCTAGGGATTGCATTATAAATTCCGGACCCAGTAACCATTTGTAATTGGGTTATTAGTCAATTAACTTTCTGACAATAGGTCAATATTAGGCAGTAACAAGACTAGGTTTTGAACTATTCTCTATCAAAATGTTAAAATATGTCACTGGTATTGATAGACACGAAAAAGAAAAAAATAGTCATTTAGAAGAAAAAAAATGACAAACAGGATATCTTTCACTTATCTGAATCAAACTTTTAAAATTAAAAAATCTAATTAGAACTAAGTAAACTAAAAGGATACTAGATGACAAATGGTGACGATTTGTAAAGATAGAGAAACTGCAGCAGAATGCAGCGAAGATGACGGTTTTGACGGTCATTTGTCTTTCCTTTCAGTTAATTGCATTGTATCCTTCAATCAGGCCTTTCACTGCACGGGAAGTGTCGTGTGCTGTGTTGTACTGTGCACCGTTATACAACAACTTCATTGACCCCTTGCACTAGGTTACCTAACCGATTCTTACACATCATGTCAAGACACTACCCAATAAAAAGTACTTTTCATTAGATTTGCTTGATATGTTTAATTGCAATGGTTAAATTCCACATTTTTGTACTCTAAATAAATTATAATAAGTTTATTAGTTTTATTTTTAAATTATTAGTTATATGTTAGACGTTTCAAGGAACAACTTAGATACTCTGGTCATCAGACACAGTTGATGAGTATAAATAAATAAAGAATAATAATATAAATATACTCTGTTGACTTCTTTATTTAAATTGAAAACATAAAGTTGTATGGGCTGAAAACTAAACAATTACTTTTATACTATATGTGTATATTTTAGCCTTGATAATAGAAAATAAATAATGGATGTGATTTAAGATATTGAAAAATTTCCTATGGCATGAATTAGTACTGATTAGTATATCTTTTTAGCTATAAACTCAATAATAGCAAAAAATTGTAATAACAAATTATGTCAAGGATTGTATATCAGAAAAATAAACTTAATTAGCCAATACATATTTTCTATTTGACTTAAAAATCATTTTAATTTCCGGACCATAAGGATTTTTTGATTTATTTTAAACTTTGATTTATTGAAAACAAAAACTATTAGCTAATTATTACCACTGAACACCATTTACATTTGTATTAATGTCTATTTAGGTCTAAACAAATTTTATTTAAAAATTTAAGTATCATTAATTTTGATAAAACTTGACTATCACAATACAGTATTCTAAAAAGCTATTGATGTAATCCAATAAGATACAACATTTAGTTTTATTTGATTGCTAAAGAGAGGAACTGTCACAGCCCTTTGTGACATTAGCAAAGTCATTACACCCATGTAAAGTCATTGCCGAGGACTTAATCTTGGAGAGAACCACACATTGCCGCATTGGTCACGCCAACAACGACAGTGCGGTGACTGCTAGAATGTGAAAGG
Organism: Nephotettix cincticeps; assembly: GCA_023375725.1. Classification (NCBI taxonomy): domain Eukaryota; kingdom Metazoa; phylum Arthropoda; class Insecta; order Hemiptera; family Cicadellidae; genus Nephotettix; species Nephotettix cincticeps. The sequence goes on along the minus strand of CM041791.1, from coordinate 127,837,414 downwards.
CTGCGTGGCGACGTAGGATGAGACCGTGCGACATGGTCACAGATGTGCGATACAGTTACACAATCAGCTGTTACCCAAGCTGAGACGCGTTGGCCAACTAATTGCACCTAGCATGTTGGATAATGCTTTGTTCAAGAGTGGTTTTATGTTGAAAATGAACCTTTTTAGAAAGTCTTTTGTAGCTTAGTTTCAGATGAAGTAAATCTTTTTAGTGGATTATGAAATTTTTGTTTTAAATCTTATTTTTACAGTATACCCCTTGTTATTTAAAACCTTATATTTCGCTAAACAGTTCAACGAAGTTAGAAATAAAAACTTATCCCTTGAGTTTTATTTTTATTCTCTACAGTATTTACACTTGAAAAATTGAAATAATCACTATGACATGGTGATAGTAAATATAAATGAGCAAAGCATATAATCATCAATCACAGAAGATAATTATTTATACGTCATTGTCAATGACTACACATTTTAATATTCTGCCAAACATGTCTTTCATAAAATTATTTTAATTATGTTCACAAAATAGTTGGAAATTTATTTTAAAAGGTTTTATGTAAATAAATGGAATCAGAGGACTGATGCATACTTTCTCCCTTTACAAGTTACATACATATCAAATCTCCTTTGTTAGCAACAAAGCAGTTCATTGATCATTTTTCAACAACATGTTCTATTTTTCTCTGAATATCCAAAATTTCTTGTAGGAATATTCACCTAATAACTTTCATATACCCTATTTCTAAAGGTAACATTTTTTGTTGAGTGCCCAAATTGCACCCTACTTGGAGGAGTCAAGGTACACTAAGGGAGCGTTAAAGAATGTTTTAATTGGTTGATCCAATCCAAAATTACTTATTTCATTTAAAAAGGAAGAAAAATGAGGAAAAAATTTATTTTTTGTACTCACCATAACTGAAAACATTGAACAGGCAATATACTGTGTTAAGGTAGGCTAACCTTTTACTTTCAGCTATCCCAGAATCTCAAACTGAATTATTCATAACAAAATAATTAAAACAACAAGTTATTTGTTCATTTAAGCCAGAAATAAATTATGGTTATTAAACTTGATTAAAATTAATTGTTTTGCAATGAAGTTCAAATCTGATTTGGTTTCTCATTTTAAGGCCCAAAATAAAATAAAAGATACCCATAGCATAAATACTGTGGATATTATTTTATTTTTTATTAAATCCTGACTAAACCATTGAATTTCAACCATAGGATGATACAGCCATTTTGGATAAATTTAGATCTTTCCTTTTGAAATTTATGGTTTCAGGGGGTTTGGGTCTTAAGTAACCTTAAAAATGAAAAGCATCTGAAGATATTTCCAAAGTGCATCTTGGTGAATTTCATAAAAATGTGATGATTGGTTCTTGTGTTTAAAAAGAGACAGAATAAATGCAGATATGAATATCAATGAAAAGTACCTTTAAATATCAAAAAGTATTTTAACAAAATACTTTTAAATTAATTGATTACCCCCTGAACAGATTTTTTGGTTTATTAAAAAAAAATATTTTTTATTGCGTAATAATATAGTTTTTAGGAAATATAATAATAAACTTGAGCACCCTTCAGACTTTTTATTTCTTTCAGTCGACAGCTATGAGTTTATTTCACCACATATGCCTTCACTGAGGCTGTTTCAAATGGGTTGATATACCCAAAACTTGCTTCGACAGTACAAATATTCAAGGTTATGAAGTAAGTTTTTGTTTGAAAAGATCTTGAAATGCCTTATTGAAGGCGAAACATGTAGTTATCATCTCTACATTGATATTTTAGTTATTTAAAATTTTATAATACAATAATTCGTATAGTAAAAAACATAATGAAATTTGGATAAAATTATAGGCAATCCAAAGTTTTGAATAAAAACTATTTTTTCAGGATGAAGAGGAGTATGAAGAGATTGCAGTCGCGGAATCTCAAGACATAGCACACTCTCGATTGCACCCCAACAGTGACAGTGATGATATAGCTGATCGCCCCCGTTCTCGACCTAGAGGGCGTAAGCGCAGGCGACGTCTTAGGAAACGGCCTCGATCGACCACACCTTCATTCATAGAAGATTACAACCCAGAGAGAAGTGTGAAAGAAGAAGATGCATCTCCAACTGAGGAAGAAGTGGTCTATAGAAGAAGACCATCCAAGAGAAGAAGACGACCCATCAGACGAAAACCTGAATATGATAGTGAACATGCTGATCTTAGTAGCCCAAGAGAAAAACCATTTGATGAACCCAGTCGAGAGCCTTATGACGAAGGAAGTGAATACCGACCAAGAAATCCTCCAAGAAGAAGAAGAAAAGGTGGTCGGAAACGTATTAGAGTATCAACCGAACCAACTGAGTCCAGTGATGACTCTCATGATGAAACTCTCCAAGAAATTACTACCCAACCATCAGAAGTTGTAGTACAATCAAACAACTTTTCCCCAGAAAAAGAAATATCACATGAATCATTTTCTGTAGAGTCACAAGAGAATTCTACACCTTCATCGATGTTCACATCACCATTCACACCAAGAGAGATCACTGAAATTAATCATAAATTAGGACCATTTACAGAATACTCACAATCAAAAGAGTTTAGCAGTTATGGATTAGAATTCAGCGCCAACTCACCGTCAAGTATTGATTTGACTTCCCATAACATTGAGGAAAACCATATTGTACACCATTCAACAACAACAAAGGATTATGACTGGATCAACAGGTTTAACCCAAAAGGACCAACAAGAACAACAACATTGGAAACTACGACACCGACAGTGACCACACTCAAGTTTGGATTAAAGGAGGAAAAAAAAGCAGAAATAAAAGGTGAACCCCAACAGAATATCAAAAATATCGAAAAAATAATTGAAAACAGGAAAAACTTGCTCTCTAAAACAAGAAGACTTCCAACAACATCAGCTGTTATTCGAAGAAGATTACGACCTAGAAAATATAAAAACACAACAACCACACATGATTCAGCCAACGATAACAATGTTCCAACGATTCATCCTCTAGATTCAAACAATCCTGAAACACCATGTAAGGGTGCTGATTGTGAATTACGACTTACTTCGCTCTTGACTAATAATATTGAACCAAGTAAACTGCTACCATCTGGTTTCCCAACAATGCCAGAAGTACTATCAACAGCAGAACTTATTCAGAGGATAACACGAACATCTCTTGGAGAAAAAGAGCTTTTAAAGGAAACAGGTGAAATCACTGACTCGGAAAGCATCAATAATACAAGCAACGATCTTATTATAATTACTCCTTCAACTCTAGTAAGGTCCCCTGACTTCAGGGACAATGGATTATCACAGAGCAATGAAAATAAAAAATCGGCAAATGAAATAATACAAAAGAGTTACACAAAAGCAGATGTTCAAACAGATTTCTCTACATTAACAGAAGAAGTAACAAAAACAGAAGAAGTAACAAAAACAGAAGAATTAACAACGCTTTTGTCAACTGAAACGACAATAACTACCACCACACAAGCAACAACAATATCTTCAGGGACACAAACACCACCAACAACTGAAGGAAAAGATTTGCTAGAGAGTAGTGTTGAGACAACAACTGAATCAGATTTGAAACTTGATGGTGTTGATGTGTCAAATATAAATGACGAAATTCTAGAGCTTATTATGGATGAAATGGGGAAAGCTAGGGTAAAACGAATTTTAGAACTAAGAAACATGACTTTAAGTGAACTTATAGCCCATAGAGAAAGGGGAGCTGGTCACTTTTCCGCCTTCATTAATCAAAATAAAATTAACAATTCTACAGATGAAAAAACAAATATAACCACAGAAACATCAACTAATACTGAAACAGATTTTTCAACACAGGACACTAATGATGAAGAAAAGACAGAAACTATGATTGTAGAAAAAGCCAAACATTTAATGAGCGAGTACAAAAAATCTGAAGAGGACTTTACAAATATTATGAAATCCTCTCATAAAGAAGATGAAAAACATGGAAAGAGGTTGAAAGTTGAGGGAACAGTAATTCCAGTTCCAATCCTTGAACCAACTCACACCTCAAATATCCAGTTTCCCGATGATGGAATTCTTGGTGCTTTCCCAAAATACATGAATGATATAGCGAGGAAGAAAAATAAACCAAGTGAGCCAGTAGAAAAAACATTGTACACTGGATTTATCAACACACCACGAGAATTACCCCAATCAGCTGACAAAAGAGAACCAAGAGTTTTTGAAAGCATGCCCAGATTTGATACTGAGACGTCGAATAAAGATAATTTAGAAATATCACCTTACCCAGACTGGAGAATCACAGTCAGCAAGCATGAAGAAAACATTAATTCTGCTCCTCAACAGCCTTCAAAAAGTTTTGGATTCCCAGGAATAAGTGAAGAAATCCCTTTGGTAGCTACTCCTTCCCAAAGACCAACCGATCTTGATGATGTCATTCTTCTAGATGAAGGAGAAGAAATTCATCACTTAAGAAATCACATTCTTGGCGGAAAACACAATGTGGAGAGTGGGGATATCACTGATGAAGATTATCCAGAACCAAAAAAGGTTCCACAGGGTGTTAAATCTGCTATAGCTGCTAGTGGAGCTCTCTTGGGGCTGGCAATATTCGGATTCCTGGCGGTCCTAGTGTCTTGTAAAATCCGCCAGAGAAGAGCAAGACTCCGTGCAAGACAAGACATCCTCTGTGAGCACCTTGCTGAAGATCTCCGAGGGAGTCAGAGAAGTCTTACACCAGTACTCAGGAAATCACCGTTCAACCATACAATACATTCAAACACTGCTTCCAACAGACATTACTACCTTTGGAGGACACTGAGAAAAACATTTCAGTATGAGTAAGCCAAAAACTTAGTTGTAGTGGACTGTGCATTAAGCCAACATTGACTGACTCTCCTACCTTATATCTCTGTGTCTGGAAGCTGTGATGGAAGGAAGATATGAGGGTTGAAAACACTTTATTAATATACAGAAAATTTTTAGTAGAAATGTCTGTGCTAACTTTATCTTTTTTATAATTTTGGTTTATACCAATGAAATGATATTCTTTTAGTAATTAATTTCAGTAAAATCCACTACTAATTAATTTTTAAATTATTACAATACAGTACAACACATTTGAGCAACTTGATTTGAATCAGCCAAAGAAATGTTTGAGCCATTTTAAAGATGGGGCATTATAGTTTTTCAAACTCAAAATAGACCCACTTTAATTATTTATAAAAATAATTGTTAAACATGAAATCTCAGAACTCTCTCAAGACTATGATAAATTTACTAGTGTTAATTTGCAAATAAAACTAAACGATATCCTTAAAATTGTATTCTATTATTAAGAATACTTTCAAGAATGTAGTATGTATACATGTGTTTTGACTTAGTAACTTCTTAAATGAGATCCTAGGCTATTAAGTGCAATATTTAGGTTAAGTTATTGTATTAGTCTAAAAAATGGAATCCTATACTGATACTAAATTAGATTGTTCTTTAATGTTAATACAATTTTTTTACTTTGACTGCACAGTACTTTCCATGATTTCACATCTCATAAAACATAACACATAGTTTAGATCACAAATACAAATATTTGTGAACAACTTGTAAGTTAGTCTAATAGTCTGCCAAATAACACCATAAATATAAGTGCTATTATCTCCTCTTTTATTTATTCTTTAAATGTATTTTTCTCAAAAAGTATTTTTAAGGGTTGTACATTTGTAATTTTGTTGATTTTTTGTATTAAAAGACAACTTGTTAAAATTTTATCTTGCTTACTATAAATACCTTTATATTTTATTTTCCATTTATTTTTTCATTTTATTTGTTTTGTTTATTTTTTACCATCAAAGCTAGAAGTTGATTGAAAACAATCCAAACCCTGTTGTTTATTAATACACCTTTTATTAGATAATTTGGTTAAGCAAGACCCTACAACCTCCGTTGAAGAGGTGAAAATATTCTGAAAACCCAACATTGAACTCCACAGTAAATCTTAAATGCTCTTCATTATTTTTATTTTATTTTTATGTACAAAACAGCATAACCATAGGCCTATAGCCTGTGCAGTTTGCCAAGACAGAGAATTACCGTGGTGGCAAGCAAAATATAAAATACCCCTGTAGCATTCAAACTAAGTTTAATCCTAGGATAAATAAATGTTATAAATAAAAAGTTATTTCAATTTAATTTTTTTGTAAGATTAATACGGTAACGGAGAAAGTATGATTGCTACCACAAGCGACAAAACCATAAAGATTGTTCAACATAATGTAAACAATACAAATCAAAACATCTGTTTGTTGACCGTTCGACAGTTGTTGATTGAAGTTGGTGGCGAACAATATGTGAATAGAGGTTTTGCATTAATATTTATTTTATGTATGTAATAAATGAAAAATTATCAAATTACTAAACAATTTGTAAAAACTAAAGGGTAAAATAACAGTGCGAAATAAAAGCAGAGACAAGTATTTCCAAAATCTTTAGTGTTTTGAAAGAAAACGTATTCATTCTATAGCTTGAAGCCACTGTAACAAACCAATTAACTGGTGTAAATGAAATTTCTCTTTTGCTTTTCAATCCTCATTCCGTTTCTAACAAAATCTGTTGATCACAGGCTAATAATAACTGTATGGATAATTAAACAGTAAATGAACGGCTAAAACGATTGAGGTTGGCTAAAAGACCTTAAACGGCAATGCTTAATTGGCAGACGCCGTGGTCCAGCCGGTAGAGTGTCGGCCTTACCAACCGAAGGTTGCGAGTTCAATCCCTGTCAGGGACATTACTTTTTGTTCAGAGCTATATTAATTAGTGTATTAAATCGGTTTTATTTAATCCACATAAATGTTTTCATTGAGTAATAAATGTGTTTTAATTTATAGTTTTCATAATACATGTCTTATTCTATACGAGCAAAGCTCGGTCACCAGGTACTCCAATACTATAATACGAGCAAGGTTTGTATATACATATATATATATTTGCACACGGATCTCAAAAACGGCTCTAAGGAATTTCTTTAAATTTTGGAAATAACAAATTCCCGAGTAGAAAATAAGTTCTTGATAGGTCTAATGTCCACGAAAATTCTGGTTTTCTTGTAATATTAAGTTTAAAATCCAAAAAATGAACAATACACTTATGGAGAATCAAATGTAAACAAATCAAAACATCTGTTTATGACAAACAGTTTGACAGTTGTTGAGTGAAGATCGCTAACAATATGCTCTTTGTAAGATGGGAATAGAGGTTTTGCATACATATTTATCTTATGTATGTTTGTATTAAAGTAAAATTATCAAATTAGTAAACAATTTGTAAAAACTAAAGAGTAAAATAACTGTGCAAAATAAAAGCAGAGAAAAGTATTTCCAAAATCTATCGTGTTTTTATAGAAAACTTATTCATTGTATTGCATTAAACCATTTTAACAAACCAAACGATGTAAATTAAAATTCGCTTTTGCTTCTTAATCTTCATTCCATATCTAACACAATCAGTTGACCACAGTTTATTAATAGTTGTACGAATAATTATGTTAGCTCCAACAATAGCGCCTGGGTAAAAGATGCTGAATCACGACGCAGGTTAACTGCATCTTAGCTCATTGCCAATGCGACGGACCCATGCGTCAAAGGTAGTGAGATTGATCCCTGACCGAGGCCATTCAATTTTTGTTTAGAGTTTATGCCGGTTAGTAAAAAAAATGTTTGTGTTAATTGTTCAATAAACACCTATCATTTTTGTTTTTTTATTTTAAGAAAGCAACTAACAACATTATTTTACTTTTGAAAGACATGTTTTTCTTTATGGTGAGGTGGAAATTATAATAAAAAAATTATTAGGCTTCTCTCACCTTGTTTTGTATTTTTTTCCAATGGGGATTGTCACTAAAATACCTAAAGCACCCCAGGAATCCTCCTACATTTCGCAGGACCAATTGCCGAACTAATCGCCGAACCGGTTCGGCGTTCAACCCGTGTGTGTGAGGCACGTGTTACAAGAGGACCTACTCTCTGAGGAAGCAGGACGTTTCTTTTCGTCCTACGAAACGTAGGAGGATTCCTGGGGTGCTTTAGGTATTTTAGTGACAATCCCCGTTGGGAAAAAACAACAAAACAAGGTGAGAGAACCCTAATAATTTTTTTATCATAAGAACATTATGTTCTGTTGCCGACAAAAGTAAAACAATAATTATTAAACTATTTGTATTATTAGTATTATATTTATTTCTTTAAATTTTCTTATTCTATCCGAGCAAAGCTCGGTCTCAAGGTACTATAAAATAATAAACGAGATATCAATTTTAACTTTTCTTCTATAAAATTAACATTGGGGCTGCATAAGAAAACACATTGTGATTACCAATGTCTATATCTCAGTAACTTTTTTATCATACTAATTTTTTTTATCTGATTTGAATGGTGCTAATATAAATTTAATTTTGTAATTAATTATAATATGGCAAAACCCCCAATTTAGGATACAAAACCTCACCTTCAAATTGACCTTAATATCTGGTTTTCAAATTTATCACAATAACTGTAGGATTACTTATTTCCAATTAAAAAAATTATTGTCTGACAGTTTGGGAATTTTACAGCAGAAACAGTTGTCATTTTATTCAAATTTATATTAATAAAATTTGAGTTTTCTCTGTACATTGCTGAGAATTATTCATTTTTTAGTTATTTTTACTTTTTGTGCGTTAGAGAAGCCAAAACCGGTCTTATCTAAAATTTTTGTCTGTTTGTCTGTGACGCTCCAGGAGGCATTTTACGCGGTCTTCTCCAAAAAAACGGGAGAACTGATTACAATGAAACTTATTTCATGTGTTCTCTACATTCCAGAGAAGGTTTTTAAATGCTTGAAATCGCCCGCCGCCCCTTGAAAAGTAAATAACGAGCATTTAAAAACCCACTTTTACGCGATATTACTCGCATTTTGATTAAATTTTTAATTAATAACCTACTGGTAATAATCAGCTGTCTTTGTAGTTTAAAGATTTAATAGAAATAAAAACAAACAGCTGTCAAATCAATATTAGTAAGTTTATATTGGTCATTGATTTAAACCCATTTCAAAATCATACTACGAGGGTTGTCCGTAAAGTAGGGTTCCCAGTGATTTTACTCAGTGGAAAACATGTCTATTTGCATAAACTCTTACATATTCGGAAAGTTCAGACTTTTTCCTATTTTTCTATGTAGTTGCCACTGAGGTCAATGCATTTTTGCATGCGGTGTACCAGCTTTTGAATTTCCGAGTCAAAGAAGTTTGCCGCCAAGTCACGCAGAACCGCTTTTCCTCCGAATCTCTTCTCGGCCGCCGAAATCCCTTCCACCCAGGTGTTTATTCATATCAGGGAAGAGGTGGTAGTTGCTGGGGACTAAGTCCGGGCTGTAGGGTGGGTGTTTGACGATACCCCATCCAAAGTTAGCGATGAGTTCGTTGGTAACGTTAGCAGTGTGCGGTCGAGCGTTATCCTGATGCAAACGCACCCCCTTGGACAGCATACCCCTCCTCTTGTTTTGAATGGCACGGCGAAGTTTTTGCAGTGTCTCACAGTAGCGGGCAGCGTTGATTGTTTCACCGTTGGGTAAGAATTCACACAATACGCCTTTCCTAGCAGGCTTTTTGCGCTTGCATGAATTTTCGTTTCGAACACTCCTCATCATGGACGTCGGTACGCCCGTTCTTGAACTCTCTGTACCATTTGCGCACATGTTGTACGTTCATACACTTTTCTCCATTATTTTCGCACAGCTGGGAATGAATTTCCCCGGACGGATGGTTTTTGGCATTCAAAAAAAGGATCATTGAGCGCAGCTCACACCTGGCGGGCCAAGCAATGGGAAGCTCCATCTTGTTTGGCTGCCAGGCCAAGACTGAGCGCCGCAGACACTTTGCTGCGGTGGGGATTTGGAGTGGGGGAACCCAGGTACACAACAAAAACGCGCGAACCCCCGTCGCAGCACTATTGTCGACTGCAGCGCTATGGGAACCTTACTTTACAGACAACCCTCGTATATTAAAAAGTTATTTTAACGTAAAATTAATAATAATAATGATATAAATGTTCTAATCTATTTAATTGTGAAGTAATGCTAAATAATAAGGCTGGGTGTTGATTTATTTTCTTTGTATTGATTTGTTTAGGATTTCAGGTTTACATTTTGGTATGATGATCTTTCTTCTTAAACTGAATCCTACAACCCGTACAAAGGACGGGCTTACTGCTAGTAAAAATAAAAATAATTTTAATTAAAATGACATTGTGAATGGTGGATCATTAAAATAGAGGTTAATTAAATTAAAGAAGAGGTATTTAATAATAATTCTACACACCAGGTAACTATGATACCAAAATGGTAAACATGTTATGAATGTAAACTAATAATTATTCACATATGATTGGAGAGACATTGGAATATAGTAAAACTATTAATTCCAACACTACCACATTGCTTGATCTGACGATGTATTTTGCTTATTATTTAATTTTGAAAGACTTATAAGATCTGACTTGATATGGCTAAATTTTGACATGCCATTTAATAGTGATATGTCATAAGTTTTCACTTATGTGAAGACTTGTCAATGATATGTTCCCGTAGTAGATCACCCTTTAAGATTTGGTAACTTTTACAATAAGTATCTTTCCTTATAGAGTGTAAGTTTATAATTATTGCTATAGAAATATCATTCCTAAGAAAAGATGGGAGGATGAACTGAAAGGCGACGTGAGGGAGATGGGAGTCAACGAGGAGGATGCGGAAGATCAGAAGAGGTGGAGACAGTTGGTGAGGCCAAATACCACTTAGGCTATAAATGGCCATGGGAGTAAGAAAACGCCACAATCATCCTACGCTCATTTCTCATTCATACTTGGCTTAAAATACCTACTTGGGTAATTTGCCATTTCAATAATCTAATCTAATTAGCATAAGGCTTATATCCTTATGAATCAACCAAATAGGATGAATGGGGAGAACAAGTCTAAAATACCATAACCTAATAAACACCAATAAACAGATTCCTGTGATCTTTAAGTACAAACACTAAACCAATTACATCAGACTATGTTTTACCATAAATCATGATGAAAATGTCGGTAATGAAAATCTAAATAAAATAACTCCACTAGAACCAATAATTAAAAAAATTAAGCCCACTGGATTTAGGTTATTTGGTTAATTTTTGGAATCTCCAGAATATTCCTTCTAAAATAGTAAAATGCATTATCTTTTTATCCTTGTAAGATAAAAAAAATAAATGGTGACAGTAAATCATGAAAACTTGTGTTATACTTATGTGGTAGAGTGTGAATTTCTTTGCAGGAGTGTATTTACTGATTTGTGTTATAGCAATTTATCAAAACAGCCAAATTTTTTTTAAATGTTAATTTATACAATTAATAACGGATGTAAGAAGAAAATATATACAATGCAGCCAAAACTTACCGATACTGCTCATAAGTGAATACTTCTCTCAAAACTTCACTAGCAGGGTCTGTCATGTTCTGAAAACAGATTTAAAAACTAATTATGGTTTAAAAATGAAAATGTAAGATTAATATGAGTAAATACTGATTTGTTTTGCCTTATTACTATTCCCATAAAAGTTTTCATAATAACCAATTGTATAGTTCTAAAAGTTACAACTAATTTTTTAGGAAATGGAATTTTTAAATTGTTTTTTAACTATCCATCATCATGGGTTTCTAACCTGTTGTGGTGAATTAATTAGAGACAGCGACGTAACTGTAGTGGCCTGAGTCACATAGGATAGATTACATTAGATTAGATCATTGAAATGGCAACCATACTACAATGTAGGTATTTTAAGCCAAGTATGAATGAGGATTGATTGTAAAATGATTGAGGTGCGATCTTGTAGTCTTGTTACTGACTAAGGCATGTTTCTTAGACAGGACTGTTAATTAATAGCCCTACAGCCGATGGCAATTAATGGACCTACAATAATTAATGTGGAATCCATTACTAACCAGGGCCTCTGAATTATGAATTGGTCTAATTATGAGGATAGTCTTTGCGGATGAACGTAGTATTCAATAATGTGGACGTTAATCCACACAAGAGAACACTAAATCCACCGACAATCTCTCACAACTATCCACAATTCGTGCCCTCCAAGTAGCTGGAGTATAGGACGTCGCCACCGTTCCAGTCAATATAACAGGTTGTACTCATGATGTGACAGGAGTTGCCTGCTAATGGTTTCAATCCAAGAAAGGTTTGATTTACTGGGCCAGGACGTAAGTAGCCATTGGCTACCACTTCGGTTAAGTGAGTTAGTAAGCTAAAGGAGCGGTAACTTGTGGATGAGAAATGGGCAGACAATACCTAAAGGCATTGTCAGGCTGATAAGCCCTCTATCAAGCAGCAACCTAGTTGTTGAGTTTTTTTAACCCCTTGTGGTCGAATGCCGGGTATGACCCGAGTTTGTCGTTCGCACTGAACACTAGTAACCCGGGAAATACCCAGCAGGCGGCAGCACATTTCAATGTTGATTTTAAATTATAAATACAGTAGAACCTCGATTAACCGTCACCCTTTTAACCGTCAGTCTCTATTAACCGTCACCCCGCTAGCGCAAAAATAATTATGTTTCCGCGTCAGCGCCGAGTCGGATCTTAAGTTGAGGCTCTATGATGAGTAGTGACGACTGTACTGCACAACTGCATTGTGCGTGAATCATTGGCGGCAAGGGTAGTGACCCTGCTCGTTAATCCCTTATACTGTCTTCTGCATTCTACTGCTACCGTTTCATTTCAGTTCAGTATGGTGCGTGGCTACAGTGAACTGAAGTTATTGTCGATTTCGAGTGCAATGCCAACTAGTGTTTACGTGCTTTACTGTTTATTGTTAACAGTTCTGTTTATACGTGGTGTGTAATGCTCGTCTGTTATGGCTGAGAAACGGTAACGTGTAGTTGTGGGACTCGACAATAAACAATAAATTATTAAACGCTGATGCTTCTTCTCAGAAAAATTAGAAAAGCCTGAAAAGCTCGACGGGGAAAGAAACAAAAGAAAATGACGGATTATTTTAATTACTAAATACCAGCAACAAAAAGTTTTGAGAGTAAAAATACGTACATGTACAGTTCATATTTCATTGTTTTCTTAATAAAATATTTCAATAAATTATTTTTCATTTGAACTGGCGTAGTTTGGTTTGTTCTCATTTAAAATAAATTCACATTAAGTCTATCATGAAAATTAATTATGACTTAAAATGGCGCCGCTATAACATGCAAGGCAGTGAATTGCGAAGTAGCCACGCCAAACACTGTCTAGGTGCTAAGTTGTATCGGCGCTATTACTATTTCTGTTATCCGTCTATTCGGTTATCCGTCATGGTCTCGGTCCCGAGGGTGACGGTTAATCGAGGTTCTACTGTACTGTTATTTGATGGAAAATCTGTTCAGTGTTTTCATTTAATTATATAGATTTTTATCTGTTTCAATTTGTCTAGAAGCCTTTAAATGATGATTTAGTGAATGGTGTCCATGGCCTATTGTTGCTCCCTTGACAGACAATGGTTGTAAATAAACATGTTTATAACCTATACCCAAGGCTATAATCAAGTTTGTTACAGTATTTTTTTCAATTGTTGAATTGTTTATTTTATGTCTTTCTAAAAAATATACATTTCACATTATATACATTATATTTAATTATTTAACCGGTTCGATAGGATGAATGAAAATCTTAAATTTAAATGTTTTGCGAATTTTCGTTTAACTAATATATAAACGTTTTCAAGCAATTCAGAGAATAGAAATAAAAGGAAAAAAGGAGAAAATAAAGAATATAATATTATACATTATATTTACATATACATATAAAGTACCTAACATTTTTATTTTTATTCTTTAGTACATTTGTACACTTACCAATGAACAACAAAAACACCTTAGTTAACAGAATAACAGTTTTAAAAATAAAAAAGTTCTATTTTATTATGATTTTATATTTTGTCCAGATATTATATATTGATATTATATTATATTTTTAAATACAACCTGAGTGTATTTTCCATACTAAAAAAACGACCTCAAAAGGTTAAGTTAACTGCTGAAAGCAATTGTACATCAAGACACACGGTTCAGCAATCTGAAAAGCAGTAGGATGTTGAAATTCTCACATCTAAAAATTTATATAATAATATTGAAGAATATTGACTTTGTTTCATCAAAAGTAAATCAATTTAACAACAATACACCAGAGCTGTGGTACATTTGATACATCACAACTATTCCGTCTTCTTGAACTTTTCAACTTTCTAAATTTATTTATATAACACTGTCCTTATCAATTTTACCTTTCCCTTGATTCAGATATGTTAGCACTTAGGCTAACTTAACTTTATACAACAGTTTTACATTCTCTATTAGGATATTCTTTTGAAACAGCTGCCAAAGGCTAGGTGGACCTTAGAATATCTTGATTTTTAGATGACAGCGCTTATCTTTCAACACTATTAATTTATCTGTAGTTTACAATCTTTGAATATCAAAAATAAACCTTTAAATTTTCGAATAAAATCATTAATCCCTACCTGAAATAGTTTGTAGAAGTAGGCGTATTGTCGTGCAATGTTCCTGCATTGTTTCAAAGCACTCTCTGAAATGAAATAAATAACATCTATACTTTACAGTAATTGCTTTACCTTTATATTACTGACAATATGTTTTTTTAAATGGTATCAGTGAACTGACAAATGCTTTTTCCCTTTAAGGTGAGTCAGACACTTATATATTCCACATGTTAAATTTGCATATTTTTGGTGTCTATTTCTCAAAAGCTATAAAAGTTGAGGGCTAAAATTTAAGCCTCATTACCTTTAACTAAATATAACTTTTGAAAAATATCGCACAAATAGTTTAGGTTTCAGAAATTTACAAAAAAAAACCATTTTTAGCGTTTAAAAAAGTTACTCAATAACATTTTTTAAATACAGTGCAACTCGGTTATTGCGGCCTCGGCCATAACGTCAACTCGGATATAACGTCATTTATTTTTAGGTCCTGCCAAACTATATGTATTTACATAGGAAAAAACCTCGGATATATCGTCAGTAAATTCTCAAACCTTGTATATAACGTCAAGAAAATCGGGCCGAGATGAAGGCAACATATAGCTAAATGGAGAAAGTTCGGTCGGTGGTGCAACGTGAGGGCTTCGGCTATTGTTTAGCTACATTCTATTTTTAGAAACGGCATTTTATTGCTGTCTTAACGCTAACCAAGCCCCACCCCTTCCCCTACCCTATATCTGCTGTCGCCGGTCATCAGGGTCAGTGTCAGTGACTCACGTCGCATCAAAGCACTGTGATGCCGTTCGTACGTACCTACAATTCGTGTAGATATCGTTCAGTGTATGTCTTTTACAGTTTGTTTTTCGTTATTTTAATTTACAAATACAGTATTGAAAAATAATGGCAAGTGTTAAGAGAAAGGTTTCGCTGAAGAAAAGGTGTGAGTTATAAGAGCGTGTGAGGAGGGATGTAAGATAGCAGACATGTGTTCGGGCTTGTTTTTTAAAATCGAACCAACAGTTGAATTCACCAAGCCGAACTTCATTACAATATTTTCAAATTTGATTTTGTATATAGTAGAGTAGTCAGTCAGTCATAAACATAAACTAACGGTGTATTTGAAATTACCTTCATTAAATGTCTAAATTTCATGTAAAAAATGTGTTTCCCTATTTTTCCTCGGTTTTAAATTAAAATTATGTAACCTCTTTTATAGCGTCACTCTGATATAGCGTCATTAATTGTGTGGTCCCTTCAATGACCAAGTTCCACTGTATTATTTTTTTTTTTAGATTGGATTGAAATAATTATCTGCAGATATACAGGATACAATAGTAAAAAATCAGGTTGATACCTTAAGTAGTTTCTGTAAAACTGGTACTGGCGTGTGGAAAAAATTAATTTGTGGGAAAACAGACTTAAAGTTTATTATTTATTTATTGACTTATATTTATGTACAACTTTGTTCATTTACTTACAGTACCTGGTGACTGAGATTTGCTCGTATAGAATAAGACAGGTATTATACAAGTTAATTAGAAAAATTAAAACACATTTATTACTCAATGAAAACATTTATGTGATTTAAATAAAACCGATTTAATACACCATAATTAATATAGCACTGAACAAAAAGTATTGCCCCTGACGGGGATGGAAAGCGCGACTTTCAGTTCATGAGGCCGATACGCTACTGCTGGGCTGTGGCGTCTGTCAAAGGAAAGACGCCGTTTAAGGTCTTTTAGCCAACCTCAATTGTTTTAGCCGATCATTTACTGTTTAAAGGCGGTGCAGTTCTATATGTTATACAACCCTATGAAACGTTCAAAAATAATAAAGAAATTCCTTGACAATACTTAAGAAAATATGTTGTAGTTTTTTTCTTAACGGATTTAAATGAAACTGGTTTTGAAATTATTATCAGAAATATTTTGAATTATCAGAAATAAACTTTGAATCAATAAGTCAAAGAATTTTTTTTTTATTTCGGCCTATAGAAGTGTCCGACTCCCCTTAAGAGTAATTTACATAAAACAAAACTTGACGATAATAAAAGCACCCATAAACAAATGGGTATTCAATCCACTTAACATATAACAAAAGTGACATATTTGACTAATGTTACAATAACTTACAAAAATATTTGAAAAATACTTTGCCCATACACTTTTTCTTTCAGTATAAGTAAGGTTTTGAGAATATATCTGGTCTAACCCCGTCACCTTGGCATAATTGTAAAATAGTTTATGTAGTTATCATTTTATTAACAGTTTAACTTCTCATTCAGTCATATAATGGCATAAACAGTTTAATAAAAATTAACCAAATCATAAAATTAAAACCAGGGATTAATCTACACAAGGTCTTTGACAAAACGTGCTACTATGGCTTTACATCATCTAGCATCTCTCCTTTACAGTCATGCCATTAAAATGTTTTCTTATTATAACTCAATTGTCTATCACTATGGGTTTGAGTCTTTGCGGTACAATTAAAAATAGTAAAGTAGCCTAAAGAAATAGTCACACTTAGTCATAGATTGATTGTATGATGTATTAACCCTTTGTGCCCCAATGGCCAGCAATGCTTGCCACAGCTGTTTCCATATCAGCTAGTCACTTTCACAACTTTGTGCCTCTCAGGTCATATGGCTAGCTGCTGGCCATGGCAGTCTCTGTCAGGTTTCGCCACATCTGCTCTGTGTGCTACACCAGCTTATATTGGGATTACATATAAAGTGCTGAAAGCATTCCAAACATTAATTGTAATTTGTTATGAATCTAGGTATGGTAGCAGTTTAGTGGTGAAACCTACTGGAGGAATACTAAACTATTTAAAATACAATGTGTAGAGTGGCCACCTGTGCTGGCCAGACGAGCTGACAAGGAAATCGGTAGTGGCCATCACTGCTGGCCGTACGACCTCACAGGTTGATGCTAGTAAAAACTATGACGAGTTCACATGAAAATTGGCAGTGTCCAGCATTGCTGGCCTTTCAAATTTAGAGGAACTTTCTTAAAATACCTTTGAGATGGCCAAGGGTTGAGAATCGTCTGCTACAGGACTCAAACGGGCATGTTATACTTACTGGGCTAGTGCCTTATCCTTGAATTAATTATGGCAAAAGAATTTCTCAGTACCTAGTGTAGGTGATCCCTTCAGCTCTTGTAGGTCCTGGGAGGAGAAATACAACACAGTGGTATATGTTGAGGGCAGCATGTTCAAGTAGGGGGCCCAGAACGAGGAGTTTTCATTGTTGTAGCGTTCCAGAAGTAGAAACAAAGCCAGTGCAACGTTAGGCATATGCTTCAGCATCGTCTCGTTCGCAAGCAAATAACCTGAATTTTATGAAAGGATTTAATTTATTTTTTTTACCTTAAGTGAAAAAAAATGTTTATAGGAAATCTGTGTTATACCTCTAAAGTACTATGAATAATACTTAGTTACTATATTACCATCAGTGCTGTTTTTTAGCGAATTTCCCATAGGGAAGAAGCTATTACCGTAGGTCTCATGGCGAGACTAGGACAATGTTATTTTTTCTTATTTAGGTCCTCAGAGTCCAAAAACAATAGTCATTAAAATTTATATATATTATATATATATATATATACATGTGTGTGTGTGTGTGTGTGTCTGTGAACACGATAACTCTCGTAAAAATGGTCCGATCGAGACCAAATTTGGTAGAGACGTGTATTCCTACAAATGCTCGGACGAGTTCGTAAACCAGACATATCGGTCATTGGGAACGGGTAGTTTGGGGGGGGTTTTGTACCCCAAAATGGGTTTTTTTGCGTTTTCACATGTAATTTTTAAAAATTTATTTTTATATTTCACCATTGGAATCAGCTTAAAAAACTACACAATTAAGTTTCTTAAAGTTTTTCTCTATCTCCAACGGTTACCGAGATATTAAAAAATCTAAACACAGTACGTTGTATTGTGGGGCTCCAATGTTAATCTTATGGAGGATATGGGAAAATTAATATTTCCCATATTAATCAATATTTTGGATAAAACTTGATATTTAGCTTTATGTGGTTGAGGTCTATCCATTTATGCTTAAAAATCATAGTTTATGTGTTTATCATGGCAGCAAACCTGTATTACTCTTTTCCCATATTAATCATATAGTGAATAGGCAAACTCCTTTATTTATGGACAGATGTTGATGAAAGTTGATATAAATGCTCAAAAAAATTAATTGTTTACGCTAGAAACACTTACTTTCAGCGTTCCTCACAGCAGCAAACCTGCATACCCTTTCCCATGTTAATCTATGGAGAGTAGGCAAATAATACTCATATTTATTGACAGATAATGATCAAACTAGTCACATATTATTATTATTATTATGTTATTGATTTGGAAATTCGCTGAGTACGCAGGTCTGCTGCGACGGGGGTATTTTAATTTTAAGATTATAGGAATTTTACTGTAACTTAAGATTTTCTTGTACAATATCATATTTCTCCAACATAGGGAACTCACCTAGTTTAGATGTTTGGACAGTATCTGCAGTAATCATCACTTTGCGAGGCACAGCCACGATCACTTCACCTTCTGAGACATCTCTCAATGCGACCAACCCAAGCCCATTTCCTGGAAACTCGGTGATGCCGATACCTCGGACCTCAGCATCATGATTCTCCAACCATGTTAATAATGATTCCTGATTCTCCACAGTACGGTTTGGAAGTGGTAACTTCAGTTCTGAAAACAAAGTCATTCAATGAAAATTAAAATATGCAAAACATTATGTTATTTTAATATTTATTGCAGACATCTTCTTCCACAATCAGTAAAAACAGTTCTACAAAATTTCAGGATCTGGAATCTGATCCCAACCTCTGGTGGATTAGAACCTTTGACTACAATCCTACAAACCCGCCACGTATACCTACAATCATCCCGATGCGGATGGGTTCCGAAGTGATCCAAACGCAGAGGACAGCCAAGTACCTGGGGATAGTGATAGACAACAAGCTTAACTACTGGGACCACATCAGTGGAGCATGCCAAAGGGATAATGATGATGGTGGACCGAGACAAGGGAAGCGGAGGCTTCTGATGACTAGAGCACAGGTGATAATGTTCTATGGAGCGGAGATTTGGGCTGATGCAACAAAGGTAAAGAAATACCGAACTAGCATGCTTGCGGTGCAGAAGCGAGGTGCTCTCAGAGTCGCGTCTGCATACTGAACAGTCTCTGAGGCAGCTGTGCTGGTGATTGCGGAAGCCATCCCAATTGACCTACTAGCACAAGAAAAGAAAACTTTCTGGGTGCGTGAGCCAGTGGTAGAACGAGCTGAAGCAGCTGAGCTGGCCTGTGGCCAAACAATTGCCACTTGGCAGCGTCGATGGGATGAGGGGACAACTGGAAGGTGGACATGGCGCCTCATTGGGAACTTATGCCATGGATTTGCCGCACCCATGGGGAGGTAAACTTCTATCTCACTCAGTTCCTGACAGGGCATGGTTATTTCCGCCTGTATCTGCACCGAATGGGTAAAGTAGACTCTTCTAGGTGCAGATACTGTGAATACAGCGAAGTTGATGTGTACCACAACTTTTTTGTGTGCCGTAATTTTCAAGAAGATCATACTGCCCTTGCAAACACAGTTGGTGGTGATCTGACCCCTGAGAACATTGTGGGAAAGATGTTGCACGGTGATGGAAAATGGAAGGCTGTGAGCGACTTTATTTTGTCCATACTGTGAAGGAAAAAACGGGACGGTTGCCTTGAGTAAGGCGACAAGTAAGATATTCTGATACAGGATAGAGGCCACTCACTGTGATGGCGCAATGAGCTCATAGCTCGGAACGATTGCAATGGTGTGGTGCTACCACCAGGGTTTTAGTATTTTGCCACATTAGGGGCCTCTGGAAACAGAGCTCCTGGGGTGTTTTCACACTGTTCCTCTTTCCCGGAATGGAAAGAGGTTCGTGTGTCGAGCATTTCCCCGGTATTGAGCCAAAACAAGGGAGACGATCCCTTTGAGGCTAAAAAAAACCTTTGACTATCCATGTCAAAGCTAGAATCTAAAACATAACAATATTAGGACATATCCAATTCATACATAACATTTTAGTGTATTAGGTTCTAGCTCACTTGAGGATGGAATTAGATTCCAGATCCTGAAATGTGTAACTTTGTTTTTACTAATTAAGATGGAAAATATTCACAGCAAAAGTCTAAATAATACATTATTACATCATAAAATGCTATCTAAATTATAAAATACATACATAAAATATGTTTCCCTTAATCCATTTTTAGGGGCTAAAAACTAGCATGTAAATCTAAAACATAAAATGTTTATTATTATGGACTTTGTCCTTCCGACTGTCATGTATATTACCCAGGAATACCATCAACTTTTTGGCGACTTTGCAACGTTTTATGAAAAAATTGTAATAATTTCTAAGCTAACACAAAATATAACACGTTATATATCATTTAATTCGGCATAAAATCTTCTAAAAGAAAATAATATTGATATTCTAGTCAATAAGCTGTTATGTTTGTTTTGGCTTCAAAAAATCCAAAATTTAAAAAAATATAAATTTGCTCCCCACACTACACACTAATTGGAGTTCTGCACAATTTTAAAAATATCCATTTTCAAGATAATTTTGTAAGGAACAAGAATATTATATACTTTTATGCACTAAAATTATAATAAAAATATTTTCAGCGACTCAATAACAATGCGTTTTGCATCGTCCACCGCACTGTGACAAAGAGGTGTGTCTAAGAGGTGTCAAAACCTTGAAATACCTAGTGACGAATATCGGAAGAAAGATCAGAATCTGCCGTTTACACGGATACCAATTTCAATCTAATTACACTATAATTGGAACGAAATGAGTAGCGATACATCATCGACTCGAGCGAGTCGATCGGCAGTCGCAACAGTGGGCGCATCAACTCGGCTGAGTCGCTTGGCAGTCGGAGTGTTTAACTTTAGTTTATGAGATTTACGAAAGTACTAGAGATTAGTTAATTAAGGTGTTCAAACAAATTACTTTAGATCACATTTTTATATCTTTACGAAGAAATTTTAGGTACAATATTGAAATAGGTCATTCATAAAGAAGAATAGTGATTGTTGATTTGAATTCCTGTATGTTTACCAATACAAAGGTTTAATTATTATATTCTGACCTAAAATGGGAACACGTCATACTCATAATGGCCCACATTTCATTGGAGGAGAGTTGTAAATTCTTAATTTTGTTTAAAAAACATAATCTTCAATTTTACTCAATAGAACCCTTATAAGTGTAAAGAGGGTCATTTATTATCGTGAATGTATTTAATATGTGCATTAAATTTAACTAGACACTTGGCTGAGTGGCCTTTAAAGCTGAAGATTGCCGAATCGCATCCTGCAAGAGTCAATCCTGGATACAGTTATTATTTTATCATTGGGCTGTAAATTAATGATGCTTCCTAACAACAGTTCGACATTAGGTAGTAACAAGATTGGGCTTTGGACCCTTCCCCATCAAAACATTAAAAATGGCTGAAAAGCATGGTCCTAGGTAAACACAAAAAACCCTTTTAATTTGGACCCAACTGAAATTATGCACTGTGATGCTGGTATGCCAAGAATTGATTTTGGGGCTCCAGAAAAATCCCTTGAGAATTGCAATCATTGTTGACAATATTGAACAGACACTAGAAAAAAAAGTTTGAAAGTATTGAAAAGGATTTGAAAGGTGGTAGAACCACTCCAAGCTTAAGCTATATGTTATACTTATTTATTTACTTAATAATAATCTTGCATTTATTTATTGTGAGTCCATTTAGAACTTACCACATTCTATTGTATTGATTTTATTTAGTATTTTTTCAATTTCTAAATGTATTTCCCAATCTTTGGCAGAATTCGGTGTTGTGGTTGGCTGAACAGTAGTTGATACTGAAATAAAGCAAAAACAGAAATATTATATAGTTATACAAAAATACATTTACTAATTAGTAAGTTTAGTTTACTAAGTTTACTAAGTTGGGGATAATGATCAATTAGTCTCAGCAAGTTTCCCTATCAAACACGTTCCAGATATTCTACATAGCTTACGAAATTCTAGAGTGTTTTGTAAATTAGATATCTACAAAGCCTACTTACACATACTGGTAGATAAAGAAAGTAGTCGAATTCAAACTATAACTACTCATCGACGAACTTACAGAATGTATCGACTAAGTTTTGGAATCAAAACAGCCCCAACAGGCTTCAACCGAATCTTGGATAAAATCTTACAAGGTCTTTCAAAGTTAGAGGTATATTTTAAAGACGTAATTGAATGGGTCCTCCAGAAAACATTCCAAGCGACAAAATTTTAAAAAAGGAGGATAAAGGACAGCGATCCAAAAGCCAAGTTAAAAGTCCTACATATATGGACAGTTTTATTAAAAAGTAATAATTATCGAAAAACCCAAATTTATAGTTCAACAATTGAGTTTTATAAAAATGAACTCGAAATTCAAAATTTCGAGACTATTGGTTTATTTAGGCCTATTAGTTCAAGAGGAACAATATCAAAATTTATGATGAATTTTTGAAAACGTTTCGGCCTTAACCAAAATAAACTTTATGAACTAGCACTATTGACAGTAAAACTATCAGTGATCATCCTCAAAAATTATTTATATAATTAAGACAAAATATTTGTAAATGTGTTCTTTTTTTAATTTTAAAGCAAACTACAATGGTAAGAAGATGTAAATTGATTAAAAAATATCAAGTGGGGAAGAATGTTATATCCATCCAAATGAACTGTAATTTCAAATATACGTAATCAGCTGATCATCTGTTGTATTTTTCTAATATTTAAGTTTTACATGTTTTAGCGAATTTCCCATAGGGAAGAAGCTATTACCATAGGCATCGTGGCACGACTTAAGCCCAGGACCATGTTATTTTTTCGTCTTTAGGTTCCCAGAGGTCAAAATATATATATACTATTAGAATCAGTTTTAAAAACTACACAAATTTATTAGTTCTTTAAAGTCTCTATCTCCAACGGTTAGCAAGATATTAAAAAATCTTAACACAGTATGTTGTATTTTTGGGCTCCAATGTTAATCTTATGGAGGATAAAGAAAAATTAATATTATCAATCAATATTTTTGGATAATCATAGTTTATGTAGGCCTATTTATCATGGTACCTAACCTGCATACTCTTTTCCCATGTTAATCATATAAGGAATAGGTGAACTCCTATATTTAGGGACAGATGTTGATGAAAGTTGGTATAATTGGTTAAAATAAAAATTGTTTATGCTAGAATTTCCTACTTTCAGTCTTCCTCACAGCGGCAAATCTATATACTCTTTCCCATGTTAATCTTATGAAGAATAGGCAAATAACTAACTTATATATTTATCGACAGATATTGATAAAACTTGACATATAAAATTATTAATACAATATTTATTGGAAATTCGCTGAGTACGCAGGTCTGCTGCCACGGGGTTATTATATATACATTCAGTAGAGCATAGAGTATCCGAAGACCGGTTATCAGAAACATCGGTTCACCGAAATACAGTCAAATATGAAAAAACAAAACCGTGTAGCAGCGGCCCAGCAATGTAAACTCGTGTTTGCGCGTTGTTGAGTAGATGTCCAAAGAACTTTTTTAAGCTTTTTCCATTGGATTTTTTAAAGCTCATAATGTTTTTGTGCTTTATATTGAGTTCTTTGTATCTTTTGTAAGTATCTTATTTATTAAAAAATATCTTAATTCTTTATTAAGTGCATTGCATCATGTGCATCATTTTCCCGTCTGTAACCGATTATCCAAAAATTCAGTTATCTGAAAACCGTTAATGCAATTCACATAAATAAGTTTGTCCATGAATAAAACTACTTTTTAAATCAGGTAAGGTTATGGCTTATAATGCAGTGTTAGTTTGTATGGGTTTGAGAACGAGATGGATTAGCCTACTATTTTCAAACAAAATCTATATAATTGATAAATTACAAAACTTAAGTACTATTTTTAAGTTTATGCTTCAAATTGCTATTTTTCGTATGTTGAAAAGGCGCAAAAACACTGTTTCCTAGCCCCAGACCCCTTTGGGAAAACCTTAGAATTTGGCAATCCCATTGTTATTGTTATCTAGAATATTAGGACAATCCTTGTTCTTGGATGATGAACATAACAGAGTTTGTTGATACTCTTTATTTTTATGGCAGTCTCATCCTGCATTATTGACTGATAATGAGTTTCAGTCATTAAGGAGCAAGTAGCCTAGTTGGAAATCTGAAAGAAAAATTTCACTAAAAATTCCACACCAACATTATGTTAGTTAGTTATATTCCTCATTATATTAGTTGTATGAAAAAATGTCACTGATTAATGACTAGGAGTTAAGTTGAGCTATCCAATTTAGTGGAAACCAAAATAAAAGGTATCAATTTATATTGTGGGACTCACCTTTCAAAAGTTTTTCGACTAACTGATTCACCTCATTCCTTTTTTGAGGGGAAAGTTTCAAAAAATATTTCTTTTTCCCAGAGGATTCTAATATTTCCTTGGATGAATTGTGATTTGTGACCTTGGCATGAATTTTATTCTGGTGTTTCTTGCCCATCTTTGTTTCTGTAGAATATAAATAATATCTGCTTCAGTTTCTTTGAACTGTATTTTATTTATGATATTAAGCAACTGTTTACCTGTCCCATATTTACTAACAGCAAAACATAACCTTAAAAGGAGAATCGGCTTGTAATGTACGAAGTGATCCGATGTAGTCTCGTCTGCTAATTATCAGCTGACAGGAAAAATAGCCAACTAATTAATGACAACTACACTGTCGAATGGAATTGAGTGTTTAATAATAATTGGCAAAATAAAACGTAATACTATACATATAAATCGTAAATAGTATTGTGTTATCTTTGACTATGCATCATTTATAATGGATAGTCAAAGCTAATAGACTGGGACGGTGGCGACGTCCTGTAATCCAGCTACTTGGAGGTCACGAATTGTGGATAGTTGTGAGAGATGGTCGGTGGATGTAGTGGTAGTGTTCTCTTGTGTGGATTAACGTCCGCACTATTGAATACTACGTTAATCCACAAAGACCATCCTCATAATTAGACCTATTCGTAATTCAGAGGCCGTGGTTCGGATTCTACGTTAAACTGTAGGTTCATTAGTTGCCATCGGCTGTTGGGCTAATAATTACAATAATACAATAAGTATAAAATAAATGCAGGGAATCAATAGAGAAATATGATTCCTTTTTTAAGAAAGTAAAATTTTTACAGTAAATTGTACATTTATTGTAGGGAAAAGCGGAAATGTCAGCCTCGTTCTAGGAAAAAGGAGGAAGGTCATAAAGAATTCAAGCTTCGCCTTATAAAATATTTTTATTAGGCCTTACTAAAACAAAATACAATACAGTATATTAATACAATTAATTAATTTTTGTCTCTTAGCGAATTTCCCATAGGGAAGAAGCTATTACCGTAGGTCTCATGGCAAGACTTAAGCCCGGAACCATGTGATTTTTTGGTTTAGGTGCTTAGAGATCAAATGCAATAGTTGTTAAAATTTATATATAAATAATATATAATAAAAAATAATTTAAAATTTATATATATATATATATATGTGTGTGTGTGTGTGTGTGTGTGTGTGTGTGTGTGTTTTGCTCTCGTAAAAATGGTCCGATCGAGACCAAATTTGGTAGAAATGTGTTTTCCTACATTTGCTCGGACGAGTTCATAATCCAGATATATCGGTCAAACCGAACAGGTAGTTTGGGGGGGGGTTTGTTTTGATTTGCTCAAAGCAGCAAATCTGCATACTCTTTCCCATGTTAATGTTTCGGAGAAATGCAAATACTCTAATTCATCAACAGTTATTGATTGATCAATCCTGTCACACAATTTTGTTATTATTGTCATATTATTGATTTGGAAATTCACTGAGTACGCAGGTCTGCTGCGACGGGGGTATTTTAGGTTCCCTTGCACTTTTTTACAGAGTCAGCTTTCGGAAGGTTGGCATAAAGTCTATGGCTTCTTGTCCACAAATTATTTCCAATTGTTGCAGGTAATTGAATTTCTCATTTGGTAACAGCTACTAAACATGCAGAGTAACCTTTAAACTGAGTAAACTAAAAGGTGACAAAGTAGGCTATAGAAATCAGCTGTGACAGCTTAAAAACAGTGCTGCAAATCTGACATTCCCCCTTTTTCCCTTGGACCAAATTGGCCCTCCCCCTTCATTCATTCTTATGAAGGGGCGGGTTGCTCAACAGACACTTCAGCCGTAGCGGCTTTTTGCGCGCCCCTTAACTTTTCTCCTGGAGAATAAGGGATCTTTTAAATGAAGAGACCTGGAGAACTGCAACAACCTGTCAGTGAGCTCTTGTGGAGGCAGAAAACAACCCCTTACCAAATTGCCTATGATGGAGGACCTCACCTCTGTCAACCCTACACAATCAAAGAGCAGATGATCCGCATCAGTTTCCTCCTGTAGATAACATTTCCTACAGAGGGTTGCCTTCAAAGACCCGCATGCGTAGTTGATGCTTTCTCAGATTACCATGACCAATCACGATACCTGCTGTGACAAGTTTGGCATCCTTCCTGCCAAGTTTCAGGAACATGGTCGCTACCTTACGAGATGGAGAACACAAATTAAGCTTACTTACCCTATGCAGGGAAAAATTCCGCCCAACCTGATAGCCACCCCTGAAAACGTGTTCAGGGGGTTGAGTTATGATGAACTTCTATCATAGTCCCAGGCGGGTCACCATCTGTCATCATGCGGGTCGTGTGAATAGCTCAATTTTTGCATAGGAAATTCGTTAGTACTGGTAATTCAAGCCAGTTTTCTGTAAACACTTTTTGTAATAATCTTACATTGTAGCAATGAATGAACTTGAATGTATCACTTAAATTAATGTATATTTTGTTGTTCTTCTCATATTACAACCATGGACTAACAGATAAACACATAGACGATCATTTTTGATCGTAAGGAAGGATCAGTCCTTGAGTACGGTGAGTATAAGGCTCATCGAAGGAAGTTCTTGAACGTCCACTTTGCCAACGTGGACGGAGGATGTACTTCAAATCTCATATGACATTTTTTTTATTGTAGAGAATAACAAAAAATATCAACATGGCTATCATCATAAACGATAAGATAAAAGGTTATAAAAACAATGCTAGCAGATGTGCTCGCTTCTAGTTCATCGGCAGTCTCTTTGGCCCTCAGGGTCAGTCATACTGGTCGTATTCTTATATCATCTATGGTCATACCTTGATTTTGACATGGATATGTCTTAGCTCTGGGGGGGGGGTGTTGGCGATTTTTAAGATGGAAAACATGTAACGGGTTTCCATAGTAACTACCAAAGTTATTGTAGGTATTGAATTTTTAATAAAAAATAATAATAACAGCTGTTTAGATGAACAGAAACCATTCCTTTTAGACATATCCATGATCCAACCTATTTCCCACAGGGAAGTAAATACAACCATTTTTTCTAAGAAATTCGGAAAATTCTTTTTTCACAGATTTATTTTTCTCATGTCATAGAGTAAAGGATATGACGAATTAACCGCGCTTTACTACTATATGCTCGTACCATTAACGTTGCTTTGCTCTTACCATAGATGATAATAATACACCGATAATAATAATACGATAATATCAACATATATAAATATATAATGTACGTACCAGAGAGGATCCGTTAATCTATAAATGATCAGGAGGTTTCTACTATGGACATAAGAAATGGTCGAGGTCGAAATGGTATTTCTCCTAAATCCTGACCTGATGATCGTTCACCGACCGTATTTTCTCAATTCTAACCTTACCTTGCTGATTTTGTTTCCTAAAGAACACTAAGAACAGATTTCGTAATATTGCTGTCATGACATATGTCAATTTTTAGTACTCTCATATCCTTAAAATAGTTAATGTCATTACAGTATCCACTTTTTATAATTAATTAATCGTACCTTAATCCAGTTTTGTTGCTGAGTAAGTCTGTTTTAGTAGTCAGTTTCCTAGGCTGTATACAATAAAATAAATGAATAAACTTTCGAGCCTTCTAAGGTAGTTTTAATGTGGGATGCACAGCTTGTTAGTTCAATATTGAGTTCATTTAACACAATTCAATACTATATGTTTTTTTTTAATTTTAGACCTATTAATAAAAACTGAAGATTTATGTTAATAATAACTTAGTACTATAATAAATGAAAAGTTATAATTTAGGTTAGTTTAAACTTATTTTTATATGCAAAATATTTGTTTTGGGGGACATTGGCATATTTTTAGAAATACTGTCCTTGGTATGAAATCCAAACTCCTTTATGTTTTTAAACAATAGAACAAGATACTTTTCCGCGACCACAGTTGCATAGGTGCCCTCAGCCGCCATGGAGCGCTCTTCTTAGTTAAGTTAGGTTCTTTATTGATATTTTTATCTCATAAATAATATTTTATACAATCGAAAAACCAAACTTAACTCCGCAGAGCGCTGTATGTCGGCGATTAATACATGTTGCGTTACATTGTAATATACGAGATATTGCCGACATACAGCGCTCTGCAGAGTTAAGCTAGGTCTTTTATAGATATTTTTTTCTCGTTGATAATATTTCATACTATCAATAAAACTTAACTTAACTCCGCAGAGCGCTTTATGTTGGCAAAACATACAGTAGAACTCCAATTATCCGAACTCCGACTATCCGAATCGCCGATTATCCAAATCACTTTCAGAAAAAATTTTTTCCAAAAAAAGTTTAAGTGCGCTATTATTCTTCCCCCCGTGAAGCCAGTGTTTGCGTATAAAATGTAAGTACATTTTATTTATATTTAAAACATGTGAAAATATCATGTTTCTTACATTTAATTCAATAAAAAAATAGCGCAATATCAAAACGTAGCTTTTTTCTCTCTAATGGCAATTTAAAAAAAAAACTCCGATTATCCGAATATTTGACTATCCGAATGGGTCCCGGTCCCCATTAATTCGGATAGTTGGAGTTCTACTGTATTTTGAAGAAAATTACAAAGTCTGCAACTGACCGTCTAGACTCTGAGCGATGACCATTATTGCGCCATGTTATCTCTTAATTTGTGGCATGGGCCGTGGAAGGGGAGGGGTACAGCGATAAGAAATGAACTAATATTTATCCTTTAAATATTGCTCAACAATAATCTGTTACTTCTAAGAACCCCAATTTAACTAGACAATCAATTTATAGGTGTGGTCGGTATAACGGAAAAGTACAATATTTAAAAATATTGTCATTGAATTTCTATACAACATTTTAGCCTGCTACAACATACTCTTTATCTTTGTTGGAATCTAAATTTATTACTTAATAATAATAGTAATAATCAGTTTTTGTTATCTTATCTCCTGATATAATCTGTAATGATTATTTCAAATTTATTCATTTGAATTAACAGTACGATAACTTACAGGTTAAATAGTGTGTGCTGTCTGATGATTGTAGCTTTAATTTTTTATTTTTGAGATTTAAGTACTTGTACTTGAATGTTCAACACCTTTGTTTCTTTACCATATCATGATTATAATATTACTTAGTACTACAGTATTATTTTTTATACCAATCGTAAGGGGATCATCATCTGGAGAAAGTTTGGTAAACTAATTTGTTCTAACGTAATATGGTTAATTTTCAGGCTGAATTTGTTTATTTATACCAGTGGCATTTTTAACATTTTGATAAGGACTGGTCAAAACCCTAGTCTTAATAATACACAACGTCAATGTTCCATAGCCAATATAACAGTTAGAGATGTAAAATACCTGGCTATTTAAAACTTGCGGTAAATACCTGGGTATTTACAAAAAATAATGGAATAAATTCATATTTACTTCAGACAATATTGTTTCTATTAATGTGTAACATTTCAAGATAGTATACAGCAATCTGTAACTTATTACCCAATATATATATAATAATAAATAAATTTATGGTAAAATTTATAAACCTTAATTTAACGGATAGTTTTTTTAATGTAAAACCAACTAATATAATAATCCCTCTCTTCATTAACAATTGATAACACTATTATCATACAAATGTGTTATTTTATTAGCCCAGGCCCTATTGCAATAATTAAATTTTCAATTTCCTCATGAACAAATAATATTATTTTATAAATGATAATAATAATTAACAATGAAAGTCGGTCATTAAAAATGGGAAAAATTCTATTGTAACTGTATAGAAGGTATTCAGTGTTGCCTCTTGCAAATCTAGGTTTTTCGAAACTCCATTGATATATATAGTTTGTAAATGGGTCTAATAGCTTGGTTAATGTTAGTAGTATATATTCAGAATAAAACCTTTAGATACAGGTAAAATACTTATGGTGTTTTAATAAAAAATTCCTTGTGGAAAACACATTGAAAACTTTGAAACCCTTATTATCACCTTTAGCGCTTAGTAGGCCCTAATATGGTTGTGAAGACAATAATAGAGACTTTTTAACACTTTTGCTCTTATTTTAATCATACTTAGAGCTTACAGATTGAAAAAAATTGTCTTTACCCAATAAATAAATAAAAAATCACAAATACCCGGGTAAATACTTTATCCATTTAATATTTAACTACCCACTGGGAATTATTTATATATATATATATTACAGTAGCCTATATTTAATTTAGTATTTAATCTCCTGTTGAATAGTTTATCAATCTAATGTCCTAGCCTTAATGTTTTATATGTTTAATAGTCCAATATTTAATTTTAATTGTTAACCCTGAACATGTTTTTGGGATGGAGCCCATTCATAATGACTCTTCATTTAACATTCACTTCCTCTTATTTAATTAATATTAATACTAATTTTTTTTTACCTCAGTGAATTATTATTGACAGGTAATACCACTAATGAACATCTTTGTATTAAGGATGTGTTATCCTTGTGTTAAGTTATTTTTACATCCTTATGTTGCATTGTATGCATCCATGTATTTTTGCCTGTCACACTCCTGTAAATCATTATAGCTAGCAATTTTCATAATCAGCATTCGGACAATCGTTGTTTTAAGGTAAATTTTATTATATACAAAGATATAATTATGGTGGAGCAATATAAAGCATTGATATATAAACCCATTTTTCTAGACACCAAAAGACATTTCCCTAAGTAAGTCTCTCTCTTGGTTGCTGCGGCATGGAGCTATTGACGAAGGTTTAAAAGTCAGTGACGATGGTTTTGTCCAGCTAGAGGATGTTCTACAACATCGACTGTTTGTGCGACGTTGCTCACCTGCTGATATTAGAAGAGTTGTTAATCTAAGTAAGAAGCGGTTCACTTTACGAACAAACCCTGTCACTGGCATTTATGAAATAAGAGCCAACTCGGGACACACTTTTAAGGTGAGTTACCCAGTTTTTATAACCATCACTTATATAAATTATTTATAATTTGGTCACAATCAATGTAAAACATGTTTCAGTCATAAAAGTGGTTCTACAGTAAAACTCTGATTTACCGTAATAAAGGGAGTAGAGCCGTTTTGGATAACCAATTTTTCGGTTCAACTGTTATATGCTTAAAATTTCCCTTCAACATGGTGTGTAGGAAAAAATGATTCACAAACAAAGTCTTTAAAATACAATGTTTTATTTCAGCAAAAGATGTTATAATGGGCTAATTGTTAAAATAGAATAAACTAAACAACTTAAGTTAAAAACACCCGAAAACACAAACTTGCTAATCGCAAACGGTACATTACTGCAACAAATAACGTTCTTAGACCTCAACCGCCCCTGCAGATTCTAGTTTTTAATAGGTTTTTTGTGTCAGTCAATTTTAAAAATTGATTTATTGACTATATTTCCATAAAAATTACTAAACTTATACATATTTCTATTCCTATTTCCTCATTACTAATAATAACTCCATTGGACAACGACGAATCTTCCAAAAACAATTATATTTCCCGATCAGCAACAGTCTTTTTAATTGCCATTATAAAACAGTCAATCAAATTTCATTGGTAAACATTTTAATGACAACTTTAAATTCTTTGTTTGAAATTCAATATTGGTGATGGTGGATTTATGTTATTTAGATTTTTACTGAGGGCATTTTCCATTACGACGTTATGTAAAAGAAAGTTTCACGTCGTTTCGGGATGACACAGTTTCCACAGCCATTAAACTAATAATTTATATGCATTTTTTTCTCAAAATATAATAATGACAGGAAGACATCTAAAATCAAACACAATGCTTTTTCAATGGTCAAAACAATTGGAAATTATTATTAAACGATGAAATACTTAATGATGGCCGTTATTCTTTATCGGCCCCACATCACCGAAAAGTCACGTACACATTGCTTTCTGGGGAGAGAAGAACGCTGTTCAGATAACATATACTTATAATAGTAATAATAAATGCCTTTATTTCAAGCGTCTCTCAATTACAAAATTGATTTTCAGAGTAACTCAAGTCAGAAATACAGAAATTCAATTCCAAATACAACATATAGGCCTACGAAGGTAGAAACTAAAAATATGAACGAGATTTACTTTTAATTACTATTACCATTATTACCTATTTACATGCGAATGTCAGAGTAAAAAAATAATTTATTTCCAGAAAATATAAAATTGCTACATAATTAATCTCTTAAATCAAAAAACAATAGTACAATAAGTACAATTTATAAATTAAAATTATCAGGAAATAAGCCTACATAGGCGGAATGCCTGTATGTAGGCTTGGTCATCACAGTCGGCGAACAGTGAGGTTAGTTGTGGAAATTTAGAAAAAAGTTAAGTTGTGGTTAGCAAATTAGAAAAAGAAATTTATAAAAAATATAAGAAAAATCAGTGGATTCAGAATACCCCCGTCGCAGCAGACCTGCGTACTCAGCGAATTTCCAAATCAATAATATAATAATAATATATGACAAGTTTGGTCAAAATCTGTCGATAAACATGAGAATCGTTTGCATATTCTCTATAAGATTAACATGGGAAAGAGTGAGCAGGTTTGCTGCTATGAGGAACACTGAGAGTAGGCATTTATACCATCAAAAAATTTTATTTTTAACATTTATACCAACTTTCATCAACATCTGTCCATAAATAAAGGAGTTTGCCTATTCTCCATATGATTTACATGGGAAAAGAGTATGCAGGTTTGCTGCCATGATAAACACATAAACTGTGATTTTTCGGCATAAACGTATGGGTCCCAACCACATAAAGCTAAATATAAAGTTTTCCAAAGATATTGGTTAATAAGTGAAAAATTAATTTTTCTTTATCCTCCATAAGATTAACATTGGAGCCTCAAAATACAACGTACTGTGTTTAGATTTTCTTATATCTCGGTAACCGTTGGAGATAGAGAAAACCTTTAAGGAACTAAATTGTGTAGTTTTTTAATGTGATTCTAATGGTGAAAGATAAAATTTGAAATTTTTAAAAATTACATGGGAAAATGCAAAAAACCCATTTTTGGGGTACAAAACCCCCCAAACTACCCCTTCCAATCAACCGATATGTCTGGATTACGAACTCGTCCGAGCAATTGTAGAAATACATGTTACTACCAAATTTGGTCTCGATCGGACCATTTTTACGAGAGTTATCATGTTCACAGACACACACATATATATATATATACTAGCTGACCCGGCGAACTTCGTAACGCCTGATAGTAAATACGTGTTAACTTTAAGATTGGCCATGTTCTGAAGTCGAATAGCAATACGGCTTCATTGTGAAAGGTTATATATTCTGAGTCGCGGCATAGTGAATAACAATACTGAAACGATAAAACATATTAATAACATTCCTATAAAACAGATAAATCTGATTGGATTAATTCACAATTTTCAAATCCAATCCAAACCCAAACGAAACCTAACAGTAATACGGCTTTTATAGGAAAGATATACAACAGCTGATTATTATAATAAACGTAAATAATATAAACATTGTAATTATCATATAAACAAGTAACTTTAATCAGACAGAAAATAAAAATATAAATACATAATCCCCAAAAACCGTAAACTATTAACGTGGTGAATAAACCTGTTCATTTTTTACAGTACACTTTTACTTCATAGTTTAACATTAATGAATGATTCAGATGGCATTGGATAGTAAAACATATTGCTAATGGAAAGTAAACCAATCAGCTGTAGCTAAGAAATCATATGTTTTCATTGCAGACATTTTGTAAACAAACTTACTCTCTATAAGGTTGACATTAGAAATTTAAAACGCCATAAAATGGAAACTTATGGGGTTTTCGAAAATATTTTTTCACTAAAACCTTCCCGGACACATGTAGAGCAACTTCCTAAAATTTCATGGCGATTGGATGAGTAGTTTGGCAACGCATAAAGGACATACATACATACATTCAATTTTATATATAGAGATAAAAATTTTTACGACTATTGTTTTTGGTCTCTGGGCACCTAAAGAAGAAAAAATAACATGGTCCCAGGCTTAAGTCTCGCCATGAGACCTACGGTAATAGCTTCTTCCCTATGGGAAATTCGCTAAAAAGACAGCTGGTGTTAAAAAACTCAGTTACTAATAAAAGTACTGATAAAAATTATTAATTTACTATAATAATTTACTAAATTATTAAATTACGGTACTACAAAAAAATATAGTAGTGGAAGGGCGGCAGCAGAAGGATAAGACAAAAAGAGCGATAGTGAAGTAGGATCAGTACAACATGAGCGCAAATGGTGCAAGAAGTTCAAGATCGGGCAAACCGACGTCCATTACGAGGAGCGTTCCGCGAAAATTCAAGAAAACGCAAAGTCATGGCAACCGGCTTTTGGGACAGGAAAGGCGTAATTTTATGCGAATTCTTGCCCACCGGTGAAACAATCAACGCTGCCTGCTACTTCAAGACACTGCAAAAACTTCGCCGTGCCATTCAAAACAAGAGAAGGGGTATGCTGTCCAAGGGGGTGCGTTTGCATCACGATAACGCTCGACCACACACCGCTAATGTTTCCAACGAACTCATCGCTAAGTTTGGATGGGGTATTGTCAAACACCCACCCTACAGCCCGGACGTAGCCCTCAGCGACTACAACCTCTTCCCTAATATGAAGAAACACCTGGGTGGAACGCATTTTGGCAGCCGAGAAGAGTTGAAGAAGCGGTTCTCAGCTATCTTGCGCAGCTTGGCGGCAGACTTCTTTGACTCGGGCATTCGAAAGCTAGTGCACCGCATGCAAAAATGCATTGACCTCAGTGGCGACTACAGAGAAAAAAGGGAAAAGTCTGAACTTTCCGAATATGTACAAGTTTATGCAAATAAACATGTTTTTCACTGTGAAAAATCCTTACCTTACTTTACGGACAACCCTCGTACTTGGCTTCATGGCAGGAATTAGATGACAAATCTATATTAAGATCTCCTAAACATACAGCATAGTCCACCTGAATCGCTATATCCATAAACAATGTCTGAAACAAGGATCCCAGACAGGTGTAGCTCACATGCGGTGTGGTCTGTACACAATGGCTATACAAGAGTTTGGCTACACCCCCTCACCCTGAGGATCAAAGACATAAATTCTATGCCTGGATCAACACTGGTTATGTGCAGCCATTCAAAAACAATGCCACATTTGATGTAGGGAGCGACACAGCTTCCGGTTCCAACTGCAAGGTCTGCTCTCAGGAGAGTGTAGCCAGGTATCTCGTAGTGATCAGAGAGGATAGTTGGACTAAGCCAAGACTCAGTCACCCCAAGAACATGAAATGTCATCAAATCAGTTGTCAGCGGACATCTCCTCAAACCCTGAATTGAACGAGCGCATATTGAAATGCGCAACGTAGGCTAATCGCATAGGCCCTCCCCAGCCCGTTTCCTGACACCCAAGGGCCGGCCAACCCCAGACCATCAACCTGGGAAGGTGGAGAGCCTGGCACCGGATTCACCCGATTGAGCAACGAGATCCGCTCGGGAAGTGGGTGTTGTCGGCCCCACAGACAGGCCCAGTGCCACAGGGATCAACGCACCAAACAAGGAGGCCAGACGTGTTACACCCTTTTGATTCAGATGTCGTCCATCACGTCCGAGATGCCGCCGATCCACCCAGCAATCTGTCTCCACGAACATGACCCCAAAATTGTTGCACATGAGGTTGAGTTATGCATTAAAATCATGAAGTGCTTTATAGCCAATGCCTGATCGAATTATAATGCTGTTTATATAAACTTTTGAATTTGGAAAATTAGTTCTTACAGTTAACAGCAGGTCGGCCATGTTGTGGAGAACCTCGCCCTTGCCCTAACCCCCGTTATACCCCAGACCCCATGTAGCCCCTCCTTAGGTCGTTTGTACTAACGTCGATATGAATCATATCTAGATTCTACTGGTTGACATACTTTAATAAAACATGTTTCAATACCTTGATACAGGCACCTGGGCAACATTCTACAATTGCTCCTTTCATTATCAAACCAGGGGCAACATGATGAATCAAAGAGACGCCTAAAACAAAAACATTACCAAGACTACACTGAGACACAAGTATTGGCTGCTTGTGTTTGCCCTTCTTTTCAATTTCCACGCTCTCACGAACACCCGAGGGGCAGTGCGCAGGTGTAGTCTCAGCCTTCAAAGGTGACAAACTTTTCCCTTTCTTAGCCCTGTAATTGCTTACATAACTACATGAGACATTTTCAAAGACATAAGTCACATCAATCTGCATATCATCGTTTATTACATCCAGAACAACTGGATCTTCAACAGTGAGCACATCAAATCTGTTCCTACAAACTACACTGGGGGTAGCCAAACACACTCGCCTTTTTCTGCGTTTAGATTTGGCTTTAGCCCATTCAACGTTAAGTTTGTTATCTGAGCTTTTATAACTTTCATTTCTAACCATGAAACTGTCCTATGAATCGCTGCTGGCTCAGAAGGAGCAGTAGCGAGCGGTTCACTGCAGAACAGATGAGCGTATTTGCTTACTCCCCACCACTCCTCAAATGAACACAAGCGTGAGCTTTTAATACAATAAAATTGAAGAATTTGTTTGGTATTTACCAAAACGTTTAGCCCACACTCATACGAATTGGCTTACTGGAAACAAGGCATCTCCACGACATGACCTATCTTTATTTTTTGTGCCAATAATTGGCCAGAATGAGCATTCAACCCAGCCATAGAGTCAAAATGGTAGGCTTTAGAATGTTTAATGTCACAAAACAACAGACTGCATTGAGAACCTGAGTCCCCATTTGGATTCACAGAATTATTTAAGCAAAAAAAAGGCAAACCTTAACTGATCGGAACCAAGCTGCTCAAACACTGCGGACAAATTGTCCTGATTACATAATTTTAACAAATGAGTTTGAGAAAGCCCCATATGAACTATTTCATCTTTACTTTCGATTGCCAACGACATTGCCTCAAAATATGAATTAAGTGTACTGTCATCAGCCCACACGTTTTTGGTCCAAGACAATTCACATTTACTCTCTAAAGACAGCACCATATCACCATACTAAAATTATTTTTAAGACGAGAATTCTTATTACTTAGACTATAATTTTACTTAGAAAGTTCAACAGTTCTCTCTTTTTCACTTTTAAAATCACCTAGAGATATGTTAGTGTTGGATTCTACATGCTTATACTGAAGCCCTAAATCATGAAACTTAGTTTCCAAGTTACTAATTTTATTTTTAAGCTGCACAATCTTTTCATCAGATTTGTCCTGCATTTTGAATTAATTTTTCATGTCCCCGATCCTGAGTTCTTTTTCAACATCAAGTTTAGACTTTAACAAAAGAATCTCTGATTGTGCGGATTCTATGGCCTCGTGCTGAGCACTAAGGTCCGTATTAAGAGATAAGTTTTCCTCACGAGCAACTCAAAACAAGAAACGAGCTCTTCGAAGTCTACATTAAGATGGTTTGCAATTATAGCATTCAACTTAAATTTTCTATGCTGTCATCAGTTGTATCCCTACATTGACTCCTTGCCTTAACCATTGTAAAATAACAGATCAGACTTTAAAATAATATATTTTTATTTATAAGTAAAGGAGATAAAATAAACACAAATATATACATAGGGTTAGTTATAAACAGAGCAGATCAGTGTTCAAGTGCACGAAGACAAACACAAAATGTCTTTGGTCAAAGTCTAGCTGTGAGTAGTGTCCTCTCTGCCACGTTGTCGGTTGCACACAGCATTCCGTCAGAACGATACAGCAGCAACTCGACTATGTAATGATAGTAGCGTTTGGTGACTTGAAGGCGAAACTGCCGCAGCGGCTCCTCCTCACATTAACAGCTGGCGCCTTAGGATTTAAAGCAGCAAGCAGCGACGTTGCTGGCACAACCCTGCCGGGTAAATTTAGTGTCATAGACACACAGTGGCAGCCTGCTGATCAGTGACGTCAGAGCTTGTCTGACTAAAAGTCAAGCCGCAAACGTGTCCAAATTCACAGCGAGGTTAGCACAGTGAGACATTACATTCAGCTACTTACAGTTTATGTTCTACTGAACCAGTCATAAAAAATCAAATATCAGTGCACTAAAAAGTTTTTCTTTGAGCCATCACAATTTACGTGGGGCATAACACAGTCAAAAACTTAGAAATTGTGGAGAGCAACAAAATTTCCCTTTAACAACGAGCACCTGGTGCTGCCAACCTTATTATTAAAATAATATTAAATAATGCCTTATAAGGCAATAAGTTATTATATAATGCCTTAATTAGGCAATATTAAATAATGCCTTAATATTATTTATGGAACCGTTTCGGTTAACCCTGATTTCGGTTAACCCTGATTTTGGTTAACCCGATTTCGATTAACCGAGGTTCTACTGTAATTTTTCTTTATTTTAAATTGTTTAAATCCTTAAAAATATAGCCTTCCAATTCATCCAAAATATTTGATACGATCTTAAGTTTGACTAACACTCCAATTTAATCGCAATTAGACTTAACTATTAACTGTAAATTAAGTTTTTGTAAATAATAATTAATTATATTGTACAATTTTGTTACATCTTTTATTTTACAGGACCAGATTAATCAAGAGGGTCACAAGTCTGGAGGAAAGACAGAAGCAGGAGTTAAGCTGGTAAGTACCTATGCCAATGGATCATTAGGTATTTCTCTAACATTATATGATAAAATACCACATGATAGAACCACATGATAAAACTGTTACTTGAATCAAAACAATATTAAAAGAGACATAGGCCATTTTGAACATTCTGTATTACCGCAAGAATCAAAAAGCACTGATTAATAAATTCTTGAATGTTTTATAGTACAGTAGAACCTCGCTAATCCGTCACCTGCAGGACCGGGGGTATGGTCGGAACAACAAAAAGGTCGGATTATCAGAGGAACTTGTATATTAACATAAAAACAAACTTAAACTGTATTTCGAACAAAGAATATTGCATCAAGATTTTATAAAAAGCTACTGTACTGATGAACGCTACAGAAAGCCTAAAACATTAAATAAATACACACATATACACACTCACGATGTCACCTGTCGATGCGTCATCGACAGGTTTCAACTTGAACGGAGTTACGAAGTAAACAAATGCTGTAAATTTCCGCTGGCATGTCGGACTAAGCGAGGATAATGCCGCCGAGGACGAATTAGCGGAAGTCTGTTGTACCGACGGGCACGGTCGGACCATCGGAGGTCGGACTATCGAGGTTCTACTGTAATGGCATCTTAATGGGTTTTCAGTTTATTTACTTTTAGTGGGTGTAAAGCTCTCTGCCATTTATACAGAACTAATGCACTAAGTATACATCTAGCGGGTAGTTTAGTTACTTTTACACTTTCTTTCTCTCATACTTTCAATGGTTCAATTACTGAGGGATGGTGAGATGGTTCGAAGCCAAAGACTGTCTATGACTTCTGTGATTAAGTTTCTCAACCTGGATACAATCACGGATACCATGCTAGAGCCTGAAGACAGGTGGCAAGCAGTCTCAATTTACGCTGAGACACTGTGGTGCATCAAGAACAAGGGAGTGTGTCTTGACCTGGCCAGCTCACCCAGATGAAATAAGGCTTTATAATCCTTTTTGTTTGTGGATTTCTAGGGTTTTTACTGGGCTAGTGAGTCCTACTGTCCCCTCTTCAAGTTTTTTGTTCAAAATATCTCACCTTACATAAGATAAACATCTGTCAAAGCGAATGAAAACGGTGTAAAAAACTGGCCTTGTTTTTAGTAACTTAAAATGTAGTCTTTAATAACCCTAAGCTATTAGAAATTAAATTTGCTTTGTGAATAACAATATTTTTTAAATATAGTGTAGGATGATTGTGGCGCAATCTTGTTGTCTAAATACTGACTAAGGCTGACATGTTCCTTAGACATAACTGTTAATTAATAGCCGAACAGTCCATGGCATATCTAAGCGACGTATTATTAAACGTGGAATCGAACCACTGCCTCTGAATTATGAACTGGTCTAATTATGAGGATGGTCTTTGCGGATTAACCGAGTATCAATAGTGTGGATGTTAATCCACACAAGAGATCACTACACCCACTGACCATCGCTCACAACTATCCACAGTTTGTGATTTCCAAGTAGCTGGATTACAGGACGACGTCACCTTCCCAGTCATCTTAGTATTAATTATTTGTATAATTGGAATCTATA
The DNA here is from genome assembly GCA_023375725.1 of Nephotettix cincticeps. Lineage (NCBI taxonomy): Eukaryota > Metazoa > Arthropoda > Insecta > Hemiptera > Cicadellidae > Nephotettix > Nephotettix cincticeps. The sequence goes on along the minus strand of CM041791.1, from coordinate 127,796,123 downwards.
AAATAAGATTGTGATCTAGAGATTGTAAGGTTGCATTAAAACACGTATTTCAGAACCGTGGGCGTACAATACCTCAACCTGGTCTGAGATCTGGAAAAAATAATCATCAGCCTGATAATCATAAAATTGATGATCTTCTAAAAAACTACAATATTCATGTTGGCAATATTGCAAGTGATGAAAACAAAGAAAGGAAAGACAAGGTGAGAACTGCGCTGACCTTCCACTTTTTTATTTATTTCAAAATTTTATGCATATTTCACTGGGAAAAGTCAATTTTAGTTTTTTTATGTGCTTAATATAATTTTAGTATTATTGAGTGATTTTTTCCTGCCCAGAACCCCGATTCCCACCGATCTACTAGTTACACGGGGTAGAGTGTCATATTTTAACGAAAAAGAAACATTGAAAAGCAGTTCTTCCTCTTATCGGATCCTCTTAATTAGGTTGTTAGAAAGTGAAAAAAGTTCATTTGAGATTGATTTGGGAAAAAATAGTTGATTTCGGGTGTGTAACTTTTACCAAGATTAATCTTCCTGATTGTGAATATCTTTTCTGGAGAAAACCACATGTTTAGTTTAAAAAGCTGACTTTTTTCTTTGCTTATTTTGAGGAAAAAATATTTTCATTCACCCAAATGGCCCTAGTAATAATGTTAATAATAATAATGAATTTGATTTGAAGTAAAGTTTTGGTCATGGCCATGCCCAAGTTTGTAAAAGTAGTTGATAACATACGTATGCAATTTCAAAACTTACTTGCAGTACATTATTTTCTTATATATATTTTACACTAGCTGACACGGCAAAATTTGTACTGCCTGACACTAATGTGTGTGTGTGTGTGTGAGTGTATGTATGTATGTAAGTAAGTATGTATGTGGATTGATTTGCCATGTTCCAAAGTCAAATAGCATTCAGCTTTGTTGTGAAAGATAAAATCTTCTAAATCAAGGCATTGTTTGTAATAATACTTGCGTAATTTCTTATGCGTCTTTGTTTTATAAAATACTAGCTGACCCGAAGAACTTCGTAACGATAATAATAAACATTTTATTTTAAATCATAAAACATAGTCACCAAACTTTTCTCTGAGAAATATTATATTTATACAGTAATTAGATACTATTGAGTACTTACTATTTTATGCTTGCTTCTTTGGCTTGCTCAATGGTTCAAATTAAAACAGCTGCTGTTTATATCTTAAAAGGTAAGTTTTAAGGATATGTAAGAAACCAAAACAAAATTATTTCCCCATAAGATTAATATGGGAACTTTGAAGGCGTATAGGGTAGAGATTTATGGGAAAATTGTCACAAAAACTATTAGACTGTCCTATTTTAGGCCTAAAGAATCAGTATACCAAATTTCAGACTCCTAGGTAATGGGGAAGTGGGAGAATTAGTGATGAGTGAGTGAGTGAGGGCTTTGAATTTCATATATTAAGATTTAAATTAATGTTTATTCCCAAAATATATTACATGATATTAATGTGGGTTAAGGATTTGCATATTTTTTCTGCTATAAGTTTGGCAGCATTAAAACACATTAATCAACTTAACATTACTTTTTAACAGACAAACTTCTATGACAGCCTTATGAAATATCCTGAACTGAAGAAAACCCTTTTATGGATATTGCGTCACGGAAGTGAAAAAGAAGGTTTGACTGTGAAAAGACACGGTTATGTTCTTGTGGAAGAGATTTTGACTCATCCTTATTTCAAGAACAAGTGCATGAGAGAGGATATAATTACTGTAGCTAATAACGAGCCTCATAACTTTAAACTGAGAGAGTCCCCCAGGTCCCACCAGTTGTACATACGTGCAAGGAAGGAGCACCCTATCAAGGTAAGTCTGATAAACAATTGCAATCTGAGCGTTTTAGTTTGTAATTAACCTACTATGTCAAGCGATTTTAGGCAAATTTGCAGAATTTTTAACACGTTCACTGCTGGATTTAGTTTGCCGTCGGCAAAAAGCAAAACCATGAAATCATCATCATAGCATGGAATGGCCCCCATAGAGACAAAGAGCGCCAAAATTTGTGGCAGAAAGTGATGTAAAATACCCGGGTATTTAAAACTCGGGGTAAATACCTCGGGTATTTACCCAAAATCCATAAATACCCGGGTGAATATTCAAAATCCATAAATACCCGGGTAATTTGGGTATTCATGAAATTGATTGAAATTCATTTATATTTACCCCTAAATATGTTATTGTTATCATTACATGATAAATTAGGATAGTCAATAACACCTTTTACAGTAACTTGAAGCTTTGCAATCCATACTCTCGTAAAAATGGTCCGATCGAGACCAAATTTGGTAGGGACGTGTATTCCTACAAATGCTCCGACGACTTCGTAAACCAGACATATCGGTCAATGGGAACGGGTAGTTTGGGAGGGTTTTGCACCCCAAAATGGTTTTTTTGCGTTTTTCACATGTAATTCTTAAAAATTTCTAATTTTATATTTCACCATTGGAATCAGCTTAAAAAACTACACAATTAAGTTCCTTAAAGTTTTTCTCTATCTCCAACGGTTACCGAGATATTAAAAAATCTAAACACAGTACGTTGTATTGTGGGGCTCCAATCCAATACTATAATACGAGCAAGGTTTGTATATATATATATATATTTGCACACGGATCTCGAAAACGGCACTAAGGATTTTCTTTAATTTTGGAAATAACTAATTTCTGAGTAGAAAATAAGTTCTAGATAGGTCTAATGTCCAGGAAAATTCTTGTTTTCTTGTAATATTAAGTTTAAAATCTAAAAATTTAACATTACGCTTATGGAGAATCAAATGTAAACAATACAAATCAAAACAGCTGTTTATGACCGTTTGACAGTTGTTGATTGAAGATGGTGCAAACAATATGTGAATAGAGGTTTTGCATGAATATTTATTTTATGTATGTAATAAATGAAAAATTATCAAATTACTAAACAATTTTTGTTCAGTATTTATGCCATATTAATTAAGGGGTATTAAAAACGGTTTTATTTAAACCATATAAATGTTTTCATTGGACAGTAAATTTGTTTTAATTTTGCTAATTAACTTGTAAAAACATGTCTTATTCTATCCGAGCAAAGCTCGGTCACCAGGTACTGTTAATCTTATGGAAGATAGGGAAAATTAATATTTCCTATATTAATCAATATTTTTGGATAAAACTTGATATTTAGCTTCATGTGGATGAGATCTATCCATTTATGCTTAAAAATCATAGTTTATGTGTTTATCATGGCAACAAACCTGCATACTCTTTTCCCATATTAATCATATAGGGAAGAGGCAAACACCCTTATTTATGGACAGATGTTGATGTAAGTTGGTATGAATGTTAAGATAAAAAGTACCTGGTGACCGAGCTTTGCTCGTTTAGAATAATACATGTATTATAAAAATTAATTAGAAAAATTAAAACACATTTATTACTCAATGAAAACATTTATGTGGTTTAAATAAAACCGATTTAATACATCATGATTAATATAGCACTGAACAAAAAAAAGTATTGCCCCTGATGGGATTGGAACATGCGACCTTCGTGTTACGAGGCCAACACGCTACCGCTTGACCACGGCGTCAGCCATATGAGCAACGTTAAGGTGTTTTAGCCAACCTCAATTGTTTTAGCCGATCATTTACTGTTTAACTATCCATACAGTTATTATTAGCCTGTGACCAACTGATTTTGTTAGAAACGGAATGAGGATTGAAAAGCAAAAGAGAAATTTTATTTACACCAATTATTTGGTTTGTTACAGTAGCTTCAAGCAATACAACGAATACGTTTTCTATCAATACACGGAAGATTTTGGAAATACTCTTTCCTGCTTTTATTTCGCACAGTTATGTTACCCTTAAATTTTTTTACAAATTGTTTGGTAACCTGATAATTTTACATTTATTACATACATAAAATAAATATTTATGAAAAACCTCTATTCACATATTGTTCTTTGCCGTCTTCAATCAAGAACTGTCAAACGGTTATAAACAGCTGTTTTGGTTTGTATTGTTTACATTTGATTCTCCATAAGCGCAATATTAAATTTTTAGATTTTAAACTTAATATTACAAGAAAACACGAATTTTCCTGGACATTAGACCTATCTAGAACTTTTTTCTACTCGGAAATTAGTTATTTCCAAAATTTAAAGAAATTCCTTAGTGCCGTTTTCGAGATCCGTGTGCAATATATATATACAAACCTTACTCGTATTATAGTATTGGATTATTTATGCTAGAAATGACTACTTTCAGTGTTCCTTACAGCAGTTTTCCTCACCTGCACACTCTTTCCCATGTTAATCTTATGGAGAATATGCAAATTATTCTCATGTTTATGGACATATTTTTATAAAACTTGTCATCTATTATTTTTATTATTATTATATTATTGACTTGGAAATTCGCTGAGTACGCAGGTCTGCTGCGACGGGAGTATTTATCGTTAGTAGGCCTAGAGAGTTTCTTTCATCATCAACCTTGTAATCAAAAATTTAATTAGACCCAATTTTGTTCTTAAAGATCTGAATCTTTTTAATTGTATACACATATCTAACTATTTGTCTGCAGTCTGTTTTTAGACTAGTTTTGAAATATACCTATTTAACTCTATCTATTCCTTTGCCTTTCTACTTAGTTTTCATAAAATACTTTCACCAATAAGAGCACAGTTGAGCTTAGCTCCTTGTAATGAAATATGTTTCTTTAACTTTCAAATCATTAATCCATCCTTCCATTTAATTTTCATAAAAATGTTCTGTAGCAAGAACAAGAAGATTGGTCGGTAATCCCAGACGTGATATACCTCCCCCTTGGCTTTGTGATTCATGGGATCAATGGCTCAGACTGGGACTTTGTGTCAGAGCATGGACTGAAAGTACCTAAGAACGGGTATCTCTACTGTTCCCCGTACTACGCAGCAGACAGCTGGCATACAAGAGGGGTGACCAAGTATGATGACATCTACATCTACATCAACTGTCAAGATGCCATGCAAGGTACATCATCCAATTCACTTAATCTATGCCTAGAAATTCATAGCTTGGATGTTAAATGATTTCTGATAAATTGGCTACTGCTACTGTATGTTTTAAATAAAGGAGATAAATGTATTGCAACAACATAGCAACATATATTAATCAAAATGTATGTGTATACAAGATTTGGAATGGCAAAATATCTGATCATTTGATTTTATTTTTTTAACTTTTAATCAGGGATCCTGCCTGCATTGAATTATTTTAAGGAATTGGTTTGAATTGGTTCTTTTAGGAAACTAAATAAGGAAAACCTTGATATGTTTGCATTGAGTTTATGTAACACAGATTGGGAATCTGTTTTAAATATCTTTGATGTCAATATTGCTTTTGAATTTTTCTTAGACACTGTGATTTATTTGTTTAATTTTAACTGTCCTAGAATATCTAAGAAAATAAGACATGATTATAAATGTAAATTGAAAAATAAATGGTTCAACGAGTCTTTAACACGTTCGCTGCAGACCACTCGGATCCAAGTCTAGTCGTGGCACACGGAGCGGACTACACAGACTGCGCGTGAGGAACGTGGGTTTCGGGCGCCGCAGAGAATGTGTTAAAAAGAATGTGAAATACCATTATTTTTCTTTTAGATTTAATAAAAGTACCTGACATGTCATGATGAATTATTAAAGAAAACACTGTCATTATATAGGAAATAATATAAGCATAAAATTAGAGATGCCAAAATAAAACATAATGAGAAATTTATCAATACTGTAGTTCAAATAACTTGTGTAAGGATGCTTGGCAGGTAATAAAATCAGAAAGTGGCTAATTCTTCAAAAACAATAACACTGTTTCACCATTTTTAGTAGACGATTTTAACAACCGTTATATAAATTTTTGTAAAAAAGTCACAGAAAAGGCTTGTGATCAATAGAGTAGTGAGTTAGATTTCTCTAATTTTTTAAATAAAGGTATATTATATGATGTGATAATATAATAAGATCTCTCAACTCATCAAACAATGTAGATGCCTATGAATGGGCTGTCAATAAAATTATAAAATTCATCGATCCTTACATTGTTGAACTGTTAACACATATAATAAATCTGGTACTTCTAAGATCAACTTTTCCAAACTGCTTAAAAGTCAGTAAAACTATTTCCCTTTTAAAAAAGGGTGACATATTTCTCATTTCAAATTATAGACCTATTTCAAGGGGACCAGTTTTTCAAAAATATTTGAATCTCGTGTTAAATTGCAGTTTGATTTTCTGAATTTTAATAATATTTTAAACAATAACTAGTTAAGATTCAGGTCTGGCCTTTTAAAAATTTGGCTGTGGAGTCTGTAGTTTCTAATATTTTGGATACTTTCGAGTCTGATGGTTATCTCAGTGTGGCACTTCTGTATCTCAGTAAGGCCTTCGATTCTTTATTACATAACGTAATATTGCAGGAATTGGAAATTTATGGAATACAAGGGCATGAGCTAAATTTAATTAAAACATACCTCAGTAGAAGACAACAATTTGTAGCACAAGGTAAAAAAATTTTAAATTTTGATGAAGTCCTTGCTGGGGTGCCATAAGTGTCTGTGTTGGGACTGCTTTTGTTCATTCTTATACTAATGATTTACCTAGCTCTATGCCATGCAAAACAATTCTTTATGCAGATGACACATCCTTCATTTTATCTGCTAGTAACTTTCATTCAGCAAACCAAGGCATAAACAATATCATTGAATCCGGAAAGCTATGGTTTAAAAGTAATTTTCTTAAAATAAACTATGAAAAAATGAGAAATTTTGTTTTACTTTATGCAATGTTCAAGAACAAAATGCCAATTCTGTTAAACTACTTATTTTGGATATACATTCTAACAATATATATAATATTGAGGGGTAACAGTTCTGGAGCCAAGCATGTTTTTAAATGGCAAAAAAGGCTCTCAGAGTTATGTTTCAAATCCTCAATAGGGTTAGTTGTAGGCCTTTTTATTGAACATGAAATAGTGACTCTTCCTAGTATTTTTATTTATCAAAATTTAGTTTATTTTATGTTAAAGAAAATTTAAATAAATTTGTTCCTTGCAACTCAATTCATGGGCACATCACCAGACGTTCGGACTTGGAGGACCTATAGATTCTCAAAAGCTAGGTTGACAAAAGTTATCAAAAGCTACAAATATTTACAAATCAAACCTTTTTCCTACAACTGTTGTCAAAAGTGTAAGTTTATGCTTTACAATGCAATTGTAAAACAGCTGTTTATAGGTGAAAGAGCAAAAAATGGACTTTTCAAAAAGTTATTCCAAATGGCTTCCAACGTTTCACTCGTCAGCAAAAGTTTTGGCCACTGGTCCATAAAGTACACTGACAGAGGCTTTTTTAGGTTATAAATCTTCCATTGTGGGAAAACAGCTAACTTTTTGAGATAGCTACATTATCAGCTTCCTGACAAAATATGGCATTCCTGTACCACGTCAGGCCTCCTAATCTCAGGATATGGCTCCATCTGACTTCTGGCTGTTCCCTACCGTACGTAGATTTTAAATGACAGCATGGCTGACGACGACTAACAAGTAAATCGATCACGGATGCCACTGATTGTCACTTGTCTTTTCGGGATGGACTCTAATGAATGATATATCGGTCCATAGCAACGAAGGTTAAATTTTTGTTTAACCCTCTAAGGAGTAACGACGTTTTAAAACGTCATTATTTGAAAGCTGTTAAGGAGTAAGGGTAAAAACTCAAAACACATCTCAAAAGAGTAAACAATTTTTATTTTTTATTTTCACTACTATACATTCCAAGATGGAGTAAATATAGTTAGAAACGTGTTTTAGGTTCAAAATGCCCTAAAATAAACATTTTAGAACTTTTTTCAATCAATTTTTCAATAAAGTAGCTAAAGAAAGCACCGAGTGATGTTTAGCAAACGAATAACTCTCAGCTACAGAGATACAGGCGTCAATAATAGAGGAGTGTAGAACGCTTTCACGTTTATTAAGTGCTAATAAATAACAGGTCTAATAAAACTTCATGCCGCGCCGCCACTTTTTCCGCCAAAACTTCCCGCCGCGACCACCCCGCCTAAGAAACTCTCCGCAGATTACACACAACCTATCGAAAACACATATTTACATGTTCCGCGTCTCTACGTGTCTTTAATTATTGATTTATATCTTATGAATCAATCTATCTATCAGGTTATATGTATTTGAACAAATTTCGTCAAATGACGTTTTAAAACGTCGCAACTACTTTTTGCCGAACCATAAAAAAGACGTTTTAAAACATCAATCCTATCTTGACGCAAAATACGGTACTCTTTAAAGGGTTAAAAAATGAATTAATGTTACAAACTCTGTTGCAAATGTGGAAAAATGAATTAATTCCATACAATCATGAATAAAATAGCCTTTTTTTAATCAACTATTTACAAAATGGTAGAAAGTAGTAAGAAATACATATTTTATATCAAATAAATACATATTTTAATTTGTAAGGTTTCAAACATGATTGGGAGCATTTGTAAACACTAAACATTAATGTTTTAAATCAGGCAAGAATGAGAAAGTATAATTTCATTGGTGTTATAAATTGTATTTATTTAGTATACTATGATACCGTAATATAATAAATTTTACTTCATAGTTCAACCAATTAGTTTTTATGTTAGTAAATAAATATATTTGGACAGCTGTTACTTGTTTTGCTTTTTAAGTAATAAATAAATATGAAATTAATTAACTAAACATTTGTGTCATTTAGTATTTTAAACATTATTGCTACCATTTACTGCTCTGATTTTTTGGAAGACTTTTTAAAAATTTTTTAAATTAGAAGCTTATTGCATGATAACCAATACTCATATTGGGTGAGATATTTTTATATGGCAAAGTTAATATTTTAGGATAACATAACCTATAAATGTGTAGATAATGATGTCGACAAAACCCTTAAATGACTTCTTAATTTGATGGGGTTCTAGCAAGTAAGAAGTGCATTTTGTGCTGAAACTAAAGTTATAGTCTGTAGAGATTGTGTGTCTATAATATATTTATATTAAATAAAATTTATTTCATCTGTATCTTTAATTTATTTGACTGGCTACTACTGATTGAGGAGTGATTTCACTCATATTATACTTGTGAGATATGATTATTTTTTGTCTTTTCAATTGAAACTACTATCCTAAATTTCACTTTTTCAGATGGTATCGAATTTTTTCTAACACCTGAATATTCTGTTGCAACCAAAGGGGACAGAGAAGGATTTATAAGGACACAGTATTTCAAAAAAGTGATAGACGCCAAAACTAGTAAGTAATAAAAGAAGAAATAAATCTCTCATTTAGTTTCTTTTATTGTAGATAAAACAAAAAACAGTCTAGGAGTATCGTATTTGTGATGAATAAATAGCCTAGAGATTCAATGAGTTGATGTTGTCATACCTTTTTTAAGGAGTAATCAATTATGTACAAAGAGTGCTTGGGGGATGAAAAAGATTCATTGAAGCAAATCTTTGATAAGAAAAAAATTACAAAGTCTCGTAAACGTGCAGTAAAATGCAAAATATGATAACCCTCGAAAGGTTTACCGTCAATCAATCGACGGTAGGTAAGCTTTTACAAAAAGCAATGGTGCGAATACATTTTCGATCAAAACTACATTGAATATATTATCGTTGTACTCTACAGGTTATACGCTTTCCGCCGATGTCTGTCTCATGTTGTGTGAGTTCAATTATCTGTCTTCTGTTGCGCGGTTATGTTGCTTTGTTTACAATGGTTGAATTTTGTAGAGACTTTATGTGTTACACGTTCTCGTTGCGTTTGTATGTTGTTATTATGTTAATTTCACAGTTTTAAAATGGATAGCAGATTTTATAACTGCGTAGTACAAATTATGTAAATTCAATAGTTAAACTATTTTTTTTCCTTATGATATTTTGAACAACTTTGCAATATTCAATTTATGACTAGTTTTTATTTTCTTTGCTTTGTGAGGAAACGAACTTTGAGAAATTGTTTGAAAATATTTTGTTATCAATATCAAGTGGATACACCCATCAAAACCAAAATAAATATAAAAAGTATTATTATTTTCTTACAGATAATTTAATGTAGATTAAATGGTATATAATATATTATAGTTACTGTATTTTTAGTATTTTATGTGAATTTTTTAATAAAAGTCTGCAAAAGTGCCAAATAAGGGTGAACCACAAGGCGTCCAATAGTGAACCGTTGGATGGTTAATCCTTGAGTATTAAGACTGACAATGCCTAAGAATAATGAAATAAAAAGAGCAATGTTTAAAATCATCAACTTATACTTTTTGTTTTAGAAAAAATAATTGGTTTGATTTACATCCCATTTTAGTTCTACTACTTTTAAAACGTTTTGAACAAAGTAGGTAATATAGTTATTAATTGTACTGAGCAAAAAACTCAGCCCAAAACAAAAAACATTAATTCATCATTCAGTAATATTTTGTGCTTTAGAAAAATATAATTTCTGCAAAGATGATGGCTCATGCTGGTTTCAATTTTTCTTTGATGTTAAAAAAATTATAACTTATTATTTATTATCTTTTATTAATTATTATTTATTTAATTTATTTAGTTATTTGGTTGATGTGTTTGTTGGATGTTTTTTGTGTGTACTCTACTTCAGTAAAATCTAATTGGTATTTTTTCATTTTTTATTATTTATAAAATTGTAGGTCTAGGAATATATTTAAGTAATGGTGTAGAAGCTGTGTGAAGTCTTAATTTAAACATACCCCAAGTCATATGAAGTCTCTCAAAAAAGTATCTAACTTTGTTTAGGAGAAACATTATTTATTGAACGATTCTTTTAAACACGAGATCTCCTAGCAAATTGTTCCGTTGGGACTTCACAGACTTATTACAGTGTCCCTGTCTCTTTTGGAAACAATTCTGGAACTCTTCTTTCTTAAAGGAACTCAGGACAAGCTGTCTCATTATCATTTTGCATTATCTCATTTCTGCTCTGAAATCAAGTCCCTTTAACACGTTCGTCTGCAGACCACTCGGATCCGAGTGGTACTGGTTCTGGGGCGCGGAGCGGACCACTTGGGTCCGAGTGGTGACATTTAGGTTAAAATCAAGATGATGGATCTGGCGATGTAGATTGTGCTGCCAGCTGTTGGGATCTGAGAGAACTGCGACCAGCTTTCTTATAACGCAGTATCTATTTCTGCATGGGTCACTTAGAATTTTCCTATTGGTTGATTTTAAACTACACTGGCCGCTCCGCGCGAGGAACCCCCCGTTCCTCGCAATTTTCAATAGGACAATTTTGGGTGCCGCAGCGAATGTCTTAAGCGGCACCTTCAAGGTAGGGAACAGCCAGAAGTCAGATCGAGCCATATCCTGAGATTAGGAGGCCTGACAAGGTACAGGAATGCCATATTTTGCCAGGAAGCCTTTGCATGGAACAAGATGGGAAGAATGTGCTAGAGCAATGTTCTGATGAAGCCATCAAAAGCTCTGCATTGTTCATGTGTCTTAGAACTTCTAAGAAGTACTTTTTAGTAGTGTATTGTACTTACTAATGATAAACTGCTCTATTGTATTTGAAAAATTAGTCAGCATGACTATGGTTTTGCTTCGAACTTGGCATGATTTTTTTTGGCTGCAGTGGTGTGGAATGTTTCCACTTAAAAGACTGCGCCTCAGGATCATACCAGTACGCCGTACACTCACAACTCACCACAAGCTATAAATGTTTTGTGAAAGTTTGAGTCATTCTGGATGCATTTCATCAGTCAAGTTTTTAAGGGCATACTCGCAGCAACGCCACACATAGCCTAATTTTCCGTTAAAATTAAATGAACTTAACCAATACTGACTCTAACCTCCTTAGCCAGGCCAGTTCGCAGGCCAAAGTACTTTGTCAATCCTTCAAAACTAAAACCTGAATTTGATGGATAACTTAAATGTTTCAGCTTGTTGATGGTCTCCCTGAACAAAGTTCACTGTACACCAAATTTTGGCCATTTCTAATTCTGTTGTACCACTCTTTTATCTATGTTACACCTCTATAGTCTTCTCCAAAGGTTTGCTGAATATTAAGAAAGGTTTGAGGTTGGGTATCACCCAGTTTTTGACAAAATTAAGTGCAGTACCATTCAGTCATTTTGCTTAGCATAAAAACAAGATGAACAAAGTTTCACATTTGGCAACTGAAATAAACTGACTTCATGTCAAGGTAATTGGCCATGTCATGTGACATTTTTACAGTTACCTCGATCTAAGTACCATGGTGCAGTTCAAAGGGGTTGTTGGTCTACGTCAAGAGTAAGGTCAGATACTTTTTGAACATACCCATATGCTATACAAATTAGCCAACTCTTGGACTTCAGAACTGTGGTCAAGTGTGAGCCTACTTTTTAATTTTTAATTAATTATGAAGAGTAAAAATAATTCCTTCTGATCCTGAACTCCTCAACAGGTTACATAAACTTTTAATTATGATTTTCAAAATTTTTGTTTATTATAGGTATGGTTTTTTATAGGTGACTTGCTTTTCTCCGATGGCACAGACAATCACAACTAGTGATGTAATGTGTGAGGCTTGCAATTTGTCTCTCCACAAGCTTTCTTACGAACAACACGTGAATGGAAAAAAACACAAGTTTAAACAAGATATTTATGATAAGAAGTACAAGACAATATTTGTTTCAGGTATGTAGTAGAATGTTTGGTTTATTTCAACTCTAATTAAAATTTTCATTCTATTTTTTTCTGCTTACAACCATTTTCTATCTTTACGGCAGTTTTGATGTTGATTTGACATTATTAAGATTTGACAACATTAAGCAGCCGCTGTGGGTTTGCCCGAGGTTTAAATCCCTGGCTGGGCAAATTAAATATTTTATAACAACATACTGTGGAAAGACTTTATTTGGATCAAATTTGAGACTTGTGCGATTTAATCGAGCGACCTTCAGTTTTGATTAGAGGCAGGTTTTGATTTGGCCACCCAGCCAGTGCGGTTGTTGGATGCTCCAACAGAAAATGGTACTGATCAAAATCATAACATCATAACACGATGATCAAATATGTCTGCTAACAAAGAGGGGGAAACCACGCTCCAATCCTACTTTGGGGTCGGATAACGGGAAATCCCTTACGTCACAGTCAATGTGTTAACAAATTCTCTGACTCGAATGCCGCATCAGATTTGCATTATATATATATATATTTTTTATTTTAACAAAGGTATTTTACTTTGTTATCAACAGTTTTGTACACATAAAATTTCAAATTCAGTACTGCAATATCCATAACAGAAAACCTTCATGCCTAGTCATAACTTTGGTCCTAATGTAACTCTTAACTAGATTATTTAAGTCCAAATAAACTATTATTCAAGTACAGTGTAAAAAAATTATTAAATAAATGGAAATTTGTTGAGTGAGCAGGTTTACTGCAACGGATATATTTTTTGTAGATTTTATTACAATCAAATTGAAAAAACCAAGTCATTGGATGATCAATAAGGTTTCCAACATTAATGAAACATTTTGTTTCAGGGACTAGCTACTTGGGCCCAACTGATTTAGAAAATATCTTCAAGAAATATGGAAATATTACTAAAGTAAATAAGAATCCAACCAAACACTTTTCTTTTATACAATTTGACACTGCGTGAGTATGCCATTCTTGTATAGAAGTAGGATGTAATGTGTCATACGTTTTCATATTTTTCTTTGAACTCATAAACTTAATATCAATAACCCAGTTTTAGGCATTTTTAAAGATATTTTTCAATAAACACATCATTTTGAAGGAAATTGGAGGTAAAACAACAAAACAAAACATGAACAAAAACATTGAACAAAAAAATAATTGTAAATAAAAATTTAACAAAAATTGCATTCAAAATAAGTATTATAATATTGTAAGACTTTAAATTATTTACAAGATTATATAACAGATTTTTCAACAAATATTTAAATTTCATCTGGGATAGTTTGTTGCTTTGACGAGACACCCATATTTACCAAACATTGTTAGAACATTTAGCCATAATATTAAATGACGGGTAAATGTTTTTTTAGAGATTCAGTGGAAAAGGCACTCAAAGCACGAATTTTTGCTGCTGGGAAAAGGCTTTTCGTTCGTAGATATATTGATAACAGTGAGTATTGTCCAGCTAATATAAAGCTACGTAAGTTCAAATTTACATTGATTAAAACAAGAACAAATTATGTTTTATTCGTTAATCATTGATAACATTAACCCAGTCTGACATTTAAGCGCCAATTAATTTCAATTTTTCTATTGCCTGAAAAATCTAATGCTAAAAAAAACTGATGCAACTAAATTTTTTCTTACTTAGTCCTTACTATTGATGAATACTGTGCTTCTACAATAAAGCTTAATAATTTGAGGCTGCTCTGTCCTCTGATATGTCAAATTAGGGTGACCATCAGATTAATTTTACCACATTGTTGCTAGAAAATCAATACAGAACTATGTTGAAGATTATTTTAAAAAATACGCTTTACCCAAAAATAAATTCTGTACAATTTAATGATTGCAGGATACCTGTCGAACAACGCAGAAGAGAACAATGAAAAATCAAGAAAATTATCTGGTAAGAACTTTATAAAGCTGATTCTCAAGGATTTTTGTAGTATATTCAATTTTTACTGCTATGAAGATAATAGAGACATTTAATTAGTTTATAATATTTTGCAAAACATGGTTAAAATGACACTGAAGTAATGTGCTGAATCGAATAAGTGGTTTACAGCATGTATTTAATTTTTATTTGTAACTTTTTTAATGTCTTAAAAGTAATATAATATCTGTATACTGATGTCCTCTCAAAAAGTAGAGACTTTTTGAGAGGACATTAGATTCTCGAGGCCTCAGAGCTCGTTTATAAAACCATTACCATTACCAAATCAATGATCATGGCCCATTTGACTGGTTGATCGTGTCAAAATACATAAGAAAAAAAACTAATACCTACACATTATAACATATACTTTAGCAACTAAATCTTTTGGTCGCAAGGGGCCATCAAATATTTGCAGATACATTTGCAAAGTACTCCTCAATTGAGTACAGACTATTTCGTTTAAGCCAAATTCCGACACGTAACTTAAAAAGGATGACCAGGAGGCACCTAACTGCTGGAGGTAACCGGTTGTGCATTTTGAGAGCGAGAAACAGATTGCTGTTCGTTGTCAAGTTCAGGCGACAACGAGGTTTAACCCTCCAGCTGCCCATCATTTCACTCTGGAATGCCACCTCATTTTTGGCCATTTTTCAGGTTATGTTTAAAAAACCATAACAATTTAAGATACTATGCAAAGTATAGCATATTATATATTTTCGTGTTCAGTATAAAACAGGCTACAAGGAAAAAATAAAAAATACTAACTTACATGTAACAAAAAAAAATATTTATGTAAAAAAAATGTCTTTATGAAATAAAGATTTTTTCATCATGTTTGCGCTCCCTCAAATTGCTCAAATAATTTTTTAATAAAAAATCTGAAATAGCCATTTTGTGTGAAATGTCGTAACGAATAAGAATATATATACTTACATAGCTATAAAAAAAGAAATAAAAGTACCCATGTTCAAAAACCTTTATATGTACACAAAACCCTTACTGCCGAGTCCGGGGCCTATGAGAATAATCGCCAAATTATAAAAATATTGTAAAGAATAACATTAGGCCTACATATATTTATAACACTAAGTACAAGGAGAAAGATATTATGAATAATTCATATGTTATTATAGAAAATTCACGCAAAATACACAACAAAACACTAACCCAATAGTACGACTCTAACACAATGCAAAGCGTACGGCTCGAACAACTGTTGGCGCGACGTCGTAACACCCATATCTAGATGTAATCATACGATGTAATGCATAGAGTATAAAAATTCTAATAGTACTAAGGACGTAGACTATGATTTCCTCTTTACATTGGTATACAAAAAGTACATTTGCGATGTACCGTGAGCAGCTACGAGAAGTTTAAGTCGCGCCGGTTTTATCACCGGATTCCGGCGAATGGCAGTCTAGGTGTAAAAATTCGCCAGAATCCGGCGAATGGCAGCTGGAGGGATACAGGTGTCTACACTGCTTCTAATATATACTATGCAAAGTATAGCATATTATATATTCTCGTGTTCAGTATAAAACAGGCTACAAGGAAAAAATAAAAAATACTAACTTACATGTAACAAAAAAAAATATTTATGTAAAAAAAATGTCTTTATGAAATAAAGATTTTTTCATCATGTTTGCGCTCCCTCAAATTGCTCAAATAATTTTTTAATAAAAAATCTGAAATAGCCATTTTGTGTGAAATGTCGTAACGAATAAGAATATATATACTTACATAGCTATAAAAAAAGAAATAAAAGTACCCATGTTCAAAAACCTTTATATGTACACAAAACCCTTACTGCCGAGTCCGGGGCCTATGAGAATAATCGCCAAATTATAAAAATATTGTAAAGAATAACATTAGGCCTACATATATTTATAACACTAAGTACAAGGAGAAAGATATTATGAATAATTCATATGTTATTATAGAAAATTCACGCAAAATACACAACAAAACACTAACCCAATAGTACGACTCTAACACAATGCAAAGCGTACGGCTCGAACAACTGTTGGCGCGACGTCGTAACACCCATATCTAGATGTAATCATACGATGTAATGCATAGAGTATAAAAATTCTAATAGTACTAAGGACGTAGACTATGATTTCCTCTTTACATTGGTATACAAAAAGTACATTTGCGATGTACCGTGAGCAGCTACAAGATGATTAAATCACGCCGGTTTTATCGCCGGATTCTGGCGAATGGCAGTCTAGAGGGTGTAAAAATTCGCCAGAATCCGGCGAATGGCAGCTGGAGGGATACAGGTGTCTACACTGCTTCTAATATTGTGATGGTGAAGCTGGTCACGTTTTGTGTGCGTATCAATATCCTTCCTGACGAGCAGGAGAGAGTCGAGTACATAATCCTTACACAGTCAATACACCGAGCTCAGCAAATATGGGCTTAAAGTGATCCCTGAAACCACTGGAGGTCAGAATCCTCATCGCCGCCATCTGATGTAGGAGAACTCTCTGGGTGTTCAGTGAGTGACCCCAAAAAACGAGGCCATATAAAAGGTGGCTATGAAAAAGAGCATAATATGCAGACAGCTTTAATTTCTGAGGAAATACACCACTAAGTAAACAGACATTTAGGACATAGGCCAGTGGGTAGGACATGGACTCAATAATGCTCTTAAGAAACTTAACCGACATTCCATAGTCATTAGTACTGGGAGAGTCTTTAAATTTTACGACCAGGCTTACTATATCAGCTGGAGTCACAGATCTCCATTCATTGAGGTGACAATTTACTGCCTCAACCTTGTCAGCAGGGTTGGCAGGGCAACTGGGGATTTCAGAAACAATTCTATATACTACACCTATAAAATAATCATTAATTTCATCAGGGCTAGATTTACAGTCAACGACAGAAGCCATCTTCCTACTATTATTGATAATATTCCATGCTGCCTTACAAGGATTATGTGCTTTGGCAATGAAAACTTCAATGGACCTTTTCTTAGCTAAATCTACCATATGACGGTAATCAAGTTTTACCTTAACAAAAAGACTATATACTCTTAAAGCCGCTTCTGTGTTAATTTCAGTATATATCAAGCTCCAATTTGTTTCACTTAATTCTAGACTAACTGAGGTGAATTAGTCCTGGTCTAGCTTACAACACTTAGATACATAATCAGAATGCCAAATTGGATCAGAAGTACAGTAGATCCCTACCTTATTGATGCTGTCCTCCAATACTACCGCAATGTGATCTGCAACCAGGGAGTTGACCACCTCCACGCTGAAGTCCCAGGCGCAGCAGTTTGATGCAATTTTCACCTCTTTTGGGCTCATGGGACATAGTCCATAGCTTCTTAAGAGGTCGGAGACTCTTCATAATTGGTGTTTCAAAATTTATTAGGATGTTAAAATCACCAGCAATTAACACTGTGATGTTAGTCCTTGTCACTGTTTCCAGACACATTTCAAAGAGCTCAAGGAAAGCATCAAAGCTTCCTTTGTCAGAGCGATTTATAGAAAGGACAGCAACACCAAAGTCTAGAAGCATAACTCCTGTTATCTCAAAGTCAAGTTCACTACAAAACATAGAATGGTTAATTTCTTCAGTTTATAGGGACTTCTTAGAGTATATGGCAACACCACCATTTTTACGAACACTTCTACACCGTGAGTTAGCAATGGTTAGTTAACCTAATGTTTGGTAAACAGTCTCTTCATTTTTCAACCAATGTTCACAGATACAGAACGTGTCATTATCTCTTGCACTGACATTTAGTCTGACCACCTTCAGAATACTTCAGGTGAGCGTGTGTTGCCATTAGAAAGTCCTAGTTCCTCTGAGTCCTTCGCTTGCCTCAAAAAATACTTTTGTTAGCATACTTTTGTGGACGTGGACGAGATGTAAATTCACTGATTAATATCCCGGTTGGCCATATGTCAGACTTCATCACATTTTCTTTGTCCTCACTAATAATTGCTATTTTGAAAGATGTATAACCTGGGTATCTTGTTTTTACTTCTTCACATATAACATTTGCTACGTTGAATTCCTTTAGGTGGTCTTTCACATGTTCTTCTTTGGTTTTCATAGCCAGCCTTGATACAAATAGTTCAGACTTCAGGGGCTAATTCTAATTTAGATGATTCTAATTCAGGTGTAATCCTGTTCCTATCGCACATTTATTGGGAGTTTCCATAGTTTTAGGAATTTTCTTTGCTTTTCTAGAACATTGTATTCTTCTATTGAGCTAGTTTTCACATTTTTTGCTGAGGTAGCAGAGCCTTTATTAGCCACTGACAGGCCTAATCCTACTTTCAGCACTTCACTGCAGGTTAATTTTTTGTTCTTGGTTGGAATTCTGGGGTTATGCCTGACTACATTTGACAGCATAGTTTTGTCTACAACTGATTTTTCTACAGAAGAATCACTAACTATTTCCACTTCAGCTTCGTTAAACTCTAAGGACATTACTGTATCTGACTTTATAATCACGTTAAGGTTGGTTTGACTAGCTGCAGACCACCTCCACAATTGTGTACGATGTAAAATTTGATCTGGCTAGACTGTATATTTTTAGATGAGTGGAGCTTATGTTCTCATGTTCTCAATAACTTTCACTCTTGCATCTAATCTTTAATTCTATCATTTAAACTAATTTGTATTATAGGCTTTATTTTAATTTTACTTCCACTCATAGCACTGACGGATTCGGTTTCACCACAAGTTTTGATGTATTAGTTAAGCTATAAATCACACTGGGTACGAAACCATTTTGCTTTTCCATTTAATTCCATGGTACCATTATACACATAAACCTTGACATTGAATTCCACCAGTCCTATTTGTGACACTATTTTCACATTCACCACAACGAGAGCTTGCCTTGCGGCCGGCCGCCGTTGCCAATGACTTAACTTATAATAACCATATTCAACCGCTTATAATAACTGCTTCATGAAAAGAAGCGGTTAGGAAATGTTTAAAACCACTAAATGTTCTTATTCTACTGTCTCAATTGTAGAAACCCTTTCTAACAAATCGCAGACAGAAGGGGAAGAAGAGAACGGTAACGGCGTGGGGGTGAAGGACCTGCCTGTGACGATCGCAGACCCCGAATGTTGTTCCGAGGACGACGTTGTGCTGTGGCAGGCTCGTGACTTTGTCTCCCAGGTACAGAGTTAGGTAGAGCAAAGGAAGTTGTTGATGAACAAAATTTGTGGTTATATGGATAATAGTGGCAATTTTGTTAAACAGCTATTTATTCATCCCAATTATATTTTGATTGTACCAGAATTTGTGAACTAGATCGGATTTTTCTCCAGTTTGAAACCGTAGGCTATAGCTTAAACTAACGTTGCAAGGTACCATAACTTAACGTAGAGCAAGAAACTGTCTCTAAATTAAGTGAACACTATTCTGGTATATCCACTAAAGTGGATTTCTTACCTCATTAACACCAAATTGTGTTTTATCTGATCGCAAAACCTTAAAAGCTGTTTCATTTTATCATTTCGCTTTAGGTTTCCAATTTTCTATGGAGAAAATTGAACAATTTTAATATGACAAATTTTCTTTGATACCAAATCTTTGATGTTACTCTCTTCCACCTATACGACAGTACATGGAGAAAGTATTGTTTTTGTCAAATTGTTTTAATTTGAATGGTTTTTTAATCATTGTGTGTGTGTCAATTATGTGATATATTCAAAGCCACAGCCTATAACTGCCTATACAATTAAGGTAACATGTGGTGTTTGTGTAACTCCACCACATATCCAGGTATTTTTTTAAATTCTTTTTTAACCCTTTTAGTGTTAGTGGTGTTTCCTATATTCCATGCTGAAAAGTGCTAGATGGTTTTGGCGAAAAAAGTAAGCATTAAAAAAATGATATCTACCATATTTTTCAAGATATTGGCATTTGTTTTAATCTTTACACAAATAAATGCCCTTCAGAATGATAGCATATTTATTATGTTTTAAGTACATTATCATGATAATAAAATGCTTTGTATGTAAAATGATAATGTATGCTTTTTAATAAGATTTTTGTTTACTTTTTTTTACTTTGACTTTAAATAAAGTGAACAGGAAAGTTTTCTAAAACATTTATTCGGTTACCTAAGTAAAGAGCATATACCATTATAAACATTTTGGTGAAAAATTTATCAACCAATGTATGAATGTATAAAAAATGTACTTTTTATGGAAGAAAATATATGAAACGTATTTTGCAAAAATTGTAAGCATTCACAAAAAAGATACATACTTCTCCCATTTAAAATAAAAAGACAATCTGTAATAAAACTATCATGTTCTACAAAGTATCTAATATCATTTAATAATTTATTGTTCAAATGGTAGGAAAATAATACCAATTTTTTGAGCTGTTTGTTTGGTGATTTGACCTTACACTTCATACCAATCATGGAAAACGGGGGAAAGTAAGGAAGAAATTGATTTTTTACATTTTCCATAAGAATAACATTGGGCGCTGTCAGACAACGTACTGCGTTTATCGTAGACAGTAAATTTAACTTTTCTCTGGAACCATTACTCGTAGACAAATAATTCAAAATACTAATTTGCTTAGTTTTTTAAGCTGGTTTCAATGGTACCAGTCAAGTTATACTTTACTTTTATTGTTTCGCTGAAAATTTAAAAATTTGATTTTTTTGACATTTAAAAGCCCATAACTATTGAACCGTCATTTTTACAGACATGCGGATGGTGTCAAATTATTTACTGCTCTGTGCACTATAAACTATCAAATTTTAATCAAAATCGTTAGAGCCGTTTTTGAGAAATTTGGATTTTTACTTTTTTAACTTTGACTTAAAAATCAAAAATTCAAAAATGAAAAAAAGTAAACCGTGAATATATACATACAGAAATTTATCTAAAACAATTATGTGGCACTGTACACATAAAAAACACGGGACAAAATCATAAAACAATTTTTTGATTCAGTATAAAAATATATCCATACTTTTCTAAAAATTTGACGAAAACAATACTTTTTATACTACGTAATAAATAAAGATCATTTCTATCCCATTGTTCAAGATATTGGCACTCAATTTGATCTATGTTTCACAAATAACTGCCCTATATCTTCTATAGTATATTTATTATGTTTTAGGTATATTATCATAATAAAAAAAATTAAGATTTTCGTTTGCAACAAAATATTTTTGAAATTTAACGTAAAATATAGTGAAAAGTGTTAGCTGATTAAACCACATACTACAGTAGAACCTCAGTTAACCGAAATCCGGGTTAACCGAAATCCGGGTAAAATATAGTGAAAAGTGTTAGCTGATTAAACCACATACTACAGTAGAACCTCAGTTAACCGAAATCCGGGTTAACCGAAATCCGGGTTAACCGAAACGGTTAAGTCAAAATAATAACTTCGTACTATATAAAATACAGACCGTCTCTCAGAGAGATACTCGCACATAAATAGCGGGGGTGTAGCACTAAAAAAGTTAAGGATAGTTCACCCTAGAAATGTGTGAAAATCCTAATTTCTCTGAAACAATTGATGATCTTGATTAAAATTTCACTGTTTATAGTGATTTTAGTCCCAAATAATATAATATCACCTGCATGTCTTTAATATTGATGTTTCAAAATGTATAGGCTTTTATTTGCCAAACAATTTTTTTTGCTACTATAAAATAAAATACATATTTTATAAAAATTATTTAACTTTCCCCATTCAAACCAGTTTAAAAAACTAAACAAATTAGTTTATGACTAACAGTTTTTAGAGTTAAAAGTTAAATTTACTGTCTGTGTCCCATCAAGGCGGTTTGATGTGACTTCCACGTCACGCAAAAAGACACTGCTGTGGTTTGATATGAGTTTCACGTCATTACACATCCCGTCAGCTGGCGCTTTCTAGCAATGTCCTAGTGAACTTTTTTGAACTCTGACTGTGTGGAGAATATTGTTCATGAGTTTCTCTACATTTTCCAACCAATTTTGATCAGCTGTGAGTATGACAGAGATAGAAATATGTTGTTTACAAGGACACTCTTTGTTCGTTGCATCTAATGTCTAATGGTAATGTGTTTGTGAGAGACGCTTATGCGTTGAAGTGTAACGTTAGTGATTCAGTTTATTATCAAATAAACTTAGTACATTGTTTAAATGCACCCTATGTTATTATTCTAATGGAGAATATTGAAAATCAATTTCTTCCTTATTTCTCAACTATTTTCTATGAAACTTGGTACAATGCTTAGGGTAACATCACCCAATAAAACGCACATAAAAATATTTGTTATTACCTGTGGGGAAGGGACGTGAGCTCTACTCCAAAATCTTTAAACTTCTATTAATGGTGTGTGAATGAAATTTGGTGAGTATTTTTGGAACAATAAATTTGTTACGTTGACAAGCAGTTAGAAATATGATAAATATATGAAATGTAATTAATTGTTTTGGGTCCTCTTTAGAGGAAGAAAGTATGTGTCAGTTTATTGGTACTGTTTATTAATATTTTTTATAGGTTGAGCTGCCAAATGAAATGTATCAAAATTTAACCGAGGTCAAATCTGATGTGGAGAATATATTCAGGACATTGTTGCCAGGCAGTCGAGTAATAGTGTTTGGAAGTTGTGGTTCTACGCTTGCGTTCAGAAACAGTGATGTTGATTTGTTTCTGCAAACAGCTAGTGAGTATTTGATTATTTTATGTCTTATCACTACCATTAATTCACTACTGTTTCTTCTCAGTGTTCAACTCTGTTTGATCATGAAAATTTTTTCAGCTTACTGTGGCAGTCATTATGTCTTAGGGTATGCAAGATGGTAAATTGTCATAAGCATGCAAGATAGTAAATCAGTATTGAAACATCAGGTACCATACTGGAAGAGAATTAAAAAATTAGTTAATCATACATAATAAGATCCATTTATTAATTAATTAGTTCCAATAGTTTATTAATAAGATACATGTGATCTTTGAGTACAGTATTAAATTAAGGTAAAATTTAAATTTAAAAAAGCATTGATTTAAAACTCAAATCATCTGTGTAAAGACCCCTGACCAACATTTATTTATATTAGAGAAAATTGAGTTAAATAGCCTATTAAAGCAAAATAATAATCCTGTGGCATTCACATTTCTTAATCCGTGGATGTTCGAGGGGTGAGCTGCCAACTCACCCCTCTCTGAAATGCTCACTTTTCATTTTAAGTCTCTACAAAACATGGAGTTTGTTACATATTAGCTTGAAACTCGGAATAGCTGTAGTTTGGGGTGTCAGAAAAGTGGGGAGTATGTCTATAGTTTGAGTTTTAAATTTTTTATCGTGAAACTAGGTATTTTTAGTTTTCTATTTAATTAAAAGCTATAAAAATAGTTAAACAAAAGATGTATGATATAATTTACTCAAAATTCGTGAAATATAAATCGTTAACAAGGCATTTAAAAAAGTAAGCGTGGCACTCACCATCCCCGTAACACAAGTGACCTCATCCGACGGTGGGTTAAAGAAATTAGGCTGCTAGCCACAGCCTAATTCAATAGGCTAATTTTTAGACCAAAAATTAGCCTAAAACTAAACCAAAGTAAAGTTGCTTCAAATTTATGGCTACGTGGTTTTGTGGGCCGGTTGGATGTATATTGCTTGATCCATGACTTCTTATCTTTATTATTTTCAGTGTCCCACGTGGTTTATTTTTTTCACGTCATTGCTTGTGTGTTTTATTAAGATTTCTTTTTCACTATCAGCTTTTGATGCTCATTTTATCATGTCCTCGAGGTTGTCAAAAACAATATGCCACATTAATTTCCATGCAATTTTAACATGTTAAAATGGTTTGTTTTTTGGTATTGAAGGAAATAATTTTTCATACTATTTTACTGAGTATATTTTTACAAGGCTCCTAAAATGAAATTGGTAAAGTTCCAATGATTATCCCTTCGATGATTAACCCTAGAAATGGCAAAGTCGTAATTTACGACGCATTTACATATTCAATAAGAATTGGCAGGTGGAGGCATCTGTGGTCAGTTTAGTGAATTTGTTAGACACTATCGCCTACGTGACCGTGTTGCCATCTGGGGGCAAACAACCGAAACTGCTCTTGTAGTACACTAGCCTGCCACCGGGCAGGTCTTATAACCAAGTAAGCGCTTTCAACTCCTATGCACTGGTGGCCTAATCGGCTAAAGCGCTGCGCTGACGAGCGTAACGTTCTAGCCATTCGGAAGTGCTAGGGTTCGAATCCCGACCATGAGCAATCCCAATTTGGCTTGCAAATGTGTGGTGTAGCGGAGTGGAGGGCCCACCTTAAATAAACGGTGACCGGCTTGGGTGGATGTTGACGGCATTTGTAGGCTTAATTGGGATTGCAGTGGACACCTGTTTTGCTTTTGTGGTTAGTGGTTATAAGGGGGGGGCATGTTTTAAGCTTTTTTTGTTTAAAATTTGATATTTCATGAAGATATTAGTAATTATATTTATGTTACAGTTAAGAGTAAAAAGCTTGCCACTTCTAGGGTTAATTGACGATGCGTCTGCAGCATTACGCATTTGCGGTGATTCATTGCTGATGAGTCGTCAGTTGCTATCATTGATTTTTTCAGGCTGAAATCTTTCGCTTATCATAGTATATTTGGTATCGTTAGAAACAGCAGATTTAACTTTATTTTTGTGAACGTACTATACAGCTAGACTGTGACTGGACAGAAATATTTCTCATAAAGAATTATTAACCAGGGTTCTTTAAAAGTCCTTGGTAAATAATTTACTATTAAATTTTGAGATAGTATATTATTTTTTTGAATAAAATGATATGTATTAGTAAATACTTCGATAAAAAATAAATTTTTAATAGATATTTTAAAATAAGCTTCCAAATACTGGGAAACAGCTGGAAGCACCAAGAGTAATATAGTGAACTATCAGAGGGCTATTGCAGACTAGAATAGTTTGTTATTTTAAATTTTTAAATTTCAAGTTGGCTGTAAGAGAGCACAGTGTCTGTGAGAGTGATTGTTGCAGGCGGAGAGCAGCCAAAGGACTTTGTCCGGAGAGAGGCCAAAGAAATGTACAGATCAAGGTTGTTCAAGGTCATTGCTCGTATCCCAATGGCCAGGGTTCCCATTGTAAAGTTTGAGCATGTGAAAACTGGTTGGCAAGGGGATTTGACGGCCAACAGCCAACTGGGCGTGTGCAACAGTCAGCTCATCAGGTGATTTCAACTTGAATAAAACAAGCATTTAACTTTCAGATGAGAAATTGATGTTTTATATGAAATGGTTGATGCCAAAAGTTGGTACAAGTATCAGTACTTTTTAAGAATTTTTTCTCCATAAATGTCCCCATGATAAGTGCTCATTTTATATATGAAAGTAAAATTCCATTTTTATGTTGGGAACACATGAAATTGAATGAATTACAGTAAAGTCTAGTTTACCCGAATAATCCGGTTCAGGTTAAAAAAAATTAATAACAGCCAGAATGCGAGTTTCATCTCGACCACCTTACTAGCTGTTTGCTAACAATGGTTTTGTAACATATGTACGCTCACCTCATATAAGTATTATTTTTTAATTTTAATGTTTCTTACCTAAAACTAATAAAAAGTACTAGTATGACTTTTCCAGACATTATCATAATTTTTATTTTTTTTAAACTAGAACTAGTTGTAATTCACGACACATTTACATATTCAATAAGAAGTGATAGGTGGAGGCATCTGTTGTCAGTTTAGTGAACTTGTTAGACACTAGCGCCTACGTGACCGTGTTGCCCTCTGGGGGCAAGCAACCGAACCTGCTCACGAAGTGCACTAGACTGCCATCAGGCAGGTCTATAACCAAGAAAGCGCTTTCTACTCCTATGCACTAAGTGGCTGAACTGACTAATGCGCTACGCTGAGGAGTGTAACGTTTTAGCCATTCGGAAGTGCTAGGGTTCGAATCCCGACCATAAGCAATCCCATTTTGGCTTGCAAATCTGCGGTAAAGCGGCGAGGGGGTCCACCTTAAATAAACGGTAGCCGGATTGGGTGGAAGTTGACGGCATTTATTTGTAGGCTTAATTGGGATTGCAGTGGACACCTGTTTTGCTTTTGTGGTTAGTGGTTATAAGGGGGAGGCATGTTTTGTGCTTTTTTGTTTAGTTTTTGATATTTCAAGAAGATATTACTAATTATTTTTATGTTACAGTTAAGAGTAACAAGCTTGCCACTTATAGGGTTAATCAAATTAAAAACTTTTAAACACCTACGATATTGGGTGGCTATTAGCTGTATGTTAGTTGTATAGAGTTGTCAGCGTTAATACTGCAGGCGCTATTCACAATAATTATTCTATATGTGATATGGGCGTTATTAGCCTATTACATTTACAGAACATCTGGATTTTCCGCTATCTGGATTCGGACTCCACTGATAAACCAGACTTAACTGTATTACAACAAAATATTGTTAAAAAATTTGTTAAAACCCTAATTGAAATGTATTTGGTTTAATATAAATGCTAAGCAACAGCACTTCATAATCATTTTCTCCTCATAGTTGCTCCTCCCCTTGATCGTAGTTTTAATTTTACTTATTGCTAATTGTGATCACCGTTAAATTTATAGTTAAACCAGCAGATAATTAATTAATTTCATCGTCTTTGAGACTCCCCATGCTCAAAATTAACTTTACATTGTAGTTACTCCCACATACCAGTTTTTTACATTCTACTAATTCCCTATTGTGGTGATTGTGTACATAATTGTGTTAACATAATTGAAACAGTAGTGAACATACATTGTGTACATAATTGTCACATTAGTTAATCATTATTATCATTGCCTTGTGTAAGAGAACTGGAATTGATTTTGCTGTAGAAATAATCACTATTGCATTTGCTAAGTTCCAATCCAATGATCCAGTTTTGACATTTTAGCATTGCTGTTCTTTGGTTCTAGTCTGATTAGGTTCTGACATATCACTATAGACGATGTTAATACGTCATTCATTACTGTAATTTGTTAAGTTTTTGTCATTTCCAGTCCTGATTATTAATCTTGCTTTTGTAACAGGTTTCTTGTATCACTGGATCCAAGAATAAAGCCCTTGATCATGGTGATAAAATATTGGGCCAAGGTGAGAAAAATAATTTACCATTTTTAGTGATGTGTTTTGTATTTTCTGTGTGCTGTTATAACAATAAGACTTATTTGAGTAGTAAGGTTCAAAAGGTCAAATTGTCAATATTTATAATAGAGGTGTGCGGATAGTGAATTAGATTACCATTTGAAATGGCGACCTACCCAGGTAGGTATTTTAAGCCAAGAATGTAAGATGATTGTGGCGCGATCTTGTAGTCTTGTTACTGACTAAGGCTGACATGTTCCTTAGACATGTCATTATTATTATTTTTTAAATTATTATTTTTAATTATTTAAATTATTTTAAATTAATACATTAAATTATTTTTTCGGATCGGATAGCTCAAGTTCGGATCGGATCCGGATCAGATATTTTGGGTTCGGATCGGATAGTTTTCGGATTCGGATACTCGCAATAAATAAGTGAAATCAGACTTATCTAAGATAAATTAGGAAAAAATCAATAAAATGTTATCAAAATTATTAAATGGTACATAAAAAATCATAAATTCTTCATAGGATGAACAACAAAACTAAAATTGTTACTTCACTGCATTTAAAATTAATAATAATAATAAGTTTATTCCATCAATAAATACAAATTTACAAAATAACAATTACCAGTAACAAATTTTAATATGGCGTAATTCACAAATTAAATCAACAGAAACCTTATAATTCGCCATTAAATGACATCAACTTTCTACTAATTCATCAATTCATTCTACTAATAATCAACTAATTCTCAATTTTATTTCACGATTCAATTATTTTATTTATTACAATGATAAAAACAAATCACCATTAACAAAGAATTAAGATTTGACAGACGCCATTGGCTCGATGCCATCGGCTATCTGCGTATCGGCAGATCGTTTGATAGCAGCTGCTATCAAACAAAGGCCTGTGCGCAGGCGCAGAGTTGGAATATTTGGCAGATAAAATACCCCGATCGGCTGTGTAACAATATTGAAACCCGTGAAATTATGGTACCTTGTCGTAATCTAGTTACTTATTCATCTTAAAATTATCTAAAAATGTAAAACTAATAACGCTTAAATTCATTTAACAAAGATAAAATGTAGATTGAAAACAAGTGGAAAATTTGTTGGTTATGTGAACACTGAACGACGAAATAGGCCAAATGTAAATTTGGCAACACTTAATCGTATTGCTCAAACCCGGAGTAGTTGAGAATGCGATAACTAAACAATTGATCGTCTACGTAGACGATCAGAATGAAGTAGTATTATTTTTACCGGAAACCCCGTCGCAAAACGAGCTATTATGATGGTTTGTTACCAATAACATTACATTGACAATTCAAGTTTTTTCATAGCCGAAATGAAATTTTATACGGAACAATATCAAACCGCAATCTGATACTCGGTGCAACTATCGATGACACTATGCTTTGTATTTCAAAATGCAATATCTTGTTGAACTTATGGTTACTTAAATGCGTAGTTGAAGAATCGAATAATCATACCGCGTCCTCGGACCACCCAATGACGTTCTTACATTCCGATTGGATATGAATTGCGTAATTTCGTCATCTGCGTTCGTCATTCGTCATTCGAATCGCTATAAGTGTATCGCGTCTACCAGTCAACGACATTGTTTTGATGAAAGACTACGTAATTTCATCGTCTTATCAAGGTTTAATCAAAAATTATTCCAGCTTCGCGGGTATTAACTCGACGAAAATCTCGTTGTTTTTGTTCAAATTGCTGTATTATACAGTCTATCCGAAAATTCGGATATTTATCGGATCGGATCGGATATCTTAAATACATTCGGATCGGTTTCGGATATCCGATCCGATCCGAATCCGAACCGAATTTTCGGATATCCGCACACCTCTACCATTAAATGACATCAACTTTATACTAATTCATTCTACTAATCATCAACTAATGCTCAATTTTATTTCACGATTCAATTATTTTATTTATTACAATGATAAAAACAAAAAACCATTAACAAAGAATCAAGATTTGATAGACGACGTTAGCTCGATGCCATCGGCTATCTGCGTATCGGTTGGGCAGTGACAGTGCAGCTGCTATCAAAGGCCTGTGTGCAGGCGCAGAGTTGGAATATTTGGCAGATAAAATACCCCGATCGGCTGTGTAACAATATTGAAACCCGTGAAATTATGGTACCTTGTCGTAATCTAGTTAGTTATTCATCTTAAAATTATCTAAAAATGTAAAACTAATAACGCTTAAATTCATTTAACAAAGAGAAAATGTAGATTGAAAACAAGTGGAAAATTTGTTGGTTATGTGAACACCGAACGACGAAATAGGCCAAATGTAAATTTGGCAACACTTTATCGTATTGTTCAAACCCGGAGTAGTTGAGAATGCGATAACTAAACAAGTGATCGTCTACGTAGACGATCAGAATGAAGTAGTATTATTTTTGCTGGAAACCCCGTCGCAAAACGAGCTATTATGATGGTTTGTTACCAATAACATTACATTGACAATTCAAGTTTTTTCATAGCCGAAATGAAATTTTATACGGAACAATATCAAACCGCAATCTGATACTCGGTGCAACTATCGATGACGCTATGCTTTGTATTTCAAAATGCAATATCGTGTTGAACTTACGGTTACTTAAATGCGTAGTTGAAGAATCGAATAATCATACCGCGTCCTCGGACCACCCAATGACGTTCTTACATTCCGCTTGGATATAAATTGCATAATTTCGTCATCTGCTTCAACATTTTCGTTCGATCAAAGATGTTCCGTTGCCGACTTCTCAAACGGAATATTTTTTTTTTTTTTGGGTTTTCCGAAAGTTGGGATATTTATTGGACTTTACCGGATACTTATTTCGCAATCCAAAACCGATCCGACTTTTGAGATATCCGCACACCTCCAGTAGCCATTTTCTAATAATAACAAGCAAAACGCCTTTAGTTCTATAGATTTCAAATAAATATTTATTATTACAGTTTTATAATTCATTACCTTTAGGACAAGCTTGCATTGTATACACTCGGCCTCTCTTTACAAAAAACTTCCAAATGGAACTCCTTTTCTTTCTAGATTCCATGATTCATTTAACAGAAGAACTTTGAAATATTTAAATATCCCAACAGTAGCCGGTGATAACCAATCAGTCTTTACATTTGTTTTTCCACAGCAGTGTGATCGTGATCAAAGAGTTGAAATTATAGTCAACTGGATTTTAACCCCCAAAATTGTTGTGCATAGCAATGTACTACTTTAGTCATAGTAGGTACCGGTAAAAGTCGTATTATCTTATTTATTTATACCGATTAAAACATTATTAAAACTCATTAAAAATAATTAGTTAAATTATCTTTATCTTTATTCAGTCATATACATATCAAAGTACATGAATAGTGTCTTTAAAGTAATTAAATTAAAATTAGTGGCAGATATCAACCAAAAGTACTGACAAAGTATACAAATACATAAATACATTGGAAAAAAGAAAAATAGAGAGAAAGAGAGAGAGAGAAATTCATTTGTTTCAATTTATTTCCATTTTTTACTGTAAGTGGATGAAATTGTCCTAGTGGTTGAGGTCATCGCATCTCCAAAACATAAAAGCAGCCAAAAACAAAAAACAACTCCAACTTTAAAATTAAATATCAACGATTTAGTTTTTTAGCACTTTTTAGTTTTTTAATGAACTCATCTTCTATAATAATATTATAAAGAAGAGGTGGTTTCTGTATGTTTGTTTGTGGGTTTGTTGTGGTAAGTGAACGCAAAAAATACTGAACTAAACAGTTTGAAATTCTACACAAAGACAGATCTTAAACTCATGCAACACATAGGCATACTCATTTCCTTAAAATCCTCTCGGGCTATGCCCTGTGAACGTCCCAAGTTTCAATGTTTACATTTTTAGAGAATGAAAACATAAAATTACTTGAATGTCAACAGCTGTGAATACTAAAATTTGACAGTTCGAGAAGAAGGAGAAGAAGAAGAAAGAGCTGCCGTGACCGTCCTAGGTTTCAATGTTTACTTTTTCTAATGACAACATCCGTTTGCACTATATTTTGACAGTTCGGGAAGAAGAAGAAATAAAGTTGATTTTTCAGATAAACTGCTGGATCGAAATTAGTGAATTATTTGAAATAGTGGAATGGTAGATTTTAAGTTTTTTCCGACGACTGTCTCTATTACATTAATCCTTATCCTCTCCCAATATTTGTCAGATGTTACTTTGAAATGTTTTAGACACTTGTGTTTTGTCATTTTGTAAACAATGAAGAATTAATTAACAATAACTTAAATTTATCAGTAGAGCCTACACCTATCAGCCTTTTTAACCCGTGCGAAGAACGGGTACTTTGGCTAGTTTATGCTATAAGGAGCCAATTCAACCAAGTACTTTTTTAAATCATTTAAGAATTTGGATTTATTTTTTTCTCTATTTAATGACGCAGGGAGACTTCTTAAAAACAAATTACCTGCATAAGACGGTTCCTTATTAGCGAATTCAAGGCGATAGTTTACTTTCAAAATCATGCTTTTCCACCGTGTATCATATTGATGTGCTACCTCTATTGATACCTCAGTTGATACCTCAAGGACGTATCATCCTTAAATATATCCGTGATAAATGTAAAGGAGTACTAATAAGATGTAGTCACAATAGAAGTACGATATTTAGTTATCGTGCACTAAAGGACACAGCAGCGCTGGCATTTTGCCATTATTAGCGTCTACTACGCATTACAAAAACCAGGAAGCCGTAACCTTACTTTGGTTTGGTTGTTGCTACATTCGATTGTTTCATTCACTATTTCATTGTTTATTATCGATTAGTTAATTCAGAATAATGATTTGAAATTTAATTTTAATATCTAAACCAATTAAAATCATTCAAAATCCTGATCTTTCCAAACTTCTAAATATACCGTTTAGTGTAATTGTAGATTCACTCTTCAAGAACACATATTTTCGGGATATATTTTACGTTGTCATAATGCTTAGCGATTCGAATCGCTATAAGTGTATCGCATCTACCAGTCAACGTCATTGTTTTGATGAAA
This sequence comes from Nephotettix cincticeps, assembly GCA_023375725.1. Lineage (NCBI taxonomy): Eukaryota > Metazoa > Arthropoda > Insecta > Hemiptera > Cicadellidae > Nephotettix > Nephotettix cincticeps. Next base: position 127,763,277 of record CM041791.1, on the reverse strand, counting down.
GACTATGTAATTTCGTCGTCTTATCAAGGTTTAAGTAAAAATTATTCCAGGCTTCGCGGGTATTAACTCGACGAAAATCTGTTATTTTTGTTCAAATTGCTGAAATATACAGTCTATCCGAAAATTCGGATATTTATCCGATATTACCGGATATCTTAAATACATTCGGATCAAATCCGAACCGAATTTTCGGATATCCACACACCTCTAATTTATAATTTAGGGTGTGTACTATTTTAGGGAATTTCTTTTATTAGTTAGTTTATTTTTAGAGATTGAGTATAGTTACTTTTACTAACTTCCATGCCTATTTCAGTCCAAACATAATTGTAGGTTTTTCCAGAGATGAACTTTTTTACTTCTCTACCTTAGTTAAAAATGATTTTGTTATGAAAATTCCACATTTTGCAAAACAAAAATTAGGACTATTAAAGTTGACACTGAATATTTTCAACAGAAAACACTAAAAAAAATAAAGATTTGATTATTGATAAGTACAGTAGAATATCAGTTATCTAGGGTAATTGGCAGTAGAAGAGTTACTCACAATTAATCTGATTTGTATAAAAATAGCCCAGAACAAAAGTAAACATCCCACCTTAGGATGTCTACTTACAACAAATTTAGTTTCCCAAATACAATTGTTATTGTTATAAAGTTTTAAGCACAATGATTTCAATTTAAAGTCTATATTATAAGGTTGCAATACCTGCTGTCTTCAATCCCATAGTCTTTTGAACACGACTATAGGAATATAAAGCATTGTATCAGTTATTTGGAAAAATCGTTAATTCCTCTTCTTCCTCTCCCTTTCTCTCTCTATGAAACTTCTATGAACTAGCTAAAGAACCTTTTTTAACTATTTATTCTTTGGTGTTGTACCTTCACCAACTTCATCACTTTACTCCGTCAAAAATGTTACATGATATATGGCTGAGCAAAGTTCATAAAGTAGAAAATACAAAGATGACTATTGACTGGTACAGATGTTTGCACCAATAACTGATTTTTTTTTAAACCATAATCAGAAGATTTCAAAGAACCGAGAAACAAAGCATTATGCAATCACATCAATTAATAGCTGGGAATCATTTGTATATAATATACACAATACACCTAATCACAAATTATGATATGTTGCTTAAAGATGACAAGTCAGACTTACAACTTACTTTTGTGTTACAGTTTTCAGGCCATTTTACAAGTACTACAGCATTATTTTTGGGAATATCGGGTCCGAAGATTTATTTCCTACTGGCATTTTTTATTAAAAAGTTGAATTTACCACAAACCTTTGTTCAAATTAAGAATAATTTGAATCTTTCTGGAATGTTTTTATGTGTATGATTGAGATAGAGGCTAATGTGAATGATAGTGTTTGTATATAAGTTAACATGTTCCAGGTGTGTGGAGTGACTGGGAGCCACAACAGATTCACAACATACTCCCTGGTTATGCTGGTGATATTCTATCTGCAGCAGCTCAATCCTCCATTGCTGCCAACTATCGCACAACTGCAGCAAATGACAAAAGTCAAAGTCTTCTGTCTGGGCTGGGAGTGTAGCTTCTGTGATGAGGAGTGGACAGTTCAGTCTGAATGTCTTTCACAACCAAACACCCTATCTCTACGAGAACTGTTGACTGGATTCTTTAAATTTTACCTCAACTTTGACTTCAACAAAGTAATCTGCCCTCTTCTAGGAAAGTCTATTCCAGTTCAAGAATTTGAGGGTGAGGGAAATGATCTTCCTCCTGAAATGTTTCTGTACAAGGCAAACCTAAAAAGTGACCCAAAAGCGAAGTTTAGAACGGATGTGAATTTAAGGGTTCAGGATCCATTTGAATTGTGCCTTAATATAACAAGGAATGTTGTGGAAAAAACTTTCTCGGTTTTCAAAGAAGGTTGTAAAGTTTCTCACGAAATATGTGAGACAGAGAAGGATACTGAGTTGTTGAAGAGTCTATTCAGTATAGAAGAGGCGTCACTAGATGTCGGTGAAGGTAGCGTGAAAATCATCATAAACTATAAGGAAGAAATTGAATCGCCTGATGCTTCAGAAAGTTCCTTTGACCTATGGTATCAGCTGACTACGGAGTCAATACTGTTGGTTTTGAAAGCAATTTACAAACTCAGTGTAGACCCTCACAATGAAGAAGTTTCAAGTAAAGTAAAGAAGTTAGATGAAACCCAAGATGTACACACCTCAATCAACAATCATACCAATAATAAATTGGTATTTTTGTGTAGTGGTAAATCCGATACATGGAATTCTCGCAAGAAAATGAGTAAATTTATGAACAGCATGGCTATCGCTTTAAATCCTTTTGAAAAGGAAGTTTGTATATCTAATGCACTTTACAATCCTAATGATAATGATTTGTTCCATTTTAAACTGGCCATTACTTCATCGGAAGAGTCAACAAAGAAAAGTAAGAAAGGAATTGAAGTTCACTTGGTTACAAAGAAGTGTCGTCACCCTCTAGTTAAGGGGTTTTTACAGTCTATCAAAAATGAATTGCGATTATACGTTCTCAAAGCTCAAACATTTATCAACACAGTTAAAGGCTCACTGACTGAAGGAAAAGAATCACTGAGGGAGATGTTCGAGGTGAAACTTAAAAATCTACCTGATGTAAGAGAAATGAAGAATAATTTATTAACAAGTAAAATAAAAGCAGAAACAGCAAAGCAGGACAGAGTAGATGAAAAACGAAAAATAATCAACAAATATTTAAATAACATTGATGAAAAGAATAGTGGAGATAAACAGTCAGAAGTTACTGCTGGTTTAAAAGCAGTAGAGAACTCAAGATTTCTTGAAAATAATGATGCAGATTTAGCCGAACAGAAAGGTGAAATTCTTAGTCTGATGTTAAAAAAACCAAAAGATGTTGAAAGTAATCAGATGAAACTTTTGCTTTCACCTAAGACAATGCCTAGTGCTGAAACCCAAGTTCTTATTGATGATTTTTTTAATCCAAGAAAGTCCACTCAGAAAAATGATTTTCATGAGTCAGAAAGTTCAGAAACCGCTGAAGTAGACAAGTTTAGTGGATTATTGAATTCCATTAAAAAACATGAAACTGAGTCATCATTGACTTCTTATGATACAAACATAGTCAATCCATTCCTAGCTAGTATAGAGAAAATTGCTTTAAAAGCATCAAATACTGAGTACAATGACAATGTAGACATTAACGTCAATAGTGAATCAAGTGAAGTAAAAATGTTGGGAATAGTTGAATTAAAAAGTAACACTGAAAGAAAGAAAGCAAATAGTTTTGAATCATCTCAAATAGATAAATCCAAGAGTGAAGTGGGTAAACTGTGTGAGAATAGAGAATTAAATAAAACACTTAATTTAGAAACTTGCTCTAAACTAAATGAAAATTCATCTACTTCAAGTGAATTGGAAATTGAAAAAAGTAATGTGGATTTGTACGATAGTAGTTTAAATAAAGAGAAGGATGATACAAAATTGAGTCTACAAAGGCCCAATATACACTCAGAAAGGCCTAAGAAGCTGAAAAAGTGTAATACAAATAAACTGAACCGGAATGCAGGTCAACAACCGAATGGTCCACAATGCCAACCTTGGGTTGGGGGAGGTCCCCCTGGTTGTCAACCATGGAAACTGCAACCTAAAGAGACTCAGGGAAAGGGACAGGAGCCGTCCAATAGTATAATGCAGCAAAGGAAATGGTATCCAGGTTTATTTAGAGATGAAACCTGTTGAAACTTCACTTCAAATTGTAGAAGTAAAGGAAAAATGTTAAATTTTAACCAGTGATGTATGAAGTCTATATTAATCCAATTGAAATGAAGGAGTATCACATTTTATTTTAATATTGAACCATTCTAATAAGTAATTTTAAATTTGGCATGACATTTTACCAGTATTCAGCCTGGGACAAGGAAGAGTATTCTTATGTAAAAATTACAACCATTGAATGTTATGTTTAAATTGTGTAAGCAAGGAGTGTATAGTAATATTTTCATCTTATAACAAATTTGCAACAGCAATAACAAAGAACTGCTACCTAGGTTTATTTTATAACTGAATTATTAAATTTAAGGTAGAATAGATTGTTGATTGGAACTGTATTACTTAATACTGTATAACCAAGTAATGGTGGAGCTGCTTTATTTTTAAATTAAAGTCATTATTAAATATTTAATCATATTTGTAATAGTTATCATTTTTAACTGAATTTAGTATTTTTTGTACTAAATGCAGGATCAACAACTATCAGTATGTCTGATATTATGTGATTTAAAACTACTGAAATATATTTACTATACATTTTATCAAATGTATCATACGTTTTATAATGGTATTTTAGACTATAGTAAGTATTGTTAGATTTTACTAATTTGGTTGGCCCAAATAGATTTTATACAGCATATGTTACAAGAGACTTGTTAATGACTAATAAAATGTAAATAATTTTATTAAAAAACTAAAATGTTTCTCTCTATCCTCATAGAGAATTTCTTCAATGTAAAAAAAATGATTTCAATCCTATTTTATATATTCTGTAAAACACAAAATTAAATATTTTTCCGGAAGAACATCGGAGACTCTTTGTACAATTTTGTGTACAATCTACTTACCTTTGTGATATAATCTTATTTAGAATACAAAATAAGAACTTTTTAAAACCACTTAATTACTTATTTTATTTAGTTGCTATGGTAAAACCTCCCATATCTCGCAATCGGGACTGGGCCGTGGTCAGAACGAACGAAAAGTCGGATACCAGGACGAGCAAATAAAATCCATTTTCTGGGTAGAAAACATTAACAATTTAGTATCGTAATAAAACCTATTTTGTTTTCCACATGATGTTTATGTGTGTGTACAGAGCCACAGTCTACTCCATTGGTCCGATTGTGATGAAATTTGGTAAGTATGTTCACAATAAGTGAACATACTTAGATAAGAACATACTTACATAAGTGAAGTAAGTTCAATGTAAGTGTGTTGTATATTCACTGTATCTGCAGGGTTTATTTTTTTATTTTTTGGAATTTTTGTTTCTTAAGAGTTCACCCCTAATCATTGAAAAATATGAAAATTCCAAATTTCTCAAAAATGGCTCTAACAATGTTGATTGAAATTTGATAGTTTATGGTGCATAGAGTACTAAATAATATGATACCACCTGCATGTCCCTAAAAATGACGGTTAAAAAGTTATGGGCTTTTAAATGTTAAAATAAACCATTTTTTAAAGTTTTCCAAAACAAAATAGAGGTTAAGAATAATTTGACTAGCACCAGCATAAAAATTAAAAATCTAAACAAATTAGTATCTTGAATTATTAGTCTACGACTAACGGTTCCAGAACAAAGTTAAATTTACTGTCCGTGGCAAATGCAGAAAGTTGTCTGAGGACACCCAATGTTTATTCTTAAGGAGAGTAAAAAAGTTAATTTCTTCCTTATTTCCCAACCGTTTTCCATGAAACTTGGTATGCAGGTTAGGGTGGGTCGAAAAAAATCAATTTTTTTTTTCGGATCGTAATACCGCGGAAAAGTTGCTAAATGGTATGACTAAATAGGGGAAAAAATATTAAAATTATCGGATGTTATCTTCCGTTCGCGCATGAGCTCTAAAGTTTGATTAAATTTTGAAAAAATTAAATTTTTTGGAAATTTTTAATAATTTTTTTTATTACGATATTTAATATGTAATAGGGAAAAATGTCATCTACGACACACAAATGAATTAATATAAAAATACTGGTATTGAGTTTTAACATCTTCCGTTCGCGCATGGGCTGTAAAAATAGCAAAAAAGTGTTGAAAACCTCAAAAATGTGGACTTAGGAAAAATAAATATATACAAGCTTCAACATATTATTGATGTATTATCCAATAAATACAAAGTACATATTTCACTTACGAATAGATTACATGTCTGGTAGTTTGAACTGTCTTTTGTTATCAAAGGCTGGCATCGTGGACCTTGACTTAAGTGTCGTTCTTATGTACCCGTCTCGAGCTGCAGATCCGCAAACCTTAGCAGAAGCCTCGCTCACCAACTTGACGCTTCTCTCCACTGCTTGAGTATGGACTGGCATCTTCTGTGATAGGATTTCCCACTTCGGTACTTCTTCTGTTTTGATGTAGGTTTTCAGTTCATCATCAGTGACATCTTTCAATAGAGGCGGCGAAGAAAATTCACAGTTTGTCCAATAATTTAATTCCGTGTAGTCTGTTGCGGAAAAGTTTAGCTTAGGTGCCACGTTCAAATTGTTTTCCTCTTTTGGTCTCTTTCTCTTGCCTTAATGATGCGGCGGAGGCCCAGTTCTCTTATATGTTTTCTGGGATCTTGAGTCATAGTAATCATAACATGTTCTGGATGCGCAAAGAACCCATTTCTCTCTATAACTGGGTCAATTACAGCTTTGAGTTCATCTTTAAGATATCTTGAGGTTTCAATACATTGGTGCACGAGCTTAGGGCCATCAGTAAAAAGTTTGGTCTTCTTAATACAAAACCACATCGGCATATATGACTTCAGAATGAATATTACTATTTCCTGGAACTCAGCAGTTGGATTTTCTTGACTAATGTAGAGTCTTAAAGCACGGTTAGCTGTTGTTAGCCACCTGGAGTGAGACAAAGGTCCTGGATCCCTGATTGATAAATCTTTTGGGCATTCACCTGATTTAATCGCTTCTGATATTTCCAGCAAATACTTCTGATCCTTACTAAGAGTTTTTTTGTCTATCTCAGGGATTTGGCAATCAATACTTTCAAACTGCACTACTGGAAGTGTTTCACATTTGATCAATTTCCCACCAATCGGTCCTTTCAAAGAATTTGGCCCGGTCGACTTACCATCTAAATACTGAAATAAATGGCGGAAGGGTAGTTCATTAAAATGAAGAAGACAAACTGCCCATTGCAGAGGCTTACCTAAGTGTGTTTCAATACGGCGTATTATACCGTTTTTCAATCCGGTGTTAACATTGGTGCCATCACAGCCAATAACGACTAATTCGTCCAAAGAAATGTCATTGCTTGTCAAATAGGATATAATAGAGGTCGCAATATCCTCTGAACTTCCTGAATTCGGGGTCACGTGACCCAGAAATATATTACCAGGTTCTTGTATAAGCACGTAATGTTCCTCCTTTACCACTCTTTTAAATCGTTTTGAATGTGCCTCTTGTACCACAATAGTGTCGTCTTTACGGCCATCAAAATATAGCCCAATTAGCTTATTTTCTGTTATAGAACTGGACAAATCAGCCCTAACATTGTGTTTTTCTCTTCTTATTTTACACTTGTCAACTACTTGTGAATTGTCGCTATTAGTTACCACGCCAACGTCCTGGTGCCCAGAGTCCAAAAACAATAGTCGTTAAAATTTATATATACATATATATATGTATTTGAGTTGGTAAATGAGGGCTACTATTAATATTAAATAATTATTCATAACTTAGTACCCTTTTTTTGTGTGAGAAATAATTTTGTTTACAAAATTCACAACATGTTTCAGAATTCAGTCCATTATCAAAGTCTCAGTCCATTTGATAATGGACTGAGTTCTGAAACATGTTGTGAATTTTTTTAATAAAATAATTTCTCGCACAGGGTACTAAGTTATGAATAATTATTTAATATATATATATATTTATATAATATATATATATATATATATATTAAGTTATGAATAATTATTTAATATATATATGAGTATATATTTGTTACTAATGTAAAAAACATTTAAAAACACAGTACCCTTTTTTTTTTTTATTGAAATTTATTAAACCGACATGTTTCGTACCCTAAGGACATTTTCATAAGTTAAAATGTCCTTAGGGTACGAAACATGTCGGTTTAATAAATTTCAATAAAAAAAAAAAAAGGGTACTGTGTTTTTAAATGTTTTTTACATTAGTAACAATTATAATAGTAGCCCTCCTTACCTTAAACAAGAAGATAAATATGAGTATATATATATATATATATATATATATATATATATATATATATATATGTGTCTGTGAACACGATAACTCTTGTAAAAATGGTCCGATCAAGACCAAATTTGGTAGAGACGTGTTTTCCTACAAATGCTCGGACGAGTTCGTAAACCAGACATATCGGTCAATGGGAACGGGTAGTTTGGGGGGTTTTGTACCCCAAAATGGGGTTTTTTGTGTTTTTCACTTAATCTTTTTATCTTTTTAATCTTATGGAGGATAGAGAAATATTAATATTTCCCATATTAATCAATATATTTGTTTAAAACTTGATATTTAGCTTCATGTGATTGAGATTTATCCATTTATGCTTAAAAATCATAGGTTATTTGTTTATCATGGCAGCAAACCTGCATACTCTTTTCCCATATTAATCATATTATAGGGAATAGGCAAACTCCTTTATTTATGAACAGAATATGTTTATGAAAGTTGGTATAAATGTTAAGATAAAAATTATTTATGGTAGAAATGACTACTTTCAGTGTTCTCACAGCAGCTAACCTGCACACGCTTTCCCATGTTAATCTTATGGAGAATAGGCAAATAATTCTCATGTTTATGGACAGAATTTTATAAAACTTTTCATATATATTTTTTTTATATTATTAATTTGGAAATTCGCTGAGCACGCAGGTCAGCTGCGACGGGGGTATTTTTATTTCCTTGAAAATTAGGGAGGGGTCACAAAGGAGTTTATATTTCAAAATATTGAGTTCCCCCCTATGCAAAAGGAGGAAAAATTGTTTAACAACCTGAATTTGTAAAATAAAGTGTCATATAAGTTAAGCCTAAGGTCTCGTATTAATATCTCAGGCCATTTAAATTATATCTAGGTGTGCCGGGACGTAAAACTCACTCTGCATTATTGCTATTTCTATGCTTTTATCCTGTAATATTTTATTTATTAATTTGAAATCATTACACTAAAACCTCGTTTATCAGGTTTTGATGGGACTAGGTACATTTCGGATAAACCGTTTTACCGATTTTTGGAAGAAAAATCCAAATACTCCTTCAGTTTTCTATACCGTACCCGTAATACGGGAGCGCATTACGGTTGCGTTTTTTTTATTACAGTGTTTATACACAGTTGAATTTTTTTGACCAACAGTATTGTGAACGTCCGCGCAGTAGGGGCCGAAAACGCCGCGCAGTACCGGCTAAATTCGCCACGTAATGCCGGCCAAAAACGCCGCGCAGAGCCGGCCAAATACAGTCTGCGCCGTTTAGGTTGTCGCAAATCACGCTGTATTTTCCAGTAACATTTTTATTTTTCTCAAGGAACCATTTCGGATAAGTGAGTAACGAATAAACGAGGTTTTAGTGTACCTAATTAAACTCACTGAGACTATAATAAATGAAGCAAGGACTCAAAGCAAGTGAGGAAAAATCGAAATACCTCAAAGTTGGAAGAAACCAAATTGAAAGAGACAAACTATTAAGAGTCAATAACTTCACATTTGAAAGAGTTTCAGAATTTAAACATTAGGGAATATCAGTTAATTGGAGTAATGACGGAGAATTAGAATTAGAAATGAGATTGGTTGCTGCAACCAAATGCAATAAATGAAAACAATAATTAATAACAATAGTAATAAATGAATGCAATAATTCCAATACATAGGAATTCTCAAAAATCATGAAATCTTATCAAGAAACACAAAACTAACATTAGGAGGATTTTTGGCCCTATAAATGAAGATAGTATCTGGAGGAAAAGAAAAAACTGTGAGCTCTGCGAATTATTCAAAGATTCGGACATTGTGGCAATACAGTAGAACCTCGATTAACCGTCACCCTTTTAACCGTCAGTCTCTATTAACCACCACCCCGCTAGCGCAAAAAAATTATGTTTCCGTATCAGCGCCGAGCCGTATAGTCTGTTGAGGCTCTATGATGAGTAGTGACAACTGTACTGCACACCTGCAATGTGCGTGAATCATTTTGTCAGCAAGGGTAGTGACCCAGCTGGTTAATCCCTTACACTGTCTTCTGCATTCTACTGCTACTGTTTCATTTCAGTTCAGTATGGTGCGTGGCTACAAAGAACTGAAGTTATTGCCAATTTTGAGTGCAATGCCTACTAGTTTTTTACGTACTTTACCGTTTATTGTTGACAGTGCTGTTTATACGTAGTGTGTAATGCTTTTCTGTTTTGGCTGAGAAACGGAAACATGTAGTTTTGGGACTCGACAATAAACAATAAATTATTAAATGCTGGTGGTTCATCTCAGAAAAATTAGAAACATAACTGCCTAAAAGGCTCAAAGGGGAAAGAAACAAAAGAAAATGACGGATTATTTAAAAAACTAAATACCAGTAACGTCCGTTTTGAGAGTAAAAGTACGTACATGTACAGTTGATATTTCATTGTTTTCTTAAAAAATATTTTAATAAAGTATTTTTTACTTGAACTGATGTAATTTTGTTTTTCTCATTTAAAAATTTAAAATAAATTCACATTATGTACTGTGCAGTAATCATGAAAATAAGTAGGGCTTACAATGGCGCCGTTTTAACATGCAAGGCAGTGAATTGCGATGTTGCCACGCCAAACACTGTCTAGGTGCTAAGTTGTATCGGCGCTATTATTATTTCTGTTATCCGTCTATTCGGTTATCCGTCATGGTCTCGAGTCCCGAGGGTGACGGTTAATCGAGGTTCTACTGAAGAACGACGTAGTGAAGAGCAGAAGATTGAGATGGGCAGGGCATGTGGAAAGGAGACAGGAAGAAAGTTAAATAAAAAGCGTTACCAATGGTCGACCACAAAGAACTCGCCCTTAGGATCACCAAAGTTGCAGTGGAAAGTCCAGGTGAAGAAAGATCTGCAACGAATGGGTGCTTCCCTGGACTCAGTGGCAGACCTGCAGTAGTGGAGACAACTTGTTGGCGAGGCCAAAAACCTTCTTAGGTTTGAATGACCAAGGAGAAGGTAAGGTAATGTACATTTATTTTATGCTTTTATTGAGGGATGTTAAGATTTATTTTTCAATTGTTCGTTTAATGATATTATAGTATTCTTATTCTTACTGAAGAAAAATAAAAATTACCAAAAATAAATGTACGAAATTGCAGGTACCACTAGTTTATTCTTAGACAGAAATGATTTTAAAATTTCTTTCAGTAAAAAATTTAGAGTGGTAATACTTGCATGACTCACATGGAGCATTTTGTTATGGATTTTCGATGCCAGTATTATTTTTAACGTGTAAGATAAGTAATCAATTAGTATCCCAATTACAAGTGGCAACTGGGTCCAGGTTTGAAGAGGATGTCTCCAGATCACGTCATTCATACATTTACATTTAACAATAAGTATACAAAGGTACTACCTAAAATTGATGAATTTTTAAATTTCCTTTTGCTCTGTTGGCATAGTCATATCAAGAACACATCCATTCTTTTATAAATTAAAATGTTAACTTGATGATAAAGCCAAATGATTATAATAGATCAAATTAAAACTGGCTTATTTGAGTCATAAAATAAATAATGGATCCTAGGGCTATTAGGGAAAGTCAACACATACTATCATTGATAGGGTATAAATTAAAACATATTATACATCAGTACCATTTACTAAGTTCTTACAACAAAGATTTACAATATATTGTTGTGTATAACTTTGTAGAACAAAGTCTCTATTGTTTTAACATAATATCAATTTTTCAATAGAATATAAACATTCTGGATAAGTTATATACAGTCACCTTCTCCGAAGTGGGCGGTGAAAACGATAATATAAATCACATTATGAAGGCTAATGATAAACTGTACACATTTTAGTAGAATCTATAAACAACACACAAAATTAAAACAAGTCTGTACAACAGTATAAATTCCTTGGGCTCCTCGCTCTGTTGTATTGCTTCTGAAGGGCTGGTCTCTTCAGTCTTTACCGTTGTTTATTTACTATACATATTAAGTTTGGCACAGGTCTGTCTCAGGATTATTCACCACTGAATCCACTTCTTCCACGACGGATTAAAGCTTTCTCAGGCTACAATTTTCAGTTCTTACATAACAAAGTGCAATTAAAAACAAACTTATTGCCTGCAAATAAGTGTGTACTTCATTGCGAAAAAATGTAGGTTCAAATAAAAATTGTTAGCAAAATACAGCAGACTTTTGATTGGTGTTCCCTGAAGGTAACTCTTATTAAAGTCAATTAAAAACATTTGTTTGCCTCATAAGTAAGAGGATACGATTGAAAAAGTAATGATTTAAACAAGTTAATTTACCTAATTCCAAAGAAATTTCAATATTTTAAAATAAATATCTATGAAATACTTTAAATATAACTAAACAATTCTGAAAAAAAATTTTTGTTTATGACGTACAAATAACGTTGTTAAATTGCAGCCTTAAAAATAGTATAAAATTAATGTAGTCCGCCATAATATGATCAAATAAAAATACACGTGGAAACAAATATTATACAAGTTCAGCTTTCTGGCTTAGCTCCACCATAATTCATAACTCTATAATTAAATTGATAACTAAAATACCTGCAAAACACCAACTATTCAAACTGCTACTGAAAATTGACAAGATAGGGACTTAGGAGTTGACAAATTCATTAGATTTATTGTACACATTCTAAGAAACTGCTCCATTGTAAGACTAAATAATAAACCACTGTTGAAAACCTGATTATAGCCTTATGTATCAATAAAATTACAAACAATATAAAGTAGAAAACATTTTTATACAGTACGAATAATAAACATTAAATAATACATCTGTACAATATCGGATAAAGTAGCTAACAATGAATATCTCGCTTGGCCCATAACTAAAGACAGTAGTCGGCCTTAAATTATAAGCTAGGTAAGTATAAAGATATTGTCTCTCGAGTGATGTTACAATTCATAAATAATACAATACTCTATTACGATAAAAATAATTAAAACATAACAAAAATACTGTTGTCTCTTAATTTTATTTTAAATACGTAACTGGGAGTCTAAAGGTAACCACTAGGGAAATGTGAGAATCTTAGCACCGACACGCCCACGTTTAATCTACTGTTAAAGTAGAGCCAATTACTTATTCATTTTATATTGTAGATTATATTAAGTATGTTTAACTTTATTAAAATGGCATTCATCAAATATCAATCCTCCATATCTCTTGATTCTATAGAATAACTTTGAAGGAACATATAAAATATTTTTATTCTCATACCTCTACAGTAGTATGTTTTTTATAAGAAGAAAATACATCCGAGGAACAAAATTGTTAAAATCTCACAAACTTCAATAAAATTGACTGGAGGGACAATCAATAAAAACATCTTGTAATGTGGTAATAATCAATAACACACTTACAAATTCAAATCCATTTACGAATTAAAGGATTGACAAATCTATCATTTTGTATAATAGAAAAATGTATCTAAATCTGAACGGCAGCGGCACTAATAGGCTCTAGAGCTAACACGAAGATTCGATTAAACATGTGATTAGAACGTGACAGAACGCAGTTGAACGGAACGCGGCTGCGAGGTGCCGCAATTGTGAACGCTAGCTGGGTCCTTCGTGATCTTCACCGCGCACCATCTGAAACACACAAGAAAGTGAAACACTCAACAACATTTCCTCAGTTTCATGATCAGTTGAACACTGGTATAAGTATAAATAATATATATAATTTATTCATTTTATTTGTAAGCCTCCTGAATTGGTGGATAATAAATAACAGGTTACTAACCTTAATATCCGTCCTCGAAACCTGGGTCACAGACAATAGTGACAAGTTGAATTGGATCGACGGATATTAAGGTTAGTAACCTGTTATTTAATATATATAAGTATAAGTATAAATATATATATATATATATATATATATATATATATAAATAATATATATAAGTATAAATGAAAAATAATACCGGTACTGAACAAGATCAGGTATCTAAGCCAATCATCTTTTTCCATTTAATTTTATACAGGATTTCTTTAATACTTCAACTTTAGCTTCAGTTTTTAGAATCTGATTCCCCAAAAAAATTATATAATTTGTCCTAAATTGTTTTCATTTTCTAATAGTCATTCAGTTTGTGTTTCAAAAAATTCTTTATTTATATAATCCTGTTTTTTAACGGTAAATATTAAAATTGTATATTTTATCTAAATACTCAAAAAGATCTTTCAATTTTTAGCCAGTTTATACTAAGGCGGACATTTAAAAACGTAACTTCATATTTCATAATCTAAAAAAAACAATGATTAATCATTGCAAACATAAAAATTGACTTACTTAACTTACATAACCAAGTAGACCAGTAACCATAGACCACAGGGATTTTTTTTTGACAGAGTCCAAAACCATACTGGGGTAAAAATGAAACCATTGTGTGAGAGGGTGTAAGTATCTGATTTGTAGGATCATGTATGCAATATAGTACGTAAAGTTTCACTCCTAAATACCGGGATGTGGATAGTATCCTTGACTTTCAATCAAATGGTAACATCCCATTTCTGACTACGCAGTTTTATTGGCACATGTCCTGTTTTATAGAGGACATGTTCTAAACAAAGATGTCAACCTATAAGTTAAAGTACACAGTAGAAAGTATTATTATACTGTTCCCGGTATCAACCACTTACCAATATTCCTCACAGTGACTTTAGCCACGATGCAGGCACCCACTGCGGCTCGCGCTCCAGACTGTTGATCTCGTTGAGCAGTTGGTGGTACGCACGTTCCGTGTCATTGTTGATGATGATCATGTCGAACAAGTGGCCGTACTTGTCCTCCATCTCACGCGCCTTCTCTATTGTGTCTTTCAGGTCCTCCTCCTACCAAATATTACAGAAAAGTGTTGACTCAATATTTCCTGATAGTTATACTACTGTTTTACTACATTATTACAATATTACTACTATATTATACATATGGATTTTCGTGTATGTTCACATATTACTATTATTATAATACACATATTATACACATGAATATTTGTGTATGTTCACATATTACTATTATTATAGTACACATATTGAAGAACCCTTTAATGTCAGGGATTATTTTCAGAAGAGTACACATTCACAAATGAAATCATCATCATGGATTTCATTGATTAATAATTTATAACTTAAACACATATTGATGGGATGACAAGTCTTTTTCAAACTGGAAGATAGTGGCACCAAATGTCTTGTCACAGAATAATTGTTATTGATACATATTGTGTGATAATTAATAAAATTAAAAATTGCTCATAATACTTCTTTTTAAAGAAATAGATCTCAAGAATCAAATGATATTTTCCAGACTTTTAGTATTAAATTGTTTTAATGAGGTAAATAAATGTATTTAAATATGAAACTGTAAAATATAGAATTGTCTATAGTTGTATAATATAGAATTTTACTAATTCATAACTGTAACTTGAACTGTTGAATTATACTTGTAACAGAGTATAATCCATTTTAAATTATTTTAAGGCAGACAGTAATAATTACCTTAAATGCCTCTCCATTACGTATTTTCTTCTGCCGCAGCTTCTCTAACGACGGAGGTGCGACAAAAACAACGTAAGGTTTAAGATCTGAGCTGCGCAATATTTTTAACGACTGTGGATGAAGGTTGAGCACGCAGATCTTGCCTGCATTCACGACTGTGCGGATGGCATCCAGTGATGTCCCGTAGTACGCTCGTTCATATTCTCCATGTTCCACGAATTTGCGGGAGAGTATGTCGGCTTCAAACTGAGCTCTCGTAATGAAGTGGTAGTCCTGCCCGTCCACCTCTCCATCTTTACGAGTTCTGCTTGTGTCTAAAAAATAATGTTCAAAATATATTCTCTTAACATGTTTTTTTCTTCAACAAATTCAACATTTGATATTTAAGCTATTAAATATCATATGACATTATCCCATGTTGTATTTATATTTCAAGAATAAGTTTTACTATTGACAAATACAAAGTTTGAATAGAAGTCGTGTTCACATGAATAACTAAATAGGAGAAATTTATTTTGTTATTATAACGAATGACACGTGTGTCATCATGACGTGTGTTATTTATTTAATTTTATTTTTTCATAAGAGTATTTCAACTTGGAGTAATTGATTTAAAATTTAACTATATTTCCTAACAAAATTAATATTTTTATTTATAGAAGTATTCTTGGACAATCTTTAACCCTTCAACGTGGGACTTTTTATGGCATGAGTGACCACTCATGCAATACTTCTTTTCAAGTTAGGCCCTAATCTTGCAATACTTAGCTAAAAGTTTTTTTTAAGTCTGGTTCTCTTTATGCTAGCAACGTAGTACTAAACTGTTTTTAATTAACTACCTAAAATAAATATACAAAACAAAGTCACTGATCACTAACATAACCTATCTATTCCACAAAATAAAACATAAGTCTTTCTTTACCCTAACATTTCTTCAAGCAACCAAAATATACAGTTCTTCATTTATACTAAGTTCTAAAACAAATCTTCAATAACACTATGTAAAACATCAAATTCCACAGTAAAACTGTTGAATATATATGAGCTAAACAAGCTAAAAGCAATATGTATTTACGACTCCAACCAACTAATCAAATAAAAAACTTCCACAATTTTGTAAACAGCATTCTCTATCTCTAGCACACATTTATCAATCGAAAACATTGGCCACCCCATAGACAGAACACTGAATACAATTCCGAGTTCAAATAGTTTGTAAAATCGCCATCAACCATCACTATGTGATGGACTGTAGTCATGCGTTGTGACAATGGCAAACTAGATCCAAAGGCCTTTTCTGCGTACATCACAACGGCTAACCACGCTGAAGGGTAAAAATATATTACCTATCTTCCTTAAACAAAATAATAAGCTCTTTTTTATTCCGATAAAGTCTTGCTAGCTAGAATTACTAGAGTTTGCCTTTGCTTTATATGAGCTGTTTACTCACGGGGTATGGCGGCAGCGAATCTCTCTGAGTCCTCCATTAGTCTCTGGCGCAGTTCATGTCTTCCAATATTTGGAGGGCCAATGAGGACTATAGGTCGTTTGTGGTTGGCACGAGGGTAGTACAATGCCACTTCCTCATATGTCAGAATCTCTTCTGCTTCGTACTCTGCAAGTGTTGTTGTATTAGTATTAGCGTTAACAAAATATTTCAAGGAACTAAAAATTACAATTGTCTAAATTAGTAGAAGTTATTATAATCAAAAATAAGCATATTACATAGTCAACAACAGGAGATTCCCATTCATAATTAACTATTTTTAAACTTTTACCTTAGCACGGAATAATATATATTTATACTAGGCCTACAAAAAAACATCAATGTGTATAGCTCTTCCTAAAACAATTTGTTCAGTTAAAAAATATAAACACACCACCACTTTAGAGTTCAAACAAAAGAAATTGGAATTAACAGAAAATTAAATACTCACCATCCGCTGAGGTTGTATGGTAGATGGGGTAGCCACCATCGTTATAATTAGTACTATAAGGCATTTTCTTCTTTTTCTTTTTAGGAGTTTTCTTCGCACAGAGGAAAGTTCCTGCTTTTTTAGATTTTTCTCTGCTGATCTTATCACCAGTGATCGTCTGTTTCAAAGACTCCCGCCTAAAAATACATTTTATTCAGAAGAAAATAAACTGAGTTGAATGTATTTATAATTGTATCTAAAATTTTATGATATATCTAAAAATGATGATTCAAGTATTTTACAAATTTTCAGAGGCAACCTGATGACAACTTAAAAATCATCAAACTAAAATAACACAGAAACACTCTCTTCATGTTAAAAAGTGATAAAATTCATCATCTGAAGTCAGGTATATTCCCTATGATGATTCAAGTATTTTACAAATTTTCAGAGGCAACCTGATGACAACTTAAAAATCATCAAACTAAAATAACACAGAAACACTCTCTTCATGTTAAAAAGTGATAAAATTCATCATCTGATAATCATCGAGAAAAGGTTCCTTTTAAACTTAGATTCATCATGTGCACATCTTAAGGATAGTGGGCATCATTAGCAACAGCCAAAAGAAACAGGGTTATGATTATTCATAAAGAGGATCAGTATACAGTTAAGTGTAGTAACCTCTTTGAGCTTAAAAAAGCGGGTAGTTTTTGGACTGTTCTGTGGGAAACATAAACATGGCTACTAGAAAAAACTTAATCCTTTGAACGCCAAAAGCGAATCAACTCACTCACATACTCAATGTCATAAGCGAGTATATATGCGTATTCACACAATGGCATTTAGAGTCAAATTTAGTTACCCAAGTCGATATATGGCAGGGCAATCAACGTTTGTCAATTGCCAACTCATTTCATGACGTAGCTACATCCAGTCCGTATTTATTGGTTGCAAACAGATTTTTGTGTGGGCACTGTTTACTGTACAGCGGCCTAGCGCAGTAAACACCTGACATGTGTATGACAGCTGACATGATGCATACTCGCATGTCAGCTGACATAGATGCAGACGATGTTTGTGTCCGGTGATTGTTTATAACTTAATCTCTGTCTTTAGTGTTTATAATAATCGGTGTTAGAGTAATAAAAAAATTGGCTTTTAAAAAACATAATTTAAATTTTTGTTCCATAATTTAGCACTAATGTGAATCTTGCAATAAAACATTTGGAGTTCAAAGGATTAAATAAACCATGCTACATGAAAGTACTCTCACTCTAAAAGGGTCAACAGTTTAATGAGTCCCGCGGAAAACGTTTCAAGAGACAAAAACCTAGTTTTGAGTTATCAAGCGTAGAATTGACCATGGAGTCCCGCGGAGCTTGCCAATTCTGACAGACGTAATCAGGGTTGCAAACTCAAATATACCAAGGTGTAGTTCGTGGTGTCTAGAGCCTTTTCCACTAAGTATCTCTGTTTTTGAAATTTTGTCGCTTGGAACGTTTTCCGGGAGACCAATGGGAGTCATGCAACTTTCTGGCCAAAAAGGTCTAGTGTCAGAATATTTAGACCGCACCATTGCCTCTGACATGATAAATTGGCTACTTAAGTAACCACGACCAAAAACATAACGTGCCTTTGAATCACTGTGGAAGTCTGAGATAAAAATCAAAAATATGTCAAGGCTTGGAATTAATCTCGGGTCTATTGACTGGCAGGCCTGTACTCTCCCCATTCAACTATGACATGTCTTCCTCCCTATACTTACTGGTGCTGGAAGGAGCGTGAGGGTATCAGTCCGGCGAGGGTCTGGTCTTCCTCACCCTCCCTGTAGGCTTGCCACCAGTTGGGATCGTCCTGGCATATCACATGCAACACGTCTCCCTTCTGGAAGCTGATGCCCAGCTCTCGACAGGGAATGTAGAGGTCGTCTTCTGGGTCGTAATCGAAATGGGCTTTCACATGCATCTATACAAGGAGAAAAGTTTGAAAATATACTTTTTTGGCTCTAAAAATTATACAGTAGATAAGCGTTTATTTTTTATTTATAAAAGAAATAAAATTTAGATCGATTAGTTATGTGCGATTAAATGTACACCAAGATATTTCGTTTACGCAATATATATTTAGTAGGTTAAGCTGCAGATAATTACTAGGGAGAGTAAGATAGAACTTTGATTATATGGACCATGTGGTCATAATTTTTGCTTTAACTCACAATAATTTACATTTTATTTCATTAATTTCAACAATCAATCATGCTAGTGTACATTAGCTTTAAACAAAAAAGGTAATGTCACATGGAATAAATATGATGTGCAATATACATTTGGTTGCAATAATGCTCATTTAGTAGCAAAGACACCGCCATTAATAAATATGGCCATAATACATCTCAATGCCTTTGTTTTGAGCCAATACATTGCCGCAACATCATATCGCACATTGCGACATAAACACATCGTTCAATTGTTACCCATTGCACACTCAAAAATGTATTGGTATAACTCAGATAATTTAACTTTGTTGAACATTACCAAAAGGTGCAGAGAATCTTTGGTTCAGTGTAAAATTTAAATCTGTACAAAGAATGAAGATAGAGGATTTAGAGCTTTAATTACAAACATTTCTAACTCATGAATAAAATTGTAACTATGATGAGAAGATTACATCTTTACCCTCTAAACAGAATATCACTATGAAAACATTAAAAAATAAAACCTTTTGATAGGGGAACCCGTATATTAACAACATCATTAATTTTTTAAAACATAATGTTTTTGGTGATTTTATCGTACATCTAAAATCTAAAAGTTTAAAAGATAGAAATTATTAAATGACATGGTAATAGTAATACACTTGTCTAGAATATTGTAGATTTATATATCAATATTTGGGACAGAATCAACTAATAAACACTTACGATGGAATCCCTCGCAGATGACATTCGGCGGCTGCCTCGGTTCTGGCTGGGGACGATGAGGAATGTCAATGTTCCTGTCATTGTGGACAACAGGTCGCAGACGTCGTTCACTGACTTTCCTCTCATCTCTATACCGTTCACTTCTAGCACCTGTTATCAAAGAGTTAAGTTTGGTTACACAGCAAGCTTTATTAAATCAAAAGCAACTGAGATGTGGTCATAGAAATCATGCTTTTCTAAAAGATTTTTTCTTGAAACTTTTGGAATCATTTAAAAAATAATAATATAATAACCACCATGAACTGCATTTGTATTGAATGATCTTGTTTACTTAGTAGCTTATAGATGTAGCATTTACTGAAAGTGTAAAGCCAACAAAAGATTGAATGATAACAGATAATAAAGACCTTAACCATTCGGACTCTGAACTTAATATAAAATAATAACGTTACATACCTTTCAGTCACAGTTCTAAAAATTGTAGGTATGTTTCTTAAATCCTACATATGTCGGAGTTAAAGAACGCCATCACAGGGATAAAATTGACATCAAGAAATTTGTCACCCAAATTTGTTTACACTTAAAAAGTTTTACATTAAAATAACATACACACATATACACATACAAGACATGTTCTGCTGGCCAACTGAGAAGGTCAATCTGCTAAACTTAAACCTACTCCAACCTGCTGATAGTGGACAGGTTTATTTATCTTTATGACTTCAAGGTAGGAAATTCTATCAAATAATTTGTTGGAACTGTATTAAAATTTTTCATTTAAAACATTGTCTGTGCTCATTTTAAAAGCTTTATAAATTTGAAATTCTTCTATAGTCTACATATATAAAAATTTGTTTGCAAATTTTTTTATAAAGTAGACATCATAAATAAATTAATAAACTAACAAAAGAGATGAATATGAATAGAAAAGATGGATGGAGAGCCTATTATAAGAACCCGGGTCTCAGACAATCAATGGCCCTGACTCAGGAGGGATATGACAGTTCTCAATCTTAGAAAGTAGACCTCATATTGTTAGTTGGCATGTGATAGGGGAAACAACACCTGTAAGGAAGTATCTTGACATGCTAGGTAAATTTCAGTGCAGATATTGTGGGAAAAATTCTGAAACCGCATCACATCTTTGGCTAGATTATCCAGCCTTAGCTTAAAAAATACCCCAATTTCTAGAGTTACTCACTATTGGGCAAAATGAGTTAAAGGAGACAGCTATCAAGTAGCTTACAAGCAGTATCATAAGTACGCCTTGAGTAATTCATGGGTGCCACAATAGATCTACAAGGTTGAGGTGGCAGAGAGAAGCTAAACTCCATCCCTCAGAAAAAAACTCTACAACCCCTCTATCAAAAGTAAAAAAAAATTTACTTTTTTTTACTTTTGATACTTTAAAAAAAAAAGTACCTCGTCACCCTCATGCAGCAACCCACTCTTCTCGGCTGCTCCACCTCTCACTACTCGCCCTATGATGACAGCCTCGCCTTCATTTCGCACTGTCGCCCCCTGTAAACACACAATATTGTATCAGTGTTCTTCTATATATGAAATGGACAGTATAATTTTAGAGGATTTTGAAATTCAGAGATACAAATTGTATACTCATTTATATACCACAAAAATATAAGACTTTATAAGAGTAAAAGAGAATATTATTGCTCGTAAGTAGAGGTGTGCGGATAGTGAATTTTTTTCGGATCGGCATAGGATTGCATAGCGCAAGCTCGGATGAGATCTGGATTGGATAGTTAGGGTTTGGATCAAATCATTTTCGGATTCAGACACTCACAATAACACAGTGGAATCACACTTATCTAAAAATAATTTTTTTTAAATGAATAAAAAAGTTATAAAAGTTTTAAATTGGACATAAAAATCATAAATTCTTCATAGGCTGAACAATAAAACTAAAATAATTTATACTGTACTTCACTGCATTAAAAAGTAACAAATTTTAAAATGGTGTGATGCACTAATGAAACCAACGAAAACCTTATAATTCGCCAATTAATTACATGTTAACAGTTAATTATATAAACCATGGATGGATTGATAAATAACAGTTCGCATAATAGTATCGGACTGCCAGATAGTATCGGAGACTGACGATCAGACTACAATATTAAAACCTGCAAAATTATGGTACCTTGTCGTAATCTAGTTATTTTTTCTTAAAATTATTTTAAAATGCACAATTTCTTTACAAGAAAAAAAAACAGACCATGATTTGATTTTTTGTGATTTCCCATACCATAAAAAAAAGGTGTTATTTAAAATATGGAGCCTATGCACAGGAACATGAAAAACATTGATGTAGACCTCTTTACCGGGTTACATAAGACTGATTGGGACACAATAGCAACCCTCAAAGAAGTGGATGAGGTTGTATATACTCTGAGTCGAAATATTTTGCACATTTTAAACTCTTGTGCACCAATCGTAAGAAAGCGTGTAACGAAGAAAAGGTCGCCTTGGAGAGATGACCATATTTTGGCCCTAACAAAAACTAAGAACAAGTGCCATTAAGCATTTTGAAGTTGTAGAAACAATTTGATCAATCTGCATATTATAAAGCGAGAAATACATTAAATTCAGCTACAAGAGGATCAAAAAGTGCTATTTTCTAGTCAATTAAAAAATAAGGATCCTAAAAGCTTATGGTAGTCGTTAAGAAGCAATGGCGTTCTGAGCTCGATCAAAGATAGTGAGTGTTCCTTTTCACCTGAGGAATTAAATAAATTCTCCATAATGGATGGCAAAGCTTGTATAGACAAGAGCATGTTTCATTTTTACCATGATAGTATTAGTAGCCAAGTGAAGAGAAAATTTTCTTTGACAAAATTCTCTTTGAGCAAATTCCAGTGACAGAGCAAAAAATCAGGGATGTCATGAACAGTATTAAAAAACAACACATCTATTGATATACGAGGGGGTACCCAAAAGTAACCGGAATTAGTTTGCCGAGGTCGGAGTTTTGGTAGTACGGGTGAGCGGGACTAGGGCGTGTTTAGCGCAACTTTTTGCCAGTTCAGTCTCGTGTGGGTCGTTGAGCTAACACATTCTGTTTGTCTGTAGCGTCATTTTTTGCTATAGCTGTTTCACTGTTGCTTCGTTTTCTATGATGGCAAGTTTAAGTGAACAACACGCCGCTGTGAAATTTTGTTTTTCCATGATTCATCACCAGTAACCTTTGAAAGGTAATCTGGATCGATTCTGAGCTGTTCTTTCAGTTCATGACATGTTTTACTCGACGCGATTTTTGATTTTCAGTCAGAGCCCGAGGAACAAATTTGGCAGCAATGCGTCTCATTCCTAAATCTTCAGTTAAAGTTCGCTGAACCGAGCTCCAAGTTATTGCACAAATTTCTGACAGTTGATCAATTGTCTGTCGACGGTCTGTGAGCACAAGCTCTTGCTTTTTTTGATATTTTCATCAATTCGGGCAGTTGATGGACGTCTGGAACGAGGTTTGTCATCAATCGAAAGGTCGCCATTTTTAAATGAAGAAAACCAGTCATACACTTGAGTTTTCTCCAAAGCATCATCTTTGTAAGCAGTTTTCAACATTAAACCAGTTTCAGCAGCGGTTTTACCGAGTAATAAACAAAATTTCACAGCGGCGCGTTGTTCTTGCCATCATAAAAAACGAAGCAACAGTGAAATAGCTACAGCAAAAAATGACGCTACAGACGAACAGAATGAGCTAGCTCAACGACCCACACGAGACTGAACTGGCAAAGAGTTGCGCTAGACACGCCCTAGTGGCGCTCACCAGTACTACCAAAGCTCTGACCTCGGCAGACTAATTCCGGTTACTTTTGGGTACCCCCTCGTAATCTAGTCATTAAGCCCTACTGTGTTTCTGTTATCTGTCATCTTATTAATCTGTCCCTGACAACTCACATTTTTTCTCCGTAACTGGAAACAAAGTATTCTAATTCCTCTATCAAAAAAGACTCATGCAAAGTGTGCTTCACACTTTAGACCTATAATTTCAATTCTTCCAGTGCTTTCAAAAATTTGGAAAAATTTGTTGGAGAGCATTTAGTTTTGTTTCTTGAGTCAGAAAATATTATTCCTGAAACACAGTCATGCTTTCGGAGAGTTTTTGGCACTGATCGGCTCTTCTGAATGTTATGGATGAACCGATATGTGTTAAAGATAAAAATTAGGGTAGTATTGTACACCAATTTGGTAGTATCAGCTTAGCCACTGAGGATGCCACTTCACAGCAAGAACGAAACGTTTGGCATTACAAACAACATGATGACACGGTTGACGCCAAAAAATCCATTTGACAGTATTGTAACTGGATTGAATTTCTCTCAGGCATTTGATTCGGTTAGTTTAAATCTGCTGTTGGCCAAGATGAGGTTTTATCATTTCGATGATCGATCTGTGAATTGGTTTTCTTCCTACATTCATAATAGGTCACAACAAACTCGAGTTAATAATCAGGTCTCTAGTTTTTTGTATAAAACTTCCGGGGTTCCACAGGGCATTTTCTTGGGCCCTATCATCTTTCTTTTATACACTGCTGACCTAGAGTCACAACTTAGTCACTGTTCTATTCATTCCTATGCTCACGCCTCACACCTTGTTTTATCTTATCCTTGGCTGAATTTACTGAAGCAGTTTCATGCATAACTTATGACTTGATAAAAGTGAAGCAATGGTCTGATGATCATGGGCTTCAGCTGAATCCTGATAAGTGTTCTGTTTTAATAATTGTAAACTCCTCTGTACCAGGCCAACATATCAACGATCGTGATTTGAAAGTTATTCTTGATGACAGGTCTCTCTCTACCTGTATGAGATTCATTGTAGTTCCTTAAAGTTAGATTAGATTCTAAGCTCAGTTTTTCTAACATGTGAGACACATTTGTAAAAACTGTTGTCAATAAATTAAAGTTATTTAATAGGTTTAGGTTTGTCTTGCCAGTGTCAACAAAACTTGAAATTGTACGTGCCATAGTTCTTCCTTCTATTTATTATGCTCTTCCATATTATTGCTAACAGAAAATATGAATACTCTCACAAGACTTCAGAACAGTGCTTTGAGATTTGTTTTCAACTTTAAAAAATCAGATCATATCAGTGAGTGCTGATCTAAGGCAAACATCTTGACAGTTCAACGATGCTGTGACC
Organism: Nephotettix cincticeps; assembly: GCA_023375725.1. Classification (NCBI taxonomy): domain Eukaryota; kingdom Metazoa; phylum Arthropoda; class Insecta; order Hemiptera; family Cicadellidae; genus Nephotettix; species Nephotettix cincticeps. The sequence continues at coordinate 127,737,798 of CM041791.1, read as the reverse complement.
TTCAGACAAATTTCTTGGAACTTTTCAGATATCCACACACTTTTACTTGTAAGAACCGATATCTGTTTACAAACCTATTGACAGAATAAACTTTATAACATATTAAAATGTATTCTTTAATTTCATTCTAATTGATTTAAACTATTGTAAACATAATCATTTCTATATAAGATGAATGAAACTAAAACTCACTAAAGGCTCATTGGTCTTTTCAATTTTGATGATTTTGATATTGGAATCCTGGTCGTCATGTACAGGCAGGGGAGGTGGAGAATGGTTAACAGTGTTGGGTGTCATGACGGGGCTGCGGTCTGCAATCTCCCTCGTGATGGAGTCGTGAGTGTACAGCAGACCTTCCACCTCGTACCTCATCAACAACTCACACAACTCAGCCGCCTCAGGCTGTGTGCTGGGTTGTAGTAGCTCTACACACTGTAACACAACAAGTGATCATGACGTGGCTGCGGTCAAATTTAAGAACACAATAGAGGTGATTCATACATGCATGTTGGTGATTATTTTATGTAACATACTATATTTTATGAACTTAACCCGCCATAGGTCCCCTTGTTAAAAGGCATCCAACAAAACCGTTTTCCACAGAATTTTTTAATCCTTTTTCTATCACCTCAGGACTCAGTAAATGCCTCAAGGACAATGTGCCATACACGTTTCCAATCATTAAGGGATGATTCACATCCGTTGATCACCGGGGGGCGGGGGATAGTGAAAGTGTGCATGGTCTGTTAGATACCATCTATACACGGGACCGATCGCATTAGTCAGATGGACATGACCTATGGCAGGTTAAAAAGAATATAATAGCTTTAAAAATTGTATTGAAGTATGTTATTTTTAAACTTGTAAGAATATAACATTTACAATTATTTAAATCAGAACACACCTCATTTAACTAAATGAATTGAATTGAATAATATTGCTTCGCATACATTAACCCTTAAAGCGCTACTGAAAATCACGGCAAAGCCGCCATATAGGTTTTGTGAGTGCATAGAGGCTAAAGCAACATAACCATGCAGCACTCTATCGGTTGTTTCGCGAATTACAGCACAGTAAATCTGGCAAAATGATTTATCGTGAATAAACTCATTTACCCCACTGTGCTGCGAGAAAAGTCTTCAGCCGCCCGGTAAGGGTTCAAGATCATATCCTTAAATATAATAATTTATCTTGAAGATGACAAAATGATAAAAATTACTGAAACAATAACTTTTTTGTATTGAAATACCTCTTGAAATTTACAAAGAAAAAAGATTAACTGGACAACTATTACGTACTTACAATTACAAAGGATATTTAAAAGGTAGTGCAATTCCTATTAATTAAAATAAAGAATGACCATAATGTGATTAAAAGGAAATATTATGAATTTTTATGATTACAATAGTCTCAATTAACCGAGGTAATTGTGACCGAGAGTACCTCGGATATGGCAAAATTCGGTTATACAGTATATAACCTAAAAATCACCAATGGAGTTGTAAATAAAAGACTAAACCTAAAAGTATTACCAATAAAGTTATTTGTATAAACATGTATTAACCAGACCTAATTTGTTTAAGTTACATTTGCTAATATATACAATATAATCCTAAAACTTGATTTTACAACACTATCACAATAGCCTAATAATATACACAAAAATAATATACTAAGCCTAACAATACTTCATACTTTTATACTTCTAACTTTTAACTGAAATGGCGACCTACCCACGTAGTTATTTTAAGCCAAGTATGAATGAGGAATCTTGTAGTCTTGTTACTGACTAAGGCTGACACGTTCCTTAGACAGTCCTGTTAATTAATAGCCCAACAGCCGATGGCAACTAATGGACCTACAGTCTAACATGGAATCCGAACCACGGCCTATGAATTACGAATTGGTCTAATTATGAGGATGGTATTTGTGGATTAATGTAGTATTCAATAGTTCGGACGTTAATCCACACAAGAGAACACTACATCCACCGACCATCTCTTACAACTATCCACAATTCGTGACCTCCAAGAAGCTAGATTACAGAACGTCGCCACCGTCCCAGTCAATAGGCCTAACGTGAGATCAAACGGTAACACAACACATTGTTTTTGATATAAAACTCATTTATTACCAATCCAAAAAAGGTAATTAAAAGGTTAATTATATTATGACTAAATTGCGTGTTCATTCAGACTGTCGACAGACAAACAGTTCCGAGTTGTACAGCCGGTTTACGAGCTTTGCCGAGGAAAGCAAAGCAGTTTAGCATACGTATTCCGGTTGCAGTATTGAAGGCGCAAACAACTCATTAGTTTGTGCGTGTTGCCTATGCTTTAAATTTTAAAAAAACTCGTCCTAGGATAGTCTCGGTTATCCCAGTCTGCTTAACCGAGGAGCCTTGGTGAAGCAGAACTCGGTTAAGAGAGACTCCACTGTACTTACTGGTTGGTAAAAAAGAGGAATGTAGACCAAATTGAGACACAATATAACTGACTCATGCCATCTGATTGTCGTGGGAAGTGTAATCATAAGCCTCTGATAGAACACTGTATTGCATGCTGTGTTATCACTGACCACCACTTATCAACACTACTTTATGCCACTAGGAAAAACAGGAATGGCTATTATTTGATGTATCATATTTGTACAAGTTTTTCTCTTTTGAATATAATTTATTGTGGTTGAGGTGTATTTATCAGTTTCAACTAAAATTTAAAAAATTAAATAAAAATTAAATAAAATTAGTTTTGTTTGACCATGAGAATTTTAAATGGGACATGATTAATTAATAGCATTTTAAATGAGAGGGTTAAAAATTAACTTAGTTATGTTTAACGTCCTGGGTGAACTTTTTGTTACACTCAGTCCTGGGTGCGGTCTCACAGACCGCCTTTTTGGAAAAAAAACATTTAAAATTGCTTTTTACTGTTAGCAATCATTTTATCAATCTAATAAGTTATTTAAAATGTTAACTATGTAAATAATATTAAATTACGTTTATTGAGTACATATAATAGATATAAAAAATTTAAAAAACTTGGACATGGGGAAATCTGATGCAAATTGTAAACATTTTCTAAAACCATTAAAATGTAATAATAAATATGACAAAATGTTTAGTTATTGGTATTTTGCATTCCATAGGATATGATGTATATAAAAAATAAAGATACTTGTAAAAAAATGTATTATCATTAAAATTGCGACAGTAGCTTTACAGCAAATTTCAGCTTATAACTTGGGTCTACATTCAATGCAAACTTTTGCTGTACACTCGAGGCAAACATGTTTTTTACATCAGTAGCAAATGTAGGCAATTTTTCTTATCTTCTTCGGATCACATGTGTAGTATGTCTTTTTTTTATTCAGCCTATCACCAACAGTGTCGGGTTTAGGTTCCTCTACTCCCAGTACTCGACGGATGCATGCTCGAAATTTGATATGTCAGCCTCGTGTTCTGAAAATTTCGCTAAAATGGATGGTTTCACCATCCAAGTGAATCCAATTTACTTATAAAAGCATCCTCGTACCAGTTTTCAAACATATCTTCGAAATCGAAGTCAAAACACCCACACACAAGACAATGGGCCGGGTCGTAAATCTATCACGTACCATCCTGGGTCCAGTCTCACAGACCACTGACAAACAAATCTAAAAATATCTATAAATATTATGACCAGAAGACAAGTGACAATAGGGATCTGTTTCGGTGGTGGGAAGGGACAACTACCTGGCATGGCTGGGGTCATTGTCTTTTGAAAAACCTTAAATTCAAATAAATAAATTACTCAAGCGCATCCAGGATGTTAAGGTTTAATATTAATTTGATATCTTTCATTTGTGGCACTTAATGATATAACTGAATTTGATTTGATAGTATTTTATCAACGATGATATCAGTTAAACTATTCTTGAATTTTTTTTACTTTCAAGTGAGTTAATGTGAACCTTTACGTGTTTTATATAGAATTTCTCAACAGTAAAGCAATGAATAAAACAATGTCTTTTAAAATTCAAGCACCACATTGAGTTTTACTTATTATTTTGCAAACTATAAAAAAAATTGGAAATGGTTTAAATTTAAAGATACCGGTATATAAAAAATACAATCAGCACAACAAGTTGTTGGACCGAGAGATGCTGACACCAAATAATGAAATGTGGGCTGCTTGCAGCATCAAGACCATCCTCATAATTAGACAAGTTCAAAATTCAGAAGCAGTGGTTCGGACTCATGTTAAACTGTAGGTCCCTTAGATATACCATTGGCTGTTGGGCTGTCTAAGAAACATATCAGTCTTAGACAGTAACAAGACTACTAACTGGCTGGGTAGTGTAGTGGATATAATACCCGCCTTTAACACTGAAGGTCGCCGGATCCCGCAAGGGTCGAATCTGGGCCCAGTTGTCATTTGTCACTGGGCTTTTAATTAATGATGCTTCCTAACAACAGGTCCACGTTAGTTAGTAACAAGACCGTGTTTGGACCATTCCCCATCAAAACGTTAAAAAAAGGCCTATGGTGTAGAAATACACAAAATACATGATCAAGCCATCATCTTATTCACTCTTTTCTCATTCATACTTCGAACACCTAACAGGGTAGGTCGCCATTACCAATGGTAATATATTCTAATTTAACCATCCTTACAAATTTATAAATTTATTATCAGTATCTAAAACATGATGATGCAGAGCCCTTTGGACGGATTTGCACAGATTGTGAATCTAAACCATTCCCAAACTCACTTGACACATACAAAAAATTTCATCAGAATCAATCCAGCTGTTTGTAAAGAGTTCACTTACAAACACACGTACAGAAGATTTTCATATATTAATATGTCATTTTGGAAGTCTAAAAGTGTACAAAAATAAACGGTACCAGTGGACTGACACATACTTTCTCCCTTAAAAGTAAATTTAAAAACCATACTCCTTAACTTAGTAAATTTAAAAAAGACAATCTGTAATAAAACTATCATGTTCTACAATGTTATTCTAAATATCATTTAATAATTTATTATTCAAATTGTATGGGGGAACGCCCCCCACCCCCGTAATACCGAGCTTTTTTGAGCTGGTTTTGTTCGGTGATTTGACCTTACACTTCATACCAAGTTTCATGGAAAACGGGTGGAAAGTAAGGAAGAAATAAATTTTTTTATATTCTCCATAAGAATAACATTGGGCGCTTTCAGACAACGTACTGCGTTTATCGTGGACAGTAAATTTAACTTTTCACTGGAACCGTTAGTCGTAGACAAATAATTCAAAATACTAATTTGTTTAGTTTTTTAAGCTGGTTTCAATGGTACCAGTCCCGTTATACTTTACTTTTATTGTTTTCGCTGAAAATTTAAAAATTCGATTTTTTTGACATTTAAAAGCCCATAACTTTTGAACCGTCATTTTTCCAGATATGAGGGTGGTATCAAATTATTTAGTACTCTGTGCACTATAAACTATAAAATTTTAATCAAAATCGTTAGAGCCGTTTTTGAGAAAATCAGATTTTTCACGTTTTTTAAGGGTTTTTAGGGGTAAACTACCCTTAAAAATAAAAAATTCAAAAAAATGAAAAAAACACCTGGAGATACGGTGACTATATATAAACATGCCAATTTTCATCTAAATCGGACCAACGGGGTAGGCTGTGGCACTGTACACATCCAGACACACACACACAGACACACGGACGGACAGACATCACGTCAAAACCCACTTTTTTGGATTCTGGGGACCCCAAAACGGATATATCCACCCTCAACTCAAATTCGAAAATTTTGACGAAAACAATACTTTCTCCATATACTATGTATAAGGGGAGAAAGTAAAACTGAATTGTTATCTTAAACAAGTAACTCAGGAAGCTTGTACGAAAAAAATCACATGTGCGTAACGAATGAGCGACACTAGCACCGACCTAGCGGATTTTAGTTCTCCCTAATGCCGCTCGCACCACCATTAACTAATTGCCTTTGAATGAATCATGTACAGGAATGTTACAAAACAACAATAGGAATAGGGAGGAACAAATAAAAAACGAACGAATAAAGAACATATTGTATGAATATAATAACACAGATAAAATAACAGCCATATCGCTGGGAAGGATGGTTTAAAAGCAAGGCCAGAGCAAAACAACTTGGCCTTTACACAAACATTGGACCCTACATTATGGCAGTGGCCAGGGGGGTGGTGAATATATAATAGACTCACATACACCTCACCACCGCCTCGTGATAGTCACTGAAAACAGCTGATGACCGCTTTAATATTTACCATCTTCACTTCGCTTCAGGTTCTGCTTAGTTTTTTGTATTGATACTCTTAAGATTGCAGTTGTTTGAAAACTAAAAGTAATTATAACATTATGATAGCAACTGATCACACCACTGTATTACAATTATATTTTAATATCTGATTATATAGCCTAATTGTTATTACATGTAGCTTTTTATATCAAATTTTAAAATCAAGGAATAAAAAAAGTATTACATAAAATAATTAGCAAATAATATTGTGTTTAATGTTTGAAACAAGCAATAAAAATTAAAAGTAGTTATAGAAAAAATATATAGGCTTACACTACTAAAATGGTTACAAGGTTTAAGTTATTTTTTATGTGCAGATAATAATTCAAAGAGAATAGTCAAAGTTATTACTTATTAATGAGTAAGTAGAACTAGAAAAACCGGAATGATTCACTATGATAAATTTTGTTTTTAAATAGATATTAAAAAATGGTCAATATGTTTTATTGATATATATATATATATATATATCAATAAAACGTAATACAAAATATTTTTGTTATGGTTACCTATTGACCATTTTTTTAATATCAATTTAAAAACGAAATTTATCATAGTGAATCATTCCGGTTTTTCTAGTCATACCGCCCTTTAGGAGTATACGTTTGCCTAACCCAGTATATCTCAGCAGCCATTTGCCTTAGAGCAAAGGTTTAAATTACTAAAATGTTTATTTATTGAGCTGATTCTAATGGTGCTAAAAACATATCTGTAGAAATCCATAAAACCAAATTTTTGGTTTATAAAACCCCCTACGACCCCTTTTGGATAGATGATGAACCTGGTTTACGAAATTATCCTGTATACGCTCATGGTAAATTCATTTTGACCTTTTTTACGAGAGTTATAATTTCTACGGTGACACATACACACCCACACTCATATGTGGTAATGTAGGCGATGCATGTATTAGATTATACCAAATTATGTACCTTTACCTTCAATTTAACACTACAACCATATTTTTACGACTATCAAGTGGTCAGTAATGCTGTAAAAAATGAACATTCTTCTTATGGGGCTGAAATCCAAAATAGCGGGGTACTACGGACTCTTAAACTAAGTGTTTTCAAATCTAAAGGTCTTCCTCATTGTATCATTTGACTCATGATGCCTGTCTGATCGTGAATGGTCAACTTTGGTCCATCTGTATCGATCTTGCTCATTCTAGACTACATGCAAATCATCGTAGGAAGTTGATGGTTTTTTTAAAAATAAATATTAAAGATTATAATGAGATGGTTGTGTGTCCTGCAATCTAGCTACCTGGAGGGTTAAGAATTGTGGATAGCTATGAGTGATGGTCAGTAGATGTGTTATTCTCTGGTGTACATTGATGTTTGCACCAATGAATACTACGTTCATCCGCGAAAGACCATTCTCATAATTCAGTTCATAATTCAAAGTCAAAAGGGGTTCGGATCCCAAGTTACTGTAGGTTACTGTAAACTGTATGTCCCTTAGATGCCATGTTGGGCTATTAATTAACAGTCCTGTTTAAGGAGTTCCTTAGCCCTAGACAGTAACAAAACTACAAAATCTTGCCACAATCATCTTGCTCATCATTTCTCATTCATACTTGGCTTAATATACCTGGGAAATTTTTGTCATTTCAGTAACTAACTAACTACAAAAAGTCGATTTCTGACTGATCTCAAAATTAAAGAAAGTATAAGAAAGTAAAGTAAAGTAAAGTGTGTAAAGTAGTTTCGCCAGAATGCTGATGACTCACATCTCTGACAAGAGCCTGAGCGTTGTTGGTGACAGGTCGGTGGGTTCTGTGTTGTGGCCAGGTCTGCTGCACCCTGTTGTGTACGGTGAGAGCTCGGCCGAACCCTGGGCTGAGCAGCAGTGTTGCAACCGCGCCAGCCTGCGCCTCCAGCGCGCAGTACCCGGGGCCAGCCTTCTTCAGCTGCAGTTGCAGCCGCTGCAGGGACGCCACTAGCTCCCCATAACCTGAGGGAAAACTTTCAATCAGAAGGGAATCAAAGACGTTACTGTAGTAATGGCTGATATATTTTATTCTTGCTGCTGTTTATATTGTTTTTGTGTTCTTGTTCTGTAAGAAGGTTCTTTTAAATAAATACGGTTCATACGTGATAGTACCTATGTAATTATTAAAATGTTACACATGCCTAACGGATTAGATTCATTATAAAAGTCCTGCAGAATTATTAGATGACAAACACATCCGGATTCGAGGAACCCCTAATAGTGGTTTCTTTAATCTAAGGGAGGGTGAATATTTTCAACACATTTTTGGTAGGAAATTTACCAAATTAGTATTATTATGAGAAAAGTTTTTAATTTGAAACCAAAAAATTCTATAACCTTAAACTTCAACAAAAATTTTAAACAGAAATTGTACAAGGAAAATAATTTGATTAAGCGGTTTATAAAAATTAAAAGGATTCAGAGGGTCAAAAATTAGAAATTATAGATTTTTAGTTTTAACATATTTTTGTTCTGTGTAACTTTTAAGACTTGCTTAGTTATGAAAAACGGTTTGGTTAAACAAAATCACATTGGTTTATGTTAGGATAAAAATTGTTTTTAAGAAGTGTAATGTATTGAAACCTAATATTTTAACTTTGAAAGTGATTTCCAAATGACAGCATTTTTCTGCCCCACAGTTTAGTTGCAGGGATATATTAATAAATCACACAGACAAATTTTATAATACCCGCGTCGCAGCAGACCTGGGCACTCAGCAAATTTCCAAATCAATAATATTATATGTCAAGTTTTATCAATATCTGTCGATAAATATATGAGTTAGTTATTTGTCTATTCTCCATAAGATTAACATGGGAAAGAATGTGCAGGTTTGCTGCTGTGAGGAACACCGAAAGTAGGCATTTTTACCATAAGCTATTTTTATTTTGAACATATACCAAGTTTTATCATAAATAAAGGAGTTTGCCTATTCCCTATATGATTAACATGGGAAAAGAGTATGCAGGTTAGCTCCATAATAAAAACATAAACTATGATTTTTAAGCATAAGTGGATAGATCTCAACCACATGAAGGTAAATACCAATTTTAATTCAAAAATATTGATTGATATGGGAAATATTAATTTTTCCTTATCCTCCATAAGATTAACATTGGAGCCCCATAATACAACGTACTGTGTTTAGTTTTTTTAATATATCGGTAATCGTTGGAGAAAACTTTAAGAAACTTAATTGTGTAGTTTTTTAAGCTGATTTTTATGGTGAAAGATAAAATTTAACATACAATAGATAACATAAGGTAAATTACATACAAAAACGCACAAAAAAATAAATAAGACGTAAAAGATAATAAAAGTATAAAAATATCTTTATTTGTTTATGAGGAAAACATAATAAATTTAACATTGTCATTAACATCTGTCTCCCTTTATCCAACCATAGAGTACAATATAAAAAACTCATAATACACGGAAGAAAAATTTAAGTATTTTAGTAATAATCTGTTAATTTTACAACAATCCAATAACCTTAAATTTTCTAGGACATATAAGACATTTTCTCCTTTTCCGTTGTTATTCGAGATGGAAACAAGGTTCTTCCTCCTCGCTCCGGTAAGTAACCTTCCGACCATGAAGAAGCAAATGAGTGCCCGCCTGCCAAGACAAAAGGCTAAACTAACCGGAAAACATCTTATAAAGCGGTGGTTTGAATATGTGGTAATATTGATATCACTAACTTTCTCTTGTAGAAACCTTGCCATCAGAGAATAACTTTTTCAAATTAGATTACGTCTTTTGGTTGTTAAGGATTGAATTAAACATATCGTTGTGAAACACTTTCCCCTTCAATTACACCACAATATTTCATATCTAATGATTGATACTAGGTATATGAACATGCTTAATTCAACTAAATTGGTTTCCTGACATGTAAACTATTGTTTATTTAATTTAAAATTAAATTAGTAATTAAAATATCACAGCAATGAAAAATAGTAATTTCTCCATCAAATCAAGGTGATTCAACATTTGAAAACCTTTATGGCATTTGACAGATAACTTTTAACTAAGGTTAACGACTATCATTGTTTCATTTTGATTAGTATTATTGGTACGGAATTGTTTTATTAATTTTTTACATTTTGTGTACTGCTGTTCTTTAAACGTCATCTGTATACTATCAACAATTCATAAAATTTTAATAAAATGCTTATCATTGATCAGTTTTCTAATTTAATAGATGAGTAAATCTAATTTTTTCATTGTAAATGCCCACATTTTGAAAATAATCAACAAATTTAATTTTTCCTGAAATTGAGGGTGTGTGTTATTAAGCTTCATACCAAATTGTAATACAGTACACAATCCGTTGCACAATTAAGATTTTTTCTAAGTATATTGCTGGTGGGTCTACGATAAGCGGAACCAAAATAAAAATAAAAACTTAATGGACAATTTTTATTTTCTTGTACAAAATAAGTTAGTTATGAATAGCCAGTAGTCGATTGAAAGCCATTCACTGATATTTGTGCCATTCTGTATATACCATTGACCATAAAAAGCAAATTTTATTATATGCACGTTTTCAGGTCGGTTAACAACAATAATTATGGAATGACCTAATACTGTGATTACGTGACTGCTAGACTGATAACAGAGACGCGACGACGACGGATAGAGCTGATAGAGATCGCAGACTGATAGGAAGTTAGTTCTCACACAATATAACTTGACGACATGAGTTGTTACAAGAACAGTTCATTGACTGCAATTGAGAAAAAAATACAACGTTGACCAATTTCTGCTTTGTGATTTTTTTGTAAAAACAATCGTAAAAGGCAGCGCCTACCCCATGCCAAAAACCGCTTCGGCGCTAGGAAATAACACTGCTAAGATAGGAAAAACGACCATTACATAGATTCGAAAAATCCTGCTTATAAAATGGAATTTCTTTGGGTTCTCAGTCAAATCAAATCAAATCAAAAATTTATTTATTTCGCAAAAAATATACATGTACAGTTTTTACAAAAAGTAACTAATCTCAACCTACTGTACAACAAAGAAAAATAAACCATAAAAACTGCATGAAAAAATAGTAGGTTGAGAAAAAAAACTTAGGCGAAATTAATTTCCATATAGGAAAATCCCGTGTGTGGAAATGAGTCGTATTTTAATGAGCAGTAAAATAGATATGGCTGTAGAGGACAGGGTGTGCTACACATGCTACTATGATAAGTTATAATCAATCATTTCAGTTGTACCAAACAATTTTAAATTAGAAGATAAAGCGGGTTTTCATCAATTACAAACTAGTATTTAAAATTATTGTATTTTCTTCACTGTGGGAAATAGATTAGATGATAGATATGTCAATGGAAATGTTTTGAATTCCTCTAAACATCTGCCGTTAAAGAAATATGACGTCACTAAGCATATGACATCACCGTTTCAAATTTTGATCTCGCAAACTGCTGACACCCCTCCCCAGGTAAGACCCATGTCAAAAATGTTTTGTTCATTTTCAGAAAGTAACGAAGCAGTCAGAACAATCTGATATCCTCTATCAAATCCGGTTTACTGCGCATTACCGACCTTAAATGTTATGAACTTATTACAATAAAAGTAGTACAAGTAACATAACGGTAGTATAAGTGACATACAAAAATAATATAGTTTGAAATGCCCTGATAGTAGATCTTGACTCGCAAAAAATTGTCAAACTTTTACACGTGAGAAATTTTTGAAACCAAATTCAGAACGAAAGACTTTTTTAAATGCTGTACTCTGTTTTCCATATTCTCGATTTATTCATATTTTTCCATGAAGTTTTTTATAGATGAGTGATAAAAAATGTTTACATACTTCAACATTTTTACTTACAATAATTAAAGTATTCCTCAACGCAAACAGATCCGATAAATCCAGAGTGACAATCGGCCGAGGAAACCCGCACTTTTGGGGAAACTACTCTGATCCACTGATCACAGATGAAAACCACTTCACTGTATGCCGCAACCACTTGGTGATAATCCGAGAGCTCAACACCAAAACACAAGAAACGCGATCAAGAAAGCGTACGATGCGGGGCTAGAGAGTGGCGACTCGCCCGCAACTGAGCTAGTGAGCTAGTGAGGGCCACCACGCTCATGACTTGGGACCTCAAACCTCATTGTTACAACCCACCTGAGCACCGGGTGCCCACAATGAGCCTCGCAGACCGCTCGTGGAATACGAAATTGCCTCCAGTCCCCCAGTCCTCTCCGCCCGCGACCGCGACAAAAACTACCAGCAGGGTCAGAGACAAAAACCCGGTGTGAGAACTGTGATACTGTAATACAGCTACTTGGTGGTCACGAATTGTGGATAGTTATGAGCGATGGTCGTCGGTGGATGGGATATTCTCTGGTGTGGATTAACGTCCCCACTATTGAATACTAAGCCCATCAGCAAATGCCATCCTCATAATTAGACCAGATCGTAATTCAGGGCAGTGGTTCGGACTCTACGTAAAACTGTAGTCCCTTTAGATATGCCATTGAATGTTGGGTTATTAATTACCAGTCCTGTCTAAGGAACTTGTCAGCCTTACTCAGTAACAGATCGCGACACAATCAACTTACACTCATTTCACATTCATACTTGGCTTAACATACCTGGAAAATTTTTATCATTTCAGTAACTAACTAACTACGAAAATTCGATTTCTGACTGATCTCAAAATTATAAAAAATGCACAAGTTTGTTATATTAGATTAGATTATTGAAATGGCGACCATACCACAAGGTAGGTATTTTAAGCCAAGTATGAATGAGGATTGAATGTAAGATGATTGTGGTGCGATCTTGTAGTCTTGTTACTGACTAAGGCTGACATGTTCCTTAGACAGGACTGGTAATTAATAGCCCAATAGCCAAAGGCAACTAAGGGACCTACAGTTTAACGTGGAATCCGAACCACGACCTCTGAATTACGAATTGGTCTAGTTATGAAGATAGTCTTCGCGGATTAACGTAGCTCTCAATAGTGCGAACGTTAATCCACACAAGAGATCACTACACCCACCGACCATCGCTCACAACTATCCACAATTCGTGACCTCCAAGTAGCTGGATTACAGGATGACGCCACCATCCCAGTCTTAATTCTTAATATTAAACTTACAAAGCGAAATAATTATGCTAGGATAACTCGAATGACTGTGATTACTTCCGGTAATGTTTAAAACTCTTTTTGGGACTGTTTTCTCTATAACTTAGTATGTCACAGAAATAATTTCAAGAAGGCGTGAAATTAGTGGGTTTTCACTGCTTAAAGGTGGAGCCCCATAAAACCATATACGTTATACTTTGAAACCCAGAGTAAAACTGGATTACTGGATGTAGAGATTCATGTTCGTATATGAGACGCCAACCTACTCTGGTGGTGATAATTAGTGGATGTGCGAGTGATGAATATAAAACACAATAATAGATTAAATGAAATGTGTATCGTAGATTAAGTACCTGAATTGTTTACAATTATTTTTAGTAACTTTCATTTACCAAATATCTTCCGCGTCGAAAAGATTCGTGTTTACGCAGTTGGAATAAAATTAACTATTACGTAATGTTAAAATATTGTTTGAGAGTGATAACATCTACTATTAGCCATGATTGCTGGCGAATTATCGTTTGATAATCAAAAGGATTTTTATCGTGAAAACAAAGGTTTACACAATGAAGCCAATTTACATCGGGACGTGAGGATGTTGGGGTAGAGTGGGAGAGATAGGGAGGCAGAGGCTGCACGGTCGGGCGATGGCCTTGACACCTACATACGACACTTCCCTGCCACTGCCAGAGTGCCAGATGGTCAAAACAAACAATCCTATAACCTAGTACAGTACAGGCCATCAGGACGACGCGCGCGGTTTAGTTACTGTAAAAGTCAACTGCGAGATTCACTCATTGACTTAAACAGTACATAAGTTCTCTCTCATTCCTACACAAATAAATTATTATATTTACTTTGAAAAAATTATTGTATTTACTTGCCTGTGGTAAATAGGTTAGATCATGGATGTCTAAGGGAATGTTTTTAGTTTCTCTTAACACCTGTTTTTATAACCAAAAGATGGCACTGCCGTTACAAATTTTGGTCTGACGGATTGTTAATACCCCCAACCAGAGCTCAGACATATCCATGTCAATATATCATTCATATTACGGTAAAGTTGCAACTTTTTCCTACAAATCCAATGGCTAAACCATTCTACTCCGTTTAAAAACTGACCGTCACACGATAACTCGGAAACATTCGATCCAGACGAATTACGTTCAGAAGTGACAAAATAGGATTTTAGACGCGATGTCTCATTTCATCGAGAAATGCATATCTATGGTGGAGGCTTTAGCGAAACAAGGCCAAATAACATTTGTAAGGTTTGCGCATGTTCTGTTGGTTTTGAATTTTCGACTTTTACTAACTGTATCAATATTAATTTGGGTCAATACACAAGTTCTGAAACTGGTCATAAATCATAATTCGAACTGTAAATTATTTTACACTTAAATTACCTAATTATTACGCAATTTAATCGCTTGATTTCAACAACAGTTTACCCTGTCAGCAAAACGAACAAATAGCAGTTTCGTATCAATACGCTAATGCCTTCCGAGACTCCTATTGTCTTCAAGAGATGAGAATCTTGCATCACGTCCACCCCTACTTTTACCGCCGAAACCAACCTCTACTGACCCACTTTTGGCGGGAACCTCAGCTACGTCTTCCGCACATTTAATCGCGGCTGACTTCCCAGTTGGGTGGGAAACGATTGCGCTTGCGTGTGTTATTGGTCGCACTAGCGCTTGCTGCGGTGGCATTGCGAACTACAGTTACTGTACACGTCAATTATGATTACCGTACCGGATGATGGTCGAATCTGCCTTACTAGCGAAATATTTTGTTTTAGCCCTATATGAACAATGTTAATTTTATAACAGCATCATTGGTTACACGATAGACGTAAAAAGATCGTTGAGTTGTCAAATTAAGTGTAAATTGGTTACGTATAGAATTACATTAATAATATTTTTTTGTTTTGTTTTCCGGAAAAATATAATTACCAAGCAATTATATATGCGATAGTAATTAGGGTGCCTTCTATATATTTTTACGATCGAAAAGAAAAAAAATAGAAAATAAAATTACATGGATTTTTACAACTGTGGAATGTACAGTAATACTGGTACAAAATTAACATTGTTCTTGTGGGATTGGAATCTTATATGGTGGAGGTACTGTAGACTCTTAAACAATAGCTTAATAATTCAGAAGATTTAAACACATGTAAAACTAGCTTTAAAGATTTTACGAATGCCGAAACTCTCTGAAAACTATTCTTTGCATTATTTTTTGACAAATATATACTAAAATAAGTACCTTTGTTAATGTTGTACAGCTTAAGAATTTTTGACTGTCACAGAAACTACATAGAAACTATTTACTGTACCGTAATAATGTCCAAAACGAATGGTTATTGATATTTATAGGTTTGCAATGCCCCTTGTTGAATACAACGCAGCTTTTGATACAGTCTAAACGGCAGGTTGCTTTACTCTGCTTGAAGGCGGTTATTGTTTTTCGATTCGTTTCTTATTAAAAACCTGATATTAAATTACATTTTTAAATTGAATTTTTCGATTTGAAATTGCATTTTATTAAATGTAAAAACGTAAAATTTCAAAATACCAGAGTTTATAATAATTAATCAGTTTTCAATGTTTATTCTTGTCACGACAAACATGCTTACACCTAAACCAAGTGTTGGGTTAAAACTAGCAAGTATAAATCTTGCTAACTAACGAAACCGTTATGCAATACCTTCTTTGTTAATTTGAGGGTAACTGGTGCAACATTATACGTCGGAGCTATGTTTACATTTTTACATAGTGCATTTTAAGTGGTTCTTTAATTACCTGAGAACTAAATGATATATACAGGAAGATTCATGAAGAATCGGAAAGGATTGAAGGACGTGTTCTACTACTGTAGTGAAAATGCATTCGTAAATGCTTCGTTAGCGGGTTAAGGCTGGCGATTTCGCCCGGATTTCAGTACCCCCGTTAAAATGAGGCTACACTGTTAATTTGGGTCGATGATTAAAGTGCTAAAAAATGAATAAAACTGGACCGGACCCATAAGTCGAGTTGTGTTTTAGAAAACCGGCGTAATACGCAAAAACATTAGCCCGAATAAAAATTTTTTCATTTGGTCTACAATAACTCTGTTATCTTAGCAAAACAATTTTTTTTATTAAAACCTGTGGATGATTTAATTCTGAACGAAATTATGTAAGAAGACAATTTAAAAAAACATTTGCAAAAATAACAGAAATTTACACTACATTTGACATTTTAATTAATACAAAAAACAGTAAGGCCTCATTTTAAGAGTCTTTCTTACCCCTGCAGAAACACGAAAAACATGCCTCAGCATTCCCTTGCTCTGGATGAAATGAGTAAAGATCTAATGTTTAAACCTTTTTGCCTTACAGATAAATGTTAGTTCTAGGGTCCTCGTACCAGATATAGAAATTGGGTAAGTACAAATGAATCTTAAAAGTTACGAAAATTGTGTTACTTTTAAACATCGCTGAAACTATTGTTTTCTCATTTTCAATTTTTGAGGTATGCGGGCTCTAATATAACTATTCAACTGAATTTTTATCAAGTTTCAAGAAAATCTGATGAAAAACGGCGTCCGAAGCGGGGGACAAAAATAACATGTTTCGTCTCAAAAGCCGGCCGGCTGACGAGTGGCTACTGGGTTACTAGACTACTAGTCATGATGAAGACTCGTAACGGGGTTGAAATCCAGGCGGAATCTTTCGAGCGAAGCGAGTGTTATTATACAAGCACTTATTAAGCATCAAATTACGATAACGTAATTAATTACTCACTGATGACTTTATGCAGGGTGTCGGCGAACACATCGTCCGCCTCGCCGACGACTCCCGCGTCCTGGACCTGCAGCACCGCCGGCTCGTCCTGGGTGAACGCATCGTTGTCCACTCCCGTCGAGCCGCTCTCCAAAGCTTGCAGCTTCTTGGACCCTCGCAGCGAACGGTTCAGGAACTCGTTCTGCGCCGCGACTCGTTCCTTCTCCGCTCGCTCTTTCCTCTTCACCTCCTGCAAAATGAACATACTGTATAGCATTCAACAAATTTATTCAGTATATTTTGAAGTGCTTAAAAATGGACGGTATTGGTGACACGTTCCTTCCCCGCTCGCTCATTCCTCTCACCTCCTGCAACATGAACATTTAGCGTTCAACAAATGTATTCCCGACTGGTTTTTTAATTGGTTTAAAAATTAACGGTATTTGTGACTCGTTCCTTGCTGCCTGGTTTCCATTAATTTCATAATGTAAAAATGATGGATAGACAAACGGTTAATAATATATTTGGTATTATAGTAAAATAATTAGCTGGGTGGGTCTAGGTAGTAAAGAAATGCCTCACAGATAAAAAATAATTCTTAGACAGCGTTATCAACAAATAAATGATTGCTGCCAAGTCCGCGGGGAGCGCTAATGTAGCCGCTTTATTCATTTATATATCGCGACGGTTTACGTTATCACCAATAATGATCTGAAGGTCGCCGATCGCCGATCCGGTCCTGAGCAAAAGACTACCTAACGCTATTTTGTGATGGTTCGTTATAGGAACTAACTATCATTGTTAATTTTATATAAATTAATTAATGATCCTGGCAAATACATATGCAGACATTTTTCAGGAAAAAAGCTAAATAAATCATCACGCACGCTCCACACTCACCCTTTTCTCGTATTCGCATTAAAATATTAACCAGGGTGGGTCTGAATTATATGAATATGAACAGCATAAATGTGTTTATTTTTTGTTACGGCAGGTGGTGGATGGTCAGTATTAATGCACGCACCCGCTCTTACAGGAGTAGATGCGACTCCACGCGTGACTATTACCAAAGACAATTCATATTTTATTGAAATATAAATTGTCTATGCTACGACTGAAAGGACCATGTCCATAGGGCTGGTTTAAATGACTGTAATAGGCCATGATTAATATTTCAACTTCCAAAACAGTAATTTTACATTCCGTTTCAAAGTTTTGTCACGTCGGTTAAATAACATTTAATGTAGCACAACCACCGAGAAGGATTTCTCCAAGGCGAGACTTACAAATAAACCGGCCAGCTACGTTATACTGCAGCAGAGACAATTCAATGTTCATGCCTGACTAGAAGCGAGTAATTCCAGTAAATGGCACGGGAAGCGCCAGTAGTACCCAAGTGCTACGTATAATCAGACGAAGACGGCCCGCGAATCCGCGAGGTTGCCAAAGCGACTAGGCCGGATGTGCTTGTCCTTGCTCGTACTCAAACACAACACTCCGCCGCTGTCAGCTGACTCAAATCCCGTTGAAATGTGGTTACGAGCCAAAAGTTAAAAAAAATTTAAAATTAAAACGATTTTAATGTTAATACCGAAACACAAATTTTAAATAGTTATTTAAACACATTGTTTATAGTTATAATAATAAATAACATTCTACCACACATTTTTACCATGGCTGCTCATCCACAACCTACCCACGGAGGAATTTGTAACACTATTTTTAAATTATACATAAATGTATTACGTATTCAAAACTATGTGTAGCATGGTAATAAGCCAAAGTCATTACCCGTACAAAAAATATTTAAAATAATTCAATTATTTTAATACTAATATCAAAACACGGGAAACATGTACTGTATTAAATACTCCTACAAATATTACGTGGCAATCATCAATTCTACCAAATTTTATCATGTTGGGTGTTTATTTGTATCCAACAATCTTCGCTTATAGCGATGTTACTTGATGTAAATTCAAATGTTCAGCTTACTGTATACTGTATAACATGTTTACTAGGTCTAATACCACCGGGTAGTCCCTACACCTAAATATAAACCCTGTCTCACGGTAGGCCTATCACGACTAGCCTGTTTATTCAATTTTTACAAATATAAAATACGTAAATACAGAACACATACACAGCAAACATCTTTTAATGAACTTTGTATTATGTTGTAATGCCAGTTTTGTGATCGAAATAAGTAGTAGAAGAAGCATTAGTTCTTAAAAATGTCAATAAAACATCAATAAAAAGTGTGTTAGAGATCAAGACGAAATAAGAAAGTAGAACATAACTGTTATATAGAAGCATCAACTCTCCAAGCACCTGGAGTGTTAGTCACATGATGCGTGATGATGCAATGACAGAAAGAGCAGCGGTAATTGCAGCGGTATGCAATTTATATTGCGTAATTAAAGTCAATGATGGTTAAGCTAAAAACCAACATAAAAAGTATTGATATAACAACTATAGACTCTTAATAAGTGAAACATTTTGAAGTAAAAAGCCAAATGAGAAGATGAACTTAACGCCCAACGCACAAAAACACTAAAAACTTTATCCAAGACTGATAAATGAACCTCGAACTAAAGCTCATTTATCAAAGTTTAACCATCGAAACGCACAGACAAAACGCTAATAAATTACAATATTGGGGCTGAAAACGTCAGGACTAATTTATTTACATTTATTGTAACCGCATAGAGAAAACTATTAGTAACAAATATTATCCATAGTAAATACAGTAATTGTTTCGCAAACTGCAAGCGGTACCGTAATACGGGTTTCGTGGAACTTAGAGTAACAAATCATACGTCATTTTAATTTAAAACAATTACATTCGAAATACACAGTTGTTTTTATTTTCTCCCATTTATTCGATATGGATAAAGTATGGTTTCTGCAAATTTTTCGAATTAGACTTGAGAGTGTATATATAAGTTTTGGGGTCCCCAGAATCCAAAGTGGGTTTTGAAGTGAAGTCTGTGTGTGTTCATTTCTTAAGATTTTTTTATTTTTAAGGGTACTTCACTTCTAAAACCTCATAAAAAAGTCAAAGTTCTAAAAAATGGCTCTAACGATTTTGATTAAAATTTTTTTAGTAGTTTATAAAGCAAAAGAGTATTAAATCATATCACACCACCCGAATGTGTATAAAAATTACGGTAAAGGTTATGGTCTTTTAAATGTAAAACATTACATTTAAAAGTCCATTAAAAATGCTCAAGTGTACCACGAAAACAATAAAGGTAAAGTATAATTTGACTACCACCATTAAATCTAGCTTAAAAATTAAATTTAGTATTTTGAATTATTTATATTGTCTGAGAATACCCAATGTCATTTTTGTGGATAAAATATAAAAAAGTTTATTCCTTACTTCCCAGCCGTTTTCAATGAAACTTCGTATCCAATGCAAGGTTACATCTCCCAACAAACAATCAAATACGTTAGGGGTGTTATGATCCCAAAAAGGTTTAACAGTTAATTAATTTAACTTGTTTTATCTTGTTATTTTTAGAAGTGCATGGATATTTCTGAAACAATGAATCTTTAAATTAATTTATAAAAACTTTAAAAAATATGCCATTTTTATTAAATTTTTAGTTTTTAAACATACTTAAGGGTTAAAGTATGTGTCAGTCCACTGATAGTTTATTTTAGTTTTTGGTAGGACCTTTTTGAGAGTCTGCCCTACTAACGAAATATTTCATTATAACTCCATGTGAACTATGTTTATTTTATGACAGGATTACCGGTTACCGGTTACCCGATAGTCGTAAAACATGGTCGAAGTGTTAAATTAAAATGTAAAGTGGTTATCTGTGGAATCACATTATTAATTTTCCCCGAAGATATCATTACCATGTAATTTTCTTGATACCATCTCAACTATAATTTGACACCTCAATTGTATTTTTTCGACTATCGAGTGGAGAGTACTACAACTGTAACAAAAGCGTTATTCTAATGGGACTAAAATCCAAGATGGCGAAAGAATTGCAGACTATAAGTGAGGTAAACGGCACTGCAGTTTGGTTACATTTAATGGCTGACTGTTTTTTGTTTTTAATTGCTATATAAAGTATGGTTCTGGGCTAGAAACCTCTAAAGTACAGTAAAGGTTTATTTCATTGTAGGAAAATCAATTAATATCATATTTTGTCGGAATTTTCCTCCTCTTTAACTAGGTGTATTTATTTCGAAACGCATTATTTACCGTCAAATCCAAAAAATATCGACTACACTTGATAGATGATTTTACGAAAGTTATACTTAACTAACATGTTTTCAGCTCAACAACTTCAGTTTACAATAATATTCGCAAAACGTGTTGTCTATTAGTATCACATTATTAGTTCAAAACTAATTTTAGTATTTTAGAAGGGCGGTTTTACCAAAATTAAAACTTAACGAAGCTATATAATCAAAGCAATAATGAAACACAGAGATGCTGCAGCACAACTTAGGATAAGTTAGTGTTGGGTTAAGTGTTATTTATATTCAGTCTTTGGCAATTTTTCACGCCCAGATCCAATTTCAGCCCCGCTCAACGTAATCTGTTAACAGAAGATAATCTTTTAATGAGTTTGCGTAAGCGGTGCGATAAGACGAACGTATGCAGCTGCTCTCCCCCGGGGACAGGGCACGCGCCACGGCCTTTTGTTGAGGAAGAATTACTACCTTACGGTACATTCTCTCGCTTACGGGCTCCAGTTTCCTTTGGCCGGGTTTCAAACATGTAAATTGGTATTTGGATGAAATGAGCATTGTGAAATTCTCGTCTTTGTAATATTAGATTATCGATCACGTAATGTGAATAAATGAATAAACTCTTACGTGTTTACATGTCTGCAAAGGAATTTAACATTTAACAGTTTCTTGCTGAATCCTAAGCCACTACACCAACATATTTCTTATTGACTAGGAATTAATTATAAATTTAGATTAATAAAAATGAAAACATAAAAATATAATTGTGTCTCTTACATAAGTTAGCTAGAGTTCTATAGGAGGGGATCTCATTCTGTCCACATGCGTTCGGTCCACCGTCTCCCCATTTAGTCTGTTGGGGGTGGGGAGGGGGGATGCTCCCAGACAGCGCTCTGCAGAGTTGAATTAGGTTGGTTTATTGATAGTATAAATACAGTATATACATATAGGTCGGAGGGAATGTCCTCCCACTTCACCCTTGCTTACTCCCGTCAAGACACGGTTATTCTATGGGCATTGGTCAAAATGTATCAAAAATATATTTTATGTATTTACTCCACCAATATATTTAGTGTGGTATTTACAGAAAGAAAATATGGCGGAATAACGTAAAAATAGGATGGATCGATCGCACTGTGGACCGATCGCATGGTCCCCGTTCTATAGCCATAGTATTTTCACATTTTTTAAATGTGCGTCTAATAAATAAGAAAACAAAATATATATTACCTAGGCATATAGAAAATAGATTCTGCTATGCCTTATGTACGGTAAACGGTTTGATTTTACTATAAGGAAAAATGTTTTAAAGTCTGCGTTATGTAATGATAACGGTATTAGTCACAGTTGACTATAGAACGCTATTAATACTACTGAAGTAGTTAACTTCCACATGGGCGTTGGCATGTAGAAAATTGGCTTAATCACTTTCGTGCAGGTATTTACAAAGTACAGATATCTAAAATTAGTATCTTTAAAATTGAAATTTGAAACGCAAGTCCACAGAATTATCGTGTAAGGTAAATAAAAATAAATAAATGCTCCAAAACGCTATTCATGCAAATGCAATTGAATGTATCATAGAGAAAATTAAATTTTATTGAAATCCTTAAAAATACAATTATTTGTAATGATCGGAAATCAAAGACTGACTTGTCTTATAGATCAATTAAACGTTAGATAACAAATTATGTAATATTATTATAAAAAAGTCGAGTTTGGGGTGAGTCATGAAATAAAAAACTCGAAACTGAAACCTGATAAGAAGGGCGGACTGAAGAGGCCGTAAATATTCGGCTTTATGTGGCCATTTTTGGTGAGCTATACACGATTTCAAGCTCCATTTAGTTCAGAATTCTTTTTACACAATGTACGATGCTTAGAAGTTTCATGTGAACGTAGATATTTCCATTGTTATAGTTTAGGGGATCGTTTATTTGGATGGATGTATGTCTATACTGTATATAAAAATGAAATCTGACTCACTCACTGACTGATCAGTTTCTCAAAAACTACAAGGCTTTGGAAGCTTCAAATTTGGTACACAAATTATATTTAAGGTCTAGATTTGCGTACTAAGAAAGTATTCTTTCTAAACTCCCAAAGGGCTCTGCCATACCAAAGGTCAGTTCCCATGTTAACCGTATGGAGAGTAAATTTTCTTTACAAATATTCTACAATAAAAACATTTGATTTCTAAAGTTACAGCTGTTGGTTTATTTTCCATTAGCAATGTAATTAATATTCAATGCCTTCTGTATCAATCTTCAATTTAAAACTATCAAGTAGGTAAATAAATACTGTAAAAAATGAACAGTTTTTTCTTGCCACGTTGATACTTCAAAGTTTTGATGGCTTATTTCGTGTCTAATTAAATGTCATTTGTTAGTTAATAAATACCATATTATTGTATATTCATTGATATATTTTTATCAAAGTCGTGTTAGTTACACCATTCATAACTTGAGAACTGCTCATAACTATACCGCTTTTATTTATATAGAATATATAAATCTTTCACAACGAAGTCGTAACGCTATTTGACTTCGGAACATGGCCAATCTTCATTTTGGCAAATCGAAAGATAGAATCGAAATTTAACACATATTTACTATAGGGCGTTACGAAGTTCGCCGGGTCAGCTAGTCGTGTATAAATTAAATATCAATGATTTTGAATAGACGTGATTATTTTATTTATAATGTTGGACTGATTTGTATACAAGAAATTTCATTTTCATTGTGAAAAATATACTGTAATATAAATACGAATGTTATAATAATTATGAAAGTATCAATTAATTATTATTGTTTTTATTACATCACTGAACTTTAAAACAATAAGCTTAGACTGTTAATTAATAGCCCAAAGTCAAAGGCGTCAAAGGATCTACAATTTAACGTGGGATCCGAACCACTTTTGCCACTGAATTACGATCTGGTCAAATTATGAGAAATGATAGTCGTAAAACAAATTAAATATTGTACAATGGCTAGTGTTTTTTTATAAAGTTCATAGCTTAACCTAAAACTAAGTTTGTTGCTATTCAAACCTCCTAATTGTAATCGATCGTCGTTCCACGACATCGAAAACTGACATTGGCGTCACATAACTCAAGTTGAAGATGTGCGAGCATTTAATCAATGTCACCGTGAAAGAGATAAAAATTGATAAATGAACGATTGGAAAAATTTATTACCTGGTTGCAGTTTTTGGGAAAGCGTCTATTGTTGGGCGGCGTGTCGCTCACCATGTCAGCTGACTCAGGTGTGACAACGTGAAACTACATGTGGCCCGCAGTGATACCAACGTGGGTGAACAATAACTCGTGAACGTGACAACACTACTGTTTTAGGCGACACAGAAGAGCATGTTTCATGTTTACGATCTACAATGAACCCAAGTAAGTAATTGGAAACTGAATTCTTCAACAGTAGACAAACAAAAACCACTTGGTGTATCATGGACGAATCATAGCTTCAAGACGAGAGAATTCTAGGGCGTGAGAGAGGGCGGGTTATGGAATTCTTAATGGCGCCTAATGAAGAGACCACTCTCATCATTAATCAACAAATATCATATATAATACAGATTTTCTTTTAAGTATATTTTGTGTAATAAATGGCTATAGTACCTTACATTGTACATTTTCAAGGTCTACATGAAAAATCTAAAAATATGCACAATTTAACGTAATTCCTTAGTTATTCTTTGGTATGTGTTTTTTATAAAATAATACAATGCCAATCTACATCTTTAATTAATTAATTTTTGTTATTATTTAGGAAATTCTTTGGCATAAATAAATACTGTATGATGTTGGCCAGAATTGTCTTAAATGAAAAACAAATGTGAAGACCTACAAGCTGTCGTATTAGCCTACACAGCAATTATACACAGTGAAGATTTGTTAACCATATCAAGTATATTTTATTAAACGACAGGGTACTCTGCTCAGATTTCTGAGCACGAGGTCGCAGGTTCGATACCGGATTCAGTCGTCATCACCGATCCAATAACAGACGGAGGCGATGCTGGTTAGAATATTGGGACGAGTTTTAAATAGAAAAGGCAACAACAGATTTATCAAATGAGTGTATTTTTGGTTTATGTTTGAAGGGAAAAAGAATGTGTCAGTTCACTGAGAAAGTTTATTTTAACATACCGAACGTGTTTTAGTATTATTCTAGTGCAATTGTCAGTGAAAATACTAGAATTTGGACTTAACAACTGTCATAACATTGGGAAAAATGCAAAATACAAATAACCTCGTATTTAAGATAAAATGTTTGTTAAACAGTAGATACAGTAGTTCGTAGTTCCTACCAATATTAGGACTAATTGTGTAATAAATACAAAACACAGTTAAAATATTGTTTACGATTGTACAGTTAGGAGTGTTGGACCGCACGAAGGATTAAAGACAACTTTAAATTTTGACCTATTAAATCATGTGGGTATAGATAAAACTAAAGTTGAAACTGTATCACAGTATAAATAAATGAAATTCTGACTGTAAATTGAGAGACAATAAAACGAATGTGTATGGACGATTTCACGCGGCATCCTGGATGATGCGTGGAGCCACTGCCACACCTGATGCCACTTCCACTTCCGCTCATCTCAATCCGGAACTTCCGCTGTGAAGGACACATTGCTGCCACCATTACCGCATCAAATTTAACCGCGACTAATGGAGTGAGAATGTTATATAGTAGTTAGTTATTCAGTTCTTACATAAAAACTTCATTAATAACTAACCAAATTAAAAAACAAAAAGCTAATACAAATGTTGAATTAAAATTTTAGTTAACAACCATAAATGGCCATTGGAGTGGCCTAGCCGAGTGGGTAGAGTTATGGCCAACCAGAAGACCAGGGTTCGATTCCCGATCATAAAACATATAGAATTTAATTTCTCAGAATGCCACCGTGCTTCGGAGGGCACTGTCTTGGCTACATAAGTAGTCGATAGGCCATGTTTAAGGCACTAGTGCGACCTTAAAACTGTAACACTAGACCTTGGCCAGAAGGTCACACGAAACCAACTTGCTAACTTATTACTATTACAGATTTAACCCACATCGCACTAAAAATCTTTCATAGGTACTCGTATTTTTATTCTCCCTCACTGTATCACCATAAGGTTGTTGTAATTTACCACAAAATTTTATTTTTTAACACAAATAACACCGTGTTTATGAAAAACGAAAAGAAATATTTTTTATTGTTTACGTCACAGAAAGGTTTAATTTTCAACTTTGGAGGTATGGCAGGCCCCAGAATATTTTTGGGTGAAATGTTGCTGGCGGATATCCATTGGTTAGGTTAAACATGAACTGTTTCCTTCTTAGGCCGGCCGCACAAGCAAACGTTGCGAGACGCTTCGCAACGTTTGCTTGATGAGTGTACGGATTGAAATACACGGGGCGCTAGTACCCAGCGAAACATTTTCCCTCGCAACAATTGCTTCAGGTGAAATGCTGCATCAGTGTGCGGCCGGCCTTGGCCTTAGGGGAGTCAACCAATCGAAGTCTCAGTGGGCATGAGCCATGGAATTCCCTAAGAAGATTCACGCATTAACACAACAACCCCTTGAGGCCGTCGAATAAGGACGTTATCGACCTAAATTTTCGTTTCATCGTAAACGCTCTCGGGAAATCAAGCACACCACTCATCATACCTTCTGAAAACATACACCCAGAAGCATCCTTAGTCCTGAGACCCCCCCCCACAAGTGGATAAACCGCTACCAAAATTAGGATCATACTGGTATTCAGGGTTAACCGGAGGTCAAACCTCAAGGAGGAAATATAAAATGTATTAGGGAATCCCGTAACACCCAGGAGTTGAGAAAGCTATGTATCGGTACCCATTTTCGATCCCTGCACTACAAAAAAGAGTTGTCTCTTGATTCATTTTACTAACACTGCTTACTTTTAAATTTACTATAAATTGTTACATTTTTTATAAAAATAAAAATATTTAGATTATAATGACTATGATAATTAAACCATGTATTGTTTGTAATACATTTTCAACCTCTTCCGTTATTTCCACCTTATTATACTTCTTACTACATAATCGTCATTCAAAGACCGCAACTACTTCGGTACGGTATTCTGGTATAGATACCATATTTTCAGTCCTATAAATTTACTACACTGGCCCCCTGATTCCCTCAAGACTGCAAAGCATTCCTATTGGCCAAAGCCTGAGTCTGATTGGTGGGTATCGAATTCTGGCGGGAGATAGGGGTATTGAATTCCGCATTTAGACGGCATTCGCGCACTCCGTGGAATTGAGTGCCGGGGGTTTCACCAACAAGCACTTATCGAGATATGACATTTTAACATGGGATATAAATAGCGAATTCTACGTTCCCATCTATTCTTGGTCAAAGCTACATACAGCAATAAATTCATTGCACTCATCATTAATTTTCTTCATTAAATGCGCAACAAAACGTGGTTAGTCACATGAATGAATATTAATAAGTAAGGTTTATTGGTAGGAGATATGATTTGGAAATATTGAACAGTGTGAGAGTTCTGGCGAGATGAGGAGGCGGCCAGTCGGTGCCGCGGGTTACGGCCTTGTTTATTGGTCGCAAAATGTCACGTGACCGTCATACGGCGATATTGTATCTAGCGATGTTCCGATATCGAGAATCTTAAGATTCAATATCGATAAATGTGTAAACCTCATTATCGATTCAGCGATACTATCGACAGAATCTTTTAAAGAAAAATATTTTAGTCCAAACCAAAATGTTACGAAAAAATATATAGTCACTGATATAGATAATATCCGCAATTTCTTAATTTCATCTTCAGAATGAGTACCGCGACATACCGGTTGCATGACTACACGCATATATGGACATACCTATCAGATCTCTTTACACTACACATGTAAAATAAACCATTATGTTTATGTAGCTTACTAAAGGAAGATAAGTTTTTAAAATTAATACGTTTTGTGTACTTTTTAGATACGAATAAACCTAACTCGAATCCTAATCTATAAAAGTTTCTAAAGGTTATTGGTTTTTAAGTTTGTACAGGTTATTGCGCGCGTAAACTTTTCTTTAAGTAAAAAAATTAACTAGTCAGACAATATAGTTAGTAACAAAGTATAATACGTTAGCAATTGGTCTTGGTGATGCAATAGATGTAAAATGCTAGTCTTCTAGGTCAAAGGAATACTATATATTTAAATGGATAATAGTTTTAGAAAGTTAAACAATTCTAAACATCCTACCACATGAAGCTAAAATAAAATAAATCTAATTATTTCACCCATCAGGCACTAAGACATACGATACGAAATCAATGAATATTTATGGACTCGAATATTTCTTTTAATTTACTGAAATATTCATAAAGAAACTGATCAAAGCATATGTTCAACAGATGTTCTTTTATTGACAGCACATTATGGTCAGTGTAAGAAATTCATGTTTACACAAAGGCAAGATACGGTAACTTTAACCGTCAAAAAGGTGGCATCAGTTCCCGGCAATAGATCCTGTTAAACTTTATAACGATCGGAACTTACTATTCCATTCAGCCACAGCTCAATTGCACTCAATGCATCCATTTTAAGAGATTTCACACGAAAATAAATTATTTAAATAGTTCCGATATATTTATCAAAGATATAGTTGACAAACTGAAATAAGTAAACTTATTCGTTCATGTTTTCTCGTCGAAATATGCTGAAACACTGGAGCGTTATCCATGATACATATTACATTCCTTTGGGATACTTACACTTATACTACCCCTTTGGGAAATAGATTACATCATGTATATGTCTAAAGGGAATGCTTTCAGTTCCTCTACACAGCTGTCCTTATAACCATATGACGTCACTAACCATATGAAGTCACCGTTTCAAATTTTGGTCTGACGGATTGCCAATACCCACCAGAGCTATCAATAGTCTATCAGTTTCAAAAAAGTTTTAAAAAAACGGGGCAAGATAGCTGTGATTGGCCGCTTCATTTTTATACAATAAATTTCGATGCTTTGAATACTAAACAAATCTCTTTCTTAAAGTCAGCTGTGTCACAAATCCTATTTTGTTTTCTGTAGCTATTTTCCATCGGAGATACTCTAGTTCTCTGATTTAAAATTATTACATTTTATGTCATGTCTAAAAATCCGAGTCACACGTCCAAAAGTCCCACTTGATCAGTTGCCACCCAGCGCGCGAGTAAATGACGTCACCGACCGAGTGTCTGGACGATTGTACGATGTACGTCCTCGTTGGCTCAACGCCCGACACAGAGTAACCCATATTTCGAAGATTGTTGTGTTCTCGGCCATTCTCTCTTTGTACACTTTAAAAGTAGGTTTCCAAAAAAACACCACAATAAACCCATATTTCGAAGATTGTTGTGTTCTCGGCCATTCTCTCTTTGTACACTTTAAAAGTAGGTTTCCAAAAAAACACCACAATAAATTTACTTTTAAGATATTTTGTCTATACTTATAAAACGAGAACAAGAAATTCAGGCTGCACCGAAAGAGGACTTCTATCGATATAGAGTTTCTTGAAGTCAAATTAAAAGTCTCACCTAGAACAACTCGAATATGACTAACCTGTCCTCCAAAAAATGACCTATATTCATATATTTATCTTATCAACAACTAACCTAACATAAATCCGTAGTGCCGCATGTCGGAAATATCGCAAGTATTATGATGTAACGCAAAGTGTATTGGTCGCCGACTAACAGCGTACTGTGAAGTTATGTTAGGTTGAATATTGATAGTATAAAAATATTTACATAAATACAGGGGAATTTTACGGAAGTCAATGTTAGTGGTAGGTGGTAGATGCAGTTTAAGGACGCTAAAATCACGTTTAGGTTGATTCGCAAAATGACCTATAAGTCCTTTAAATTATTGCTGAGAGCCTTAATCTGACACCAAGAAACCCAAAAACTATAAAAGTCCACTTTCAGAAGTGCAACCGAATTTCATTTCGTACTCTTAAAAAATTAACTGAAAAAAATCTACATAATAATAATATATAACACATGGCGTATGATTATAAGGGAAACACGTGAAGGCTGTATCGATAATCCATCCAGATGCGCCAGGGGGCGTCCACGCGGCTATCTTATCACTTTCGGTAGAACTGTAAGCCAGTAAATGATCAACAAACACATACAGTAAATATTTACCGTGTCACGGTGAATGGGAGTCAGCAAGATGTCGCACATGTTCCTCGACTCCTCGACACTCCGCCACGGACTCACGGACTCAGGTGGCTGATACCCGTTATCATCTTATCAGCGGGTTATCACCTAGTCAGTGTTATTCACTAGCGCCGTGCGGTTTACGTATTAAACAGCAAACCGACACCTGGCAAACTTGCACGACTTATACCATAGAAAGGTTTCGTAATGATTTCGTTTAATATAACATCTAAAAAATTTATTTTTTAGATGTAGTAATAGTACCAATAAATAAATAGTAAATAAGTAGGTAACTAGTACATTAACCAAAGTCTTAAGTACAACATTGTCTATCAACGAATCCAATACAAAGTAAAAAACAGTACCAAGAGGGGCCTTAGAATAGCGAGGGGTTTTTAAAATGATTGGTCAGAGAGCGATTGTAACGATCGCGAGTGGTCCGGTCACGAATGATCGGATAGCGAGTGTGGTCGGATAGCGAGTTGTCGGATAGTGAGTTATCGGATAGCGAGTGGTCGGATAGCGAGTTGTCGGATAGCGAGTTGTCGGATAGCGAGTTGTCGGATAGCGAGTTGTCGGATAGCGAGTTATCGGATAGCGAGTGGTCGGATAGCGAGTGTGGTCGGATAGCGAGTGGTCGGATAGCGAGTGGTCGGATAGCGAGTGATCGGATAGCGAGTGATTGTCGGATAGCGACTGATCGGATAGCGAGTGGTCGGATAGCGAGTGGTCGGATGGCGAGTTGTCGGATAGCGAGTGATCGGATAGTGACGGATCGGATCGTGAGTTATCGGATTGCAAGTGGGTGGACGGCAAGATAACAGAACGCCAGTGGTCGGATAGCCAAAGGTCGCATGACGAGTGGTCAAATCGCAAGTTGTCGGATAGCGAGTGATCGGATCGCGAATTATCGGATCGTGAGTTATCGGATTGCAAGTGGGTGGACGGCAAGATAACAGAACGCCAGTGGTCGGATAGCCAAAGGTCGCATGACGAGTGGTCAAATCGCAAGTTGTCGGATAGCGAGTATAGTTGGATGAGTCTGTCCCGTACGTGAGGACACTCTTCTAATTGCCCTCGTTTAGAGTGAAGCCCTCCCTTAATTGTCCTCTCTTTACATCTAATGAACCATTCATTAGCCTTATCTCGTGGTTTATTTTCTACCTTAATGACTATTACCTCATGTAACTTCCACCATGTACAATTATGCAAACGTCCCCACCTTAAATTTTTACAACTACAATTTAATTTTCATGATTAAAAAATGTTTTTAAATTCGATTTACGTGGTTTAAATTTAATTTAGGTTAAGCCTAACACCTCTCCTCAGATGTACGTAATAGAAACGATGAATACTGTACTACCAATAATGTAATAACAAGACAAAATTATAAAATATATAATAGTGTAATTGAACATAACAGTTAACTATGAATTATGTGTGCTTATGTTGTGATGTACTTATTAGAAAATCATAACATTACTCTAACCGTCGCTCAAATAGAAGTAGCGGATAAGTTTGATGAAATCATAAATCATAAATAATCTTTATACGAGTGCATCATTTATATACGAGATCATAAATACAATTAAGTAAAAAAGCCAGTTGTAAGGAGAATTAATTTATTATCTCTCTCGTTTTCAATAAAACAGGTATTAGTTCTGATTACGATTCACAGATGGCGGTGTGGGACCAGCTTCACGCCTGTGTAGGAGCCAGGGGACCGGGGACCGGGCACCGGGCGGTAACTTTTCATTTCCGGTATCCCCGATCCTAGCTGTCAACTAGGACGCTCCGAATACCAAATTTCATCGGCCTTCGCTTCCATATTTTCATCTTCCATTACATCACTAATGGTCTCTTATTAGTCGTCGTCAGATTAAACAAACCCTCAGATTAAAACATGTCAGAATAAATTACAAATTAAATATTATTAAAAAATTTGTTTTAATTATAAATTTTACTATTTTGAGCTTTAATATTAAAAATTTGTTTATATCACCTATTCAGTTTTCTAGAAAATATTCTTTTTATATGTATCACAAATTAATTTCTTCTGTACTTGCGAATTTCAAAACGTATGTAATTAATAATTTCCCATTAATTTAAACGGAAAGGACCCACAAATCTTGTTACAAAACAATAGGATCATTTTTAAGAATACATTTTATTTTGACATTTTTTTATTTTTACAAATTTTTCAAACCGTAAGTGGGTTAATAAGATGTCATTAAACATTACCTTTAGATAGAGTACATATATTATGCTATTAATCGTCAATAAAAGTAGCGCCTAATATTACAGAACGACTACACAACGTACACGGCTGACTCAATATTGCGTTTCACATATTGCAGGCGCATCACACTCGATAAGAGACCAAACTATTGTGATATTTTTAGATAATAATATAGATAGGCTATATTAACTTAAAATTTTGTGGTAGCCACATAATGCCTATCATAAGGCATGGATGTTAAATTTGAGTTGATATTTTTATGATTTTCACATTTGATTATTTCCACCCGCATTTTATAAGCAGAACGATGCGCAATCGTGTATTACGGCCCAGCGGTAGAGAGCATATAGGGCACGAGGTACACTTATAATATAGTAAACACCGTCTGAATATTTATGAGAATCAGTTTCGACGGTGGGTCAATAAATAATCACGTGCATTGCCTCAATTCATAGTTTAAGAACCCAAGATAGGTTCGAACATAGATTGTTTAAAACAGTTAAAATAATTTCACTTTTTACGAGCATTATTAGTTAACACAATTTGACAGTGAGCTTCTCTGACCGAAAATATCGGAGGTTTTGAAATGAATATGTTAACTTTGAACAACTCATTGCTCAATATTAGATA
The DNA here is from genome assembly GCA_023375725.1 of Nephotettix cincticeps. NCBI lineage: Eukaryota > Metazoa > Arthropoda > Insecta > Hemiptera > Cicadellidae > Nephotettix > Nephotettix cincticeps. The sequence goes on along the minus strand of CM041791.1, from coordinate 127,704,303 downwards.
AATTGGGAAATTTAATGTGATCACAGAGATGAAAAGCGTAGAAGAATAAGACCAGTTTTCACCAAAATATTGAACTAAGCTCGTTCAAGCTAACATCTCCGTCAACACTGACAGTGTTCACTTATTGTGGAACATATTTGAACTACTTGCATTGTGAGTAACCTCACACATGACGCATCATACCTTCCGTTTCCCCTCTAGCCACAAGTCACGACAACCCGACTATATTCTTGTGGCCTCGTAGTGGAACATATTTGAACTGTACTTGCAGTGTGAGTAACCTCACAATGACGCATTCATTATCTCTTGCATTACCTTGCAGGCACAAAGTCACGACACTCTTGCATTACCTTGCAGGCACAAAGTCACGACAACCTGACTATACTCGTAGCAGAAAGCGTTTATCGGCGTTTTCTCTAATTACTCGAGACGCCGTAATAGCCGAACAGCCTTGCGAATATCCGGCTTCGGTCAAGGTCACCCATTCATTCGAAAACGGGTCATTCATTGAGACGACACCTGCACATGGTTAGAGCATCCATGTGAAAGTGCGGTGCGGATTTCCATTCAGCTGTGCTGTCTCATCTGAAGACTATGTGCAATCTACAATATTATGGTCACACCGCGGTCTAACTAAAGGAGGATCCGCATTGGCATCATGAAACCGCGTTGCTAGACTGGATAGGGTACTCCAGATACCATAATACGTATGTTTTGAATATCAAATATTCAATATCATCGTCTGACAGGAATTTTACGTTAGTAGTAATACAGTATAGTCATACATTATGTTCAGCAGCTGAGGGACTAAAACATGGATTTTTAAGCTTTAAAAGTACTCAGATCAAAGTTAAAATACGTGATCGAGATGAAAGTGTACAGAATATTTTCCTCAAAGAAAAATTCTATCCTAAATACAGGGCCGTCGCGTGAGCGGAGCGATCGGGCAACCGCCCCCGGGTGCCTGCTGTCAGGGGGCGCAGTGGAAGCGGCGGCTTGAAGACCGCCGACAAAAGTAATGATAACATTTATTATTTATAATTTATGCCTATTGTAGACATAAAAAAGTATTTTGAAGGCTATGCGTAACTGAACTTCAAATATTTCGTTGTGTGCATTTATATAACAATTACAGTACGTATTTGAACCCACAACTAATACACGATTAGTTGCACGAGGATCTGCAATATTCTAAATTTTTTTGACCGACCGTCAGATGGCAGACGTTGGGACTTGACGACAACAAGGACGCAACATTGTGCAACGAGCCAACGAGTATTGTAGGATTGATAAGGGACGCCTGTCGCCTAACATCTCGCTCAAAAACCGGAATATAATGTTCCTTAATTTCTAGGTTGTGCGGATGGGTTAATCTGAAGCATTATTAGGAATTGATTAAAAATTTAATGTTGGTTAATGCTGACGTGACCATCACACAGAGTTCGTTAGTTATTTCCTCTATTTCACATAATTAGTTAAACTGAGTTCATCAAGCTATTTTTGAAAACTACCATTCAAACCTACATTTAGCTTGATAGGAAATTGTATGGAAATAATGTTTTCAAGGCTTTTAAATGGGAAAATCCTGCCCATAACCACAGTCTTTGTGATCTCCACAAGTGTGATTATGAATGAGGAAAACATTGCCTGAATTCGAAATAAAGTTCAAACTTAGAAATGCAATTTCCAAGATTTATCTTTATACTTTAAAATCCTGTTGAAGGATCAGAAAAATTATAAAACAAAGATTTCGTTGTATTTTTCACTCTTACTAGCCTGTTTCTTACTGCTGAATTTGCCAGTGAGAGGAAGTATTCATTGAATATTTATGACAACTACATTGAGTCGGTTATTACTTGACTCAAGCCTCGGGTTTACTGTATATATATAATATGATCACTGTGCGCCGTGAACGGACATTCCCTTTAACAGAGCTTGAACTATGCGCCTAAATTAATAACTCAGACCTCAAAGGATATGGAGGAATAATAATAAATCATTCTTGATCTTCAAAATCTAGTAACTTCAAGATCTAGTAATTTATAAATAAATTTAAAATTTATTTTAAATTTATAATAAATATTTTTGAAACAGTTAATTTTAGAAACGTGAGATCAGAGCAAACCATTATAACTGTCCTAAACTGTTCAGGGGCAAAGGGTTACTCTGAGTATGACACCAGGCGTTACTCGAATGACTTGCGTGTTTGAGTAATGTCAGAACTATCCAAAGAGTTGGTGCGGATAACAGGGGTTTTCGATAGGGAAATGGTTTCAGCACCGTCAGGGGTTGGTATTTTTCCTAGGGTGTAGGACTTACCCACTAATGCCCGTTCGGCGCAGGTGTCAGATTTCCCTCTCGAAAATACATCTCTGCAAAACTTCGAGAGGGAACTATTCACCCAAAGGGTATTACGACCTCGTAATTTAACCTAAATCAGCTGGTATAATGAATTACATCTGTTTTGTCGACTCAGCACCCTCCTCCATAAAGCAGAAATCCCACATCTGGGGCTGGACGAAATTGCATCGCCGAAAGATTTAATCCCCTTTCTGACATTCTGGACTATCGGTTATTCTCATTCTGTTGAGGTAGGAACCACAACATCTGCAACCACTGAGGAATTGGGTGAAATTAAAATCCCGATCCACCAAAGGCCCGATATCATCAATCAGTTCCGTCGTCCAATATCATCGCGGGATATCCCATCGGGATTGCAATATTCCTTCATCACAAAAGTTCTAAGGTGTAAACTTGTTAGAAACGAGAAAACTAATGCCGTTGTTGCAGATAGGTAAAGTGACGTAGACCTACTTGGTACTTCCTGATGCTGTTGAGCTCGGCGGAGGTGGGCGGCGGGGCGGGCGCGGGCGGCGTGGCGGGCGTGTTGTTGTTGATGTTGTCCGTGAGCCGGGCGGGCAGCTGAGGGGGCGGCGCCCTGGACACCAGCCGCCCATCCTTCTCTATCCTCAGGTGGTCCCTGGGCGGCGGCACGGGCTTGCCCCCGACCTCGGGGTCCGTGCGGGCCGTGCCGTTAACCGCCGGCTGCAACGGAAACCAACCACTTAAAAAATGAAATAATTCACACTAATTAAACACGCTCGTAAAATATACAGTGGATATTGATTGGCGTTCCGCGGTGTACCCCTTCCTGACCTGTGAAAATAAATAACACTTCCTTCTATATGTAAGATATACCTTTGTGAACATTAGGCATACGCTTTACCAACCTACATCACCAGGCAAGACATGTAACATTGCTTCATTAAAAATCAACAAAATAATAGAAATTAAATAATTGCAAAAGTTAAATTTAAAATGTTTAGTACAGTAGTTACTATTAAATACCACTTACAATGGAAATAAAATTTACAACCAAACATTGATCCTGCAAATATTCAAACTTAAAACGAAATTTATCCAAAATAATCATACCCGAAAAGAGTAACAAATTGAAGAATGCATTTTGAATCTTTTCGACCCTCTAAAATAGGAACAGTTAAAATTAAAAATACCGTTTAAGAGCACAAATTCTGAGGGACGTATTGGTCCCTCATTTGTGGTTCAATTAAATAGTGAACTGACAGAGGCCCATTATTTACTATACATTAGACCTTTATAAACAGAAACGGGAATTTACATATCACTCTTTAAAAATTAGAATAAAATTAGCTAGGGTCTTCACCTTTTAAGTCCAATATTCATCTTATCTCATCTAAAACAGAGGGGATGTTTCTAGAAAATAAGAAATAAGTAAATTTATTTATTACTAGCAGTACGCCCGTACTTTGTACGGGTTGTAGGATTCTGTGTTATGAAAAAAATTCAAAATTAATTAGTTTAGATCAGAAAATATGAATAAACTAATATAATTATAATATAATATATATAATAGTTAATAATATTCGTTATACGTAAAGATAACATTTTAATATACCGTAGTATGATTTCGACGTGGATTTAAAATCAATGATCATAATATTTATTTTAATTTGACAGCCATTTGTTTTTCTTTCTATTAAATCCCTTTATCCGATATCACATATTCACATACATCACATATTCTCAAAATTAATTGCTAAAGCTTAAACCATTTAGTGTTAAAAACTACAAAGACAGCTGATTATTACCAGTAGGCGATTCATAGAAAACTGAAAGCAAAATGCGACTAATATCGCGTAAAAAGTGGGTTTTTAAATGCTCGTCAAATACTTTTAAAGGGGCTGCGGACAAGTTCAAGCATTGTAAAACCTTTTCTGAAATGTAGAGAATGCATGAATTAAGTTTAATTGTTATCATTTCTCCCTTTTCTAGGAGAAGACGGCGTAAAATGTCTCCTGGTGCGTCACACACAGACAAACAGATAGACACAAATTGAGATAAGACTTGTTTCGGCTTTTCTAACGCACGAAAACTAACTCAAAAATGAATAACCCCGAGCGATATATAGACAAAACTGTAATTTTATTATTTGAAGTTAAATAAGAAGAGGTAATAGTAGTTCCAAAAATGAAGACAACAGCGTCGCGTCACCGCTCTGGCGGCCGAATCACGTGTAAGAAAGTGATGAAAGACAAAGTCAGGTAGATATAGAAAGCTTGGTTGTTGCCGCCGAGGAAGGTCGGACACCTTTCCAGGAACACCTTTTGATTGGCTCCCTGGAATCCACAGGTCGGCTGTGACACATTTCCTGACCGATTTACGAAGTGAGGAAAATATTCTTGTATTTTAGCCTAGCTCACTATTCATTTAACACTAACGGAAATTTTACCTTATAATGTTCCTTTTTGGACATATTAATTCATTGTCATTATTATATTTGATAAAATCAATCACATGAACAACAAGTGATGTATTTTTGTCTACTAACATTATGTATTTTATTCCAAATAAATTTAATTTCAGCTGCAACACACAATAAAGGTTTCAAAATTATGAAATTTATAAAATATGGTTTGATTATAAATCTGATATAATCGTGCCAAATGAAATTAAAATATCCTCTTGGTAACAGGCCTGCTCAGTGAACTCAGCGAATCCATCCACTTAAAAATTAATCATTTGAGCTGGTAGAATCTAAGCTTGAACGTAGGTTAATCCACGTACAAAATGTTATCTCAATATGTTTTTAAATAAGGAAACTAGCCTACATCATTTTTTATTTTTTTATGGATAATGCATAAAAATAACATTAGAAGTGAATAAGCAGGTTTCCTGCGATAAGCAATATTAGCACAAGGTTTTTAATATATCTTAGCTGGGCCTTAACTAGTTGAAGCTGTATTATAAATTTTATCACAATGTTATAAAATAAATTAATGACATCTGGAGAACCCAAAACGATAAACAATTTGCCCCAGATTTGTGAAGAAGACTACTGTAATAACCATAATTTCCTTTAGGGAGTTCGATACAAATTCAAAATTATAAATAATTTTCGATGTTTCACACTGCACTGTACGTTTTACTACTCATATAGCCAAACCTAAACTAAAATTTCAACGGCCAGAAAGGAAGATACACTGATTAGTCTTGATATAAATTTCTTTGAAAAAATGATTTATTGTCATAACATGTTTAACAAAGCAGATAGCTGGGAGTGATGCTTTGGACAAATACCACGATGAAGCCTTACATTATCTAACTTAGGTAATGCGAACCATCAAAGGGTTCAGCCTACGAAATACAACACCTAATCCCTTCTTACTCAACACCCATAGATACTCAAGTTCTATTTACGAACAGGTTGAACATTGTGGCTACAAACATTGAACTTTGCACGAAGACTGATCGCGTCAAGTTCCAATCTCTATTTTCTCACAATTTTTATCAAAATTTGTTAATTGCACAAATTTTTAACATGGATGTCAAAACTCTGGGGATGGGTGTTTTCACTCGAAAATTTAAACGGAAGTGACGTCATATAGTCAGGCCAGGATACACTATCCGCCTAAACTTTCGGACGACGGCTGGCACTGCGCAGATGTATTCTGGGACTTTATTTCAGTCGCAGCAACGATGGTGAACACAGGTACAGTTGTTGTGATATGTCTATTGAGACACAAGAAGTCGAGAAGAAGGAACAGTACTGTATTGGTTCACCCCATTCCCATTGTTGAACAAAGAAGATGTTACGGCGTGTTTGATGCCAATTTCTCCATGAAAAAACAAGGATTTTAAATGGCTGACTTTGGAACACTATTTTTACTTATTAAGATTTTTATTTCACTTTGTATTTCAAATAAAAGTACTTAAGTCAGGTACTTTTTACTTTCTCCCCTTATAAATAGTATATGGCGAAAGTATTGTTTACGTCAAATTGAAAGGTAGTTTTTGAGTGATGATTTCACTCAATCACTGCATTTTTTTACTTAAATAAAAAAAGCTAAGTAAAATAAAGCAGCGATTGAGTGAATTCATCACTCAAAAACCACCTCTATCACCTTATTAGTAGTTAAAAAATAAAACCCATTTACGTTCCTGTGGGAACTTGCGTTGCTTAGATCATGGATACGTCTATAGGAAATGTTTTCAGTTCCTCTAAACATCTGTGTATACAAAGGTAATATACAAAGGATAAAAAAACGAATTTTGAAAATCGCATATATCCTTTTAATAAGAATTAAAAAAACTAAATGTTAAGGCTTTCTAAACTTTTCTTTTCTAAACCCTTTAATTTTCATTTTAAATTTTGACATGGATCGAGGTTGGCAAGGATCATTTAAATTAGATACAATATTTAACTTCAAGATACAAAATATTGTCTATTATATACAATGAAATAAATTCTAATTACACCCTTCTATCCAACGATATATGCCCTTCAAAATATAAATGGATATTATTGAAAAATAATCATACGATTTTCTAAATTTTAATTCGACACTGAATTGACATCGGATATGTTAGTTTTATGCCAATAAAATGACTAATAACATATAAGTTTTACTGAAGAAGAAACAACGTTTGTATTAAAATAGGTTCCTTAGAAATATCTTACGTCTGAAATTGATTTAGTCACCGTTTACTGGTTTCAACAACGTCTATTTGTACTAATATTCGTAACTGTCCAAGTAATACCCATGCAAGTTTGGGAAATAATCAAACCGGTTTTGCACACATAAATTTACAAATAGTACACGTTTCACGTCATTGTGACGTGTACGCGCGATTAAGGTGTGATAAAAGAATTCCACGTTGAAGCCTTTCTATATTCAGAAGAGTAAATTTTACTTGTATACAGTATTCTCAAATTGAACGAAGTAGTTAAAGCTATGGCGTACAATTATCTCAAACTTGTCTCGTTAAAAGTAATTTTATACTTTAGGGATGCAACCTTTATTTAATTTTTAACCAATTCTAGATTGCTTCTGCATTATTAAACCAAAGTTACTTTATAATTTTCATACGATAAAATAAATAAGGTTTGAATCTAAAGACCATCAAGCATCCTAAGTCCATTCACTGTGGACTCTCAAACTCAACAAAAAGTTCACAAAGTGTCCACTTGTGTTTTATCCTCTAACTTCTCAGAATGAATTCATTAGTTCATGAGTAGAGACGCATTTTCATTTTTTCCAAAAGATATATAATCGGAAACATATTTTTAATACTATATTAGGCTATAGTTTGTAAAAATGTTGTATATAACATTTTCAATGTTATATTTTTAAACTAATGTTTTTTGAATAAAACGTTTTGAATTTGAGTTAACGGGAAACAAATTTCTTCGTCTTCAGCTGCAAACAGGTGAACTGATGGTAATTTTTCGTCACAAACTTGCAAAGTAACTGGTACGTCGTCATACAGATTGAAAGTTAAGGAAACATTTATTACGGGATTTTCTCAACAACATAAGCGTACAAATTCGCTTCTCACCCCCTCATTAACCTCCAATGGTGGCTGTTTCGCAGCATGAAAAGGGGTATGATAGCTCGGGTTCAATGGGGAGAGGCGATTATAAGGAGGGCTGCATGAATAGAACGTGTAACCTGCACACTTGTCAAATCCAAAGCTTTACACAGCGACGAAAAATATTTAAAAAAACTACTATCCTCCCGTTTATCTATCATACCTTTATAAGAGAGACTATAATGTCCTAATTATTTGATTATATTACAGCATTGAATCCGTAAATTACTACTTTATGAATAACTCACCTATACATGCAAGCCGCTGAGTGTGGTACATGTCTATATATTTTGTAAGACTAGAGTGCTTTCTCAAATCCCGGGAACCCTTCAAGAACTTGAATGACCTACATTATCAGAATTTCTGATAACGATAAAAGACTTGATGAATAGAATGTTTTGAAGTGATGTTTTTGGGTGATGTTTTTGGTTGGTTTTTATATGACGGATAGATATGACGGATTTTTTAATATGTTTTCTGTTAAGATTTCTTGGTAATGATTTAATTATTTTAATAAAACTATGATCTCTGTATTTTATTAATAATAATATTTTTGATCTAGTGATTAATGTAAACATGTAACTTACTTGATCTAGTAAAGTAATGAGTAACATTTGTTGGTTTTAAAAGTATCAATTTTTAATTATATATAATTTTTTTTTTTAAAATTGTTGTTTACTTGTTATATAAATATTACATTGATTTTTACAGATTTTTAGGGTAATACTTTTTTAGAATATAATATACATGTTTGAGATTCATCATTATCAATAATAAATTTTATACGTTACAAACACGACAAAAGTTTTAGTAGGAGAGTAGTAAGTTAGTAAAAGTCGTAAGAATTGTCTGCAAAAAATTGACGTACAATTTACGAAATTTTTATGGGACTTACTACAAATGCAAAGCTTACCATATATTAGATTAGATTACCTTTTCAAATGGCGACCAAAGTATGAATGAGAAATGAGAGTAAGATAATTGTGGCCCGATCTTGTATTCTTGATACTGACTGAGGCTGGCATGTTCCTTAGACAGAACCTTAATTAATAGCCGAATAGCCGATGCCCTAAGGGACCTACCGTTTAACGTGGGATCCGAACCACTTTTACACTTTTTACCAGTAATAATAGCTGGAACAAAACTAAAAGTAATTCTAATCACACGATCGATGCTTACCTGTATCCTAGCCTGGGGCCGGGGCGGAGGGTAGCGGGGCGGCGTCTTGTTCTTGGGCGCCCAGGACTCTGGGACGTCCACGGCCATCTCGCGATGAGGTCCATTGTCACAAGTGGCCATCATCATCATCATCTTGTACGCATCGTCCTCTGCGGCGTCCGGTGGTCGCTTGACGGGATCGGCGTCCTCCTGGCCCACTACCACGATGCTGCTGCCGCTGCGCCGTCGTGGCCTGCAACATCAAACACATCTCCTGTGAGTATGCAAGTACTGTAGTGTACTTAGTTATACAATAGATGCCGCCACTGGTGTCTTGGCGACGTTGATATCATGAAACAACCGTGGTTTCTGGTTCCACTGTTCGTCCCCAACAAACCACGGTATCTGGTATTCTACCACCGTCATAATGGACTGCAAAATGGAATTGGCTAAAATTACAGTTGTAAATCACATAAAACCCTTACAGAGGTCCTACTAAATGTATATGATCAAATCAAGATTAAATTTAATATGAAAGTTTTATTTTTTATATAAAAATACAACCCCTCAATCGTCTGTCACCATGGGGTTGCTCATGGGCCTGCGTAGTGCGGTGAATTGAAGACAGTAAGGTACCGTAGCGGCTTGAGTTACATGGACTACTCAGATACGTCGTCCGCTCATCATCTGACAGGAGTCGCCGACCATTGGTTTCGATCCAAAAATCTTTGACTTAAACGATCAGCGCGTTACCCTGAGCTATCGATCCGGTATATGTAGCCAGATGGGATTACCGTGAACAGCTGATTACTTATCTTATCTGTGTTTTAGCATAAATCTCCACAGTCTCACCATTACTTGACGACATTTTGACGACAATAATTTTCGTATGGCGTGTAAGAAAAGTCATCTTAACAGCTTGTCCTGAGTCAGGATCGCGACGCTCCATCAGCTTAACACTGCGACACTAAGCAACAGCCTGAAACAACAAATCTTCATCGGATCCTTCCCCGGATGCCCGGATGGATCTGGCAACCTCGGATGATCTGGCAACATCGGATGATCCAAGGCCAGTATTGGGCAGTGCCAGCGGCGACACACCAAGGTCGTAGTCGCTCCTGACTCTCACGGTAAAATACACATAAGGCGATTGAAAGCGGGGCTGCGCAATTTAGAGCGACAAAAATCCATACGCTCAAATGGTAACGCGCACACAATCAGCTGTTGTGAGCGTAGCGGCGCGATTCACTTTAGAACAATCTCGTTTTTTTAGCTTTTAGGAGCGGGCGACGACATTGTCATGAGCCAATCTGCGTTATTCACTGTGCCAATGTATGTTATCGCCCTGTGTATTCACTGATGCTACTGTTTTCTGCTTCACCAAATCAACCTTATAAAAGGTCGAGGCAGACATACACATGTATTGCTAGAATCGTGATTCATGTACCTTTTACCTCATTCACTTTAAGCACCCACTCCGACCGGTTTGAGGCACGCAAAATGAATGTTTTGAACCACGTGTTTTCACTGTGCAGCTAATTCATCGTTTCATGCAAACTTGGATAGTGGCACCTTGGCACTGAGCTCCCTGCTCCAGTCGCTCCGGTGCGATGCGACGTCAATCGTTTTGAGGTCTCAACTGCTGTATGTGTGTTTTCCCCTCATGATAGCACGCGGCCGTCGCATCATTCCGCCGTCAGATCGCGCAACCTCCGTCACTACAGTATCATTACAGCATCCGATGTTATTGATAACACTATATTTATTTTCTTTTGAAATGTCTTTGACATGATATTTGACTTATACTGTCAAACCCAGCTGTTTCGCAATCTATCTCTCTCATTCACACACTAATTAACACAACATCAAAACAATCCGTTAGTTCGCGTCATCGTAACAGTTTTGCTAGGGTAAACCGCACGGAGATGAGGCGTCGAGGTCTTGGACAGCTGGTTCCCCCCTCGCCCAGCATTGTTGCCATTTTTCATTTAGCCTATCAGCTGACGTAACCATATGCTATTTAGGACGATTTGGCTATATCGAACAGACTGAACATGGGACAATTTTCGTGCGGTTTACTCTAGTATCATCGACATTGCTAGTTTAAAGCGAAATTACCACTCACTATACATATGACAGTGACCCTATAAAAAAGTTAAAAAAATCTATTGAACTCCTTAACCGTCGACAATGCCAATATCACAGGGCAGTACTAGCAATAACTAGTAAAAATAATTGTATTTTTATGTTAACTTGATGTAAATATAAAGTAATGTTGATATACGTTTAAACATCACAAGCAATGAGTAGGTTATGCATCATTCCAGGGAATAAATTCTTCCTGAAAGTATATGATGGAAATTAAATGCTTACATTTTTAAGATACCATTTTAAAGTGATAAATTCAGAACTTTCAGGTGTACCGTGAGGGTGTGGAAAATATGATTGTTAAGAGCTATCAGTAATTAAATAAGAATTAAAGAACAATGAAAATTAATTAACATGAAACATAATAGATGGAGGTCATTAAATCAGCTTTAATAGAAATGTCCTCGGATGGGAAGAATGACTATATGCGCGGCGAGCACTCAGAATGCAGGAGTTGCATGAGACAATACTGTACAACTATTTTACACATTTTGAATTTCCACACGATGACGCATTCAATCCCAATTCAACTAAGACAAATATGTCTCTATTCATAAGTGAAAAATAACTAAATCAACTTAAAAACTATATTTTTGCTGCTACGAAACAACATTATTACAAAATTCTTTCATCCATAAAATCTGGATTCTCTTTATTATTGGAAAATGTCGTTTTATTCAGTTTACGGATCTAGGGATTGGCTGCAGGCCTAACACTAATGAACCTGACCTTTTCCCTTATTTACATCTTTATAGCTTTTTTTCAATTCGAGATATAATGACGACAGTAACTGTCATTTCCATTTTATGAATCCATTGTTCACGTATTACAAAGCCGCTCTCAAGAACCAAAAGATTCCACACATTATGGTTTATGGTCAAATCAACCACATTTATCACATCAAATTAAGTAAACATTACCACATTACCGTGTACCGTGGCGTAGTCCAAGTTCTTCTTTGATGGAGGTTAATGAATATGACCTTGACTCGGGGACAATGAGGGATTGCCACAATCAACAATTAGAAGACTGGAAAACCATGGACATCAAGGTTCTGAGAACACCATTGTCAGCCATAACCGAGAAACAGGAAATCGTGAATTTGACGGAGTAAATAGGCGCTACACTCAAGTTACTCTGTTTTTGTTTTAATTTCCGCAAACTCTTTCTATGCTACTTTGCTAACAATATAAAAAACCACTACAATGTAAGTTGATTTTAGAAATAAAATAATACCGTCGCAGCAGACCTGCATCCTCAGAAAATTTCTATTGATTTAGGAATTAATTGTTTTGTTCTAACTGAGATTATCCAGCGTAGGTAGGAATTACTTAGGATGGATAAGGAATTTACATCAATTTACTTATTATTAATAAGAATAACATAGGAGGAAGTTTGTTGCCACGAGAAACAAACGAATTTAGATTTTTTAGCATACGGTAATAGACCTAACTAGATAAAGCTGCATACCAAGTTTTATCACATCAGTTTACATGATAAAGAAGTTATGTTGATTTGATTATTCCATAAGAATAACACGGAGAATGATAAATTAGGTTTGCTGCTAACTAAAAACTTAACAAATGTTGAGCATAAGTTGTTAGACTTTAACTACTTCGGCTGTATTTTATTACGAGATCTCTCCAGATTAAAAGTTGAATTTCAGACCTCGGTGGTGATACTAGTTTACGTTATAGACCAACACATTTTGGTCAAGAATTCAAATTTATGGTTTCAAATAAAACAACTAAATAAATATACCAAAAACCATGATAAGATTAGGAAGAGAAAATATTTTAGCTTGATCATACCAATACTGGAATACACTTTCATAAAGATGATTTTTGGTGGGGTGTAAGAAAACTTCTTTCAACACAAAACAGCTTTTAGCCAGAGTCAGAATTGAACTAAATACTGCTAAACAAATTGCTACAAAGTAAATAGTAAGTATTATAATCATATAGCTTGTTTTACAAAGGCAAACTTATTGTTCAGGATTCGTACAATAACGTAGACGTAGGAGGACGAATACTTTTGCGAGATACTGCCTGCTGGGAGGTCAGGGGCCAAGGTCAAACTAGCAAGACGTGCTTTAACACTTCAACTGGTCTCAGAGTCTCTGGGTTGGGTGTAAATCAGCGCAGCACAAGCAAAGTTGCGTGGTGAAACATACAAGGGTGAATATTGTTAGATATAAACAGTATTCCAAATGACTGATATTGCGTGGCTTAAGTCTTATTTAAAATTTTCAATGCATTGCCACCCCTTACAAAACTTTTGCGTTGTAAAATAAACCAAACAATTAAATATATGTCAATTAACGAAGGCCACTCAGAAAATCACAAACCTGAACCCCTAAAACTTAAAATGTTAACATATTGTATTCCCAAATTTCCACACATTATTATGGATTTCACTCAGTTAACCTACTTAGGCATTGTTCTTTTTAAATTTAAATAAACTAATTGAACTAAATGGAATGGAAAGTCTGGCCGCTAATTTATATACAATTCCTAAATATTTAGTAAAAATGTTTTAATGACAGATTTTACGTTGAAAATTAAAAACAGTACATAGCCAACTATTTTACTATCATTTAATATCCAGAAACTTTCATTTTCAAGGATGAAAATTGGACTAAACTTTCCTTTTGGGCTTTCAATATTTAATCCGGATAGATGGATTTTGGGAGTAACAAAGCAAAACTATATCATCGACGGATCACTAAGAAAAAAATAAATATGAATTTAGTATAGTGGACGTCGATTTGACTATCGGAAACCCCTGTATTCCACCACCGTCAAGTACCGAAGGCACGACGTGACGTCACCAAGGACATCAGGCCACGATGGGCTCCCTCCACCCCGCGAATGCCCCACACACAAATATCACTATCGGAACTCCCTGTATTCCTCCACCGTCGAGTGCTGATGGCACGACGTGACGTCACCAAGGACACCAGGCCACGATGGGCTCCCTCCACCCCGCGAATGCCCCACACACAAATATCACTATCGGAACTCCCTGTATTCCTCCACCGTCGAGTGCTGATGGCACGACGTGACGTCACCAAGGACACCAGGCCACGATGGGCTCCCTCCACCCCGCGAGTGCCCCACATATCGATATAGCAAACCAGTTCCGAGATTTATCAAATACCAAGATGCCTATTAGACCCGGGCAGCTGTAGGCTGTAGCTGGCACAGCTGTGCGCGTTCATAATTAAAATTTCAATAACACCCAAGTACAATGTCGTCGCGAATCCATAATAAAAAAACTCCCTATATACCTGACTTATTCATTCTGTAAGGATAAAAAGCTCCAATAATATTTACTGATAGCACATTTAATTTTATATAAGGGCATTTTATTTGCTACCTTTTAGATTTCCCCCCCGTAAGATCAATGTAGAAAACTCGCCTCTCTTAAACCATAAAAGTAGATTCTAAAAATTGACACGTAGAAATCAGATATGTTTATCATGAAGATAAGCAATCTATGTAACAATGATTTTAATAAACCTTATTGAATTGTGTTACAAATAATTTTAGAGCTACCTTTATCATCTATTTACTGAAGACATGAAAAAATTACATTCTTATCAGATATATCACAAGTCTACATACAAGATTTTCTAGTAAAAAATACGTGATCGCGACTGTTTTTAACATTGTTCTTATGAGATTTTAGTATAAAGGCGCAGACACTGTAGAGTACACTCTTAGCAAACTACAATATTTTTTCTAATCGTTGTTTCATTTGGAACGTTTTGTTAACTTAGTTCACTTCACTTCTCATTGTACAAATTAAAATTGTAGTCCGTAATAAAGAACCAAACATAGCCTACCGTCCAAGCACAGTTGTTCATCGCATCTTCTACTTTATAAAATAATTAAATATTTTATAGGTCTTACCTGCAAACAATACAAAATTATAAACTTGAATATGGAATATTTTGCGACCGCACATAGATAGTTACCAAAGCAAAGAAAGAGTCTGCAAAGAAAGTTTTATTTCTCTAAGTGAAACTGTTTTTATATGAGTGTTAACATAGCCTGAGTAGTCATTGAGTTCCAATAGCACAACAGGAGAGGCTTGACTAAGCAACCAATAAACTTGAGTGTACTATGACGGCTGCTTATTTTACCAAACTCTTCGTCGCGGCGGTACAAAATACAAGTGACACTGAGCCTCTTCCCGACACGGAACTCCACCTGAACCTGAAGAAAGAATCGCGGAATCCATCAATCGCTGTGACAAATCGCACGTCACCAAGCCGTCGTCGCCCTCTCGCATTGCATCCGATCGATTAATCGACTGTAAGCAACCCATACTGTTACAGAAATGTTGTCTGGTCTAGAACACATGTGAGAATGTCTTCAATGGGAAGGTTAAGGGATTTGGGATGTATAAAGATAAAGATTTTTTCATGAGTATTGTTTCATAGTGGTATTAAAACGCTAGTTTACATCACTTTTCATTGTACAAATTAAAATTGTAGTCCGTAAGAAAGGTCTTCGACCCAGAAGGCATAGAAGGTTGTAGTGTCTGGTTTTATAAATTTAGTGTTTACAAAATTAATAGTTGTTCTTAAATAATTTGATAGTTTCTTTAAACTGTCATTTGAACAAATGTAAACAACACAATGATTAGGGCTACTACAATAAAATTTAAATTAATATATACCAAAGGGAATATAAAGTAAATATGTACTGTACAAAATGAAAAGTTTCATTCGCCACGTTAATATTTTACAGTTTTGAGGATTGTATATTATGATTAAAAATCACATGGTTATATCTTGGTCAAATAAATAATTACAATGTTTAGACATATTATGTTTATTGTAATGAGCTGTTGTATATTGTTTTTACCATCCTTTCGCTATCTGAAATATATGAAAGGTTTATATTTTGTATCAATTTCAATAATTAATAATTGTGCGTGTATGCGAGTGTCTGTATTTACCAGGTTTAAATGGCATAGTAGAATGGTATGTTATTATAGCTAATAGCATTCATTGAATTGTGTATATTCTTTGAATGTCGTCAACGTAGTGAAAAAATAATTTATAACATTTTATTTTTAACAAAACTACATGAAATATGAGTAGTTTTGACAACACTGTGTCAAGAGCTGAGATAAAACTGAGACGAGACACATGACAGGGTTGGCGGAGACGATTCCGACGATGTTCACGCAAATGGTTGTCATCCAGCACCACCAGCAGGCGGTCGCGATCGTCGCACGTCCTTTACAAACCGAATACAATACAGTAGGCCTACAGTAGAAGACTATACTGTAATAGTTTGCATATTACAATACTTCTCTATGTGCGAAATTGGGAGTAGGCATATTTATTAACGTTAAAGGTCTCTTAAGTTGTCAACGTGAAACTTAATATCAGAATTGGTCGATAAGTAGCTGTAGTGAAGAACAGTTTTTGAGGAGACTTCAGATAGAGAGAATTCAGTTTAATTTTGACACCATCTTTCATGCGCATAAGTCTTCAACCACATACTAACTACTGTATTCCAAAAATGACGTCTTCTTTCAATGCATGATTTTTATTTTTACTTTTAGCGAATTTCCCATAGGGAAGAAGCTATTACCGTAGGTCTCATTGTAAGACTTAAGCCCGGGATCATGTGTTTTTTCTTCTTTAGGTGCCTTAGAGACCAAAAACAATAGTCGTTAAAATTTATATATATATATATATATATATATATATATATGTGTGTGTGTGTGTGTGTGTGTGTGTGTGTGAACACGATAACTCTCGTAGAAATGGTCCGATCGAGACCAAATTCGGTAGAGACGGGTATTCCCGCATTTGCTCGGACGAGTTCGTAAACCAGACATATCGGACAATCGGAACGGGTAGTTTGAGGGGGGTTTTGTACCTCAAAAATGGGGTTTTTGCGTTTTTCTCATGTAATTTTAAAAAAATTCAAATTTTATCTTTCACTATTAGAATCAACTTAAAAACTACACAATTTAGTTCCTTAAAGTTTTTCTTTATCTCCAACGGTTACCGAGATATTAAAAAATCTAATTTTTGGATGAAACTTGATATTTAGCTTCATGTGGTTGAGATAATATACATACATTTATGCTTAAATATCATAATTTATATGTTTATCATGGCAGCTAACCTGCATAATCTTTTCACATGTTAATCATACAGAGTTTATAACACCTTTTATTTGTGGACGGGTGTTGATGAAACTTGATATAAATGGTCAAAATATATATTGTTTACGCTAGGAACACCTACTTTCAGCGTTCCTCACATCAGAAAACCTGCATACTCTTTCTCATGTTAATCTTATGGAGAGTAGGCAAATCATACTCATATTTATTGGATAGATAATGATAAAACTTGTCATATATTATTATGTTATTGATTTGGAAATTCGCTGAGTACGCAGGTCTGCTGCGACGGGGGTATTTTGTACATGTAACTTTAATTATAGCTCCTCATCTTCCAGTTGTTTGCCATTACACTTTAATCTCTACAGCTTCCTTAAGCTAGTTACCAGACACATCGCCTAGTATGAGGTTGTCTAATTGTGAACTAAAGTTAATCCTAACAATGATAGTTCTTTATATGTACAAAAATGTTCAATGCATGTAGGTTTTTTTCTTTTTTCTACCTCGTGTTTTGATGGGGAACGGTCGAACCCCAGGACTTATCACTACATAACGTCAACCTGTCGTTAGAAAACATCATTAATTAATAGTCCAATGGTGAAATGGTATCTTGGTTCAGACTCGACTCTTACGATTCGATCAGGCGCCCTTCAGTTTTGAGGACGGGCACCACAATCACTCAGACAGTTTATCTGTTAAACGATATCGGACTTTCATATATTATATTAACTCATATTATTCCCAACATAGTAATCGAATAGTACTGAGTATGCAGGGAAGCTGTAATAAGGGTTGTTTTACATGGCAATGCGCTTATATTAAGGCTGTTCACTAAGTAAAAACACGTACAACATTTTATCATAATATAGTGTCAAAAATTAGGCAAGCGTATTTATCCGTTAGAATCACATGAGGAATGAATACGTAGGTTTGTTGCCGTGAGAAGCATCAAATTTGGGGTTTGATGGATGTATTGATAAAACTTAGCTAGATAGACTTGCATACCAAATTTTAAAAGGAATATTTAAGTCAATAAGTTAGTTATTGACTTTTAGCTGTTCTCTATTAGATTAACATTACTCATTATGTGTACTGTGTTTACCATTTTGAATATTTTGCATATAACTCACTAACAAATGGATCTAGAGTCTAGATTCAAAATACTAAATTGTTTGTTTTTTGTGCTGAATCCAATGGTAAAAAGTAAAATTAGATATTAAAAAAATTATACATAGATAACTAGAAATCCCAATTTTTGGGTATATAAACCCCGACCCAAAGTGTAATTAATGTATACCAAAAGAACTTCTGTAAGATATTACAGAAAGGAAAAACTCCACCGAATGTTATAATAAGCAGACAATTATTGCGGCCGTTATCGTGTCAGTATATGTACGAGATGCTTATATACATATAAAATTTTGAATGCACCCCCAAAAAACCATTCATGGAGCTAAGTTATAAACATTTATCATGGTCCCGTACTTAACTGTCACCATACGGGTCATGTGAACAGCTCACGATTGCATAGGAAATTCGCTATTTAATTTAACATACATTTGTCCAGAATAAAAGATTAACAATTCTGTAAATGTGAGAAAACCGTGTTTGAAAGGTGATGGCAAATGGCAAACGAATATCCACTATCATAACAGAACTGTAACACAGGTTCACAGGTGCGTGCATCATTGACGTGTTCCCGCTCACAGATAACACAGGAACTGGCGTCATAAACCATACATCTCGCCGTGTTGACATTGTTTCATGCAGCCATATATCCCAAGGCGACGCCGTCGCCGCGCCTCCACGTAGGCCTACATAGGCGGGCGCGGGAGGAATAGAGCAACTTTAACACCTTTTTTGAAATTACTAATTACTTTAGTATTTGGAAATAAGATAGTATTGCGAACAAAAATATACAATACCACATGAGTGAACACTGTAATAATACTTTAGTGCAATCACAGTGTAGTAGTGTGTCTGTGTGCAGTGATGAGTGTAGCAAAAGGGGATTCTAGCTATATATAATGAACTAGTAGTCCGTCCGGTGTACGAGTTGGATGAAACAAGTTATGTACTTATTATTATGACAAAATATTACCATGAAACGTTATTTTTTTACGTATTAGTTATTTTTACATTTCTAGTGTTATAGAAGCCGAAACAATTGTTAGCTCAATTTGTTTCTGTTTGTCTGTGACACTCCAGGAAGCATTATACGTCTTCTCCGAAAAAAACGGGAGAACTGATAACAATAACACTTATTTCATACATTCTCTACATTCCACGGAAGGTTTTTAAATGCTTAAAATTGTCCCCGACCCTTAAAAAGTAAATCACGAGCATTTAAAACCCCACTTTTACGCGATATTACTCGCATTTTGATCAAGTTTTCAATGAATAACCTACTGATAATAATCAGCTCTCTTTGTAGTTTAAAGATTTAATAGAAATAAAAAACAGCTGTCAAATCAATATTAGTTAGTTTATATTGGTCATTGATTTTAAACCCATTTCGAAATCATACTATATTAAAGTTATTTTAACGTATAACTAATTATTATAATGGTATATATGTTCTAATATATTTAATTATAAAGTAATGCTAAATAATAAAGCTGGGTATTGATTTATTTCAGGTTTACATATTGGTATGATAATCTTTCTTCCTTAAACTAAATCCTACAAACCGTACAAAGGACGATCTTACTGCTAGTTTACGAAATAAAGTAAATATAAAAAGGGGAAAAAATAGCTCAATCATTTAATATTGAATTCAAACTAGAAAAATTAAAATTAGTGTATCATAGTAGAACGTGTTGTACGTTAAGACAAAATTTTAATATACAGAAGACCTAGTGTAATAATGTAAAGTGTTTAAAACCAAAAGTTAAGTAAAACTTGAGATTTGCTTAATATTTCTCAACAATGGGTTTTTGAGACTTCATTTCGCATTTTCTGGAGTATGAAACGTCACAGCAGACCTACATCCTCAGCGAGATTCCATGTCTTTAATATGCCTAAAATTCTACCGTCTTTCCATAACTATCTAAATCATTCACGGTTTACTTTAAATATATTTCACTTGTGCAAAAAGTGAACTAAATTTTGAAAATGCCACTTTTTTGCCTCAGGTATAGAGGCATAGTTTTCATTTATCGTATGTTCTTTCATGAGGTATCACTCCTAAATTTGAAAATTTGAGTTGTGTCAACACCTCCCCCCTATTTTGGGAGCTGACACATAACAGTGATGCCCGTATAAGGAATACCTGGCTATTTTAATAACAAAATCAACAATATTATCTAAATAGGTTATGCCAATGATCAGAATTACACCTTGTACAGTTCCCGCGCTGCCCCCGACCAATACATTACAAATGCAAATTGACACCCCACTCACTCTAGTTCCACCTGACTGCGATGACAAGTGAAACGTTGGGTCTGTGGTCGTGTGTCGGCATAAACAGGGCTAATCAGTCCCGAGGGAGCCTGGAGTGTGTAGTGGCGACCGATGAGGGATGGAGGGGAGGGGATGAAGCCATAAAGCCGGTCACGCGCCGCGTTGACTACGGACTCAGGAAAACTATAAATACTAATGTGATTACACTGCGCGGATGAAAACTAGATAAATCCTTCTCATGGTGTACTTGTACAGTATATACATTATATGATCAATAGATAATATGCGAAAAATAACAAAGAAAATGTATTGTAGTGTACTTACTTCCCTTTTGGAAATAGCTTAGATTGTGGATAAGTCTATTATTAGGAATGTTTTCAGTTCCCCTATCTAAACAGCTGTCCTTTTAACTATGTATTGAGTGTTATGACGTCACTAACCATATGATATGATGTTACCGTTTCATTTGGTCTGACGGATTTCCAATGCCCCCCTTCCACACAGCTGGACACAGCAATGTCAAAAGTGAATTGGAGGGGTTGAATGATTGTATTCAATTCTTAATACATTTTAGTTGATTTCTTTCTGTTATGTTACTTTAATAAATCACAAGTTTGAGTAAAACATAGATAGAATTTTCCTAATACTGCTGAGACTTTGAGAGTGTATTATTTTATTTTCATAGGTCTTGAGCAAGTTTTAAGTATACAAAACCCATATGCCAAAGGTATAGCAAAACAAAAATAAGTTTCATCATGGCAAAATGTCTTGACTACCTACGTACTTTTAAGTTAATTAATCATAATTTAAGTTTTACTAATTCATTAACCGACATAGTAAAAGGATTAAGTTTGGCTAATCATGTTGACGCACTGGAATAAGCACCGATTGAAATAACTCTAAAAGTGGACAAATTTATTAACATTTCTACAAAATATTACTAAAAATTTTAAGACAAAATAAACTATATTTTTGCAGTATATATAAACTATATATATTCACAACCGCTCAAAAAGGTTATCACTTACCAGTAAGACTTCAGGAGACGCATCTTTGTTGTTATCCTTTTAGATCACTATTAAACCACTTTCACTGTGCATTTTCACTTCACTTCACAAGCATCACAATCACTTCCTTCACACTATAAACACGCAAATAGTAGGTACTTGAGCAACGCATTATTTATTCATTTGATTTAGCCTAATAAAACGCAAATCAAATACGTTTACTGACACATTAGCAAACATCAATCTAACTCTCATAATGGAGTGTAACTCGTGAGTGATCAGGACATCTAACAGACGTAAACCACAAAACAAATGTATTATTACTACATTTTTTGGTTGTTGTTTACATTGGTTTGTTTACTACATTTTTGTTGTATTACTGTGAATTAATTATTTTCTTAGTAATATGCAAGACTTGGCTTTGCCGTTGAAATAAATAAATAAATTTTGAAATAGTTCTGAAATACGAAGGCCACGATCGAATGTTCCTACATTTTTCAACTGGCAATGGACAATCGTAAAATTTAAATTTGTTCTGCGGAGGTTTAGAGCGAAGTATTCAGCGTAAGCATGAATAAGAAATACGTGTAAGAGATTGTGGTGCGATTTTGTAGTCGTATTACTGACTAAGGTTGACGTGTAAGACATGACTGATAATTAATAGCCCGACAGCCAATGACATCTGAGGGACCTACAATTTAATGAGGAATCCGGATCCGAACTATAATTTTTCCTCTGAATTACGAAGTGGTCTAATTATTATAAGGATGATATCCTCCGGTCAACACATAAATATTGTTCGATCCACAAGCGTTTCTCTCCTGCAACCATTAACCCAGCGTTAAATCACCACCAACACCACCCAATGACCAATTAGGCTACCAGCTTATCCTTCACCGGGAGGAAATGCTGTTGTTTATACCGGTTGCCCCGGCTACCACCTGATCCCGAGACAGGTGTGTGGTCGGCCGAGCGAGACGGGGCTCCGCCCCCGCCATAACACACGGCCCGTACCGAGACCGCATCACGTATGGGGTGGAAATAATCAACCAGTTGTATTGTGGTCGAGCGTGAGCCAGACAAAACACGAGGAACAAGGGACAATGTTCTCGGTGCAGGTGGGCGGGCACGACACAGACAGAGGACAAAATATAGGGTATCCGGCCCGGTGAGGACCAAAATATTGATTTTACAAACGTCGCTGGGCAGGATGAAAATAGAGTTTGTGTAGCTAAAACTGGATGAAAATGAAATTTTCACAGCAATAGAGAACAAAGTTATTGGGTATCTAGCCGAGAGTGGACAAAAAATATAATTTTACAAATGTAGAGTAAGAGGACGAACACATAGTTTGTACAGCTAATAATGTTATTATGACAGTAAAGTTGGGTATCGACCCGAAACTGAACCAAAATAGATTTTGCATAATTGGAGTGAAAGGGGGGGAACACTATTTGTAAAACCAAAATGGGTCGAAAATGTGGTTTATATACTGTGCAAGTAATAGAGGATTAATAATATTGGGTATGCAGCTGAAGGTGAAATCCAAATCGAATGTTTTCAGATTAGAGAGGAAGAAACTAGTTTGAACTACCAACAGAGGTCAAAAATATACTCTGTAAAGCCGACAGAGAACGATATCTAGGTTTAAAAGCTGAGAGAAGACTGTTTCCAGCCAAGAGTGGAGAAAAATTAGTTTCTATTTTAGAAATATTGAAATTTTTGAGAGTTTACTTATTTAAATCTATACATAACTTTCAAAGTATGTTCTTCACACCTTATATTATGTTCGTAACATAACATAAGACTTGCATGTAATGTTTTTTTCCTCGTAATGGTGGAATTGAGGGTACCGACCATGTCAATAAATTGAGTAATTTATCATAACTTTCTTGACCACAAACAACGGGAAGTTTAAGATGAAAAAGGTACAAAATTGCTGAACGTTTTTCTTCGACCATGACATTCCTTCTATTGCAGCAATGTTTCCAACGCCTTTAAACACACCTTCTTGGTCATAACGGTATTGTCTTCAACGGTTGTGGTAATAGTGACAGGGTTATTATGTTACGCTTCAGATGCAATTCCTTCAAGATTTTTCTTGGATATACCTTATGCTACTCCACCGGCAACATTGCACTGTGCCAGGCCATAATTACTTTACTTCCAAATCTTTATTTCGTTGTATGTTCTCACATTAACGCATTTCTCGGCTGTCGGGTTGGACGAGTAAAATATTTTCGTCCGACACGGACACGGATACGGCTTGACTGGATTTACCACGCTCGGACAAGAGCGTGACAAGTTAGGTAAGACATTTCGTCGCCGTGCACCCGTTGACGACGGGCGATATTACTGGATAAGAGCTATTAACCCCAAAAGGAAATACTTCTATCATAAATTAAAATAGTAGAAAAATCTAAATAATTAATATTTTGCAACCTTTGATCAAATATTTTAAAGAAAAACTGAATAATTTATACATGGATCCTTGATGTACATATATCAATATGAATTGGACTGAATACGGAACCTAAAAGTCTAGTTTTCCTCAGGAATTAAATCTAATAAACGTACAGTACTGAATTCTCCATATTTCTGAAAATATACAATAACGAAAAAACTACGACAGAAAAAATATGATGAATGGAATAAACAAATACTATATCGGATTAAGAATAATTTTAAAACTACTCAAATTCTGCTCAATAACAGAATTCTGTATTTAAAATATATAAGAGGGGCGTGAAATGTCTTTTACCTGTAAGAAATCAGAGAACAAAGTGTCAAGTACATCGAAAGGATCGGGAGGGTTCCCAATCAACACCATCTCACATTGAAAACACTTGAAGGAAAAACGATGTCAATGAGATGAGCTTTCTTAATCCAATCAAATAAAGAATATATGCGATGATCGTTGAGCCATTTATTCAGATACTACTCGTACTGTAAATATCGCAGTCTCCAGCCAAGATGATCACCCTAGGATGCCGTCAAACGTCACGATCCGACGTTCCCCTCCACCGACTAGACTAATCCCCCTTCAATTTGTTTTGGGCCCTAACCTCAACCGTAATGATAGAGCTCATTTCTTCATACTTTTCGTTTTTCAACAGACTAAGAAGATTTGATGGTGACCATAATCTCATTAGATTCAAGGTTGAATGAAAAAGCATCTCGATAGGCTGGTGTTCGAGCGGCCCCTTCGTTAGTCATAGTGCGGCCTTGCCAATCCTATCGGTCTCTGATAAGTCTACTGAACTGTATTACGTCTCAAGTATATCAGCTTCTACCAAGAACTCTTTAATGACGATAAAATGTTTACAAGAAGTATATAACCATAATTAATCGTTTTAAAACAAATTTTTGTACCGGACGGAATCCCTTTTAGGCCTGTCAAACACAGCGTTTAGGGGCCTAGACCCTATTGGTTGACAATAATGGTAGTATGAGACAATAAGCTAAGTAGGAAAATATTCAAAGTTTTCAACCCGTAGGGGAAAATCCTTGATGGTAAAATATTTTCCAATGCTACCGGGAAGGCCAAAATCCCGGTAGTCAACAGAAACCTTTTGAATATCATCTGTACCTAACCTATAGTCGTATCTTGAAAATTATGCTATTTTACAAAAGGATATTAATGCATCAGTTACTGTAATAAAATTCTGTTCATATTATTAAAACAAGCTCATCTTTATAAAAATGCAAAAATTCAAAACATTGCTGCGTTTTACAAATCTATTCGTAATAAATCTGACACTTTCAAGCTTGATGAAAGAAAGCAGAGCTATTTTTTAACCCAGAGAGTTCAAGGGTTGGGGTAAGGGGTTACGGGTTGGCACAGTCGCCAAGAAGCGCCACAAGCCCCGCAGGCAGAAATCTGGCCGATCCCACAGACTAATGTAAAACCGCTGTTCGGGCGATAACTAGCTCTCAAAAACACCCCTTGAGGAGACCGGCGAAAACTTGTACGCAGCCTTCAGGCGAAATATTGAGAGAAATATTGGAGGAAAACTATTAAAATTCATCCTGCAGTCTAAGATATTTTATCACTTTATGTTAAATAAGTCCGAACATTTTTTTTATCACGGTTTTAGTACGAAAACAATTATCTTCGAAATATTACATAATTACGATCTCGCCAAGTTCTTAAACTTTGTCTGCGATGTCTAACTGTCTTATTTATTACACACGAAGTACAGCATTTACAAATTAATTAGAATACAAAATTCTCTTCTGACTAGAATAAAAAACGATTGAGTGTAAAAACTAAGAAGTTTAGGGTAGCAACCCAATAATTCTACTGTTATACTTGTCGCATAACTCTCACTTTTACCGTAACATTAGCGAAAATGTTTTACAAGACCAGAAACGTTTAATGGAAGAATAGGTCAAATACCTACTATTGATGGAATGGAATTGAAGAGCAAGTTAGTTACTGAAATGGCAACCTATCCAGGTATTTTAAGACAAGTATGAATGAGTGTAAGATGATTGTAGCGCGATATTATAGTCTTGTTACTGTTAATTAATAGTCCAACGGTCAATGACGCTGAGGGATCTACAGATTAACGTGGAGTCCGAACCACTGCCTCTGAATTACGAACTGGCCTAATTTTGAGGCTGGTATTTGCGGATGGACTTAGTAATAATGCGGACGTTAAACCATACCATAGAATATCCCATCCACCGACCATCGCTCACAACTATCCACAATTCGTGACCTCCAACTAGCTGGATTACAGGACACGCCACGGTCCCATTAGCATCACACAATGTGTTATGTTATGTAAAATATTTGTCAAGTAATCCATTATAGTAAAAACTCAAAATATAACTCAGCGCCTCTCTTTGGTTCGTTCGTGTTTCCATTCAGTGAACAGTCATCGATGTTTGCACTGGCCTTAATCAGTGTGGAGTCGGCGATTTGCCTCTGATGGATGTTTCGTGAGCAGTGAAATGAAACATTTCTTATAATTAGTAATGGTGTATGGCGTGTCGATGAAAATTAACATACTCTATCACGGCCCTGGCAAACAACCGCGAACTTGGCCACTTCAAAGTTTCAAGTCAAGTTTCCGGTTCTGGAACACTCGAGTATTTCCGACAACGCCGAGGCTATTTCCTAGAACTGTTTAACGGTGTAACTGTTACATTTTACGTCTGTTATTCAACACAAGTGGATATTACCAATGGTGTATTGCTAAAAAAGCTGTGCCAAAGCGGTTCTATCCAAGAAGGCCTTTACTAGGGAGAGGGGGTGCTATGAAGTTCTTTCTGTTTGACTAAATAAAATATGAGTTAAAGTATTAACTGTGAGTTAAATTTTTGTCATATCAACTTCGAGAATGTCACGTATTAACAAATATACTACCCAACAAACTGTAAAAACAATACTAAAGTAACATACACGTAGACTTTACAGTACAGACTCTCCGGAACTTGCTGTGGGAATGTCTGTACAGGAGACATTGTGGCAGTAAGCACGAGAAAGACGTCAAGCCCGTCGGCGCAGCAGCTGGAGAGGAATCCGCCAGTATTGGTCTTCAAGTAAGCCTTGCTATCTGGACCCGGTGCTGCGACGTTATTAGGTCATAGTCATAGATAAACGATTTAATAAATCCACAACACCTAAAATTGCCTCTACATATCGCTCTGTATATCGCGCGATGGTCATGCGCTCATGTTCTAGACTTATTAATATTTTCGAGTGACTCGTTACACTCTTCCCACTAAAAATGAACAAAGCACCAGCATAAGAATCTGAGTTTCTGCTCCACTACACCACTGCAGATTGGTCTGACGATACCGATAATTGTAAAAATGTACCTCGTGCTTGCACTCGAGGAGCCAATTTGCTCCAATTTTATACAATATGTTAACTCTGTTCAGTTAACATCTTTGATATGTAATCTATGACAGCTTCAAAACAAACCTACGTTTTATCTCCTGGCGTCCTTTACCGTGATCGAACCCAATAGGTAGGGAAATTAACTGCAAACCTAAATTATTACAAAATTATAAATTTAAACTAATTGAATAGTTCAATAGACCTTTGAGATAATCTAACTCAAGAGGAGGCAGAGAAAAAATTGTTTCGGGGAGTACAAAGACATTTCTATTAAAAACATATCTGTTTAATTTATAAATCCATTCATATTCTTTTCTTCTTTAACATGGGTCGATGATCGAAACAAGTATTTAAATCCGGCTGTGGGCTTAAGAAACTGTAATCTAAGATTGTTTTCAATAGTAATTTATTTTTGGTTTCTGGTATAATATTGACATGGATTAAGATCTGGGGGGTGCTAGCAGATTTTATAACGCAAAAAGTGCGACGACGTGATAGACCCGTTTCCATAAACGCTATCAGAGTAATTGTATTGAATTTTTGGTTATAAGAAGCTGTTTAGATGAACTGAAACATTGTCTTTAGACTTATCCATGATTTAACCTATTTCCCACAGGAAAGTAAATACATAAGGAGGAATATCCGATTTCGGAGGGGTTATTACTGTAAGATTCAAAATGTATATATCTATATAAAAATACAATTATTGATTTTAATGACTTTAAATTTCCTTATTTGTCTTAGGATAGGGTCAAAAATATAGTGTACATGTATTTTAAATATTTCTGCAGCTTCTTCGTGATATAATTTAATTTCATTATGATTCGAATAGTTGTTTGTTGTTTAATGATTCTATTCGTGTTTACTGTTGATGTTGGACCATAAAAATTATTGAAAATTATTTTAATTCCTAATACAGCACAAAGTTTTACAGGGGTGACTGTTTTTATCTAGTGAACAAACCGTACGAACATGACACTGTAAAGTCACTGTACGGGGCTATGATGTGCCTAAAGTACTGTAGTCTACAGTATATGGCGGATATGAACAGACGAGCAGGTAGTAACGAGGGCGTATGTAGGTGGATAAATGAACAGCACAAAAGAGCACGGCCTTGATAACACGGCTGTTACCAATCAGTCTGATAACGTTTTTGCTCAGTGAAAACACATGACAAGCGCTCACCAGCGTGCCACGTTTTCGAGTAGTATTTGTTATCAAATTGATTAAATTTTTAATTAAATATACATTTACACTGCTATGACAATCAAATTGTACCGTAGCAAAATATTGAGCTAGAAACCTATTGAAACATTTTATATTTGATTTAATGTTGTTTACTTATAATTTAAAAAGCAAGTTAATCTATATTTAGGTTGAACGTTTTTAACAACAATAATAACGTCATGGTAATGTTTTCGTCGACATTTGCGCAACTGTTACAACATTGCGTATGAAAGGCCATCCCCCTCGTTTGTAAGGACATATAATCAGTTTTATTTCCACCAAACTATCTACTAAAAAAATTAGAAAAAATATCGTATGCCTAAACGGTGAAGAACAAAACAAACTCAAATCCCAAGAATACCTTAGCTAAAAATAACCAATTTTCTAAAACTTTAGTCCGGAGGTAAGTGAGTTTGGCTTTGTCCAGCTTATTGTTCCTAGAATACTATAAAGCCATCCTTTCCAGAGAGAACAAAAGGTTTTATCGGTTGTCCATTACTACTGAACTATCAACTGTTTACAAGGAAGAGACAAGTAAAGATACACTCTTCCATTAAATAATGGTTAAGTATCTTGTCATGATTATACAGTATATATAATTAATTAGTAGCCTATTTCCTATGAGGCAATTTAGAATGTTAATGAATATCTTACAAAAATAACTGCAAAATACTCTTGGTAAGCTAATTCCAAAAATATAAATTGCCTACTAAAGTAAACTTGTATTAACAAGTGATGCATTACTTTTAACAACTTCTAATAAAAATTAATATGAGTATTTTGAGCATTTATTTGAAATAACGGCATGTTTTTTTCTTTCGTCTCCGATGTTTTACAGGATCATACACATCTACACCGATGTCAGTACATTGTAGTGTAGGCCCTTAAAGAAATTATTATGCTTTGCACTAAAGTTTTTTTTCTATCCTAAACTAGATGTACGTGAATTTAAATTTGAATTTAAGAGACCTTTGGCTTTGAAATCAGTAGCCATCAAAGTTACGTGTTCGCCAGTCTGGTTTACAACAACCCTTCATCAACGTCATACCACTTAACAATCAACGTTCTGTGAATTAGGAAACAGAGAAATCGAGTTAGTGAAATAGGTACAACTTACTGCATGAAACCCGATAGTAATCAATGTGTCATACAGTGATCAATTAACTGAAAAACAAACGTCTAAGAGGCTAGCAAGTACAGTAGTCTGAAAATAAAACAAAGAAATATTGCGTTGCTCAACAAAAACACTGAGAACAAACAAACCATAAAAACAGCAGGAAACTCTCGCTGAATCTGTGAATATCACTACACAACACTGAACAACATAGCACGCATCGGAACTACGAGAAACAGCGAAAATTCGTTAATCCAAAAGTCTTGTCGGAGGAAGGCCATCCGGCAGTAAACAATCGCACCGGCTCACGGCTGACTCGATCTCGGCGAACATACTTTCCCCCACCACCGGGGCTTCCCCCTCCCCCTCACGCGCTACCTGCCTGACACCACCATCAGGCGTGCCAACGGCACAACGTTGTATATCGTACTCTGGAGTAGGGCTATTTTGATTTTGAACTTCGATGTGTTATGTATGAGTAATGTACGAGAACTTTTGGTCTAGAATGTCTTGAGTAATGAATAGGAGACGTAATTCAGAGATATTATTTTTGATTCGTTATTAATAGGGGTGTTGGATAGAGAGCTACCTACATCATGTGACAACCAAAACACTAGAATACGTACTTAAAATAATTGGCTAACTTCTGTATAGGGCCTAGATTTCTCTGTGATTTTTTTAAAAGAGAATAATGTAATCTATGAAATAACAAGACCTATGTCAAATAACATGTACAGTATAAGAATTTGATGTGACCGAAGTAAAAATATTCCTATTCTATGAAATTATTTTATTTGAAAACGAACGACATTGATATTGTACAGTACGTGACAAAACCTCGAACGCAATCTCGATTAAAAGTGGATGATCCACCAGATGTCTCCCATTTTCATGCTACCTACCTAATGTTTACTGCTCGAAAACGATAACAAATTAAAACTAATCGTTGTTTATTTGTTAAAACCAAATTACAACTTAGTTTTTACGTGCCATAAAATAAATGAGCATTTTAATAAATTGTATATGTTATAAATTTTCAGTATCTTACCATAGGGTTCCATGCATTGTCAAAATTATATACATTATTCTTTTGCAAATTATCTTTTTGTAACTAATATGATTGCTGATTATTGGGATACGTGAAGAATTTTCAAGAAAACGATGCGCTGAAACATTACGAACTGTGTTCGAGTTTGAAAACCTCCATAATAAAGCCTGACCCAAAGATATGTATGAACTATATTGTGGATTTCAGATATCTGCATAACGAGATTCATTGACCACGGTAAACTGTTCAAACATAAGTTTGCATAAGTTCCATGGGTTGTTGAGTTCACAAAACTACTAAGCTGATGTCCTTGTCTCAACTGTTGAACTTTATGAGTTATGATGTTGAGTTTAGAGAACTGCATTCGGTAATGAGTTCCCTGGACTTGATTGAGGTTGGTGTACATAATGAGTTTTCTAACTGGCACTGAAATGTTATGGGCCTGTAATTGTCTTATTATATGAGCTGTCCAGAGTTGTCAAGTTGCCTCGTGTCGCCTCTGATGTTCGCTGCCCTGCACCATGTGTCGTTCGTTCCCTCAGGAGGCGGGTTATCCACCCGGGAATATCATCACGTCGTTCGACAAAAACGCGCTACAATGCGCTTTGTCCCCGGTGGAGCCCGTCCGTCTGACGACAATAAACGCCACATAACCAAATATCCTTCATCTCTAAAGATTCAGGTAGAAGGGACACATCTAAAGTTGGAACAAATACATTAAAACCTTTTTGAAATGGAAATGCCTTAACTCTGGGGGTGTATTGGCAAACTGTCAGACCAAAATTTGGAACGGAAGTGACGTCATATGGTACATAAGGACATGTCATAAGGAAAGTTTTTTATAGGAACTGATAACATTCCCTTCGATGATCTAAGGCTCAGGCTATTTCCCAAGGGCCGAGCTCTTTATGTTGGGAGGATGACTATTGCTGACTCGCTTTGAAACAAAAAGTGGCTAAATTAATGTTATATGCAATTTTTCTAATTGAATATTTTATATTCATTTTCAGTAGGGCCTACTACTAGAAGTATTAACAAGACCAGTTTAATTAAACTGATTTTATATTAATTTTAAAAAAATTTAAGAAGGATGTATAACTCTTCGTTGTAACATTGATGAAAGACGAAAGACTAACGGTATAGATATCAACCCAGCATATATCAAACAGTAACATATCGCTCGTCACCCCACCTGTCCTGGGCGAACGTGTCTTCAACAATACTAAACACTAAACAGAGGGACTGGCAGGTACAGGTAGAAAGCCATTCAAGATCAAGAATGCAGGTGGGGGCTAAGGGCCTTGCCCTCCCTTATGTCGCGTCACCTGTAGCTGCGACTCGCTCCCCTCGCAGGACTACCAACCCCCACAGCACACCGTACTACCAACTATACAGGCCTACTTATACCAGAAAATTTAACAGTTAAAACTAATTTCAATTTGTTGGTTAAACCTAGTTTTATTTACGTTTTATTGAATTTACAGTAAAGAGTCGATTATCCGAAACAATAGGTGGTTATGTTTGTTCGGATTACTGAATTTTCGGATAGTCGGTGACAGACGGGAAAAAGATGTTCAATGCACATAATCTAAATATATAAAACAAAGTCGTGTTAGTTACACGCATTATAACTCGAGAACGGCTGGACCGATTTTAATGATCTTAGATTTTTTATATTCGTCTCTGCTCCGGTCATGCTTTAGGCATATTCAGTTTCCATAATTTCAATTAGTTTCCATTTTATAGCGTTTTAAATTTCTAATGTTAACCTTATGGGGAATAAGTTTATTTACAAATTATCTACAATCAAAACATTTGATTTCTTAAACCAGCTGTTTGTTTACTGTCCGTTAGCAATATGCTTTACTATCCTATGCCATCTGAATCATTCATTAATGTAAAACTATGAAGTAAATATGTGCTGTACAAAATGACCAGCATTATTCGCCACGTTAATAGTTTACGGTTTTTGGAAATTATGTACTGTATTTATATTTTTTATTATCTGTATGATTAAAAGTCACGTGTTTATATGTTTGCCAAATAAAAAATAACTACAATGTTTTTACATATTGAGTTTATTATAATAATCAGCTGTTGTATATTTAAAGCTTTCACAATGATGCCGCAATGCTAATTGACTTCAGGACATGGCCAATCTTAAAGTTAACATGTATTTACTGTTAGGCGTTACGGAGTTCGCCGGGTCAGCTAGTAAAGAATAAAATAATCTTTTGATTTATCTTTTATAAGAACAAAGAACTAATTATGAAGTACAAAAAATTCTGAGCTTTAAACAATCCGAAAAAAGTTCGTTGACCTTGAATTCGGCGCACAAACGCGAGTTTAGTCGCGTCCATGACGCTGGGCGCTACAGACGCCGACGTTAAACTCAAGTTTAGAGCGCAGTTTCATTTTTCGATTTTGGCGTTTTGGTGTTTCGGGTAATCGGGCTTCGGGTAATCGACGCTCTTCTTTCATTTGCTGGTATTGTTCCTAAATAGGCTTACGAGTACAAAAAAATTAAATGAAGACGAATCGAACAAATTAACTTGTTTTTAATTAATAAACTGTAGCTTCAGTTTACCTACTAAAATATTCAAACACCACAATATAGATTAGATTAGATTATTGAAATGGCGACCAAGGTAGGTATTTTAAGCCAAGTATGAATGAGGGTTAAGTGTAAGATGATTATGGCGCGATCATGTTGCCTTGTTACTGTCTAAGGCTGACATGTTCCTTAGACAGGACTGTTAATTACTATCCCAACAGTCAATGGCGACTAAGGTACCTACAGTTTAACGTGGAATCCGAACCACGGCCTCTGAATTACGAATTGGTCTAATTATGAGGATGGTCTTTGTGGATTAACGTAGTATTCAATAGTGCGGACGTTAATTCACACAATAGAACACTACATCCACCGACCATTACTCACAATTATCCACAATTCGTGACCTCCAAGTAGCTGGATTACAGGATGACGCCACTATCCCAGTATAGAAGATGGTATGAATGAAGGAATAAACCACGTATAACCGCGTGATGTAAGATATTCCCGCGAAGAAATTTAGATCTCCAGGAATATAGAGGTATTTTTGTGAACTTGAGGTTTTTAGAGGGCCCAAGTGGTAAGATACGAGTGTTAAAAGGATGTGTTGCGAATGACCGGACGACTTGGCAACGTCGCACATGCCCGCGTCCTGTGTCCTTCCTACGACCAAATCATCAAAATACAAATCATCTTGCAGCGTCAACTGTTCAAAACATTCCTTAGTGTGGACTAGAGTGACGATAATTACTGTTAAATAGAAGAAATTCAAATATCAAAATACAAGTATCAGCCAATCTGCATACTAAGCGAATATCCATTGATAAAGGAATGATTTGTTATGATTCAAAGTATTCATAGGTTGTTTGAGGAAGATGTATCAAATTACTTACAACACGTAAGAATAAGAATGGGAAAAGAGAAAGTAGGTTTGCTGATACGTAGGAACAAAATAATTTAAATTGTTCAACTTATTTATCAGACATTCTCTAGCCCGCGGTTACTCTTGCTTTTAGATTGGACCTAACAACTAAAAACTTGTACAAAATTAATTTAAAAAAAGGGGGTTTCCCGCGTCAACCGGTTGGCGATTCCTTAAAAACGCTTCTGAAAACGTGTTGATGTTTTGCTTGGGTGACAAAGAAGTGGGGGTGGTTGCTGTAAAGGGGAGGGGATGCGCACAGGCCTCTTAGTTCGGATACCAGTGGAAGATCAAGACTAAAAATAATAATAATAATGTTTCAAGATATGCCAAACGTAACATAACATAACCTTGTTGAGCCATTGTGCCAGATGAAGCTGTATAATTAGTTACATCACAATATTGCAAATGAAAAAAAATTATTATCAGTTTGATTATTCTTCATCAGAATGATATGGAGAAAGAGTAAGTAGGAATGCTGTCATAAGGACTCACGTACTTCAACACTTACTATGGCATCCCATTAGTAGTTTTATAGTATTTTTTATCACATTATAGTTTGTAGAATTTTGATATTTACAAACCACCATTCCCCAGCAGCACGAATCGTTGCCCAAAGTTGGATTATTGTCGGCATGGAAGGGAAACGGTTGGTAGGCATTCTCGCGGTTGGACCAACAAAATAATCGTTGGGTAACCCTCGTTGGCAAATTCAACCATAAAAACTTTGGGCTAACGTCAGAATGTTCTTGGTAAATCCTAATATCAGTGATAATTTCAAAAATATATAATCTAATTGTCACATATATTGAAGACCCTCCTTAAAACAACACAGTAAAACTGTTAATTTTCAATTAACTAACTAAAAAAATTGCTAAAACTAAAAAAATTTCCCGATTCGGTTATCTCCGGCCGTCTTTGTTTCCATTCGGGTCAGCTGTCGGCACATTTCACTACGCTTTGTGTTGCACGAGAGTGACGCAGTTTGCAAATACTGTATCGGATACTGAATAACAAGCTCACTCTAACAGAAAACGTAAAGATAACAAAAAATAGTTTTAGTTATTTTAACTGCATTCATTTTGATTAATAATGTTGAATACATTGTGTTATTGTGATTAATAATGCAATACCGGTATACTGTATCCCGTAGTCCTGAAGAAGAAGAACAGTGTAAGAAAAATAGGTCTCTTTTTATAACGAGAAGGAAGCATCTTGCGTTTGAGCTTTCAATATTCAAATCAAATTAATTCAATTTTAGCAACAGTATTACAACACCTTAACAAATAAAAAATAGTTTCAATAAATGTCCTGGTTGGCTCACCGATGGATAATGGTCGGTTATTTCATCAATGGGCCAACCTCGCGCCGCGCAACATGCCGAACCGTCGGCCTACTATTTTCTATGCGTATTATTTTATATGTGCCGCTTGGGATGAGTCTCCCCCATCGCCATAAAAATAATAACCTT
The DNA here is from genome assembly GCA_023375725.1 of Nephotettix cincticeps. NCBI lineage: Eukaryota > Metazoa > Arthropoda > Insecta > Hemiptera > Cicadellidae > Nephotettix > Nephotettix cincticeps. Next base: position 127,668,337 of record CM041791.1, on the reverse strand, counting down.
TGTAGGACATTGAGTTGTGTGATTAATATTTTTATAGAACATATCTGCCGAGCGCATAACATGTTAGATAAAACGAATCTCTATTAAACTACTGATTATAAATTAATCCGTAATACGAGTTTTAACGTTTAAAACAAGTAACTCAGTAACATAAATAATGCATATTTTAGTAATGAAATATCAACTAGTGAATTTTACACGAATTCTTTGAAGATAATGAAATACAATAATATGCTTCAATGTTTACAAAGTAAGAACTAACAAAACAGCTGGCGCACAGAAAGCCGGGACTGAGAACTGATGTTTTATTCAAGGAAAGACCGACAAACTGTCCACACATCTCTGGATTTGTCAAAAGACTTCCAATTTCTAGAAACTGAGATATTGCATCTAGTTGTGTGTTTTATTCTTATTGAGTGACTCTTTTATGTCAATCTTATCTGAAACTCACCACTATAAAATCGTCGTCTAATATGATGAATTACTGTCTAATCTCTATAAATGAAAATGAATGTATGTATGGCTGAGAGGTGTACTGATACATTTAAATTGTTAATTAAATTTTTATTGTTAACAAAATGATAACCTCCTGAGTTCTGTTTTTTTGCGTAAATACCTAATGTCCTTATATAAGGCAACCTTAGTAAGAGTTTACTAACCTTAGTAAGTCCTGACATATTTCACAAGATTTAATGTATTGTTTCCGAATGTACTTATATAATGCCACAGGATTTAAAATCAGCTGAGGTAAATTTTACTTTTAAAATGTTAATGTATATGTACTTTTATAAGGACATCAGGCGGAGACCTATGAAAAGCACCACAATTTACAGGAATATACCTATACCAATACGAGTGTATACAACTTGACAAAGTAACTCATGTTACGTAATATTGGGTTAGGATAATGATTAACGTAATAGACACAGGCATCCGGAAAAAGTTAAAATCTACGATTCCACTATTTCGATCTAATAATTCGATCACCAATTAATTTCGATCCAGCAGTTTATTTGTGAAATAAACTTTCTTTCTTCTTCCTCCCGAACGGTCAAAATGCAGTGTAAACAAATGTTGACATTAGAACATGTAAACATTGAAACCTATGACGGTCACGGGCCACGGCAGCTCTTTCTTCTTCTTCCCGAACTGTCAAAACTTAGTGTCCACAGCTGTTGACATTCAAGTAATTTTGTTTCCATTCTTTGAAAATGTAAAAATTGAAACTTAGGACGTTCACGGGGCGTAGCCCGAGGGCATTTTGGGTGAATCAATATGACTATGAGTTGCATGAGTTTGTGTAAAATTTCAAACCGGTCGGTTCAGTATTTTCCGCGTTATCTTGCCACAACAAACCCACAAACAAACATACAGAAACCACCTCTTCTTTATAATATTATAATAGGCTTTATAATAGGTTAACGACGGATAGTGAACTATAAAAAATTAGTTCATCGTGCGGATAGAGAAAATGTAGTCCTAATTAAGTTTTTCATTTTCCTCCACTAACCCCTCTTGAGACATTTATTGTCATTTTTATATAACTGCTATGCGTCTGGCTGGTTTTGCAGTAACATGTGTAAATTGAAATTTGTCATATTAGGCAAAGTTTAACAAAAAATACGTAAAATAAATGAATATAAAATTGTTTCGTAGGTACATTAATTACAATAAATAAATTAAATAAACAGTAAACAGTAAATAAATAGCTGATTTGTGATCAAAATTCTTCACAATATCGTCTTGACCCAAACCAAATTTAAGGCGGTATCTCTTCCAAATTGCCAACATACGTTACTATTTTATCAGGAGGAGTTCTAGGTTATGTCCCGATACATAAGAACATAAGCGATAAAAGAGATAAATTAATTGGTTGCTGGAGCCAGTAGTTGGAGCCAGTTGCCGTTAACTCTCGCCGGATCGTGAGCGGTCACCTCTGGCTAGTCTATGTGACGATCCCCGCTATGGTATCTCATTGTCTATATTACCTAGGCCTATGGTGATGGGGATTTGAAGTTAAAATTAGATTATTGTTCAATCATATGAAGTGTTAGGTTAGGAAAACAATAGTCCAACCAAAGCGAAGAGCCTTTTTTAATCAGTTTAACCTCGCTGCGAGCTTAAGATTCTTCTTCCTCCCGCCAGCCGGACGGCTTTTGAGACGAAACATGTTATTTTTGTCCCCCGCTTCGGACGCCGCTTTTCATCATATTTTCTTGAAACTTGGTAACAATGCAGTTGAATAGTTAGAGCCCTTATACCTCAAAAAATTGAAACTAAGAAAACAATAGTTTCAGCGATGTTTAAAAGTAACTCAATTTCCGGTACTTTTAGGATTTATTTGTCCTTAAACATTTTCTATATCAATACGAGGACCCTAGAACTAAGATTTATCTGTAAGGCAAAAAAGATTTAAACATTAGATCTTTACTCATTTCATCCAGAGCAAGGGAATGCCGAGGAATGTGTTTCGTGTTTCTGCAGGGGTGAGGGAGACTAAAGGTACAATCCTCCTCACAAGACAACACAGTAAGGTACAACACAGCGTATTCCAAGACTCCTAGATGTCGTTTTCTACTTATCTAGATTGATATGCACTGTTCGAATACCTAACATACGTACAACATGAACTGTCTTACCTGGCAGCGTTGTCGTCAGAGACGGAAAGTCCCCGGTGGTTTTCGACGATAGCGGTGGTTTTTACTTTGGTGTCGGCGGTGGGGGTGACATCTTGTCCGATGAGCACCTCGGTGCGGCCCGGGGGTGCCGGGGCAGGCTTGGGCGGCGCCGGTAGCTCCTGCGTCAGCTCTAGGTCCTGGGTGGTGCCTGGAGGCCCGGAGCCCGGACTGCTCGCGGTGGCGGGGGTCGACGGCTTGGCTGTGGTCGTGGAGGTCGCAGTCGTCGTCTGGCTGGGAGGGTAGGCGGTCACGTAGATCGGCGTCTTCTCGATGAAACCGTTCGCTTGGTCTGACTCCGACTTGGATGTGGCTTCTCTGTTTAGCTGCAACACAAGCAAATGCATTTAATAAATAAAATATAGGTTCAATACTGATAGCAATACTGTATATCGTTTCAAAGATACTGTATAAGTGAGAGATCAAAATCGACTTCCCATATTTAGCACGATGAAGATCATTTAATAAAACTAAAAGTATCCTAAAGGTCATAATGGATTAAACCCCCCATGTTATTAAAACTCCACTTTTCCTTAAATCTCATCTTCCCAAGTATTAAACCAGCTGCCCTTCTCTGCGTATCTTTAAACCCCCCGATGCTGCTTCAGGTACTTTCACAAGATAATAATAGTATTATTTGATATCTCCCGACTCTCGCGACAATATCGTTCAATAAGTAATATAGTTAAGTATCAATATTAATATTGTTTTATCTGGCTAACGACATCCTGCTCCTGCTACGACCATATTCCATTGACAAGGAAGCTTCTATAATTAATCTTAGTATATTAAGATCTACTAAATGCTGATCGAAAAATTAAAATTTTCCTTTTAGAATTAATGGTTGTGCCAGTAAAAATTATAAATATAAAGGATATATCATGTATTTTTGGTATTACGAGAGCTATACTATTTGCACTCAACTTTGAAAATACTGTATTTTTTCGCGTTTCACCTCATTTTCATTTAACTAGAGATTTTCATAATATTCACTGACTGGGAATTGTTCCTCTTCGTCAATGCTAGATTCTCCCAAATTGTCCGTTGAGTGATGTGGCAAATCTATTTTCAGGGAACACACTTGAAATATCTTTCAACTAACCGCGTAGCATTCAAAAAATTCCTTGATCAAATGTATTATGATTAAGTGAAATTACCTAATCTGACACGATATGAGCGTACCATTTGACTTGCAGCATATGTATGAAGGTACAGACAAGATTATTATTGTTATTTAAAACTACCTACATTGAAATATACACGTATTAATAAGAGAATACTTAGTATGAACGACGCCATTTGTATGCTAAATGCTCCTTTATTAACAAACTCACGAGATTGTATTCAAACAGTCGGAGACTTGTAACAATACGGAGGCTTGAGTTGAAGTTATCAGTCCGGCCTCCAGGGAGCGGGATTGTGGTGACCCCCCCTCCCCTCCACCACGACCATCCCCATCTACAAAACACCCCAGGACCTTGGGGGACAAGCCCTTGCATTAAATATGATGCAATTCCATCCACCACCAACTTACACCAGATTCTTCGTGAGCCTACACACGTTTATTTTCGTAAAGTAGTTCATCCAGTATCATAGAATGTGTCAGTTTCTTAGGATGTTTTATAGAGAAATATTATTTGGTTTGCTATAAAATACCAACAAGACGGAGCCTTGCTGGCGACCCAGAAAACATTAAAAGTCGATACAACTGTTAGCTACTCGACAGTAAAATATGGCTTTACAGTTTACTATCATTATATTATAATTTCATTCTCAAATCAAGCTTTGAGTTACAAATATTTACATTAGATCACGTTAAGTAATAGTTTGACTTGTAACTTTTTTTATTAATCAATTCAACTGTTCAATCCCAATTAAAGGGAATGAGCAAGGGGTGTTAACAAAGTAAGCGATGCACGAGTAGATGTAGCCAATAAAGATGCTTTTAGACATTAAAGGATTTGTATTTCCTAGAAGAAAGCAATCATTTTAAGTTCCTTAAAACACACAAGTCCTGTATCATATAGCATGGCTTATGCTCAAATATCAATTATATTTTAAACGACGGGCTGGATGATTGTATGAAGACGTCAAATGAAGCACGCGGAAAAGCATATTGGTCTGGAACTTACAAAAATTACCCTCCCCTCAGAACATTTTCTGAATTTCACCTAAAGATATTTGTCTTCTCCCGCATAGCATGCAAAACTATTTTTTCATGTTTTCATATTAAATTATGAAATTAAAAATCCTAAAGTTACAAGATTATTACTGTTTGTTTGAAATTCATGATACCGATGGATATAAATATTTATTTTACAATTAAATCACTTCAGAACGGGAGGAGTTTCTCCACCTCCAGAAACGTTGTGTAGTTTTAAAACACAAGAGCGATAGGAAAAGTCCAAATTATTGTAAAATAAATAAAGATTATTTTATACATGTTGATGAAAATATAAGAAAAGGACATGGCTCACTATTTAAGTAAAATGTTCGGACATGCACAGTAAAGTATTCCTACTCAAGAATGCATTTCAAGCCAAGTATAAATGAGCAATAGTGTAAGATGATTGTTGCGCGATCTTGTTTCTGAGTAAGCTTCACATGTTCCTTAGGCAGGACTGTTAATAGCCCAAGAGCCGTGGGATGTGAACTATAGGTCATAGTTTAAAGTGGGATTCGGACTACAACTTCGCCTCTGAATTACCGACTGATCTAATTATGAAAATGGTATTAGCGGATGAACGAAGTATTTAATAGTGAGGACGTGAATTCACATCAGAGAATCCGCCGACTATCGCTCATAACAATCCAAAATTTCTCAAAGTAGATGGATTACATAAGTTAGTTTCATCACACATGCCTTGAAAAAAAGATCAATCATGAATTCCTAATCGTGATTTCAACACTACGTAGGCAAAGTAAAATTATAAAAATGAACGAGGGATCTAACGTTCACAAGTATCTGTAGTGGAGTTGTAGAGTTGTTGTCGGGGGCTGGAGCTGGGAGCTGGGGTTCGCTATTTGTGGCAGCACGGTGATGAACGACCACCTGACTCTGATATTTCCTGGCCCTGATAGCCATTCACTAATGTCCGCTAATTCCACCGTTACAAACATCCCATCGTTTGTCACTACTGTAAACAACGTACAGTTTTCCTCTTCCGATATGTTCACATCTCGAATTATTGAATTTTCTTTTGAAGAGTGCTTCAGGAAATGTAAATACGTTCTGACTAAAACATAAGTTTTTATTGAAGTTCGTAGTTATGTATAACCAAGCTGCATTTATAACGTTTCAAATAACGAAGATTGAAATTGAACTGAATTTCTTACAGAAATAGAGCCACTGAACTGTATTGCCGTAATCCTCATGTAAGACCTATAAAGCTACCTACATACATACGGGGGTATGTGTGTGTGTAATTAATACATGTACATACTAATTACGTAGCCGTGGACACGATAACTCTCGTAAAAATGCCCCGATCGAAATGAAATTTGCTTAATGCGTTTAAAGGATAATATGTGGATTTAAGTTGGAAAACCACGCAAACCGGACTATCTGGAGTTTGTGTTTAGGGGGGAATGATATGCAGGTTTCATATTCTCCTACACCTCCAGAGGAAGACAATCGGGACACACAGTATAAACGTAGTGGATAATGGATGATTGTTTGATTTGTAGGGATACAAAAATTATAAACATTGTGGTTGTTTAATTTTCGACTGTGTATCTTGTCATTTAACCCAAAGAGCGAGGACGGACATACATTCCCAGGCAAATCTCTTATTAGTTATTGGACCCATTGTCCACTCCATCAAAGCATGTAATAAATTCCCGAATTTCCGCCCTATCCTCTATATTTCTCTATATAGTCTATCCTCCTATATATATATATCTATATCTATCCTATATATATCTATCCTCTATATAATTTTCGCCTTCCTCTATATCTATGGGTGTGGATATTTCGAGGTTAGGGTGATTTAGAGGAGGTTATTTGGAAAGGTTAAAGATGAAAAGTTTGGGAGATCGGAAGGCGAATTTCTATATATATATACAACTCTCGTAAAAATGGTCCGATCGAGACCAAACTTGGTAGAGACGTGTATTCCTACATTTTCTTGGACGAGTTCGTAAATCAGACATATAGGTCAATAGGAACGGGTAGTTTAGGGGGGTTTTGTATCCCAAAAATGGGGTTTTTGCATTTTTCTCATGTAAGTTTTAAAAATTTCAAATTTTATATTTTACACATAGAATCAGCTTAAAAAACTGCACAGTTAAGGTCTTTAAAGTTTTTCTCTATCTCCAATGGTTATCGAGATATTAAAATATTGAAACATAGAACGTTGTATTTTGGGGCTCCAATGTATTATGGAGGATGAGGAAAAATTAATATTTCCCATATCAATCAATATTTTTGGATTGAACTTGGTATTTACCTTCATGTTGTTGATACCCACCCGTTTATGCTTAAAAATCATAGTTTATGTGTTTGTCATGGCAGCAAACCTGCATACTCTCTTCTCATGTTAATTATATAGGGAATAGGCAAACTCCTTTATTTATGGACAGATGTTGATGAAAGTTGGTATAAACGTTTTAAATAAAAATTGTTTATGGTAGAAATGACTACTTTCAGTGTTCCTTACAGCAGCTAACCTGCACACTCTTTCCCATGTTAATCTAATGGAGATAAGCAAATAATTCTCATGTTTATAGACAGAATTTTATAAAACTTGTCATATATTATTATTCTTATATTATTGATTTGGAAATTCGCTGAGAACGCAGGTATGCTGCGACGGGGGTATTTCCAAAGCATGTCAATCTAGGTTCAGAAGTTTCGGGTTAATGGTGAAGTAAGTAATTTTTTGTGGTGAAAGGGTGGAAGAATATACCCTATAGTTACCCCAATTTTGAGGGTAATGTACATATCTTTTGACTGAAACTATTCTTTCAAAAATGTTCTACCCAAAGCGTCAGTCACAACCAACGTCAAACACATAAAACCCAGAATACTACGTATTTGCAGCTTGGAAAAGAAACAAGTTTTTTATGGCAGAAAACCTCTAAACCACCAACACTACATCAGGAGTTTTCATTAATTCCACGATTCGGCTAATACCGCTTGACTTTTACAAGCAATGAATTTTACATCCGTTATATCAAGGTAACAAACTTTTTATCGGGCTAATCTTGCTCAACTCGAGTTGGGGTGTAACTTTCGTCTTAGTAAATAAAGTCAGAGAAAATCCACTAAACATTTACAGTGAGAGGCATTAGTGTTATGAAATAAAAACTTAATGATGTAATTATGATTAATTCAATTTGTTTATACCTACTAATATAACTCAAAATGAGAAGATATTACTTAGAAAAGTATTCTTCCTAAACTTAACATTAAAATATTCAACGTTGATGGTCGATTTTCGATATTAGGATTGTTTATACAGTGCATTCGTATGTATATTCATTAAAATCTAAAGCTAAAAATCTGTTTGGTTTAGGTAAACTAAAATTGATATACCGTTTTATGATGCATTAAGGTAAGTAACGTTGAGTATTAATAAAGTAAACGCTAATGCAGTAAATACAAAAAGTATAGGGCCTACACCACCACGAACCACAACTGATGATCCACCACAGATTAAATAAACTAAGCTAAGAAATAAACTCTTGAATGGTTACAATAATCTAAATCTATTATTGCCATCAAAGTAACAAACTGTTTGAAATATTGCAAACGGTTTTCCTTTATAAATCCGTCACCGCTAGACCCCGCATCTGGCAATTTTGGACCCAGAGCTCAAGGGCATTTCACCTCTGACCCTGCGAGGTCAGTTTTTTGTTTTCGACCCACCCCCTCGACGAAGCCTCCTGGCGCCTCACAGGCGGAGCTTTTGTTCTAGAAAGGAACCGGAAATCACATCAAAACAATACGGACATTTGGGTTTTCTAAGAACTCTCTCTACTGAAAAGACATCCGGGGGTGAAAGATTTTGAGGGGGATGAAGTGAAAGTGGTCCAATTAGGAGGAACAAGCAGAAGTGAGTGTTCGAGCAGATGTGACCATTAGCTAATAGGACAGATAAGAATGTTGTTGACCCGATGTAATCACATTAATAGTGTTTAGAAGGAAGCTCACTAATAATAATCATCCTCCTATCAAGAGACGGAAAAATCAACAGCGACAAGGATCGAATATTCCCATGTGCAACATGGCGCGATCGGCGTGTGCGAGTTAGATGAGTTAAATGAACTGCACACCTTGTCTGGTCCAAACATCTGGGACATGCTAAGTACGAATGAAATAAAATCCATTATTTTACTAAACTATGTATTTAAACTAACTTTTTAATTACATCATATTCATAGTTCACTCACAACTTTTGTCTACTACATGTTTCGCCTGAACGTCTTTATCAAGTGTCGATGCAGGGATGTCTATAAGTTATGGACTCGTAATAATATAACTCGTTGACATATAAAACACGCATTCACATACACTAATATATAAATAAAACGTATCAGTGGACTGACACATACTTTTTCCTTTAAATAAATTTAAACGACAATCTTTAAGGCAATCATATTCTTTTAAGGGAGGGACAACCCCTCCCCGTAATAACAAGATTAGATTTTGTTTTTTAGGTTTTGTGGGGGTGATGTGACCTTACGCTGCATACCAAGTTTTATGGAAAACTGTTGGGAAAAAGGAAGAAATTGATATTTTAATATAACCCATAAGAATAACACTGGGATCTCTCAGACAACGTACTGCGTTTATCTTGGAGAGTAAATTTAACTTTTCTCTGAAACCCGTAGACGTAGACAAAAATACTAATTTGTTGAGTTTTTTAAGTTGGTTTCAATTGGGCCGTCAAATTATACTTTACCTTCGTTGTTTTCGCGAAAAACTTAAAAATAATTGTTTAGATTTAAAAGCCCATAACTTTTGAAATGTAATTTTTACAGAAATACGGATAGTGTCATATTATTAAGTACTCAACCACTATAAACTAATAAGTTTTAATCAAAATCGTTACAGCCAATTTTTTTATTTTTCACACTTTTAGGAGTTTTTAGGAGTGAACTGCCAGTAAAAATCAATTTTAAAAAATGCCTGGGGATACGGAGAATATTTATATACATAACAAATTTCATCTAAATCAGACCAAAGAGGTAGGCTGTAGCTCTGTACACATCTAGCACACATACCCACGCACACATGGACGGACAGACATTACTTCGAAACCCACTTTTTTGGATTCAGGGGACCCCAAAACGGATATATCCACTCTCAACTCAAATCCAAAAATTGTGTCAAAACAATACTTTATCCATATTACTATCGTTTAAGTTTGAGAAAATAAAAACTAACGATAAAACAGTTCCCTTTTAGCATACTTGGCATTCTTTCACGCGATTGTGCTGTGGTCATTGCTGAAGACGAACCCTAGCAGTTCGTCAAACTCCGAGGTGCAAGCGACCTCTCGCACAGTCCCATGGAGATCTCCAGCAGTGACCACGATCGCGTTAAAAGTAGAACTAAGGACAGAACTGTTCTTATTGCAATCGTTTTTTCGAAAGTGTTTGTGAATTCGTGTTTCATGTTTAAAATCATGACGAGTCCATAACGGATAGAAAGCCCCTGAATCGACACTTGTAAATACCGTGCGGGCGATACATATAGTGAATAAAACGTATGTGTGTACAGCATTAGTAATTAGTAAGAATGAAAGATGAGTAACCTTCAGGAGAGGTGAAATGATTGGGAAACGGATTAAAGGTACAGTGACTGAACGGACGTGGGACTTTCATACGTACTTTGAAGGGGTGGACGGAGAGTGTATTATAGGGACTAGTGCAAGACATCGTGCTTCTACCATCCATCCACCTACAACCAACCACACCACCCTGAACACACTAGCTGCAGCTGACCAACCATTTGCACTATCAGTGGTCCGGTATTACCCATACATTATACTGTTCCGAGATAAATGCTAGGTCGGTTACTGATGGTACAAACATATAAATATCCTCATAAAAGTATTAAAATTAACGAATCAGTCGTAATCGTAAGGAATATGTTTTCTGAGCAGCCAGACTGACTACCTGCTGTGTTAGAAGAGGAAAGATATCTCAAGCACTAATTAGCCCGGCAATGCAATCTAGTCCGCTCAAACGAAAATATTTTATAATCTGCTTTTACACCGCCATACAATCGAAACAATTGTGTTGTTTGGTTACCGACAAACCAACCCTACGATAACCAAATGCAGGCAAGCTTGCATATAGACCCAAGAGAAAGTCACTTATATGTTGTAGTACGAGTATTGTACAATACAGTGTTGTGTTAGCCAACCCGTGGGCTGGGCCGCTCGGCCGCAGCTGTGCGTCTGTACGTCTGTACGTATGTACGTCGTACGTTGCAACACCTCGGTATATCGTAGACGACTGACACGCATGTGTTACGGATATTTATGTTGGAAGATAACATTTTATGTACTCGCCTAGAACAAGTTTCGTAAGAAACTTCTTTACATTTTGTAAATACATAGTGACACAAAGTATGACGAGATGTACAATATTGGGAAATATTTCCAGGAACTCCTCCCCACCCTTGCACGCCTGTAGAAATGTCAAAAGGTCGGTTTCGAATATCAGCATCAAAGAAAGCCGCTGATGGGATGTTTTCTACTAGACCCTAGTCCTTGGACACTTCAGGTCCACATGTGTAAATTGTGAATTATGTATGAACTGTCAAAAGAATGAAATCCTATAACTTTTTAACTCACTCCATTAAATTAGATTCTATTTACCGGTATTTATAATTTCTTATCATAAGGTTAGTATACGATATGCATATACTTTCATGAGAGGTTGGAGCCATCTACAGGTAAAGGCTAGTAACAGGATGGAATATAATGTAAAATGAATAACCACCATAACATCATTAAAAATCTCAAATCCCATAAAGTAGTCAGATTTTTTTCATTTGTTGTCTTATAGCCTCAGCATTTAAATAAAAAAAACTATATATTTTACAAATGAACTGGATAAACAGTCAAAACTGTACACTATATAAATGGAGGTTCCAAAATACTAATTTTTTTCTTGTTTAATAATGGCCGACTATTTAATAATACAATTTTCGAAACCCGTTACACAAAGCTTCTAAACTGTATGTTTTTTGTATTCGACTAATAATTTTTATAGTTTACTTTTTAAAACACATAAAATGCTTTTTTCATTCGAATACATACTAAAAGTGCGATTTCCAGTTCAAAAAATGTCAACCGTAAACAAACTTAATGTCAATTCCCTGACACTAAGGGGATGGACTTATTTGGAGAGATGCTGACATTGTCAGTCGGTCAGTGAAAGTGTCGAGCTTATACTAGTCAAATGTAACACGCACTACAGGTTATATCTTGGTCTAAACCAAAGTACACGCTGGCGGTCCCTCGTCAATGTAAGTACTGACTATTCTTTTTTCAAATTCTAATTTAAATTTCTTTATTGCAAACGACGCTTGTATTACAAGCGTCAACATACAAAAGATTATACTTCAACAGAGAAAACTCATCACAATATCCTAATAATTATTAAGTTTGTACATAAATAAAAAATAAACTATTTAAAGAACAAACATGGTGGTACAATTGTAAAGATTACGTGTTTAGGAACTTACGAACTGAGTAAAAGACTCCTCCTATAGAAGTTTTCTTAAATTTTGATTTGAATAGTCCAAATTTTGAATAGTCCAATTTTTATTTGACTGTGCGGTCTTAATATTATCTGGCAAATGACTATACGATTTTGGCCCGAAGTTTTGAGGAAGGGATCCCGCAAGCTCCAATCTGTGGGTGGCCTACCGATGATTATGACGGTACCGACCGAGTATTATAATCGTGAACATCAGCACCGGTTACGTGATTATTACAGTTAAATTTATAAAAACACAGCATTTCAAATATATAAATGGACGGTAATGTAAGAATATTCATGTTTTTAAATAATGTCCGTCTTTACACCGGCCAAGATGCGAATAGCTATTTTCTGTAATCTAAAAACTCGACTGGGAAGCAGAGCCCCATAGTACTATTCCGTATTCAATCTCGATTATATTAATGAGGTGTAAGTTAGTCTCATCAAAAAAATATTTTGTGAAATGAAATGAAAAAAGTGCTCTATTCCCCGAATAATATTTTCACAGATACACATTCATCGCAGGGAACAAAACAAATGACTCTTTTACAGCATGGCTTAAGTACCCGTCCGCTGGGTTAGCATTGCATTTCTTTTAGTAAATAATCTATCTGAGTAAATTTAATCAATAAAAAATTAGTTGTACCCTAGTAACTCAAGGAGTAAATAAACATATAGAAGGAAAAAATATTATGAATAACATATAATACAATTACAAATCAAAGATAAAAAACAATTTCGGTTACATCATAGACTTTTTTAAGGACGAGACAATACCTAACATTATTTACTCATATTATTAAAAAAACATAAATTCTTGGATCAAAGACCATCTAAAGATATGCCTCTTTCAAATAACCAGCTAAGCCCCACCAATCCCGTCCATTGAATATATTTTCAAATTCTGCCCTTTCCAATGAGTTTTTATTAAACTAAGATTTTCTAACATTTATTAAAATGGGACACACTGCCACAAAATGGTATATTGTTTGGTATTATCGTTTTCAAGTGATTACCTAAAATATTATATTGAAAATTGAAGTTTTTTGTATTATGTATGATAGATAAGTATAGTATTATTGACAATATGATATAATTAACTGTTGTGTATGATAGATAAGTATAACTATTGATAACATGATATAATTAACTGCAACTTAAACTTTCAATATTTAATGTAATTATTAAGTAATCACTTGAAAACGGAGGAGGTTCTCCATATCCAGAAATGTTGAGCAGTTAAAAACACAGACGCGTTGGAAAATTCCAATAAGGATATTGAATAATTAATAACCAACGCCATTACGAATTTTAGAGATTCTGTAAAACGGAATGTTTCACCAGTAAGGGAGGCTCTTAAATGTACAGTTGTATACACTATGACAACATTGAGTACTCCTCGAATATCAAATAGCAGCTTAGTGATCAGTGAAAACGTGACAATAGCTTTAATTCCAGCTGCGACAGTTCACCGTTAATCCATTGACAGGGAGGGCTACGGCCTACGGACAGTGAACAGTGAACAGCTCACACGTTCCCATGGCGACAATGGTCACAATGATGCCGCACCCTCACCATTGTGTCGCCTCATCTCCGCCGCCCGGCCATTCCATGTTAATCTTCACAGTCAATCTCCATTCCATGTTAATCTCCGCATTGCCCAGTGTCACGGCCACACGCCGAGACTGACGCCCACAACCGCCTCCGGGCAGTACCGACTCAATATTGGAGGACCTACGGTGCAAGTCCGGTGAACCTGACTTACAAGTAATAATACATCTAAGTATATGAAACAAAGTCGTGTTAGTTTCACCATTTATAACTCGAGAACGGCTGGACTAATTACAAAGAACTTTGATTTTTTGGATTCGTCTCTGCTCCGAGTAGGCTTTAGGCGGCATGTTTAGTTTTGTATTTAACCTTAGGGCTAAGCCCAGCTGGCCTGTAAAGTTGATATATTATGTTAAGATTATGGGGAAAATAAGTGATGCTTTTTCATGATATTTATACACCAATAATGTGAATATTTTATTAACAGCTGATTTTGTGTTACTTTACTTTTATCAGTCGACAGCTAATTCATTGTGCAACATTTCCAGCGAATGTTTGTTGAATTTTTCTTAAAATTAAACATTTATATATTACTGGTTGATTAGTTTGTTCCAGTGTAATTACGAGTTGTTTTTTTATTTTGTGCGAGTTTTAGAATGAATGTAATTTAACGTAATTGTAAATAAACGTAATTAATGAATGTTAGATTAAGCTAGAATTATTATAAACAATGCCTCGACTCCAAAGATCAAATCTTTCACGACATATCCCGCATACCCGTAATGCTATTCGACATCGGAGCATTGCAAATCAGTCCTCTGAAGAAGAAATACCCCAGTAGCAGCAGACCTGCGTATTCAGTGCATTTCCAAATCAATAATAATGATATATGACAAGTTTTATCAATATCTGACGATAAATATGAGAGTTATTTGTCTATTCTCCATAAGATTGACATAGGAAAGAGTATGCAAGGCTGCTGATGTGAGGAACATTAAAAGTAGGCATTTCTACCATAAAGAATGTTTATTTTGACAAGTTTCATAAACATCTGTTTATGAATAAAGGAGTTTGCCTATTCTGTATATGATTAACATGGGAAAAGAGTATGCAGGTTAGCTGCCATGATAAACACGTAAACAATGATTTTAAGCATTTTAATCATAAGACCTCAACTACATTCGCTAAAAGAAATTGCACGGGAGCAGCACCGTGGTGGCATGACCCGACTTCGAAATAAAATTCAATTAAGATAATCCAAAAGTTAATAAGACATGCATTACTGTTATGCGGTGCGAAGTTTGTCGGGTCAGCTCGTAAATAAATAAAATCAGAGTCTGTTAAATGCTTGGAATTGTGATCCTTTTGTGTTTCGTACCACAACAAAGCCGAAGTGGGTCTGTCTCAATGTTTGTCTTTCTGTAATGTTAAACGACTTTTTATAAAACGAGAGCACCCACATTGATGAACCTTATTTCTATTAGTCTATACCTTTTGGAGAGGGTTTTAGAGAGAGAAGGATTAAACTGACCCATGACCAAATAAAATAAATAACGAAGTCTCAAAACCCCAGTTTTTAGTGAAAATTTGTTCTACCAAAATTTAAGTTTTACTGAACCTAACCACCAAATTATGTTTAGGTTCGCTCATAATTGAACCGGCGACATTCTGGTAACGAAGCGGGTACTAAAACCAGTGAACCACCAGCCTTCTAAGACAAAAATAAAGGTTAAGTAGGAAGTTCAAACCTCCTTGAGTACACAGACACAGTATGACAAATTGAACCGTCCATGCGACTAATCTCGGCATTTCCTCCTCATAGGTACAGAAGGACTGGTGATAAGTTATAAAGAAATCCACAACTCTCTGAATTAAAATCGGGTGGTGGAAGTTTATTTGTATATTTTTTAAATCTCAACTGACCATCTAAGGCTAGTACATTAAATTAAAATACAGTGAGGTACCGTAGCGGCGTGAGTCACATAGCCAAGCCAGAGGTGACCGCTCATGATCTGACAGGAGTCGCCGGCCGCTGGTTTTTGATCCAGCAACCTTTGACTTACTCAACCATCGCGTTACCCTGCAGCTATTGTGCCAGCATTCACTTCTTTGTTTGAAATTCATTATTGGTGATGGTAGAATTATGTTATTTAGATTTTTATTGCGGACATTTTCCATCACGATTTTATGTAAAACAAAGTTTCACGACGTTTCGGGACCTGGAATCTGATTTCGTCCTCAGGTGACTTTAAACTGTTATACCTTTTTCAGTTTTACACCGGCTTAGTCCGGATTATGAGTTAATTGTGTTATGTTTTAGATATTAGTTCGCTTGAATATTGTATCAGATTCTAGATCCCAAAAAACATCGTAAAACTTTGTTTTACATAAAATCGTGATGGAAAATGGCCGCAATAAAAATCTAAATAGCATTCACTTCTGACGCAACATCCTTCTTAGAGACTGGTCAAGCTATTGCTTGACTAATGCTATTTACGTACTAATGTGTTTGTATATCATTAGGCAGATTGAAAGAAGTCATGTCTACTTCTTTGAAGGCATTTAAAACATTTCATAAATCTTGGACACTACTTCTTCGACAGGACTTATAGTTTATTTTTCATTTCAATAATATTCATAAATAATAATATTCATAAGTTAAATAATATAAAAATGTGCTATAAATATACTTAGAGTACAAGAACACGATGTACTTAAAATATATTTTGAATGACTCAGACGCTAAATCTTTTACCGAATCTCACATATTCCAGTATAACAAAAGGTTCAAATAGACCTTACGAAAAAGAAAATAAAAGATTAAAATTAAAATTATAAGACTATCTAAAAATACAACATTTTCTCAGTACTACTGCTATATGAATTGATAGACATAAATCGATAAAATTACTTAAATATGTAATATTATGAGGTTTTAAAAGATAAACACTCGACATATGCAGTCGTGCGGCGAATCGAGCATTGTTGGCTCTACGAGTATAACGTCTTTGACATATGTGAATATGTTTTTTTCTTGAAGTTGGTATTTAAGAATCACAAATTTTTTTAAGTTATAAAAAACGTTGAGAAACAGCAAGAGTCCTCCGGAGAAATTTGTTTTGTACCAAATTGGGGTTGTGTGGGAAATGTAAAAAGCTAGTAAATTATTAAGTATAATTACGAGGTAGTTATTTTTTTGAAAATAAATTAAAGCTTAATTATTTTAGATAACCCCTATTATTCCAATTTAACATCTTAACTGTCTTTAAATATTTATTTAGGGAGAGAATTAATTTTTGTGGCGCTAAAATCCAATAATATCCAATATCTACTGATTAAGACTAACAAACTAACTCATACTCAACGATTGTCATAAAGATTCTCGTCAACAGGCATTACCGCGCGCCCGACAACACCGCTCGACTAAACATGCACACAAGTGTGCTGCGGGAAATCAACGGCAGTCGCAGGCGTTGTTAATCCTGTACTTGTGTTAGCAGTAAACATGACAATAACCGGCAGATGTTATTTCAGTCCAAAGTTTATGAAACCTTTTCACATGCTTTATAACAATTTGTGCTTGTCACAAAAATTGGCTTTGGTTCAAATCGTGTATCATAGATAAATAATTTTTAAAGATCTTACATTCATTATATTGTGAATTTAAATTCATTTTATTATTGCAATATTCTTTAACTATATAAAGCGAACAAAATTAAAAATAACATTATATGCACTTTAATATTTGTTTAAGATCTCCAACATTATAAGTTTTATTTATAAGTTTTGTCAACTGTGACGTAGAGAATTCTCTATTTTTATATAATAAAACAATATTTCGAGCTCAAAGAAACAACGAATTTAATCCTTGATCTCCGGTACAGTAACAGCCCTATAAAAACCATTAATGCTACAAGTAGAGTTTGATGAGTTCATCGCTCACGGCGGACGGGGTCAGTATCCCCAGGTCGGTGAACAGCAGGGTGATGTACTGCGGCGGGGTGTAGTCCACCCGGGGGTGCAGAGGCCCGAGGTCGCCGCCCAGGCAGCTTGCAGGGTACTTGAACTCCACCGGCAGATCGCGCTGATTCAGTGGAAACATTCTCGCGAACTTGAAGCTCTCCGTGAGCACGTAAAACGGCTTGTTCATCTCCTTGGCGCATATCGCCATCGTCAGAGTGCCCAGCTTGTTGACGACGCCTCCGCTCTCCATGACTCCCTCGGCGCCGACCATGACCATGTCCACGCTCTCCATGATGTACCCGACGGCCGCGTCTAGGACCAGGGTGCACGGGACACCCGCACACTCCAGCTCTCGCACCATATCCGCACCTGAGCCGTCGATCGAACACTCAGCCACAAACACTTCAAATCTCCTCTCTGTCTTCGACGCCTCTTTCACAGCTTCCAGGATGACTCTAGATTTAGAGTGGGTCAAAATCTTGCTGCGGTCCGTTATAAAGTTGGCGGCCGGCTTAGAGATCTTGCCCCTGGCCTCAGTCAGTTTCCGCAGGAACACTTTTCCCCGCTGGATCATCTCGCGCTTGCACTCCTCGAACGGCTCCTTGTCCAGCGACGCCAGCGTGATGAACCTGAGGAACAGCTCGCACCCCGAGGTCACTGACGTGGTCGGGTAGTCGGTCCTCCGCATCACCTCTATCGCTCTCTTCATGTTCTCGTACAGTTCTTGGAAAGTGTCCGCCTCATCGTGGTTCAGATATTCCAGCAAGGTCCGTATCGCCGCTATTCCGGCCGAAGTATCCGGTTCCGTCTTCATTATTGACGAGAAGAAATTCTCCACCTCGCAAAAATTCATCGCATGTTATTTATCTCAACAAAAAGTGTGAACTGTGAGATCAATAATTAATTGAAATGAATACAATAAATAAACTGTCAATAATTACATAACCTCAAAAATTGAAAAGTTTGTTTAGCAACAATGCATAGACTACTAACATGTGATTGCAGAGGAAATAAATAAAAATAGCATAGAAGTCATTGTCTTAAACTGAGGGAAATTAATGTTCAAATGTTATACAAACTATTTTTCCTTACACAGTATATATTACAATAAGCTTTTTTCCCGCAAACATTATCTAATGTACCCTTATCCGGATTATTTTTAAATAATCAAATGTTTAGTAACAGCCGACGAGCAGGAGTAGCCCCTAACCATTATGGAAGAGTCAATAATTAGCAAAGCTACTGATTATATCTGTTTTCCTGTATTGTTATCGACTTGTTGCACGTTAGGCAACGTAGGGTCGAGGCTGCGGTTATGTATCTTGCACTTTTATGTGTTACTACAAATTTTACACAAGTTTAATAATTAAAATCTTTTGTCATATTGTAATAGTAATTTGTTCCCTGTCACAAAACCCATTCCTGTTGAATGCGGCTCTTACATTGGTATACTCGTTCGTTTATATCACAAAATAAAATTTCAGTCGTAAATAAGGGGTTACCAACATCTCCTTCACACAACTTTATATACTCCAAGTTGATAACACGGTGGTCCTAACCAGACGACACGGTAATACTGTATAGAAAATAATCCTTAAGGATTTCAAATGTTCACCGCAGTTTTATTTAAAAGGGATGGTTAATATGGTAAAATGTTCTATACAGTTTTTAAATCTCCAATTCAATGCGTTTAATTTAATATATAGAGACTCTAATTTGGATGAGTAATTTTTTTAGCATTGGTTACTAATGCTATTATAAAACCCTACACACTAGAATTCCACTAAATTAGCGTGGTGCAGTTCAAACACCATGTTTTCTGTTAACGAGTCCCGAAAATTAAGGTTTCTAAGGTTTTGGTTCGCATTTATCAGGAAGTAAAAGAGATATGTACATTTGTTTTGTTTTGTTCGTTAGATACCTACTAGTACCGTGTTTTAAGCTGAGGAAATTCCAAAACGACGATAAGTTTCAAACTATTTATAATATTATTCTGAAATTCTAAAAAAATTACATTTGAACAAAATTTATAGTTAGAAAGGTTGATATTATGTAAAGAAACACTCAGCTTAACAAAACAATTATGTGTGTGAACCAATAAACAAAATATAAAAACAATTAAATACTACTTATGGGTTTTGAGATAAAGGTACCTAATGATCGCAAAATTAACACGGGCAAGAAAGATACAACCATCCGACTCACCTTAAAATGCATAAGATGAAAACTATAAACAGTACTGAAAAGTTAAGCAGTTTAAACAAAATTTGAACTGAAACTCCGTTGGTGTCTACATGATCAAAACCCGGAGCGATGGTAGTAAAAGCCATAAAATCTTATTGTAGCCGAGGGATTATATTCACATCCCTCCGAATTTTAAAGGGCCGACTAATACTCTACCGTGTGAGTACAGGGAGAGGGCCGTCATTGATGTGGACCTGGCACATATCTCGGGGATTTCCCATTGTTCCAGCTGACCCGTTTACTACAAAGCCAATTCTCATCAAATCCGTCGCTTCCACCTCCTGCATAAATTATTGTCGTTCCGCATTCGATAATAATTGCCAGCTCCCTCTTCTCTTTAGATATACCAGCTGATTTGTTCACATAACAATACTATTTTTGTCTATTGAATAACAATGGTAAGTCTAAATATATAAATAAAATTAGAGCTTTGTTGACATTGCTCAGAATTATTCATTTTTTAGTTATTTTTACTTTTCGTGCGTTAGAGAAGCCGAAACCGGTCTTATCTCAATTTTTGTCTGTTTATCTGTGAAGCTCCAGGAGGCATTTTACGCCGTCTTCTCCGAAAAAAAACGGGAGAACTGATTACAATGAAACTTATTTCATGTATTCTCTACATTCCAGAGAAGGTTTATAAATGCTTGAAATCGCCCGCCGCCCCTTGAAAAGTATATAACCAGCATTTAAAAACCCACTTTAACGCGATATTACTCGCATTTTGATCCAGTTTTCACACAGTTTTTTTACCTACTGGTAAAAATCAGCTGTCTTTGTAGTTTAAAGATTTAATAGAAATAAAAACAAACAGCTGTTAAATCAATATTAGTTAGTTTGTATTGGTCATTGAATTTAACCCCATTTCGAAATCATACTATATTAAAAAGTTATTTTACGTGTAACTATTTATAATAGTGGTATAAATGTCCTAATGTATATAGTTGTAAAGTAATGCTAAATAATAAAGCTGGGTATTGATTTATTTTCTTTGTATTGATTTGTTTAGGATTTCAGGTTTACATTTTGGTATGATGATCTTTCTTCTTTAAACTGAATCCTACAACCCGTACAAAGGACGGGCTTACTGCTAGTTTAAACTAAAACTGTTGAATATTAAAACTGAACAATACAATGTAACTTTTTACTACTACCAAAAGGTAATAGTAATATGTTACATAGGTATAGGTAACATATGTAGGGATGATACATATTCTGGATAGGTTGTCATTTCTTTTGAAATGGCAACATATCCAGGCACGGTAGGCATTTTAAGCCAACCAAGTATGCATGAGAAATGAGTGTAAGATGATTGTGGCGCAACCTTGTAGTCTGTTACTAGCTAAGCTTGGCATGTTCCTTGGACAGGGCTTAATTCCAATCAAACAACTGAAGAGGAAAAATATCAATGATTACATTGATAAAATATGTGTAGATTTGGCTTTGGAATTGAAAGCGCTTAATAAACGCGTTTTAAGGCGTTTAGATCGTTTCAATATTTTAAAGAATTTTATTTTAATAATACCTTGTGTAGCATCAATTTATTGTTGATAGATAATTTTGATTTTCGCTTGAGAAGCCAAGTTATAGCTTTTTATTATTTTATATATTTTTAATATAGATCTAGCAGTAAGCCTGTCCTTTGTACGGGTTGTAGGATTTAGTTTAAAGAAGAAAGATTAACATACAAAAATGTAAACCTGAAATCCTAAACAAATCAGTACAAAGAAAATAAATCAATAGACGGCTTTATTATTTAGCATGACTTTACAGTTAAATATAATAGAACAGTTATACCATTATCATAATTATTTATACGTTAAAATAATTTTTTAATATTAGTACGATTTCGAAATGGGTTTAAAATCAATGACCAGTATAAATTAACTAATATTGATTTGACAGCTGTTTGTTTTTCTTTATATTAAATCTTCAAACTACAAAGACAGCTGTTTATTACCAGTAGGTTATTCATAGATAATTAAAAGCAAAATGCGACTAATATCGCGTAAAAAGTGGGTTTTTAAATGCTCGTGGTTTACTTTTAAGGGGCGTCGGACAATTTCAAGCTTTGAAACCCCTTCTCTGGAATGTAGAGAATGCATGAAATAAGTTTCATTGTTATCCGTTCTACCGTTTTTCGGAGAAGACGGCGTAAAATGCCTCCTGGAGCTTCACAAACAGACAGAAATTGAGATATGACTTGTTTCGGCTTCTCTATTGCACGAAAGTAAACGTAAAAATTGATTTTTCAAAACTTATCTTCTTCACTTATATCTTGGGATTTTTGAAACATTGAAACTTTTTGTGTATTTAATAGAAATACTACTACTGACACACACATAATGTTTTACCATTGATTTTTGATATTTTCTGTCATGGTTGCCATAGTAACTTAACTTTATTTCAATCCACCATAAAGAAAATATATTATTTGCGTTACTAACTACAATCCCTGGTGTTTCTGTATCTTCTGCAACATAAGTGTAAACGTTTCAGTACACAAGGTGCAGTGTTTTCTTTTTAAAATGTGCATACAAAAACAATGTTTTCCCATATAAAATACAGAGGGTGGTTCAGGTTGAGGCTCTCGGCTCTCACCTGCTGGGACAGCTTGCTCATGTCGACCGGCTTGATCTTCTTGAGCGCAGAGAGCCGTTCGAGCCGCTCCCGCGCCTGTTGCTCCACCGCGATGAGGAACGCATCTTGCACGTTGCTGTTCTGGGCCAAGTCCAAAGCTGAAACACACACCGACGTCTGTTAGTCCAAGGAACGATTGAACGAGGAAGACGTTATATTGACATATAAACGTTTATGATAGCGTTCGAACCTCGAGGGTCGGCATAGATGGCTACTACATGAATCATCAGTTTGTGACTTATCCACTCAAGAGATAATTATGAACATAATCAGTGACGTGCTCGTATATGGGAGTAGTAACCAGAGGTTTCTTTGAATAGATTAACGCCGGTTATCTTTGAACAGAGTTATTAGAGCCAGTTATCACTGTGGAGGCTGATCCACCATCCAACCTCTCTCATTAAGGAGAGAGGAGGAGGTAACGATGACGTGGAACCGCGGTAGGAGGGGCGGAAGTCACGAGTGGTGACGTCAGAGGATGCCGTGGCCGCTGACCGCGTCTTCTCAGACCCAGCCGTGGGGCAGGTCTGGGAAATGGGTAGTGTGGTACACTACACACAACACACGACACACGTTGAATCATCAGATGGCGCGTCAGAGTTGTGTATCAACGTTCTATGTAGGCCTACCTACACCTTTTGACTAATCGCTAGTAAACTTAGGGAACTTAACCTAGGGAAGGAAAGCAAGAATGAGGCTTAAGCTAGAACTGGATATTTCAATGATCTAAAGTACTTGATCAATTTGAAGGAGAACGCTGGAAACACTGCAGGAGTCAAAATACTTAGTAATTCTGCGGGACTGGATTCCAACAATAAACTGATAGAACGTAGTGAAAACTACGAGTCGATTTTCATGGGGAAAAGTTAAATGACACAACAAATTTGTACAAAAAACTAGTTTAGCAATCATATTACCCATCGTAACAAAAATTATGCCGTTCCTGAAAAGATTATGTGGAATTCTTAATGAAAAGAACTTTTAGAAAATTAGCCTGACGATGTACTAGTCTATTAGTACACTACGGTGTGCTCAAAAGTCTCCAGAGTAATGCAATAAAAATATTATGAATAATTTATTATGCAATTAGATGAATTGAAGATGTTATTAAATACATCTGATTTATTAACATTTTAAGCGTAAACAAGTCGTTAAATGTGCACTTCTCATAATTCCATCCTTTTTACTTTCAGTGTCGTTTGTAATAAACGACGATCGTTTATCTCTGGAGCGATAAGGGCCATGTTATTCTTCTTTATGCCCAGAGAAAAAACAATAGTGAAAAATATAAATAAATAACATATAAGAAAGAAAGAAAAATATAAGGGTCTGAGCACGATAACGTAAAAATCCGATCAGACCAAATTTGGTAGAGACTGGTGTACCTACAATGCTCGGACGAGTCGTAAACCAGTATATCGGTCAAGGGAACGAGTGTGGGGGGGTTTTGTACCCCAAAATGGGGCGCACATGTAAAAAATGTCAAATTTTATATTTCACCATTGATCAGCTTAAAACTACACAATTAATCCTTAAATTCCTAAAACTTCCGAGACAAAAAAAACAACACAACTTGTATTTTAACTCCAATGAATCTAAAACGAAAAATTAATCATATTATCTATATTTTTGTAAACTTGAAACTTCGAGATAAACTTTGTAAAAAAAATTAGTTTATGTTTATCATCAGCAAACTTGCATACTATCATGAATCATAAAGAAGCAAACTCGGGACAGATGTTGATAAAATGGTATAAATGTAAAAATAAAATTTTTTGATGGTATACTTTGTTCTCAGCAGCAAATACTCACTTTAGAATCAGATAGGATATTCATGTTTATGACAGATGACAACTTGTCATAATATAATTATTATATTATTGATTTGGAAATCGGAGTACAGGTCTGCTCAAATATTTACTTTCAGTGTCGTTTGTAATAAACGACGATCGTTTATCTCTGGAGCGATAAGGAAGTCGGTTCAAGGTCTTGGCAATCCTTGCACGTCTGTGTTACAACCAGGAGAAGAAATGATATAATAAACAGCAACATAAACGCTAAGGAATGAAGAAAGACCGGAGATGGAAGGGACGCGGGAATGAGTGGCAAGGAGCAAAGAAGCAGGACCAAGAGTCAAGGACAACGACTGGCGTACCATACCAAAAACATCACTGGGATAACAGCCGCTCGGAAAACATGGGTCGGAACCGGTCCTGGTCCAGCAGTAAACAACAAGAGTGACTGGTGATTGCCGGACCAGTGGAACAGTGGACCGGTGTGAAATGTCGGGAGGAACGCGGGACACTGGTCATGTCAACATTGTCGTCGTACCTCGCCCTTCCTGAGCAAAGGCAAAAGAATCTAATCTGAAGATTCCAAAACTGTTCCAATAAACAAATCACGTCTCCACAATAAGTTCGGCGCGACAAAACGAAAAACAACATAGTTAGTTTATTAAATTAACTCTGAAACTCTCAAAACTCTGAAAATTAGTTTAATTTTTTCAAAACACTTGTATATCGTTCAATCAGATAGCGTGCTAGACATGCAACTCGACGAAATCTTAATAAATAAAAAATAACACTTGTACATATATTACCAATTGTGACGTGTCTCATAGGCCTACTTGCATGAAGCTACGTCATGAACAAACAGCACCGTCCTTGTAGAATGTGTTGGTCCAGCTGTTAACCATTGAGATACTGTTATGAATGAGATGGAGTACTTTTCTAAAAATATTAGTCTTGAGTTTCCATCGGAAGATCTCTCAAACTTGAGTTTTCTAAATTTGATCACATTTCTAGTACTACAGAAGTTGCAAAGTGGCAATATACGCAGATATTTTAGGCGATAAGTGATTGTGACAAGTTGCATTCACTCGTCGCCAGGTCACTTTAAATGCAGCCAACACCGCGGGATCTTGGATAAGGAAAAGAAAGCGTGCCAGTCGTGAACGTGAACTGACGGAAACTTTCGTCCTTCGGCGACTTCCCTGAGGCCAGCCAATCCCTTCTCTGACCCTCGTCTACTGCAACTGTGTCGCTGCTTTGACAATACCAGCACAGTCAGAGTTTCAAGACTTCACACAACGATATCACAGAAAGAGGTTGCATATGTTTCTCATATATTATATGTCAGTGTACATAACACACCAATTGAATACTCACTGTCGATGCACATTATGCAAGTACGACTACAGTGATGTCGTATTTATCACGACCTGATCATGATAAATGATCAGACTATTGCCGGTTGTTTGTCGATTATCAGCAAGGTTTACGCTGTGCTGTGCCGACGTAATCATTGTTATGCACAAGTTTTTCTAGCGAATTACAATTAAATAATCACTAAAAATCTGTTAAAATCTGTTGGACAAACTACCACCATTATTAACCATTTACCTGTGTTTGTGAGGGATTCTCTGTTTATCTCGTCCTGTTCCACGAATCTGACCCCATTGTTGGGACCTGGACACAGCTACTTTGAAAACACGTTAAATAGTAAAATTAATTCGCAAAATTGACTAAATTACTCTAAACAAATGATAAAGCACTCGATACGGTGAAGATGTTAACTATTTTTGTTATGATTTAATTAATTTTGAGTAGGCTAATCTTAGTTCCCAATAATTAGTATGGTAGATAAAAAGGTCAATAAGTAACCAAGACATTTCAAAGTAGTATCAGCTCCCGACGGCCTGGCCCGGCGTGCCCCAGGTATTACCAGACCTGTAACTGATGGTCCCCATATAACAACGTCACCCTCATCGCCGCCTTCCACCTCCCAATTTTCATCTTTACGTTTCTTCCCCTCATTCGTATTCTCCTCGAGCCTTGCCAATATTCCGTAATTAGTTCCCGTCTTCAACTCGACTCCTAAGTGAAATTTATCGCCGCTTCGATAGTCGAACTGTAATTTACGAGAGGAATTATTTTTAAGTTTATCCAAACGAAACGATGAATTCGTGTTGATTAAGTTGACGTGTGAGTTTAAAAAAATTACACTGAATTATTTCAACTGACATATTTTTGTGTTAGCTTGTTTACCACGTAGATATTGAATTTCTTTGTAATTAATATTAAAAATTAAGAACAATGAGACCAATGACTACTTATTTGGTCTATGATAAAACTGAATGAAGAACAATATATTACGAATAAAAAAAGTTAAATAAACATGTGAATAGTAACGGTATGGCGATTTAGGTTCAAGATGCGATGTCGTTACCTATACCGGAAAGTGATATGTATATTTATTAAAACCTCTGTGATAATATGCATAACTACAAAATACAACATATCCTACTTAAATCACCGGATCAAAAGTTGCTGCCATGTGTTTGAATCTAGAATTATTAAAAAATCGAGGAAAACTGTTTTTATAACGGGAGAGTGGGCCTATGTATAATCTTTGACATCAGCGGCCGTAGTTGAGCAAGATGTATGTGAATTCCTTCTCGCATATCGACAAACATACTCGCACAGGCACAAACAATACCAACAATAATAACCGACAATATCCTGCGGTAATAGTGGCTCACATCTCTACACAACAACGTTTAGTCCGGTAAAACAGACTACTCTTTGTAATCAGTCGTTTCTTCAAAATTAAATCAAGCCTTTGATTATTTGCTGTTAAATATTACATAAAGGTTTAAACACCTACATTCACTTTTAATTGAGAACCATTAGGACATACTGCAACCATTTTTCCTGAAGAATCGCAACATCAATTAATTGATTAAGGCCATAATTGTATAATTGTTGAATGGTCACAGGATATGGTCCTTTGCCTCTGTATTTCCTGTCCTTTTTTAGGTATTCTTATACATATTATTATGCTGCACCATAATCTAAATGAAATCCATCCTTGAAAAGGCTAGTTGTTTATACACACCTTAAGTTTGCGAATTTTCCCATTCTATTCTGAACATACTAATTGCACACAAAGGAAAATCTTTTCTTTTCTCACTACTATCGCAATCGTTATTCACCCTTCCCCATTGTGCACGTCGTGCACTGTACCCTATACATGTTTCTTGAACCTTCATTGTATGATGTCGCTGACCCCCGATCATTGTCTCGCGTCAAAACAGTCTTTCATCCGCGGCGCTAATTGGAAAAGTATTGGATGCGAGGAGGATCCTTGTTGTACCCCGGTACAGCCTGTGAACTTGTAGAACAACGACCCGACGCTCAGACGATGGGCATGACTGAAGGATGATGGGAAACATCTCAACTTAAATTTTGCACGAGTGGGTTTGAATCCCATCCTGCAGCAACAGTTTTGTCTTGCCACTGTAACGTTTTAGCGGGTGGGGGGAAAGTGAACTGGAATCCAAATGAATACAAGTATCCCGAAATCTGCCTCGGACAAGGGTACGCTGGAAATTGGGGGTAGCCGCGTGGCCTGTAGTATTACTAGAGAGAGGTGGCAACCTCAGCGACCAATATAATTTATTTAACTATAGTATGATCTCTGACGTCACAATCAGGTGTCACGTCGAATGATGCCTGGTGCAGCAGACTCCACTAAAATACAGATTTGATTAAAATTTTCAATACATATACTGAATTAAAAAATTTCATTTAGGTCCTTATCAAAAACCTTACTCGGGACATTCCTCAACGTTCGTGTAGATCAGGCGAACAGAAATGTATAAAGATGGCATAATATCAAAGATGGTTTTGAGTAACTAACGGTGGGTGTATACAAGGCGAAATAAAATAAGTGTAGTCAATTAACTTTTAATAATGTTAAGTGCTCACACACTTGATCGTGTTACTACTTATTCAAAATGGGCCAACGTCACATATATTAATCCAGAACAAATCACTTAAATACCTGAATCCGAAATATATCCGAGTTGTGGATAGTTATGAGCGATGGTCGGTGGATCTTGTGTGGATTAACGTTCACACATTCATGCACATACACCTCCGCATAATTAGACCAGCTCGTAATTCAGAGGTGAAATTGTGGTTCGGACCCCACTTCAAACTGTAGGTTCTTAGATGTTATTGGCTGTTAAGAACATGTCAGCCTTAGTCAGTAACCAATGACGACAAGACCACACTCATCTTACAGTTACTTCTAAATAATACTTATCTTTATAGCTACCTGAATTGGTCGTCATTTCAGAAAGGTAAAATTTTCATTTGCACTAAGCAAAACCACCCTTGTTTTTTCACAATTGTGCACTTTAAACCTATTACAAAAAAGTCCACTGTTTAATTTGTTAAATACCAAACAATGAGTTCAGTCCTTTATCTTACGTAACGTAGGCAGACTGAGCATAGTGTGCAACAGTCAACATTAGTGTTCCGTTCCCTCCAGTGTTGAAGCAACAGGTGTGGTCCGCGGACTCAGCACAGTTGGGAATGCGTCGCCTCAGCTTATTGGCCAATAACGGCTTGTTTGCCTCACAAGGAGTATTTCACACTTCCGCTTCCTTCCGGATGAAAGATTTTACACATACAATCGTGCACAGTAAAATAAGACCTGTAGACAAATGCGTTTACTTCCCAGTGGAAAATATGTAAGATCTTGAAAGGAATTTTTTCAGTTCAGGATAATCCTTAACCTGATATATCCTTCCACATATTTAACACACCTTCCACAAAGTGCCGTCGTAGATACGGTTTATTCTATGAAAACGATATAGATTGAATTACGGCACCTTCGCCATAAAGGAGCAGTTTCATTGGGTACACTATTTGAAATGAGGTACAAGTATTTTTTATCTACACCAGAAGCATTTTAATTTACAAGGAGTGATGTCACAATAAGAGATTTTGGGAAAGCGTTACCAACCCAAAAGGGCATCCCGGAATTCGAACCCGTAACCTCTTGTTCCGAATTATTCCAAGACTCTAAGCACTAAAATAGCAAGATACTCATGATGAGTATAATTTTGTTTCCTACTGGTGAACATGAAGGTCTTGAAGAAACACCATAATCACTCGGCTTAACGACCAATTATATAAGATCTGCAATTACATTATTTCAACATTGTCAATCGTCAAGGTTTTTACCGGTGATTTTACATCATCTGAGCGGGTAAATCAAAGCGTCCCCCGCGCCGTGGTGTCCCGGGCGTGACACTCCGGGTCGTGACTCAGCGTCCCACCTGGGACGGTCAACCTTGGCAGACCCACGTCCACGTCTCTGACTCATCCGTCGATACTCCGCGAACTGGGAATCGACATATGGTGCTTCTAATGTAGACCACGAGGCACACAGACAACAGACGCCTACCCTTCCTCCGATACTTTTGTGATCCACGAACTGAAATTGTAGTCCTAATTAAACAACAAAACATTTATACTTTATACTTTTAACTGAAATGGCGACCTACCCACGTAGTTATTTTAAGCCAAGTATGAATGAGGAATCTTGTAGTCTTGTTACTGACTAAGGCTGACACGTTCCTTAGACAGTCCTGTTAATTAATATCCCAACAGCCGATGGCAACTAATGGACCTACAGTTTAACGTGGAATCCGAACCACGGCCTCTGAATTACGAATTGGTCTAATTATGAGCATGGTCTTTGTGGATTAACGCAGGATTCAATAGTGCGGACGTTAATCCACACAAGAGAACACTACATCCACCGACAATTTCTCACAACTATCCACAATTCGTGACCTCCACGTAGCTGGATTACAGGACGTCGCCACCGCCCCAGTCTAATCTATCTAATTATAATTTATCTAATGCCATCATAATATACGTGTTTTGAAACGTGTTTTAAGATAGTCGAAAACTTAAGGTTTTGCACCAACAAATTGCATTCATTATGAATCCAATAAATATTGTTTTCTCTTATAAATATGTATATAAGTTGTTTTCTCAAGACTGCTTAGTTTTGTCGTCAAAACGATTTAAAATTATTATGCAGATTCTGCACAGTATACATATAACGAAGCTTCAATTCAATTCCTGGAACAAACTGTACATGAAGGATAAAAAAAACTGTTACATTGATCCTTGATGAGTATTCACAATCTAGTAATTCTTCACCATTTTCTCTTTCTTCCTTTACAGCAATCTGTGACACTGTACACAACGCGTGGTCCCGTGGTTTACTATTGTTTGGTCTCAATTTTGAAACGCATCACGTGGGCTACCCGGGTAACGGTACTCAGATCGATAGTCCGATACAGAACCAATACCGTGACCGCATTGTTGTGGTACTGGTACTGGTACTGGACACTGGTATCGTAGCGTAGTGGGAACGGCAGCGAACCGCGACGGGCCGACCGCCACGCCCCTACCGGCTACCGGGCGCACTTGTCTAATTATAGCGGGAAAATAGTCGGTCAGCTGACCACTGCAACCTCCGCCTCCGCCACAACCTACCATCAGCAGCATAATCAAAGGTCCCTCGGAGGTAATTCGAAGGAATTACGATAGCATTTCTCTGGCTTTGTTTCCTTCATTGTATAATCTATGTGAACCATAAACTAAAACCACGTTAACACGAACAGCATGGAATTCAAAAGTTTTATAAGAGGTCCTAGGAGGAAAACAACTGATTATTAAAAAAGTTGCTAAGCCATTGATTTGTTTTACAATTTTTATTTACAATCAGTTATATTGAACAATTGATAAATACGATGACAGATAAGATATAAATAAGTTCCAATACCCACTGGCATTGACAATCTAAATATGGTAACAAAAAAATTAAAATGATTTAATGTGTGGATGACAAGTCTGTTTCTTGAAAGCACGTGTTTTGGCTGTTGTCTAAAAAAATCAGGGCGAGAATGTTAATGAGAGTTTCGAGTCTGTGATGGTAGGCCTGCTTGATGCTAAATTTTGAAATTTCTTCTTTAACTTTCTATATTTTTGTATTGTTGTTTTTAGTGTCGTTTGTGATATACCAAAGTGCGTAGTGAATTTTGCTTAAAACCATCTTTTGAAAACGTTTTCGATGTTTGTGTTGGCGGCTGATCCCCACAGCTGGATTTCATAAATCCACACTGGCTTGAGAATAGTTTTATTGAAGAGTAACTTATTGCTTATCGTGATGTGAGAATTATGTAAAAATAAGCCAATACATCTTGTTGAATTTCAAATTGAAGTGTTGTCGTTTGTTCCAAATGAGTGCGTGCCAAGTTAAACGTCTGTCGAGGTGCACGCCTTAGTACATTTAGTAAGTTTTTGTGTATTTTGTAGTAAACATTTAAGTAACGTATCACATCATGTAAAAAATTAACCATGTTAATAGCAATGACAGTGATGGTGTCTGAAATTAAAAAGATATTGGTTTCTATTAGAAACGGTAAAACTAAGTTTCGATAAGTCTTACAGCATACAGAGGTTAAAGCTAGGTTGTAGCTTTGATTATATATACTACGTAAAGTATGTAAATTCAATGATTGTAGTGACAAAATCATACTTTTACAATTATTTTTTCATAAAAAGTAAATAAACAAATTCATCTAAAACCAATTCAAAAATTAATTAATAGGTGTCGATTGACAGCGACTGTGGCGCTATCAGTATGTCGTAGTGTCGAACTCGGAGACGATGGTACTTTAGAGTCAATACCTCCGACAAAGCTTCGTGAGGGCTGTGGGGAGAAGAAGAACAAGCAAACGTAATCTTCCTGGAGCGGATCAAGCCCACGCCGCGTCGCGCGACACTGGTGCGCTCTGGCGATCCTCCACAGCACTACAATGCATATAATACATACAACAACTGGAGTATCTCTTACAAAATTTACACAGTAATGATTGTCATACAGGTACTCTACAAGAGGAATCTACAAGGTTTGTACCTTGTATATACTGTACCTCATATTTAGTTATTTCCTTAACTATATACATAAATGTAAGTTTTCCGTGTTTATACATTTTAACCTAAATGTATAGAAATTGAAATCGTATACTGTATTCGTATAATGCAATTTCCGCGTTCACTATAACAAAAATTATAAAAAAGTGGTTTCAAACTGTACAATAAGCAAAGAATAAGGTTTAAAACCATTTGTCTGGCTCATCCCCAAAGTCACAACGCGATTTCAAAGTGATTACTTCAAATTAAATTAAATATCTATATTTTAAAATATATGAGACCAATTTGTGTACACTGTTTTATACGCTGCAAATGAAATCCAACAAAAATTAAAGTTTTCCTTGCTTCCCTAAAATTCCTTTGGTGTGTAAAACACACAAAGTAGAATCAAAATATCTCATGCGCAAGGTGGTTGGAAACGAAGTAATTATTTCCATCACTGAGAGCCGTGCGCAGTATCAGGGTAAGAAGGCCACCGGCACGATAGGCCAGGGGTAATGCGCTGGCCCAGCAAGTCAAACCAATGGCCAGCGACTTCTGCTACGTCATGTTTTTAATTCACCTAACTGTCTCCTATGGCATGGGCCAATCAAAACCACAAAACCCATCTTGTCTGAAGTGGTTTCCTAACTGTCTGAACAATTAAAACGGAGCAGGTTTTGAAATCGGTCAATTGTACATGTGACAAACGTTAAGTTGGTTCCGAAAATGTGAAAGCACAAAAAAATACTAATGAAAATAGTGAATAAAAGACAGACTGAAGTGGAGAGACGAAAATAATGAGAAAATAAACTTTTAAAGGGCTTTTATAAGAGCAACAAGAGACCGGTGCGTCATTGTTGGTCCACGTCACGGTAAACACGCCGGATGATTGTGTTGGCGCCGCTCCAACCGGGTGTCGGGCATCCGGCCAACATCTCCAGTCCAGGAGCATTGGGCATTTCACCCTTCCCGCTCGCTACAGGTCACGTGTCTTGTGTCTACCTCAGCCGCAACAACAACCTTACAACAAGGCTTCCAAGAATACTGAGACAGAATGCAATTATCACTTTCTCACCTTATACCAGATTAGATCGGATTACCACTTGAAATGGCGACCTACCAAGGTAGGTATTTTAACCCAAGTATAAATGAGAAATGCGTTTAAGATGATTGTGTCGCGAACTTGTAGTCTTGTTACTGACTAAGGACGACATGTTCCTTAGAAAGAGCAGTTAATTAATAGCCCATAAGTCAATGACATATCTAAGGGACCTGCAGTTTAACGTGGAGCGCAAACCACTGCCACTGAATTACGAACTGGTCTAATTATGAGGATGATCTTTGCGGATTAACGGAGTATTCAATAGTGCGGACGTTAATCCGTAAGATACACTACACCCACCGACCATCGCTCACAACATCCACAATTTCTCACCACCAAGAAGCTGGATAACAGGACACTCCACGGTCCCAGTCATAGTTAGTACGCCTACGGTCTGTATGAGGAAATTTGAATGGAAAATTGTTTTTGTCAACATTTTTGAATTTGAATTGTGATTGGATTCATGCTAAATTTATGTTATTTAAAAATTTATTTAATTCATCCAAAATGGTTATATCTATTTTCTAGTATCCTGAATCCAAAAACGCTGGTGTGTAAACAAAACAGACCCCGAGACCACACTGATCGTCCGATGTTTATGGAATTTTGTACATGGATGCACTTAAGCCATATCTCCAGACCAATTTTATTTTTAAGGGCAGTTTACGCCCCTAAAACTCTTTAAAAATTAAAAAAATACAAATTTCTCAAACTCCGATCTAACAATTTGATTGAAATTTTAGGGTTTAATTATGTCCTAAATAATTCGATACCACCCGCATTTCTGTAAAAGTACTGGTTCAAAAATTATGATTTAAATTATGAGCAATAACCATCTGACATGAAGCAAAGATACAAAATATATATATTTGCGATCTGATTGCAATGTATTTTATTTATATCATTAAATAAATATTAATTAAATATACACGCAATTTAAATTCCTGAAATTAGTATTAAGTAAAATATCGATCTAAAAATAATATCTCTTTAATCAGGCCATAGATCTTATAGCCATCGACGTTGGAGACAATATTTTACATATTAGTAGTATATATCCTACAACAGTTCGGAAATAACAACAGTATCATAAAGGAGAAATCCAAACAGTATCAATAACACGACGGAATCCTACAGTATCAGCTACGGTACAAAATAAATCCTACCATATTATTAGCTACAGTACAAGTAAACCCTACAACAGTATCAGCTACACGACGGTAATTGCTATTACAGTATCAGCTACAGGACTTTAAGTTCTAATACAGTATCAGCTACAGGACAGTAAATTCTACTACAGTATCAGCTACAAATGTAAATGCTACTAATAAATACTAGCAAATGCTAATGTAGTAAATGCTACTAGAGTATCAGCTACAGGACAGTAAATGCTACTACAGTATCAGCTACAGGACAGTAAATGCTACTACAGTATCAGCTACACGGCAGTAAATGCTACTACAGTATCAGATACACGACAGTAAATGCTACTACAGTATCAGCAACAGTACAGTAAATGCTACTATAGTATCAGCTACAGGACTTCAAGTTCTTCAAGTTCACAGTATCAGCTATCAGTATTCTACTATGGTATCAGCTACAGGACAGTAAATGCTACTACAGTATCAGCTACAGGACAGTAAATGCTACTACAGTATCAGCTACACGGCAGTAAATGCTACTTTTGTACCTCGAGTATAACCACGAACTTTTTTACTATGTAAATAGGCGGAAATCACAAGGAAAATTACATTCAGAGATCAGTACTAAGTTCTATTACGCAGGCAAAAAATTTGATGTATAGAAATTTACTCATTTTTCCGGGGGAAATGCTAATATACACGATCAGAGGATGAATGGCGTACTCCCCGGGAATGGTGTGGGACTCTCACCCACTAAACCCACGCCTCAGGCTATTTATTCAATCCACGTTACTCATTGAAGACATTAATTTTAAAAATTAAAGTACAGTACAGTACTAATTTTCTCTCAAGATTATCTTTAAAAACCTCTAATAGAAGGTTCCACTATAAACAAGGATAGCGTGAGGGGAAGTTGAATTATGAATTATAAAGATTCACCGTGGCTGAAAATGATCTCATTGCAGCTTTCACGCCTCGTCTTATAATCAGGTGTAATTCAAGGAGAAAATCGATTTTCACCGGCGAGGACATGTAACAAGGCGCACTCAGTCGCTCACGGTTCGGCCAACGACCGTCGCCGCCGCCGCCGCCGCAGCCGCGACGAGACACCAATTTGGCGAGTGCAGGGAAAGTCGGTCAGGCGGTCTGGACTGACGGTCTATAGACGGTATCCGGCTGTGTCGTGCGGTATTGGATCGATCATCGGCTACTTTCGATAGTCATTGGAAAATAATCGAATAGGTTTCCTGAATATTGTCATCCAATTGTGACGAATCTGGTATACGTAATAACACTTCAATACGCTCTCAAATGGAAAAGTAGTCGCATCATTGAAAGGCCAGGATCTTAAATACAGAAAGTTTCAGGTTAAAAAGTGTAAAAATTGATTTTTTAAAAACTAACTGACCAATCACAGCCAACTGACCGCCACTAATTGGGTAGTAAAAAAGTTTTTTACAGCGCGATCTAGTGTTAGTGCCGAACAGTTCAATGGATATACTTGCCGATAGCGAACTATAGAAGCATATACAGTACAATAGTTTTTCATATCCGTGCTACAGGTGTTGCGCGGACAAATGATTAGAAGTAATGGCCTCCTAACAATGAAGTGGAACATGGTGTTAAGATCAATGAGTAATTAATTGTAAACGATACGATGTGCTTCGATGGAAAAAATAGGGAGCCTTTGGTGATCTCAGAGGGACTTTGAGTGTTAACAGGCGGTTAATAATGGGTTACATGGGTTTATGTCACTATGGAACAACATAAAGGACAGTCCGAGGTACAATATTTTTAATGCAACTTTACACCGCATTTCCGGATAATCCAAACAACTTGGTAATCCGAACAGAGTTCGTTTACAATTAGTTCGGATTACCGGGAGTCTGGTGTACATGACAAATCCTCCCAAAACGGCATGGTTCGACTGAGTGTACTATGGTTATTATTACTTTCATGAAATTACGACCTACCCAGGTAAGTGTTTTAAGCCAAGTATGAATGAGAAATGAGCGTAAGATGTGGACGCTTGTAGTCTTGTTACTGACTAAGGCTTACTGTTCTTTAGACAGGACTGTTAATTAATAGCCCAACAGCCAATGACATCTAAGGGTCTACAGTTTAACACGGGAACCGAACTGTACAATTTTGACTCTGAACCACGTAGTATTCAATAGAGCGGTCATAACTATCCACAATTCGTGATCTCCAAGTAGTTCAACTACAGTCCACGCCCATTGTCTGTGAACATACACAAGAGCTAGCTGGGCGACTTGGTAGTTGCCTTCTAACTTTGATAAGAACATTGGCACTCTCAAATAATAAATTATTAATTAATATCAACGATCGGCCGGATTAGGCAAACAGCTGATTTACGAGTATTATGGACTTTTTTAAAATTCATGTTAGTCTAAATTGAATTTAGTGTGTAGTTTTCACCAAGGAAAAAGTAGTTTCTAGTTACAGTACCTTCGTTTTCACCTTCACGTTTCAAAACACGGTTTGGTAACATTAAAAGATAGGGACACACTCTTGGATGGACGTGTCACGGCCATAAATGTATTAAACACAAAAGCACATTCCATGTTAGTTCATTGCTCTATGATCGAACGTTATCACACAAGAGAAATAAACTTCAGGAGAATAAAAGGAATGAGCAGTAAAACAATGCACAATATAACAGCTTGTGAAGAACATAAATCGTGCTTTACTGCGATTACAAGGAAAATAAACTGTTCAAGATAAACTGGCACATTCAACACACGAAAATGGACAACAATACCTAACCAATTATAATGGAATATCCAAGTGAGTTATGTTTCTCAATAACATTTAAACATACAGTAAATTAATTGTGAGTGGTCACATTGTGCATTTCCTGGACGAAGTTTAAGAAAGAATGAGTATAAGACTAGACTTTTTAAATTTGGCTTGGAATTACGCTTGATGTTTATTGAGTATGGGTGTATAAATAATCAATCTTTTATAATATCTACCACCAATATAGTACAGTATAAAGTATAAAGAATTGTTTTTAAGGAAGGGGATTTGCTACGTGTAAATGGATACAAATTTAAAAATTAGAGCAAATATTCTTCTACATATATACTTTATTTAATTCTAAATAAGAAAATAAACACTTCAACCATGGTGCTGAATTTTGTAGTGGCGTGATCTAAGTTTTCCCAAACCTTAACTAATCACACCTAATCTCACAGCGGGAAGTGTCGATTATTCAAAAGTCAATAGATTCTGTTTTGAGGACTTCAAATTGATATTCGAAGAGAACCGTTTAAAGGTGGATGAAACTTTTGGTGCTTATTAACAGTGATTTATTAGAAGATTTATTGTATTTTGGATGTTATTGGACCACTAGTCTGCAAATTAATTATTAAAAAAATTCAGTTTTCGAATTTATTCTTTTTACTTCCTTAAAAACAACGATGAAAATATATGAACTTTTAGTTTACCTAAATACCTACAATTTGATAGCAAAATGATCAATTAAATGAGTAGTTTTTACAAAATATCAATTTAAAAAAATTACCATTGTTTGAGAGAAAAAATGTATTTACTTCCCTGTGGGAAATAGGTTAGATCATGGTTATGTGAAAGGGAATGTTTTCGGTTCCTCTAAACAGCTGACGTTACAGCCGTATGTCGTCACTAAGCATATGACGTCACTGTTTCAAATTTCAATTTCAATAGTGCATTCCCTTAAAACTACAATAGATTTTAACAATACTACAACAATTACTATACCCAACATCATATGACTAACGTAACATTTACATACTCGAATGTGTGTACTTTTGGGCAGTATGACTGAAACCATGTTTTGGAATAGTTGTTTCAAAAGTGTGATTGACAGTCCACCAAGGACAGAAGATGAGTTACGTCATTTTATAACGAATAGGAATTAAAGATATTATTGATTAATCATTTGATGTACATAATTAATTTTCCAGAAAGGGAAAGAGAATGGGGTTTATGAAACATCGATTTGGAGTGGCAAAAATATCATACAGACATCTAGGTACCCAAATTACACACAATCTTTGTATTACTTACGAAACTATGTAACGTCTACCCTCTCTTACCTGAAAACAAAAAACAACTTATTAGAATAAACAGTAAAACCAAGTTACAGCTGTTTGTCACATGATGTTAACACATAGGCATAACTAAGCAGAATATCAGAACTGGGAATGAAATATTTCAAGAGGATACGGTATGGGGACGCAATGATTAGCCGAGATGTATTTTCTAGATGGATGGCATCCTATAATCACGACGAAGGCACGTACCTCCGGCAACAGAGTATAGTACAACAGGATTTATAATTAACAAAACCCGGTAATATGATGTAATACCGCAAGAATTCCTTACACCACGCCTTCACCAACCATGCGGAGTGTACATAATCGTTAGAAGAATCTCTAAACAATACACTTTTCACTAAAAGCTAATCGTTCCAATTATAAATAACACAAATGACGTTAAAATTAAAGAGATTTCAGTGTGGAGATCTCCAACTAATCAACGAGATTCAAAACTATACTGTGATTTCTGACTACTCTATAATCGTAAAAAAAGGAAAGAAAGAAAAGGAAGTTAATGGTTGAGTCAACAGCACAGTGTAGATATTTTTCATTTAAAATTTATCAATAAGTTATTAGTGTTATTTTATTATTATAACTTTTGCTATTATTACGTATTGTTATAATTACTAAACCTTATGTAAGGAGATTTGCTTTTTGGTTTTTAAGTTTACATGTCGGATGATTTATTTATTTCAAGTTTATTTTTTTATAAAATCAAGGTTTTTATTTATGAATTGCATCTTAATATTGTCATCATTCAAAAATTATTCTATAATTTAAGGTTAATTGGTTACACAAGGAATCACATTTTTGTATTTTTATATCATAAAAAATATAATTTATTTTTAGTCATGATACATAATTGCGTGGTTTTTATATTTTTCTGAGAGATAAATAACAAATGAATAATACGAGTATAATCATCTAGATAATCACTTTACCTTCATCTTTCATTTGAAACCACAACCACGTGTTTACGGTTAACGTAGATCAATAATGTTTTCATAAAATTAACATTGCTCTTATGGGCCTACAACGAAATATTTTTCCAGTAAGGCAGACTCTTAATATATGAAAATTAATATTCCGTAAAACTTTTTTAACTCTTTCTGCAGCAAATTCCGTTGTAGATTAGTAGGAAAAATGAAATATTCCCAATAAATATATTTATGGAAAGCCTGTAAACCGTTCGTGGAGTACGAGAACGCACCCCTCGGAATATTCCAATATCTGAATCTGGAAGTTACACTCGGACATGAACCAGCCGGAAACTTTTTTAATTAATAAATTTCAAAATTTGAAGGGAATTAATCGAGCTGTTTTTGATCGAAATAGCACACCCAATGAATATTACACCGGAATTCTATAAAACCGACCATAACGAGAAACTACTTAAACGAATCTTATATATTGTTTCCTGTCGGTAATGATTTGTCGTCCTTTCATCTTCACCGCTGGTGCGTGGAAAATATTTATTACAATGTTTCATCATATGGAATCTTTTACTCGAGCTGTCGTCAGAAGCACAATCAAAAGTAAGCTAATGATATGTGGGAAGTGAAATGAGAATAATTCAATACTCGGAGAGGAAAAAACTGGAAAAGTCCCACTCCAGTGGGTGTGAGGTGTAAAAAGTATGAATGTAAAGAAGGGCCTTGTCACGTCGCAATATGATACTTTAGAACAATTATATGAATTTCATATTTTTATACATTTTAATTAACATATATCGTAAACGAACAAGTATTTTTTGTACACTAAATATTAATAATAAGATATTTAGCTCTGTTATTTTTAGAGAGGCATTCACATTCAGTGAAAGTCCGGAGTCCGAACCACTGTCTCTGAATTACGAACTGTTCCAATTATGAGGGTGACATTTTGCGGATGGATTTAGTATTTAAACACGCGGACGTTAATACACACCAGAGAATAACTTTTCCTATAATATTAAGTGCATATTATCTCAGTTTTCATACCGTAATTAGATAGCTAATTACGAACTAATTATGCTTTGGATTCAAATGTTTAATTAGCTTGCTCAACCAATTATTGACGTTTACAACCGAATGTTAACGAACTAGTTCGGATTAAGAACCACGAAGCACTCTGTTTACGGACTGTGAAAGCCACGAACGACCTGAAATCTATCAAATAATTTAATTAGCTGAAAAGACATTAAGTTTATCTGGGAGAAAACACGACGAAGAGCTCGTTAGAAGTAACGGGCTGATACGTAGCGAGGGAACACCAACACCGGTGATTGTCGACTCGGAGGCCTACAACAACAAACTGAGCATTTCGAAATGACAAACAGGTCCGACTTTGGTCAAGAAACTACTGTGCTGTAGGGTCTATACAGCTTTCACTGTATTGTGTACACTTTCCATTGCATTTGACTGTCGTGTTTTCTCTCGCATATTCACGCTATCATTTACGAATCGAATTAAAAATTAAATTCTATTCGCTTCAAATAACGAATTATTTTAATTTGATTACTTTTCAACCCCCACGGCTGGAGTTGAATGGTCCCATAACGTTGACATTGCCTTTGTCTTTCAAATTGGTATTTTCGCCAGTGAGCTGAAAAACATGTGTTCTAATGATGAGACTATTATTTTAGTTAATTGCTGTAATATTAGAAGAGGAAAGAAACTCGTAATTTAGCTTTGGGCGAGGCGATGACTACAACAAAGGACTTTTAGTCATGTGATACTGTTAAGAAATGAAAGTCCACAGGATTAAAAAACAGCTGCAAACTTCTTAGGGGTTTCAACTTTTCGTGTTTTATAAGATTCTGTCTTCATATTTTTCAAATCCATTGTATAACCGAATTGTGTATTAAGAGACTTAGGTAATAATGACTTACTTCTATCACAGTTTATATAAATATTATGGAAAACATTTATATGCACTGTGATAGATGTAAGTAACTATTATATAAATGCTTTTTTGTTTGTTGTTGATTCAGTAAATGGCGGTATTTGAGTTTACCTTGCATGCATAGTTCGTACGCTTATCGTTTTAAAATGTTATCAGAATATTCTCTATTAGTCGTGCCTGATAGTAAATGTAACACGTTCTTTGATACATCTCAGTTGTCAGTTACTAAATATAATTTCGATACATAATACATTTAATACAACATACTAATTCTGTACACACAATTCAATTGATTGATTCATTAAATCAATAAAATGGGGTTTTGTATGGGATTTTTTAATTTTTACATAACAATTTCAATTAGCTAAATTTTTTATATATTTGTTGACAAGGAAATAAACTTCACTAGGCCTATAGATATTTACAGTAAATATTAACCTAGGTGACAAAAATTTTTGTTACCATAGAAATTAATATTTTTAATGAAGAGTTTTAAATATTAAATGTTCATAATTTTGAA
Organism: Nephotettix cincticeps; assembly: GCA_023375725.1. NCBI lineage: Eukaryota > Metazoa > Arthropoda > Insecta > Hemiptera > Cicadellidae > Nephotettix > Nephotettix cincticeps. The sequence goes on along the minus strand of CM041791.1, from coordinate 127,626,009 downwards.
GACGTTTGAAAACTAAGAAAAATGAAACTCTGAACAAACAGGTACGTTCCTAATTTAGACAAAGTATGATCGTTAGGGGGCTACCAAAGTATGTTATTGGTAGAAGAAATACCTTTCCCTTCCTCCATAACAATGATTATAGTAAAGAAATATGGTTAGTTTTGTTCCAACGCTATCAATCCCACCATGAACACGAACACGTGACATTCCTGGTTCCATTCGCACGTTCCCAGTCTCGAAGATTGTCACGGACCTTTGCAGGTCGCCCGTTCCTGACAGCGGTGTTGCCACTTAGCACACGAAAATTAGCACTTCAGGGACATTCCGCAGTCTTGGAGTGTTGCCGCGTCTTCAGACTTTCGGACTAGCAAGTGCGCGGTCACCCTCTGGCAAAGACAATCGAATTTTATATCCGATATTGTTTCAAACTTGGCTTTGCTTCTGGCTAGCTACTTGACTTACGCAGCTAGGCTACGTCGTGTCTACGCCTCCCCAGACCCATAGTGATGGGCAGTACAAGTTTTAATTAAAAACATGGTAAAGGCTCTATGGTCGTCATGAGTACAACTCGGGTAACACCGGAACCAATTTTGATTTCTCAATTAATAGCGGCAGTTTGACAGTGATATCCCAGTTCATTTTAACGCAAAACAAAAAAATAAACACCTGTTCAAATCGTCACCTTGTTGACGTCAATCTAAACCATACAAGCCAGCGTTTTACAGTCTTGCAACGGAACCAATTTTTACATTTGATAGTTCAAGTGTCATTATAGTAAGATATTACTGTGATTTGGATAATTATCAAAGGTATGGAAACTGGCTGATGATGCAGGTGTGCTGCGACGAGGTATTTTCATAGTCCTACGGGTTCAACCACTGGTCCGCCATTGCTTAGCTTCGACAGCCGACTCACAACTGATTTATTAGTCATATATCAATCATTAATCACCATCAAATAATATTATAGTTCCAGTGTTATTATAGTTCGACGGCAGTCGTTTGTTAAACAGGGTCTTTGTAATTGTCTTATTGTAAAACCTATAATTTATAACTTATTCATTAGACATTTTTATTCACCGAAACGTTACTTGTGCTACAACATTTTACTTTTATTTCCTTAACCATTTTAGGCCCTTAATCTGTTCTATATTATTTAGACATAATTAAATGAGTAATGATGAAAGGCATAAGAAACTAAATTTAATTTTTTTATCCTTCATAAAAATGTATTATTTTATTACTTTCACTAAACGACCTAATACTCTGTCGACATACGTTATTCCGAAAATTATTACATTATTAAACAGCATACTTCAGGTGATAAAATATTATTTAGAGTCTGAAGGGAGACGACTACACTTGAAGGAGACATTAAATACACATATAGGTATCGGAAATATGATTCGTAATGTTCTATGGCACAATCAAGCTTATTAATTTTAATCTGAAATAAAAAAGTTTATGAACCAGTTCAATTAGTCTCCCATTTACAATATCATAACAAAGCCTTTGACAAATGTCTTGAATTTGAGATTGGCTATGTAAGACTATCTCAAGTTTTGTAAAAAAATCAAGTAAAGTTTTTCTGAGATTTTTACGTGTAATCAGAATTCATTAAACGATAGACTTGACATGCTGTTACTAAATTAGCGGTAAACGGCCTTTAAAGCCGTGATCTTTTTCTATTATGAAGAGTTTTCAGGGGATATTCTAGGTTGTGTCAAATGCACGCATATTGTAATACAGTAACCAAGTATGAATAGTCCCTAGCCGTGTCACATTGTGGCAATGCCCACGGGATTTCTTATAAAAACATCAGAGTCCGTGTCTTTCATATTTCTAAAATGTATAATCAGAATAATTATACGGTACTAAACAAATAAAAATAAACTACTAATGAAATAAAATGGATGGGCACATTTGTTCAAGTTACTACACATTCTAAGAAATTAAACAGTGGAGAGTATCCTGGTCCAGTGTTTATTATCAGCTGTTTTTCACAAGAACTTTTTCAATTTTAATTATTAAGATCAACACCTTTCGAAATGTGGCATAAACCTCGGGATTCTATACGAAGTAAAAATCCAATATGTTAAACATCGTTAAGAGAATAACCGGACACTAAGCTAGCAGAGGTGACCTTTTAGACCTCTTGGCATCTTCAACTTTCCCAACACGCGGCTAAGTGAACATCCAACAAGTCCACGGAATGAAACCCACAATCAAAATTAATAAGGTACCTCTGTCAATCTACCACGTCAAGATCTCTGAACACATCCCACTGAAGTAAATTCGTGAACACCATTCCTTGACCTTCTACGGTTGTCTAAACATAGAAAAACGTGATGTCCGGTCAAAAGTCATCGGACGGCTGGCGAGCTGCGAGTCTATCACGTGGAGACCTTCTGGCCACATTCAGGTTGAGCTAAGTCCGTGCACTTCGTGACAATGGGGTCTAGCCCACAGAGCCGCGCGGCGAGGTCGTGTTAAGACCTCAAGGACGTCTTCTCCCATCAACTGTCCCCGACTCTCCTCTCTCTCAGAAAGCCACTTACTAAACTATTAACGGCAGTAACTGGATACGCCTGCCGCCTGGTAAACATCCAGTGAGGACCACGGAGAAACTGTCCTTGGCTACAAGGAAGAAAATGTATGTCGTTAGGTAAACATCCAGCGAGGACTGCGGAGTGACCGTCCTTGGCTACAAAGGAAAAGATGTACGTCGTTAGGTAAACATCCAGTGAGGACCACGGAGAAACTGTCCTTGGCTACAAAGAAGAAAATGTACGTCGTTAGGTAAACATCCAGCGAGGATCGTGGAGAAACTGTCCTTGGCTACAAAGAAGAAAATGTACGTCGTTAGGTAAACATCCAGCGAGGATCGTGGAGAAACTGTCCTTGGCTACAAAGAAGAAAATGTACGTCGTTAGGTAAACATCCAGCGAGGATCGTGGAGAAACTGTCCTTGGCTACAAAGAAGAAAATGTACGTCGTTAGGTAAACATCCAGCGAGGATCGCGGAGTGACCGTCCTTGGCTACAAAGAAGAAAATTTACGTCGTTAGGTAAACATCCAGCGAGGATCGTGGAGAAACTGTCCTTGGCTACAAAGAAGAAAATGTACGTCGTTAGGTAAACATCCAGCGAGGATCGCGGAGTGACCGTCCTTGGCTACAAAGAAGAAAATTTACGTCGTTAGGTAAACATCCAGCGAGGATCGCGGAGTGACCGTCCTTGGCTACAAAGAAGAAAATTTACGTCGTTAGGTAAACATCCAGCGAGGATCGCGGAGTGACCGTCCTTGGCTACAAAGAAGAAAATTTACGTCGTTAGGTAAACATCCAGCGAGGATCGTGGAGAAACTGTCCTTGGCTACAAAGAAGAAAATGTACGTCGTTAGGTAAACATCCAGCGAGGACTGCGGAGAGATCTCCTTGTCGGCAGTATAGTAAGTTTTGGTCACAAATACCTCCAAAGGGGGTTATTAAAAAAATTCAAATTTTTACTTTTTATCCTAATACATAGTATATGGTGAAAGTATTGTTTTAGACAACACTTTCGAATTTGAGTTGGGAGTGGATATATCCGTTTTGAGGTTCTCTGAATCTAAAATAGTGGGTTTCAGACTGATGTCTGTCCGTCTGTTAATCTATGTAAAGACCCTAAGATCACACCGTTCGTCCGATTTTTATGAAATTATGTACATTGTTGCACTTCAGTTATATCCAACTATTTTTTAATTTTCGATTTTTAAGGATAGCTTATAAAACCCTTAAAAATGTATAAACAATTCTAATAATCCGCTCTAACATTTTGATTTAAATTCTATGGTTAATTAAGGTTACAAACACTTCTCAACCGTATTCTATGAAGCTTGCAATGTAGTTACATCACCCTACAAAACCCCCTCAAAAAAGGTTGGTATACCTATTGGGGGATATGTTCCTCCCCTATAGGTAATTACAGTATTACCTAACAATTATTTGGCTTGTTATATCTTGTTAGTTAGAACAATTTGATGATTATTTTTTAAACAATTAATTTCAAAATTATATTTAAATAGGAAATTCAATACTATGATAGCTTTGTTAAATGTTGGAGCTTATTACATTACGGGAGAAAGTATGTGTCAGTACACTGATACCGTTGTGATCCACTGTATAGTGGTTTTGAATACCACTGACAATGAACAGAACAAAAGCCTCTTTCAAAAGTGTTGTCCAGGTTAGCTAAGCATATGATTATGAAAGCTAAACAGTAGGAGTTTGGGTGATAGCAAAGTGATGTGGGTGGGTTAATGGAATTGAATTCCCAGGAACTGATGCAATTTCTGGAAAGTAACAAATGAAACTGAAATAATGTTTGATAGCAACCATGTGATTATGTGACTGAAAGGATGTAATTTGTTTTCTGTTTTGTTAATTTGTACAATGTTTGTCAATAAACTTGCCATACAGTTTAATTTGTTCGTAATTATCATCTTTGATAATTATTAACAAAATATGATGTCTTCTATAAATTTTGATAAGTTTACTATATCTATGCTAAACAGTTCAAGGTTCTTGGTTATGTTGTTTCAAAGTCCAACATTTGCCACAGTTCATGTTTAAAACGTGTAAAGCACCAAAAATACAGTTTTGAACATTCTATTCTGTGTCAACAACTCGATAGTCAGCATAAGCCCCGATGACCTGATGACACAAATCTAATAACCCCAGCAGTGTCGCATTACCGCTGACGGTTGTGGTTTAGCATCCGTCATTTGCGCACAGGCCACGGTTTTACTGTTTATCTGAATTGTATATTGTCACAGTTTAGTTTACAATCCAACCAAGTGGAGATTGTACCTCCAATTAAGTATCAAGCTATGGACATAGAGCGTTTTAATTCCTCGAAGATTGACTTTAAAAGACTCCGTCCTCGAATTGTCTTCTTTCATGGTATCGCATGGTATGTAAGGTGACAGTTCGTAATTCAGAGGCAGTGGTTCGGACCCAACGTTAAACTGTAGGTCCATTAGATAAGCCATTGACTGTCACTAGTCCTGTCTAAGGTACATGTCAACCTTAGTCAGTAACAAGTCTACAGAATCGCGCTACAATCACCTTACACTCATTTCTCATTAATACTTGGTTTAAAATACCTACCTGGGTAGGTCATCATTTCAGTAATAGTATAATGTAAAGTAAGTAGTAATTATACAGATAGACGTGACGGATACTCGTACGCCCATGAAGAGTTATAGACTACCTCCAAACCTGGCTGATGATTTGGGTGATTAAAATTGATAGTTTTGCTGCAATGATAATTTACCCAAACACCCATCTTCTCGTTAAAACAATAAATGATTCATGACCAGCAAATGCGTTCAAGTAAAGAGCGTACCTAGCAAAGTTTCTACCTGATCATCGTATTAAATATTGTAATCCGAATATGTTTTATGACCTCTTCGATTTACTTATTTGGTAGCCTACAATCTATAAGTAGAGAAACCGGAATCTATAAGTAGAAATAGGATCGGTGTCAATGTCTGTATTTACACCTGGTAAACCGGCTTCTAACTGTTCTAACTTGTACATATATTCACTTCACTTTTACCGAGATAAGTGGTTTTGGGGATAGCGTTGAGGAGAGCGATGTTCAAATAACTCAACTAAATAACTCTCAACAACTACCAGGTCAAAATAAAGAAAATTTTATACCAATATTGTCAAGGATAAATTACAGAGGTGTATATATTTTTGTAAATCTAAACCGCATCATGGATTAGCAAGGAAACTTTACAAATATGAATTACATGTATCGATACACAGCTATATTTAGGTAGTAGTTTCCTAATGATTCTGAATCAAATTCACAGACCAAAAGTAAATTTTTACACTAAAAGTGACTTTGCTTGAGTATTCATTATGAAGATTGGATTTTACGAAAGTGATATTCCATAAATTCATCAACCCATCTATTAATAATCTTCACGTCTCCTTTATATAATGCTTTTCCTTTCCCTCTCAAATATTTCCTCACCTTCGCTCTTTTCCTTCTGCCTTCATTCACCTTTACCCAAACCCGTTTGCCTTTCTATTTGGCATATGCTTCTCCTGTATCCTAAAATTTATCCCTTTGCCCCTGTTTCTTACACCTATCCTATCCTAAATCTATCCTTGACCTTCACCCCTCCCCTTTACCAGCTTCACATATATTTACCCATTTACTCTCACCCTCTGCCTCAAGGTGTCTACTACATACTTCATCCACCACTCCGCCACTGATCCCTCCCACGTGTGTCCTCACTCCTCACCCTCGTCCCCTGGCAAGTAGCCCACCACGTCCGCGAGATGATGACTTGTATGGAACGTTGTCGGAGTCGGATCCAATTATAACAATGTTGACGTTGTCCATTAGCGATTTCACAGGTAACTGTACCTCGGCCTACAGTGCAGCAACGCGACAGTCGTACAATAGCTTCGCCGCGCCGCGTAACCATCATGGTCATCGATGGTAGTGGCTGACAGTAGAGATCTGGTCGACAAAGTTTCAAGTGTATTAATGTTACCCACCTAACATATACACCAACTATTCGAATAAAAATAGCCATCCCCAGAACATTCAAGTTTCTCTAACATGTTTTCACGTGATAAATTTATCAACTTTAATAATGAAAATCGTGTAATTGGACGGACAAAGTTCAACCTTTGTACCAAAAATACCAATAACGATATCAAGACAAGTAACTCACACGACAAGCTAAGTAGCTCCACAGATTTAATCAACATATAAAAAATTTGGAAATTGTTTAGAATTTGAATTATAACGTTCTCCTTGATTCCAAAAAATCTTAGAGTCATCCTGGTTTTGCATTTGGTTAGTAATTAAAGTATTTTTGGCTTCGTCTTGTATATAAGGAATAAATATTATGGTACCTCCAATGGATAAGCAAAAAAACAAGAGACGTTGACCGTGTCTTGTTCGAAAGACTGTTCTCTGTTCAAGGCGACTGTGGAATAGTAAAACAATTTATGACAGCTAAAAAGTGTGTATCAAACACTCAAATACATAAAAAAATACCTTGACAAAATCTTACCACTGCCTAATAACATCGGCTATAATGTGCTACGGCCCAACCCCACCATCCTTTTTAGACGACTTTTGCGATTCAATTACGGTTTCCAATCACGAATAGATTGTGAGGACAGTAGAATAAATAATATTAATATCTTATATTGTTTTTGATACAAGAACTCTTCAAGAATTATTTAAAGACAAAATAAATGAAGAACTCAAGAAATATAACCAACTATTTTCTAACTAATTTCCAATCTCCTCGCTCATTACACAGCGTCCATCGCACAAAAATAAAGACACCTGCGTCTGCAATTACCGTTTCCAAATTTGGAATAGTAAGTGGTCAGGTAGACTGGGACAGAAGCAATCACGTGGGCGCGCTCCGGGCCTGGGGTCACAGGCAAATGAGCTCCGCACTCCGCACTACAGCGGAGGAGTATTGACCTCTCGGTATCCGACACCTCCGCTCCCCTGGGCCCTGGGCGCTCTACCGGCACTGCCTCGCTGCCTCCTGTCACAAACGAGTCTGAGGAGTCGCCGGGGAAGATCAACCATGCCAAGCCGCAGACTCGTGATAGTTTATTGTCCCCATCTCTGATGCAAGATCAAGTCTGTCGGTTTCATTAGCCCACGTTTTAAAATACTGGATACGCTATTACTATTATTACTATTAAATCCAAATCCTCTTCGGATTTTTTATTCCTTTTTTGTAAGCCATTTCTGGCATTTTATGGTTTTGTTTTTACTCTAGGAATCTTGGTTCTGGCAACTCAAGGCAAATGAGAGTATTTAGATTTTGTTTTTCTCTTTTCTCATTTGTTTTAGTGGTTCACCATATGGTATAGACAGTGTCATTAGTCTGTACGTGCGGCTCTGACTCTACTAGGTGTTCTATAAATGTTGGGCTTTCTCAATCCATTATGCTCGTGTACAAGATTGTCAGCTGAAATAAACAATTTAAGATACCTGACTAAAAAATTTAATAATTGTATTCCTTAAACGTTATAAAGTTAAGAGTGATAAAAGCCACGAGCAGAGACTAATGACACCATCTGTACGTGGGAATCCCTTGGAGGAAATTATTCGAAAAAATCGTCAAATTACTGAAATCTAAACCTCTCTTTAAACGTAGCCTAATATAACTATTTATATTAGGCTACGAGAGTTATTTCTTAAAATCTCAAAGAGAGGTTTAGATTTCAGTAATTTGACGAGTGTAAGAAGCGTTGCACAAATTCTTCACTATCTGAGGCAAAATATTTCAATATTTCAAAAGAAGCTACAAGATTTATGTACGTTTGTCATAAAAAAGATATGTCTAAATTAAATTGAAACAAAACGAACCATCTGAAACGGTTCAGAATAAATCAATAGACTATAAATCGAAATACTTGGTACTCTTTATGGACACAAACTAGTGGCCACATTCGTTGCAAACAACGCCCTCGAGGCGTAAAGGTCATGTTAAGGCTGTATTGGATGTCCTTTCCTAGCTTGTAGGCACTATACATTGCAGTTTAAGGTCAATTGAACGCTTTATTCTCATTTACAAATTATGAATCACATATTGTAGTCGATTGTATTTTTATTTTTTTATTTGAAAGTAATAAAAAGTCAGAAACCTCTAGTCATGAGACACTTTGCTTCTGTGTGATTTTACCCATGTAAAATGAATGATCAAAACAAGTTTGACGATAAGGTACTTAACCGATTATTATTGAAATATGGTTTAAATTACACAAAAGCTATGGATATTTAAATTCTAACACTATGTTTTTAAATTACGTAAGTATAACAAAATGTTAATTATGTTAACTGAGTTCTGGTTACCTCATATTTTAGTCGTAGTCCAACAATTTTTGAATTTAAATAACAATGACGAAAAACCCTGTCACATGAGTATTGTATTACAACAAATCATCTCATCCTAAAGGAATACTCCAGGTAGCGTTTACCGATTTTCATGAGCTAGAGTGCTCGTATAAGCCCGGTTTCACTACGATAGTCAATTTCTTCATTCGGAAAACACATTGAGACTTCAACCATGTACAGTGGGTCCTAATTTCTCCAAAGATGACTCTTCCTGGCGAGGCTACTGGATGTAGAGCAGCCTGGAGGAAGAGCTGGAGAACAGTTTGAGGTGTGGATAGGTAAACAAGCGGAGTAGTCCTAATCCGTGGCGGCGGCGCACCGTTAGCCTCCTGGGTACAGTTACCTCCGCCACGCCATCGTCATCGATACTGTATAATCAATCGCAGGACCGATGTTAGGCTCAGATGTGTAACATCACACTTCGTTTAATTCGGACCCCACGATCGAGAAGAAGATTATACTAACGATGTTACAGCATCGCATATTTCGTTGAGCTCTGCCTCAGATGCGTATTTTAGGCATTTTGAATTAGTGAGTCCCTAGTATTGAAAGAGACTTGTGTCTCTTTCTGTCTTGAAAAATAGTAGCGAATACGTCATAAAAATACAAACTTTTTCAGATTTAGTACGAGGCTCAGATTAATATACGATTAATACTAGCCTGTTACTAGTGTGGATTAATGTCAGCACTATTAAATACTACGTTCATACGTAAAGATAACTCATAATTAAACCATTTTGTAATTGAAAGACATAAATGTGGTTCTGACCCACGTTAAACTGTACGTTCCTAACCTAACCGTTGGGTATTGGGCAATTAATGGAAAGGAGCATGTTGACCTTAGTCAGAATCACAACTAACTTGGTGATCGCACCACCATGAGAAGTGAGTGTATGATACACTCACTTCTCATTCATACTTGGCTTAAAATACCTGCCTGGATAGGTCGCCATTACAAAAAAATAACAATAATAATAATATATATTTTGGTATCCGTTCCTTACAGAAGACCAAAGAAAATAGGTTAATCAAGGACAAGGTTATTTTTCATATATTTCATATAGAGATTTTCACGATTAACTTCTCAATGTGAAACGGTAGCCTAAACCAAAAAGATCCTAAAACGAATATCAAACCAATCAATTAGCTCTTTTTAGTACTATGTTTTTTTCGCATTTTAACTGGATATTTCCATATCGTTCGATTTTTTTGTTTCGAATGTCAGATGAATTCCCGTCTGAAATGTTGTGGACGATATCGATGTGTCCGGTCACCGGATAATCTCTCCGCATGAATGAGTTTCCAGCCGGTTTTGCTCTCACCGAACCATAGTGAAGAGAGAAGACACATGGTATATGGTTCACTTTTTGGTTTCGAGTTTCGGCTGGATATAAATCAGAACCTAGAATGTGGTTCATTGGTTGCAGTGCGCACTTCATAATCTAAAGTTGGTCTCTCGAGCAAATCTTGACACAACGTTGCGATGGTTCGATACTGTCCCCAGTTCCCTTATTTGTTGGGTTAATACATCAGTTGGTATTTGCTACAACCAAGCAACAGGTTATAAAACCTATTTAGCACTCATCACACTCACTTTACACACCTTAAAATACCAACAATTGGCCGGGTCGATATACTGATGTCTCATAGGAATGTTAATATGAACCCAGAAACGTATGCGTGTGTCTCATAAGAGTGTTTATATGAATCCTGAAACTTCACTTATACTTGTGTCTCATAAGAGTGTTCATATGAATCCTGAAACTTCACTTATACTTGTGTCTCATAGGAGTGTTTATATGAATCCTGAAACTTCACTTATGCTTGTGTCTCATAGGAGTGTTTATATGAATCCTGAAACTTCACTTATACTTGTGTCTCATAAGAGTGTTCATATGAATCCTGAAACTTCACTTATACTTGTGTCTCATAAGAGTGTTCATATGAATCCTGAAACTTCACTTATACTTGTGTCTCATAAGAGTGTTCATATGAATCCTGAAACTTCACTTATACTTGTGTCTCATAAGAGTGTTCATATGAATCCTGAAACTTCACTTATACTTGTGTCTCATAAGAGTGTTCATATGAATCCTGAAACTTCACTTATACTTGTGTCTCATAAGAGTGTTCATATGAATCCTGAAACTTCACTTATACTTGTGTCTCATAAGAGTGTTCATATGAATCCTGAAACTTCACTTATACTTGTGTCTCATAAGAGTGTTCACTTATACCTGTGTCTCATAAGTGTTATTATGAATCCAGAAACTTATAGACTTGTGTTAGACCATACTTGTGTTATCTACTTCTACAACAAATAAGCAACATACATACCCATCTAAAGCCCAATATTGATCATGCACTTGAAAAATGAATTTCAATTTAAATGCTAAGCATATTTCAGTGTTAGCTGGCCTATCTGGAAACAAGCTCTATCATTTACCCTATTCGATTATCCAGATTTTAGTCAAAAACAGTATATTTTTTGTTACTATCGCCTTTTTTTATAAAAAACGTTATTAAATCACCTTAAAATTACAAAATAGTTTAAAAACGTTTGTTGGAACCGCCATATAAACCCCGAGACCGAGATACAGGCAATTGAAACGGCAGAGCAGCCGCGGCACAGCATCACATCCGGTCCACTTCCACCTGTCTACTTCCGGCGCGGATGTGTCGTTCCCGCCCAATCACACGTAGCTCCCGGCAAAGCTATGCACCACTGCCTCCTAGATAGTCTGTTCTTTCACATATCAACGATCGTAGTTTATATAAACGTACAAAAGCCTGAGGAAATATATTAAATATATCTATTCATATATTCATTATTTTACAATAATTACAACTCCGGATGGCAGTTTGTTATTATCAGGAAAGGTCTAGCAAAGTTTAATGTTGAAGGACTCAGAATTATATTTGTTAAACAACAATTTTTTAGTTTTTCCGAAAGAATGTGAGATACTTTCTACTCGTGGGTGTTGTTAAATGAAAGGGAATAACATCTATATTTAGCTATTTTAACATAAAATTCAATGACTTGCAATAATTATTAGAAAAATTAGTACATTTAACACAAAGTAAATAATTAAAAGTCCTTAACAATATCTGAAACTGTCTGATTTGTTCTATCTGCACATCCATTGTTAATTTTAGTTTCTTTTTGTTTTAACTTACTCAATTTTTCTTTCTCTTTCAATTTGTTAGTGGGGTTTGTGGTAGAGAGGACTTAACAGTCTTAACTTCACCTCGTAATAAATAAATGTGTTTTAAGTGTCGATTTGAGGCTGATGAATACGATGTGTGAGTCATATTTCTCAATATGTGGGTTTAGGTCCAGACTACAGAAGAATTCTGCTATTGTAAAATAAAATTATGGTATTTTCACGTTATATTATTTTCATTAATAGTTTAACTGTCCAAAATTGTCATGGTGAAAACTCCTCATCTGAAGAAAACCTTGACCAGCATGTAACCACCATTGGTATAGCGTCACAACGCCCCCTGTTACATAAAGCGTTATTTATCCTATCTTCTCCATCTGCGTTTGTCTGTTTCCCTGTTTCCCTTGTTGCATATTGTGTGCAGTGCTCGCTTTCTAACGCGACCGCGCCGCTTGCCATTGTGCAGGCAAAGGTTAACGATTGCGCGTCATGTACTGTGGCCAGCCTCACAATCTGCACACCGTTTACTGGGAACATGCTAGCCTCAGTTTAGCAAATCTGATGTTCATACCGAATTTATTTTTAGAACACCGAAAATATTACTTCACATCAAAAATAGGGTTAGGTGTGGCATCAAAGTTTATAGGCTGAACGTCTGACGATAAAGGCATCTTCTTTTCTTCTTCTTTTCTTTTCTCCATTCTTTTCTTTGTTTGAAACTCATGTCTAGTAATGATGGGCTTAATTTACTACGATTCGTAAAAACGTTTCGGATTTGGATCTGATCCCGTCCTCAGGTGAGCTGGAACCATAGAACATGATATGATTGAAAGCTTCTTGATCCCTCGTGACGTGTGAACGTACTTTGTTTATTTTGTGCTCTAGTTTTATATGTATGAACCTTTGTTAATACCAAGTAACAAAAGTCATACATACAATCTATTTAAGCTTTTTCACTGCCTTATATATATTTGTTTTCAGATTTATAGCGGCTTAGCTATGTTCTTGGTTCCACCTTACCTGAGGGCGAGATAAGATTCCAGACCCCGGAACGTCGTGAAACTTGTGAAACTGTTTTTTACTAATCGGGATGGAAAACTAAATGATATTCTTTTAAGTTCCCCGTACTCATGACCCAAATATTTTCAGATCTCGTCTAGCATCCCATCTACCTGTCCATGTCTCCAATAACTGCGATCGTCTCCTAAACTCATGTATTTAGAGGGTAAACATCGTTCTTTAAAATGTCAATTTCGTCACTCCCCCCGAAGTGCTATAACACATATAAGTCCTACCATCAAAGGTCCTAACATCAAAGGCACTTTATCAAAAGAAAGGATACAGTTATTTTCCAAAACTGCATCCGAGAACTACTGGAATACCCGAAAGAAAGATTAGTTCCATAAAGAAACCTACAAAGTATTCTGGGGAAAATGTATTAAAATACCCCCGTCACAGCAGACCTGCGTACTCAGCGAATTTCCAAATCAACAATATAATAATAATAATATTTGACAAGTTTTATAAAAATCTGTCCATAAACATGAGAATTATTTGCCTATTCTCCATAAGATTAACATGGGAAAGAGTGTACAGGTTTGCTGCTGTGAGGAACACTGAAAGTAGTAATTTCTACCATAAATAACATTTATACCAACTTTCATCAACATCTGTCCATAAATAAAGGAGTTTGCCTATTCCCTATATGATTAATATGGGAAAAGAGTATGCAGGTTTGCTGCCATGATAAACACATAAACTATGATTTTTAAGCATAAATGGATGAACCTCAACCACATGAAGCTAAATATAAAGTTTTATCCAAAAGTATTGGTTAATAAGTGAAATATTAATTTTTCCTTATCCTCCATAAGATTAACATTGGAGCCCCAAAATACAACGTACTGTGTTTAGATTTTTTTATATCTCGGTAACCGTTGGAGATAGAGAAAAACTTTAAGGAACTTAATTGTGCAGTTTTTTAAGCTGATTCTAATGGTGAAAGATAAAATTTGAAATTTTAAAAAATTACATGTGAAAAACGCAAAAACCCCCATTTTGGGGTACAAAACCCCCCCAAACTACCCGTTCCCATTGACCGATATGTCTGGTTTACGAACTCGTCCGAGCATTTGTAGGAATACACGTCTCTACCAAATTTGGTCTTGATCGGACCATTTTTACGAGAGTTATCGTGTTCACAGACACATATATATATAAATTTTAACGACTATTGTTTTTGGTCTCTGGGCACCTAAAGAAGAAAAAATAACATGGTCCCGGGCTTAAGTCTCGCCATGAGACCTACGGTAATAGCTTCTTCCCTATGGGAAATTCGCTAAAAGGAGAAGCATGAGTCCAAAAGCTTTTCCAAAAGTTTTTCAAACGGCATTGATGAGTGAGTAGACTATCTATGTATCATCAAACTCAAAATGGAACTTCGAAAAAGTGAATATTCAATAGAAAACGTGTCAACAACTAGAAACTTCTGGGTGTATTTCTTTCTCGGTTACAAGAGCACTTTCCCCTAAAATAACTGTTGACTTTTGATACAAACTCACCAAGTAAATCACGTAATATGTATACGTATAAAACATCTACTACAAACCTTAATTTGTACTATTGAGTATGATTCACGCTTCATAATAACCCATGATTACACTAAATCATTTCCTTATTAATCGACGCGCTATCGGTAAAATGCAGCGTTCAAGTCTATAGACTGTCTATCGTCTATTAGACTGGGACGGTGGCGACGTCCTGTAATCCAGCTACTTGGAGGTCACGAATTGTGGATAGTTGTGAGAGATGGTTGGTGGATGTAGTGTTCTCTTGTGTGGATTAACGTCCGCACTATTGAATACTACGTTAATCCACAAAGACCATCCTCATAATTAGACCAATTCGTAATTCAGAGACCGTGGTTCGGATTCCACGTTAAACTGTATGTCCATTAGTTGCCATCGGCTGTTGGGCTATTAATTAACAGTCCTGTCTAAGGAACATGTCAGCCTTAGTCAGTAACAAGACTACAAGATCGCGCCACAATCATCCTACATTCATTCCTCATTCATACTTGGCTTAAAATACCTACCTGGGTAGGTCGCCATTTCAGTTAAAAGTATAAACAAGATAGCTACAATTGTACTATTGGATCCTCGTTGAAGAAATATACGGCGACTGTTAAAATTACAAATCCAGTCATTTCACCGACTTGTTCTCACTCTTAATCTAGAATGTGATTTTTGAGATCGTAATAAGTTTGATTAGTTCTGAAATCTGACTATGATTTACTTTACAAATGTCCTGTGCCTCAATAATTTACAAAATAATGTAGTTCCAACCAACTAGAACCAAATAAGGATATCACAGGATAGGTTTTCCTCCTCTGATGTTTTCCCCTACATTTATTTTAGTAACGAGTCTCCGATCTATAGATTACTGCAATAGCAGATCCTCAAACAAATTTAAATAAATAAATAAATTGCATTGATATTTCCATGCACACATACATGAGTAAATCTCAATATATACCTGCTATACCCAATTATACATCGTCATGGCTGGAGTTAGATATTTGTTCATAACATCCAGGAGGGGTCTAGGAATGGAATGTCCCTCTTGAATTTTAACGTACTCTTATATTGCAATTTATATTAAGAAAACAAAATCTATAATTTACCATTTCAATTATAATTATCTAAAATTAAACATTTGTTCATAATATCAGGATTATTATATTTCTTCTTGAATTTTTTAACTACAGCATGGATATTGCATTTGATATTCCATGCACACATACTGCATTAATCTCATAATTTGACCTGCTTGCCCAATTATACATCGTCATGGCTGGAGTTAGAGGTCATTTGTTGGGGGCATAACATCCAGGGAGGGGTCTAGCGATATGGAATGTCCCCTTGTTGAAGGGGGTTTTACGTACTGTATTTGTAAGCATTTGATATTCCATGAAATACTAAAATCTGTATGATTTGTGCAAATTAATACATTAGTATTAATATTTTGTTATAATCAAAATACTATACTTATATTACTACCCCTGTGAAAATTATGATTTATGCACACATACTGCATTAATCTCATAATTTGACCTGCTTGCCCAATTATACATCGTCATGGCTGGAGTTAGAGGTCATTTGTTGGGGGCATAACATCCAGGGAGGGGTCTAGCGATATGGAATGTCCCCTTGTTGAAGGGGGTTTTACGTACTGTATTTGTAAGCATTTTTATTCGAGAGGTAAATAAGAAAATGTATGATTTAGCAAATTAAGATTTAGGGTGCTGTATTAATTTTGTAAAGTTGACATTGAAGTTGTAGCCATCGTAATCTTTACTATTGCTCTATTTTTTTATATTTTAACTCTGAAAATAATTCGTATTTGATTTTCTTACTGGGCAAAGCTTAATTTTCGAAAACTATTATCGATAATCCTATACATATTTACCAAAAGGCTTGGGGAGCAATGTCCCCTCATAACCTCCCTTAACTTCGTCCCGTCTTGAGTTGTTTAGTACCTTGAGTAGCTAGTTGTTAAGTAGCTCTATGTTTGATGAGGGTGTTTGTCATGGTATCAGGAGAGCCATCTTGGAACACAATGAAGGCAAGACAGCGACCATGATACGAAAGGCAACCATGGTCTCCTGGTTGTGGCGAATCTAACCACTCCTGGCTCCAGCCTTGACTCGAGGCTTCCTCTCTCCTCTCGATTAGGTTAGGTCTTGGATCCTCTGGCAAAACAACCGGTCCACATAGATATTCAGGGCTTTCCTCTTCCCTGCTTGCTTCCGAGAATTTCATTATTTAGGGGAGAAACGCGAGGTCTTTGAAGCTCTTTTTCAAACAAATTTTGTATTGGAATACTGTATATTCTGCATATGAGAAACACAAGGATTTAAAAACATTTTACTTAAGCCTAATGTTATATCAATTGAAATTGAAAGAATTAAGAATTAGGTTTCAATGAAATATAGTAAAGCAGATATTTTACAACAAATAAAGTCTGGACTTACATATTGATACATTTTCAATATTAGAGTATTCGAAACACTGGCAACTGAGAAAAAAAACTGGCTATGCGTAAACAAATATGATTATGCCTATTATATTCTAGTCAAGGAGAGAAAGCAGAGGAAGAAAAAGCGCCCGAGAACCATATGGGTTGATTTAAATGCATGAAAATGATAGTATTTTAAAAAGGGTTAAAAATCAAAATGAAACTAAAAGGTAAAAACAACTAATCTGAGATACACGTGTATAGGACAGATTGTATAGGACAGAGTCTGTAAAAGAATTACATCAAAACAGATAATACAACTGATAATAACACCTGTTTGATAATTGGAAAATGTTCTAACATAAATATTGTAATATACGCGCATGTACAGTTTTACTAACAGCGCAGAAATAGGTTAGATTTTGTACTTGAATAGAATTAGGACAAATGGAATAAGAAAAATCGTAGGATGTGTCCAACACTAACTGACCTCACTTAGCCAAAGTTATGTTGTGCAAGTGATACACAGACGGCGCTATAGGCCACCAGGGTCTGTGTCATGAATGGCAAGACGTGTCCAGCATCAGATGTTAACGCTGCCAAGGTTAGCTTGCGCAAGTGACACCATAGCGATGCATTCCGCGCGCCCTGCCAACGTGCAACGTCGCGAAATACGTGATCATGGTATTTATCAAACAATTCACTTATTTATGAGATTTATCTCACATTTTAAATTTTGCATTGACGTCTATGTAAACATTTCATTAATAATTTCAACTGGTTCCCATTTGAAGCATTTGTACTTTAGCTTGCAGTATTAATGGTTTCATTCTTAATTATTTTCTGTACAAGAGAGATCTGTTTTATATATTTTTTAAGAGTTTTGGTAGGTTGGTAGGAAGACGAAGAGATACGAAGCTTGTAGAGGGAAACACGATGAGGATGCACAGCAAACACAACACACACTGGAGGCTGCACCTGATATGGCACGGGCCTAAACACACATCCATTACCACCATCTCCCGGCCCCTTTGTTCGTCTTCACTACTAAATTGCACCGCAGCCTTCGCGTGTTTAATACTATAGATGATCAATATTCAGCAGAACCGCTGGTAGTAAAATATCCAAGTAAAAAATAAAATACCAGTCAATCGAACTACGATGTCGATACAAAATTATAGCTGATTTGTAGCTGTACCATGGATACTGATGGGTACGAACTACGAACGTATTCGTCCGTTAGAACATTTCATCAACCCAGATGATTTTGTAACATGGATACTTATGGGTCCCAACTACGAACAAATTTGTTCGTCATAACATTTCGAACCGATTAGTGCAAGATTATCCTCAGGTTCTAGGGAATTGTATATTATTTAGACAAATGTCAGGTCAGCTGGTCAGCTAGGCCTGGCTCAGTGTCTCATCCTCGTCTCTTTGTTCTCTCCGTCTACAAAACCTACACTCCGCTCGCAATTACCACCACAAAAGGTCGTTAATCCACTAATTCCTCATAACTCCTGCGTCGCCGCTGTCGCTGCTGTCGAGGTCCTCGCTCGGGTCTCTGGAACGTCCGGCACGTCGCGCCGACTCCCAGCCGTCGAGGTATTTCCGAATTACTTTCCTCTGAAGTTTCTCCGTCAGTGATTGCCTACCCGGCCTCAATTTACCTGATGCCCAGGGTATTTTCCAACCACCTGGACGATTGTCTACCGTCCTAAGGCATTCTTCTAAATTCTACATTTTAACCCCTCGGCTGTTATACTCAGCTGTCAGGCAAATCAACAAAATATGTATAATCAGGATATGTACATATAGGAAAGGATATGTATATTCATATATTAAAACCATCGCTATGTTCATCCACTTACAAGTCAGAAACATCGAAACAATACGCCAACAATACAGTAAGGATGATGGTGACAAGGGCTAAACTATCCAACCGCAATGACGTCATTGTACGTGTTATACAGTAGGGCCTACCGTATACATTTATCCAGACCACGTTTACATGTGACCTACATATTTACGTAAATTACGTTAAGTAATATAGACTGCATTCAACTGAAACTAACATTACACATTACGTTTGACTTGTTTTGAAAGTAAAAATGCAAAACCGGAATGTTCATGGAAAACTTTCGATGTTTTGAATTTAAAAAATTCTTAGTATATTCAGTAATAATACTAAATAGGGACATATTAACGACCATCGAAATTTAATCATGTCCTAATAAGATACTACATAGACAATAAGCACAACACAGGTAGTATAGAGAATGTAAATATTGTATGTCGGTCGTGTTTGAAATAAGCGAAATCGGTAAATCCAATCTTTGTCATGTTCTAGGCTCCTGAGATTCAGATCACAGATCCCTAAACGTTGTTGGAACTTTAAAAATGTCTGCAATAAAAATTTAAATAGCATGAGTCCACTATCACTAACAACAAATTTCTAAAAAAGGAAATGAAAATAAACAACAATAACTCCACATTAACAATCCAAAATTAAGTTTCAAAATATATCAGCGTCTACTAATGGAAGGGATGTATTTTTCACTGTTTCCACTTAACAGAGTTCAACAACCGATATCTAAGAATCTCGGAATACCTTAGTGACTGAAGACTCGTTAATCCCTTGATCACAACCACATTTACAGTAGCATCAACCTGATTGGTCAAAGGCACTCTCTATTTCTGGTTGCGAGTCGCGCGTTCTCTGTACAGTCTGGTCGGTCAACTGGATGTTTAAAAATAAGTTTTTATATTCGTATATGTTAGACACGGATTAAAACCAATCTTTCATGAACACATTTTGCGCCATCTGGAATCAATCTGTTACGAATAAAATCCATTCCATCAACAGCTGTTTGGATATGGTTCAACGTCTGCAGTACCTCCGCCATCATGTGTTTTAATCCCATAACTATATTGCTAATTTTTTTATAGCATAGCTGATCACTTGACTGTCGTAAAAATATGGTTGGATATCAAATTAAAGGTAAGGTTACCTAGGAAATTACCTAAAAAAATTTAATTATTAACAGATATAATTGCGTAATAATTTGGGGGGGGGTTCAATTACCTTGATAACTTTATATTTAATTTGACACCTCAACAATTTTTTACGACGCTCATGTAACTAGTAATACTCCTTTGTTTGAAATTCATTATTAATGAAGGTGGATTTATGTTATTTAGATTTTACTATTTTCCCTCACGGTTTTAAAGTAAAACCAAGTTTCAGGAATTTAATTCCGTCCTCAGACGAGCTAATAACACTGTCGCTAAATTACTATTGTTCGAAATATTTCACACTCCTGAACTGTTAAATTTGTTTAATACTCCATCATAAGCCCAATGTCAATCTTTTAAAATTTTCAAACTAGATTTACTGATAGTTAAAATGTTTCCTTGAAATATGATCTATCTATAACTTGATTGCTTAGAAATGAGTTATTGAAGGACTTTAGTGGAGCCGTTTTCGATATATTAGAATAAGCAACCCTCAATCTTAAAATATAGAATTCAAAATTCAGTAAACAGTTTGTTCGGATAGGGTTTTAATAATGTTTTAGAGCCCAACCACCCGCGTACTCGATTTTTTTCAAATAATCATCAGTTATCGTTCACTCTCATCCGATTGAATTGTGCACATTTTAATACTTCTAAATCTCTGAATAGAACTTTATTAATTCAGTAAATATTTTTTTGTCAAAGCAGACATACAGGTCCAAGAACAATGAGAGTGTTACAAAATATTTCTCAAATAAAACTCCATTTTTTCTATAAAAACATTACACCTCTAAAATGATTAGTAAAGAATAAATAGTTTTTAAACCGATAGTAATGTCATTCCAGTCAACATTAGAAACTTGTGAAAGTGTACAAAGTCATGTAGAACTTATTGAATCAAACAAGTGAATTATCCGTGGTAGCTGGTAGTCATGTGTCATATGTCGCGGCGACGCCAGCTGTTGAGCGTGCCAGAGGTGCTGTTCACGACCACCTGTGAACTCCGCACACCCACACTTCGTCATATTCATTCAGATTTCAATAACCGACTTATTTTGCTTAAAGTTTCACAAACGTCAATCTAAAACTAAAATTACTCCAAAAACTGAAATGCATTATTTGAATAGGATTCTGGTTAACCTTCTAGTAACTATTCTACCACACAAAAAATCGTATCATCATAGCATAGAAAGGTTCCTCTGATCCCCTCACACTGAAGTAGCTTTATCTATTTTTCTAGTATACAACACCACCTTTATATTTTGATCTGCAACCATAAAAAATACTATGCTCGCACCGGCATGTTTCACAGAAGATTGGAATGCCATAAAAAGGTCATAGAAGACTGGAGACGTGCTCTATTTTTATACTTTGTATTCAACAAATGTCCTCAATTGGTAAACTTTACTATTATGAATCACAATTGTACGAACTATTATACCATCTAATGCAATTCTGTATATATATGATGTTAACATAGCAGTCGTCTGACGTGATTATGACTAATCTCTCGCCCAATTACCGTTTCTCACCGACCGTAATACAATTACTTGAAATCTAAAAATTTCAAAATAACTTCGACCTTTGAAAGTTTATTTGTTTATAATTATTGCATGTCTAACAAACTATAGCGGATGGATACCGCAAAATCTAAAACTGTATTCTGATCCAAAATACTTACTTTCCAAAATCCACAACAGAAGAAACAGAAACACACCCACTGAAACGATTATCACAACACAAAACACTCAAGCACCAATAACAAACTCCACAGCACACGCGCACTTCCACTACGTCGGTTCACCTCGGCACCGTTGTATTATTGCTACACCTGAGCGGCGAAGCCACGACGGCGCCACGGAAACTGCCGAACATTGCCGAACGTGGCCGAAGCTTCTTGCACGGCCGGTTCGGGGAATTCGCAATTAGAATGAGGTAACAGCGGATTAAACTTATCTAAATCAATCGTGATATCTGTGCGTACTTGTCGTGTCGTGATTACAGCTACACGTTTAAATTAGATAGAACTAACAAACCGTTGTTAAAACTAAATTAAATAAAACTCGTTTTAATTTATTTGGTTTAATACATATACCGTTAAAACTTCGACAACGGATTTTACAATGGGATTCTTAGGGTACTGTATTACACAATAAAGCATTGTTAATTGGAGTTATTTTTTATCAAGTTTACTCAAAGTGAACGACAATTTTGCTATTTTAGGTCTTTGCATATATTGATTTATATAAAAACATATATTCATATGCAGGACTGTATTACTACGGAGATTAAATTAATAAATTCTAAAGGTATACATTTAATAGGAGTGCCCAAGAAAAGTAACGAAAAAAGTTAGGTTAAGGACCTACTTTTTCCAAAGGCCAATCCCACTGCAAAATCCTCCACTGCGATAAGATCGCATGTTCCAATTTGCAGTGAATGGAATTTGATAGAGGATAGGATATTGTAGTCATCCTATCATATTCCAGTTCAATGGAAGTGTTTGGGGTAGGCCTCAGTTAAGATAAAGGACAATTTCGTCCATCACAACGAATACAGTTTCGAACGACGTGGTCCAAAGTGGTCGAAACGCGATATTCCAATAAACCTCATTAATCGAATTCTTCTCCTATCGTATGGCAACGAAGCGGTTCTGCGGTTCGTGTCTTAACGATGGTTGATGGTCCGGAATTTCCGATCTCGTAACCTTGTTACATGCGAGTATGAGTAATACCTGAAGTGCAAGTATGGAAAATTAAAAATTAAAGTGATAAATTTAAGGACATCGATTGTTATTGCGAACATTTTCCATCAAGATTAGTAAAAAAAGTGAGTAGTGCTTCTTGAGCCCTTGCGACGTCTGGACGTACTTCGTTTTTCGTGCTCCTGATTTTGTGTGATTGACTTTTTTGCTTGGCATTCTTTGTTTTACTGTTTTGAATATTTTTGTTTTCACTTTTATACCGGCTTAGTCCGGATTGTCGTGAAACTTTGTTTTACTCAGCATAACCAAAACTGAATTTCAAAAAAAGAAGAAGGATATCATAAATAAATAAATAAATAAAAATGTTACTGTCGTAATAATAATAATATATGACAAGTTTTATAAAAATCTGCCCATAAACATGAGAATTATTTGCCGATTCTCCATAACATTGACATGGGAAAGAGTGTGCAGGTTTGCTGCTGTGAGGAATGCTGAAAATAGGTGTTTCTATCATAAATAATTTTTATTTTTAACATTTATACCAACTTTCATGAACATCTGTCCATAAAATAAAGGAGTTTGCCTATTCCCTATATTAATAACATGGGAAAAGAGTATGCAGGTTTGCTGCCATGATAAACAGATAAACTATGATTTTTAAGCATAGATGGATAGACCTCAACCACATGAAGCTAAATATAAAGTTTTATCCAAAAATATTGATTAATATAGGAAATATTAATTTTTCCCTATCCTCCATAAGATTAACATTGGAGCCCCTCAATACAACATACTGTGTTTAGATTTTTTAATATCTCGGTAACCGTTGGAGATAAAGAAAAACTTTAAGGAACTTAATTGTGTAGTTTTTTAAGCTGATTCCAATGGTGAAATATAAAATTAGAAATTTTTAAAAATTACATGTGAAAACGCAAAAAACCCCATTTTGGGGTACAAAACCCCCCCAAACTACCCGTTCCCATTGACCGATATGTCTGGTTTACGAACTCGTCCGAGCATTTGTAGGAATACACGTTTCTACCAAATTTGGTCTCGATCGGACCATTTTTACGAGAGTTATCGTGTTCACAGACACACACACACATATATATATACATATAATTTTGACATATATTTGACGTATAATATATATATATACATATACTTATATATATATATATATATATATATATATAAATTTTAACGACTATTGTTTTTGGACTCTGGGCACCTAAAGAAGAAAAAATAACATGGACCCGGGCTTAAGTCTTGCCATGAGACCTACGGTAATAGCTTCTTCCCTATGGGAAATTCGCTAAAAGGTAAAAGAGATACAACAGTACAATAATTGAATTGTCAACATAAGATAAGGATACATCACAAGGTCACTTAAATGTCTTATTCTAATATACCTACAATGATAATAATCAAACGACACTTATAAAGTTATATTCTGACATTCAAAAAATTCATTTATCATTCCATTTGACTATAATATTGAATAAAAAGCTTATCCGATGCGAAATCAACGGCCTTTAATGTAATCAACTTGAATGTATTAACTGGGACCTGCAATATGTTTGTAGTTGGGTGGCCCGTATGGTTCTGAAACTACGCTAGGTATTCCTCATCACTATGAACTATCTACAGAGAGCTCAACTGCCCACCGTGATGTGGCAAACCTGTGGTTGCTTTGACTGCTACAACCTACAACCTAAAACCATCCACGTGTCTGCGTTCTAAAGTGTAACAATAATTTAAATCATAACGTAGATAAAAAACGGAATATTTTAATTGCATTCTAAATTAGAACAATTGGAATTAAAATAATGAAATGACATAATATATTGGAGTACCGGTACCTTATTTTAAGATGAATATTTTTTACAAATTAATTTATACCTTAAGATCTATTTAAGTTATAAATTAAAATTGTGTTTACTTCAACATCTTAATAGGTAAAATAATTGTTTTAAATTTCATTCCTGTGACTAAATCAGTTTCAAAAAGGCGGCCATTAAAAATATGTAATACCGAATTTCACGAAAACCGTCATATCTAAGTAACAAAACTAAATTAGGTTCAAAATTAAAATTTTAAAGGAATATTAAATTACGCATTAAAGTTAACCAAGTTTTCTAAATCAATGTAATTTCCATATGACCACAATACTGCAAGTGCTGCATGAGACTGTGCATTGTTAATCAGCTGTTTTCTGTGTACTTCAAGGCAACCTAATAAATCAGCTGTTTATAAGTAACGCATTGTTGATCGAAAAAACAGTTAAATAGAACCGGGAACATTCAAGTGTCACATGGTTGATACGAGTCGTGACATACAAGTTCGTGATGTCCAATTTAAGAAAATGTGTTGCTGTTGTTTGCAGTTGCTCATCTACGACTACTAGATTAGTAGGTCTTGAATTAGGCTGAAGTATAAGTCAAGTACAGTGTGAAGAGTTTTAAGTGGGGAAGGGCTTCCCCATACAAACTACAAAAATGCAGTTTTTTTTTAATCCCCAAGACTATTTTAGGCGAATGGAGTTTTCTCGCTGAAGTATACACAAGTAACTTCAAGACCCAATATCAAAATGAATATCCTTATGTACAGTTATTGTGATTTATTGCCTTTGAACTAATAGTATTTGTTAAATAATAAGAAAACACTAGTAAGAAACATATGAGGTTATGACCGACGAAATACTGTCCACTTTAGACAATATTGGAGTACTTGCTACACTTTCCGTCTGTCGAGCTTAGGGATATGACAACGGCTCACTCTAAATGTGTACAATCCAGAATACCTAGAACACATAGGCTAGAATACGTAGACACGTAGAGTGCATAGAAAACCAGTCTGCTATTTTTTCTCCCTTTGGAGCATACTCTCTCAACAGAGTTTGGTGTAAATGCTGCAAAACTGAACCACGAAGTAGTGACATTTTTTGGTAAAATCGATAGTTTCTATTTTTTGTTCTTCAGCAGCCCTGACCGTCGGAAATTATTAAAGCAACACATCCCTTTGTCTTTACAAAGCCTTTCTGAGACTCGTTGGAGTTAAAGAATTCGATCTATACAACCGATTGTCAACCATTATCCATCGATCCTCAAGGCTTTGGACCTTCTCCTGGAAGAAAACCATTTGCCTACATTGACTCTAGCTGCCAGAAATACTGTTTTCGCACTTATGAGGCCTTGAAGGCCTCTTGACATCATCGTTTTGGCTCATAATCTAGGCCTCCGTTGATCAACGAAATGAGATCATACAAAGGAGCTCACTGATTAAATATGTGCGTTAACTGAAATGCAGGCCCTAAGAGATTCATAGGAAACCATCCTTAACGAAGTAAAACACGTTGCCGATGCTATTGTCATTATACCAGAATTTTCTCTGAAATGAAAATACATGCCATGTTGAAAACACGCCCGAGCAACTTCAGCAACAATCTTCTCAGGATTTCAAATCTTCTGTTGTCTTTCCCGTTTTGGATTTCATCATGGCTGATTTTGAAACCAGAATTGCAAGCTGTGAAGCATTTTGTAACCTGTTTACTCCATTTTTAGTGTTATTATTATCTATACAACGAGGAACTGAAACTTAAAACCCTTCATACTTTGCTGATCCAGAAGCCCTATTTTAAGAAACTCTCCATATGAAGAATGTATTTGTAACAGTGTTCTAGTCAGAAAAGGACCTGTTGAAGCTTCTGAACTCAATATATGAGAAAACCGCCAGCTCATTTTCTTTAACTTATGCCACAGCTATAAGACCTTTCTGTACAATCACAGTGACAGTTTCAATGGCTAAGAGGTCCTTTAGTAGGTTGACGAATTCACTTAAAACTTGGCAACGAAGCGCAACTGGCAAAACTCGTCTGAACCATTTGGCAATGTTGGCAATTGAGAATGAATTGGCCAGAACTGTGACTATTCAGACGTTATTAATAATTTTAGTGAAAAGAAAGCTAGGAAAGCTATGATTACCCCGTCGCAACAGACCTGCATACTCAGCGAATTTCCAAATCAATAATATAATAATAATAATAATATAAAAATGACAAGTTTGATCAATATCTGTCGATAAATATGATAGTTATTTGCCTATTCTCCATAATATTAACATGGAAAAGGGTATGCAGGTTTGTTGCAGTGAGGAACGCTGAAAGTAGGCATTTCTAGCATAAACAATTTTTATTTTTAACATTATTATACCAACTTTCATAAACATCTGCCCATAAATAATGGAGTTTGCCTCTTCTCTATATGATCAACATGGGAAAAGAGTATGCAGGTTAACTACCATGATAAACAATGATTTTTAAGCATAAATAGATAGTTCTCAACTACGTGAAGTTAAATACTGTAATATAAGTTTAAACCAAAAATATTGATTGATAAGTGAAATATTAATTCTTTGTCCTCCTTAAGATTAACATTGGAGCCCAAAATAAAACGCTGTGTTTAGATTTTTTAATATCTCGTTGGAGACAGAGAAAAACTTTAAGGAGCTAAATTGTGTAGCTTTTTAAGCTGATTCTAATGGTGAAAGATAAAATTTAAAATTTTATGATATGAAAACACAAAAAACCCAATTTTGAATACAAACCCCCCCCCAAACTACCCGTTCCGATTGACCGATACGTCTGGTTTACGAACTCGTCCGAGCAAATGTAGGAATACACGTCTCTACCAAATTTGGTCTACAAAAAAAAATATATATATTTTTTAACGACTATTGTTTTCGGCCTCTGGGCACCTAAACACAATAAAATAACATGGTCCCGGGCGTAAGTCTTGCCATGAGACTTACGGTAATAGCTTTTTCCCGATGGGAAATTCGCTAAAAATGTTACAAATGAGCCAGTGACATTAGTGAGTTCTCACAGGCCCACAGGCTCACAGCCCCTCACACGTGGACGAGGTAAGTGGTAAGTGTGCCGCGCGGTGGAGGAATGTTCGGACCCGGTTGGGAGTGGGCCACGTGGAAAACCGGTCCAAGATGGCCGGCCTACAACCTACAACAGAATCGCGACCGAGCCAGCTTGCGATATCATGCTTCCGCCGGTGTGGAGTCATACAGTACTTGGCTCATCAGCTGGTTCATCAGCTCCAATGCTGCATAACCCACGCTAAAAACAGGGCCTAGTGAATTCGATTATTGTCATGACACGATGGTCAACAGTATCTGTTTTTTACAAATTTAAAATTTTCTTGTTCTTCTGGCGTTGCCGTGAATGTATGAAAATGTGTAAAAAATCGTGTAAAGGTACACAACTTTCTAGCGGGATAGTCCTTTTGGTATGTGGACGTTTTGATGTAGTTACACTCAAACTTTTAAGACACTGTATTACCTTATTAACTTCCTAACCATCTAGGTAGGTATTTTAAAATAAGCATGAATGAGAAATTAGTGTAATATGATTGTGGCGCGATCTTATAGTCCTATTACTGACTAAGGCTGACATGTTCCTGAGTTAACTAATGACCCAACTTACTGTTAAAAATTTCAGCCGATCTAAAGCGGTTTGGTTGAATTCAGCATGGAATAAATAAAATTAACAAGCAATAACATTTATTGTAGTTTAGTTGGACATGGGCTTGCTTGTTGTTAAGTGTCGTCAAATATTTTGCCAGATTCAGTAGACTTTTCTTAAAAAGATCAAAAATAAAGTTCAAATTAAGTTGAATTCAAGAGAACGAAAATGATCGATGAATTATTATAAGAATTATTATATTATAATAATGATAAGATTAGATTATTGAAATGGCAACCATAGTACAATGTAGGTATTTTAAGCCAAGTATGAATGAGGATTGAGTGTAAGATGATTGTGGCGCGATCTTGAAGTCTTGTTACTGACTAAGGCTGACATGTTCTTTAGACAGCACTGTTAATTAATAGCCAAACAGCCGATAGCAACAAATGGACCTACAGTGTAACGTGGAATCCGAACCACGGCCTCTGAATTACGAATTGGTCTAATTTTGAGGATGGTCTTCGCGGATTAACTTAGTATTCAACTGTGCGGACGTTAATCTACACAAGAGAAACACTATATCCACCAACCATCTCTCACAACTATCCACTATCCACCTCCAAGTAGCTGGATTACAGGACGTCGCCACCGTCACAGAATGATTTTTCGTGAAATCATTGATAATGGTGAAGAATGATCGAGACAAATTGGGAAGCACGTTTTCGAAATTTGGCGTAGACACTTTTGTTGGCTCTTGCTGTTTCGGTATAAATTTGGCTAACCGTGCTTATTCTGCATTGTTCGACTTTTTAACAGAAAACGTCGTTTGGACATTATTAACCTGAACCTTAGTTGGTGTTAAAGTTTACAAAACTACCTACCGGTACGGCATTTTATTTTTTACAAACATAAAACAACTAAATCACCATTATCGGTTCCCACGATAAGCTGTTGTTCCCTACATGCCATTGGCTGGTGGGCTATTATTTATGTCCTGTCTAAGGAACATGCCAGCTTCAGTTAGTAACAAGACTACAAGATCCCACCTCAATCATCTTTTAAATCATTTCTCTTTCATACTTGGCTTAAAATACCTACCTGGGTAAGTCGCCATTCCAGAAAGGTAAAGAGGTAAGGTTAACCGGCCTGGGAGGAGCGCGCTGGTCTAGGGGTAGAGCGCGGGGCTCTGATGCCCAAAGTCTCGGGTTCAAATCCCGTCAATCACCAATGGATTTTCGCTATGTGATAATGCCGCAACCCACACAGGGGTGCGAAAAGCCGCTACGGCTGAAGTGCCTTGGGAGTAATCCGCCCCTTCCAAAAAAGCGGCTATCATAAGATAGCAATCTTGAAATAATAAATTTAATGAGACTAGAATTATTATTTTCATCCCCTAATAAACATTAAAAATCATAGTTTAGGACGTTAAAAAATTACTTTACTTAACAGGTTTTATTATCTCATACATAATGTAAGATATATATTGTAGTTAAAATTATTAATACTGAACCAGAAATACTCGTATAGAAAAGGCTCAGCACCCACGAAGGATACTGGCTCTATTCTACAGAATAAGGTACTAAAGTTTCTATAAAAACACAATAATGTCCCTCCTAATTGTTTTATAGCTAAAAAAGGTTTTACACTACGCCTTCAACTATAAGCGGTAAATTGCATTACACAACTATGTTGAAGTTAGTATCGATAGTGTTGCAGCAACACAACGTCTAGTAAATAAAAGTCTGTTCATGCGATTTTGGATTTCCCAAGGAGAAGCGCAATTTCTCTTGCTTACATAGACTTTGACTAGATATCATGTAAACTCTATTTTTCAATTGTTAACTATTCTTAAAATCAATTTATTATTCAATTTATAACTCACATGGGGATCTTCCTTGAGAGAAATTTTATAACTATTACATCCATGAAACTGGTAGACAAATAATATACCAAGTATGTGTAGTTTGGAAACTTAACACGTGACATCTCATTTCGTGACGTTATTAGGGAAACTGTGTACATAATAAGTCTCACAAAATATTTGTATTTATTTCCCTGTGGGAAATGGGTAGATCACGCATACCTCCAAAGGGAATGTTTTCAGTTCATCTTACAGTTCTTATAACGAAGCTACGATGTCACAAACCAAATGACATCACTGTTTCAAATTTTGGTCACGCAAATTTCCAACACCCCCCCTCCAGAACTAAGACATATGTTGTGTACAAATTACGTACAATAAAATTAGTAAGCTAGTTGTATTTATTTTTTTTTAATTTTGTGCTTCAAATACGGCTAAATAATAGGATTGTTTAAAAAAATTCCAGCTTTATTGTGAACTAAAAGTGGATTATATGATTACGATCAAGGAGATTTCCAGTTGGTTAATTCAGTTAGCCCAGTGACATTTTCGGGACTAAAAACTCAAACGGCGGGTTATAATGAAATAATCTCGGCCAAGCTTTGTGTTCCCCCGATCAGTTGGTCCACGGTCTCAGCTTACACCTTCTCCAGGGAAAGGTAAAAGCAGAAATTACCCAGCACAGTGTTTCAAGGATTTCATATGTTTAGGTGTTAAGGTTAAAAAATAAATACTAATAATTTAAAACTGCGTTTTGTACAAACCGTGGGCCAATGCATATTGGCAATCTAAATTTTGTATTGAATGATGAAATAAAGGTTATAGCGTAAAAACTAATTGTCTTTTGTTATGAATTTCTTACCCTTGTGCGTATATGAAAACTTTGTAATTTGTGTTTACTGTATAACCGTACATATTTTAGTCGTTCGTTCAAACAATCGAGCAAAGTGAGTATAGGTGTAGTTGTACGTTGCATCTTTGATGGACGAAAATTATTAAAATATGTACAGAGAAGGACTTAACTTGAATACGGATATCAACTTGTAGAGAGTTAGAAATTGTTCCCTTCAATATTCATGAATTATGGTTGATTATACAGGCACACAGCGTTACAAATGAAAACATACGCTCGGAATAACCATGTTTTATTTTGTAGGATTCGGTTTTATTTTTCCTACTTTTCTCTCTTCTTCGAAAGGAAAATAGTACCATATAGGTTTGTGTCCAGACAGTCAATGAGTTAGGTTTGAGATGATTTTCAGTTCGGTTTCGATCAAATACCAAAGTCATTTTTTGTGGTTTCTTTGAATCCTGTTGCTTTTTGACAGCCAATAACGTAGCGATTTCAATTTAAAGTAATCACAATTAATCAATTGATTATACAATAAACAGCTATGATTTCCCCATCGTGTAAAATAAACGGAACCTACTCGGAAGTCAGGAATTGTGGATAGTTATGAGCGATGTGGTGGATGCGATATTACGTGGTGTGGATTAACGTCCGCACTACGTTCATTCGCAAAGACCTTCCTCATAATTCCAGTTCTTAATACAGAGGTTAAATTGTGGTTCGGACTCCGAGTTAAACTGTAGGTCCCTTAGATACCATTGGCTGTTGGGCTACTAGTTAACAGTCCTATCTGAGGAACAAATCAGCTTTAGTTAGTAACAAGACTACAAGATCGCGCCACAATCATTGTTTACACTCATTTCTCATTGACACTTGGCTTAAATTACCAACTTGGGTAATTAGGAAGTTAATAAAGTGATAGTGTACTAAAAATTTGAGTATAGCTACATCAAAAAGTCCACATATTTGATTAGGTTGCCATTTGAGGAAGATAATAAATAATCTTTCTGCGAAGCAAATGTCTTTTTTCAGCGTTGGAATATTATTAACGGTCCTGTCTAAGGAAAAACATGGCATAAAATTGTAGGTCGCCAGTTCAGAATTTTTACCAAGCTGCATTAAAAATGTCTAATAGTGTAAATTGATTAGTATAAAATATTAATGACAATGAACGATGTTGCCAACTTACCCAATCGGTTTCCCGTTCGACGGCGGACGCGGAGACATACTGTTCTCGATTGTATTGCCTGAAAAATCAACAAGTTTTAGTAAAAATTTTCAAAATTTTACTCTCATTTTACTAAAAGATTAAATATTTTGTTGCTCATGTCTTAGTAGAGAAATAGGCCTGTTTAAAGTTTGTTTGTGGAATAAATACTATAAGCATACAGGTGGCCGGCCTGTAGTGTGGACCTCCCACTGTAGTGGGGAGTTACCAACCATCTCACTCATTAAACCCCATCCTACAAACTATAAATGCAAAAAACGTAAAGAAATTTTTAAAGGTGATAATGCAATACGCTTGCATTATTTCTCTCTCAAAACTGAAGCACCGCAACACAAATAAGCATAATTGAGAAACTCAAAATATACAAAGACGCAACATCTAACAATTCATTTCGCCGATACGAATTTGATTATTTTGTTATCTTGATGAAACAAAAACTAGATGGATCCCTAATTACCAATATTAATAATTACTCTATTCAACTATAATAACTAATAAATAAAGTCTCTATCAAAGGCATTAATTATTCATTTATTACCATCCAAATGTTATTTTTATCACTAGAAAGGCATCATTTATTTTGAACGAAGTAAAAATTACTGTATAAAGCTTTTAAATTAAATGCTAAAATCACGATGTGTAAAAAATAAAACGATATGATTTTTTTAAGTGAATAAAAAACCTTTTAGTTAGTGTTTTCTGACGGTATTGAAGACAGCACGCTGGCGTGAGTAGAGCGAATCTCAAAACTTATACCAAAGACAATTATTCTAATATCATAATATTCTGATAGTATTCTAATATTAGAATAAAATTGTCTTCACTTATACGATTCCCTCATAGTAATCGAATAATACTGAGTATCCAATGTTTGCTGAAATACGGTTTATTTTACTTTGTAATATGCTTATATTAAGGCGTTAAACTGAGTAAACACGCATACAAAATTTTATTAAATTATATAAATATCGAGTTATATGAATTTACCTATTCTTTTTACTTTCTCCCCTTATACATAGTATATGGAGAAAGTATTGTTTTCGTCAAAATTTTCAAATTTGAGTTGAGAGTGGATATAGACTACCCGTGTTGGGGTCCCCTGGATCCAAAAAGTGGGTTTCGACGTGATGTCTGTCCGTCTATGCGTGTGTGTCTAGATGTGTACAGAGCTACAGCCTACCTCTTTGGTCCGATTTAGATGAAATTTATTATGTATATAAATATTCTACGTATCTCCAGGCATTTTTAAATTGATTTTTAAGGGCTGTTAACCCCTAAAAACCCTTAAAATGTGAAAAATACTAATTTTTCAAAAATCGCTGTAACGATTTTGATTAAAATTTATTAGTTTAGAGTGCATTGAGTACTTATTAATATGGCATCACCCACATATCTGTAAAAATTACATTGCAAAAGTTATGGGGGTTTTTATAAGTTTTCCGTGAAAACAATAAAGTTAAGTATAATTTTATGGCCACCATTGAAATCAACATAAAAAACTTAAGAAATTAGTGTTTTGAATTATTTGTCTACGACTGTATCTGCGATCATACGGGTCATGTGAGGCTCAGTTTTCCATGGAAAATTCGCTAATAACAGGAACAAACTTAAAATATATTAAAAAGGTTACTAGACACAACTATTTTTGTAATTAATTAGGTCTATTATTATGCATAAAAATATAATAATAATAATTATTATTATTTTAGAAAAAAATATAATAATTCTGAAGTAGACTCTAATTTACTCAAGATAGAACTAACATTAGCCCACAGTCGAGGGTTTCAGACAGCCTTAATCTTTTTAAATCGCTGCCATTTCGAGCCAATTGTCTGAAGAGGATCCTGATGCCCCTTCGTCACCATTGGTGTAATTTCCCAGCCGATGCCTTATTGATGACATCGTTACTCTAACCGCGTTGAAACATACTCATAATATACATATATACCGTACAAAACAGTGGGCGTTTCTCTGAGTAAATATCTTTAAACTTTTAAAGTGTATGCGTGGAATAAAACTGATTAGTTCTCTCGAAAAATGCATTTTTTATACATAGTTGAACAAAAATTGAATATGATATGAATAATTGATTTTATTTCTTAAAATTTAAAGGTTGTACCACTGACAGTGCTACCAGTTTCCATCTAAAATAAAATTTAAAACAAGAATATATAATAAACAACATTGTACTTGTTCATGTTTAATGACAGTTAAAAACCCATTATTTATAGTGGTTAACCATTATAGTTGGGTCACCAACTAAGTGATAACAAACTCTATAGAGTGGATTTTATTTTTGGTAATAATATAACCATGAACTTAATATCAAGTTTCATGAAAAAACTGGTAACTATGAGAAATTATGAAGATGTTTAAGTTAGTAATTACACATTCTGTGTATAATGTATACCATTGAACCAGAATAAACACCTTAAAAAATAAGTGTGGGATAAAGTAAAACGTATGAGTCAGTTTGTTGATACAGTATTGTTTTTATTTATTTTTTTAATCGGGCCTTGATTGTTCGGGTACTGTTTATAAAGTTTGTAATTTATATTTATTTTAGTTACATTTGTTGCATTTATAAACTATACAAGTTTTTTTTAATGTTGTGTCTCGAATTCAGATCTCGACATATTTTAAATACATTATAACACACTGTGTTTATAAATGTACATGTTTGTATATAGTGAATGTACGTGTATGCTGTGGTAGAAATCAAGGAAACAACAAGGATGGAGAAGCCTGCGCACTCTATTGATCGTAAAGCGGAGTTGCAGTTTGCGTTCACACCTCTCCTCTAGCGCTATTGTGATTGGGGCGGCGGTATGTGGAAACACTGAGGTATACTGTATGATTCATCCTTCATCAACTGAGACTGTGATAAGTGAATATTACTCTATCCGGGGTTATTTAAATACAATTTGAGTGTGTTAAAAGCGGTTGTAAAAGACTTCTTATAGCAGTCGTGTTGTGCGAGTGTTACATTTACACCACTTAACTTATCGACACAAAATCCGACAAGTAATAATTTCAACCCAAAAGTAGGGTTAGTGGAAATCGCTGTCAGTTCGTTTTCAAAATGGCTGCAATTAGAAAGAAATTAGTAATAGTTGGTGATGGTGCTTGTGGTAAGACATGTTTACTCATAGTTTTCAGCAAAGACCAATTTCCTGAAGTCTACGTTCCCACAGTTTTCGAGAATTACGTAGCTGATATTGAAGTAGACGGCAAGCAAGTGGAATTGGCGCTTTGGGATACCGCTGGTCAAGAGGATTATGATCGGCTACGCCCTTTGTCGTACCCTGATACAGATGTTATTTTAATGAGTTTCTCTATTGATTCTCCGGATTCTTTAGAAAACATACCGGAGAAATGGACCCCAGAAGTAAAACACTTCTGCCCTAATGTGCCCATAATTTTGGTGGGCAACAAAAAAGATTTGCGAAATGATCCCAACACTATCAAAGAACTTGCCAAAATGAAGCAAGAACCTGTGAAACCTGAAGAAGGCAGAGCAATGGCAGAGAAGATCAATGCTTTCGCATATCTTGAATGTTCAGCGAAGAGTAAGGAAGGCGTCCGGCAAGTATTTGAAACTGCAACCCGAGCAGCATTACAACAGAAGAAAAATAAGAGAAAGGGAAAGTGTAGGCTTTTTTAAGATTTCTTTGAAGGGCAACTTTGGTTTAACAATTTTTCTTGTAGTCCAACGCCTTGAAAATAATTTTAATGTCTGCATTCATTTTCTGAGATGTAAGTTAGCTTTATCTGTTTGAAATGAAGATAATTAATTCATTATGATTTTTTATGATTATAACTTATTTTTGTGTAGGCCTTTAACTCTAATACTGCCACTAAGTAATAATATTTTTCTAGGTCATGGCTGGGCATAAGGTGGACTTAGAGAGTTGTATCGTAGATTATATCTTATGTTCACCCCAGACCTGCCTTTAGTGAGGGCCTGTCATTTTATATTCTCTACTTAAATGCTTATTTGAAAAGGTAGTGCCTACAAATAAAGTAGGCTTAGGCCTACATAGGCCTAGTTCTATACTTAATCCAAACATATTTATCATCCCGTAAGCCGTGGGGTAGTCAGTTAAAGCAAGTGGCAGGTAATTATTGACTTGAAATTATAAGCCTGGCTAGTAGCGAACTTAAATGGTTTTATCTAGCTGTCTCTTATGTAATCGCACAGGTTGTAGGCCATGTTGGTGAGTAGGCTTAGTTGAGATTTTTCAAAGTACCATAACAAGAATATTATACACGGCTAAAGTAAAATATTCAGTAGGCCTAACTTGCAAAAAAATATGTTACATAAAATCACTGTTAATTTGTAGCTAGACTTTAAAACAGCCTTTCGCGTCATTTAAAGCATATAATATAATCATTAATAAAGCATTAATATAATCATCTAAAGCATCCTATATGATTTTAGACTTGAAATCCTAAAAAAGGCCTAGACCATAAATAATAGATGAGCCATTAAATTATTGGCTACTAGTAAAGCTTTATTTTTTGAGATGAAATAAGTAATAGATTTTGAGCACAAGATAACAAAAATCCTAGGTCAAGAACTCTAAATCAGCAATTAAGTACCAAAAATTTCCTCATTAAATCCTTAAAAATATCACAAATCAATCTTTTCAATAGATCATTGTAAAAAAAACAATACTAAATAAAGTAGGGCCTATTAAATATTGTTACTAAAGTAAAATGATCATAGTTCAAAATCATTGAATACTTTAACTCCTTATGGGCAAGGTTAAGGTGCTAATGCGCTGATTCCTATGTCTTTCTGTGATTTAAGTCTTAAATGTGAAATAGGCCTACATTTAGTTCACAGGTGTGATTGACACTTGTATAAGATATAGACCTTACTCTAAAGGTAGTTCCACATAGCAGAGTTCAACCTAGACCTATAGACCTTAAGATTCTTGACCTCGTATTTTAGCTAATAGTCTAAAAGATTGAATTTGACGCTCAGACATTTCAACTTAATTGGCATATTTAGACTACTTGCGGCTACAAAATGACAACGCATATTACCATTTTATGAATCATATAGAAAATTAATATTTATCCTGCCGTTGGTAGCAACCAGTAGTTTCCCAATATAAAAATAACTACATTGATGACTCGTACTCAGGGGAGAGGCTTCGAGATTTTCATATGTGCTTGTGTTAGAAATTTTATACTTTGTAAATTCTGTCATCCTCTTGCATGATTGTTGGCTGGTTAGTTTTATCCTTAAAGAGTTTTCAAATAGGTTAATTGGTAATGAAGTTGGAATTTAATTCACCTTAAACTCAATGGCAGCTATTTTATTTAATACAAAGGCCTACACCAAACTTTCACAAAGGTTCTTCAGTAGAAATGTAGAGTCTGTAACCTTTTAAGAAATTTACATTTTTATTTAAGCCTTTCTTAACAGTCAGAAAGAAGATAAAAAGTAAATATTATCTTAGGCATATTTGAATAAAAACAAAGACTTTCATACATCAGTTTCAGAGCTTTTCAAGATAGTTTAATGAAACATTTTTAATCAAGCTAATTGTTCTCAACTGCCATATTCTAGGAATTTAAACATGTAAGTAGCCTAGGCCCTAACATAAATGTAAAAAAACATTTTAGCATAACTTGGAAATAATTTTGTACCAAATAATTATTACTTCCAACTCCTACTATTAACTTTTTGGAATTTACCCTTTAGTTGGAGGTATTCAAATTTTAAATAAACAAATAGGAAAATTTATATTTTAAGGAGAAAAAAATTCTCCTTATTAGTAGGCCATAGGTTATTTATCGATATACAAACAAAAGTGTCTAAATTACACATGAATAGTTGCATAGGAAGGATTAGACATCTAGATTAAAATTTCAATTGGAGCATTTTAACCAGGAGTTATTTGCCAATATAGTAACTATAAGAAAACAAGATTATACTTAGGCGCAAAATCATGTCAACTAATGTTTTAAAATCATATTTCTTTGTGCTATTGAAGTGTTACCCTCCTGCGTGAACTTTGACGGTCAATTATTTTATAAAAATGTTAAAAATTTAAAACTCAAGTGTTGGCCTAATTTTTGCTCAATGCTGATTTATGTAATTTGGTAATGAGCTATATTTATTTTTTATATAATTTTTAACTTATGAGACTTTTTCTCTGTTAACACTTTATTCTTGAGTCTAAAATATTAGCAATATATTTTTATTTAATTGTATAAACATTTGTTGTAAGTATGATATTTATGTATTACTGTAGAAATATGTATTTATTCTAGCCCTTTATAATTAATGCACAAATAAAGTGATAAGTTAATGAGAAGGAATATTTATCAAGGATGAAATCATGATAAGTTTTGGAGATATTGTGTTAAACATAACAGGATTTTTAAATCGGAGATGTATATGAATATTTGTTATATTATAAATTTTACAAAGAACACTATGTCATAATTTAATAACCCAAGTTAATTATCATTTAAAAAATCCCTTTAGTTAAAATTTTTAACAAAAATTTATGGGTTGCTAAATCAGACACCGAGATTAGTTGTAAAAAGATATTTTGTTTAGCAATTCATTGAAACATTTTTGAGTCAAATGTTTTAAAATATAAGTTATTGACATATTGGTAGGCCTCCTTTTACTTTCTCCCCTTATACATAGTATATGGAGAAAGTATTGTTTTCGTCAAAATTTTCGAATTTGAGTTGAGGGTGGATATATCCGTTTTGGGGTCCCCTGAATCCAAAAAAGTGGGTTTTGACGTGATGTCTGTCCGTCCGTCCGTGTGTGTGTGTGTGTGTGTGTGTGTCTGGATGTCTGGATGTGTACAGTGCCACAGCCTACCCCATTGGTCCGATTTAGATGAAATTTGGCATGTATATATATAGTCACCGTATCTCCAGGCGTTTTTTTCATTTTTTTTGAATTTTTGATTTTTAAGGGTAGTTCACCCCTAAAAACCCTTAAAAAACGTGAAAAATCCAATTTTCTCAAAAACGGCTCTAACGATTTTGATTAAAATTTGACAGTTTATAGTGTACAACGTACTAAATAATTTGACACCACCCGCATATCTGTAAAAATGACGGTTCAAAAGTTATGGGCTTTTAAATGTCAAAAAAATCAAATTTTTAAATTTTCAGCGAAAACAATAAAAGTAAAGTATAACTTGACTGGCACCATTAAAACCAGCTTAAAAAACTAAACAAATTAGTAATTCGAATTATTTGTCTACGACTAATGGTTCCAGAGAAAAGTTAAATTTACTGTCCACGATAAATGCAGTACGTTGTCTGAAAGCGCCCAATGTTATTCTTATGGAGAATATAAAAAAATCAATTTCTTCCTTACTTTCCAACCGTTTTCCATGAAACTTGGTATGAAGCGTAAGGTCAAATCACCGAACAAAACCAGCTCAAAAAAGCTTGGTGTTACGGGGGGGGGGGTGTTGTCCCCCCCATACAATTTGAACAATTAATTTAACTTTGTCTCTCGTGTTTTTATTTTTAGAAATTGGATGATTATTTTTGAAACAATAAATTATTAAATGATATTTAGATTAACTTTGTAGAACATGATAGTTTTATTACAGATTGTCTTTTTTTTAATTTACTTAAGGGAGAAAGTATGTGTCAGTCCACTGGTACCGTTTATTTTTATGAGTTGAAGATGGCACATTTCTGGCCCAAATTATTTTACTTTTAGATATATAAATAAAAGCTTATATTTAGCAAAATATAAAATGGTAATGTAGGCTTGTTTGTTGTATGCCACCAATAAAGCATAGGTCTTTATCATAATTCGAAGGAGGTTGAGTCACACGCTCAGCATTCATTGTGTTATAAGTTTGTGTTAGTCAGTGTGTTTTATCATTTCTAAGAATTTCATGATGGATAGCCAGATTTTACAATTTCTTAAAGTTCCAAGAACAGAGAAGATAACAATTTTTGTATTAAATTCCCTGTGGGAAATAGGTTAGATCAGATCATGGATCTGATGGATAGTACTAAAGGGAATTGAGTTCTCCTGAACAGCTGTCCTTATAATCAAATGACATCTCTAACCATATGTTTTCACTGTTTTAAATTTTGGTCTCACAAATTACCAACACCCTTCCCCCCAGAGCTAAGACATTCCCATGTCAAAAAGTATAATCTGGATAATGTTTTATTGGATATTATGGCATGTATGTCATTTGAAATTCTTAAACAAAAGTAAACAGTATCAGTGTACTGACACATAGTTTCTCCCTTAAGTAAACTTAAAAAAGAAAATGTATAATAAAACTATTATATTCCATTAAGTTTATATAAATATCATTTAGTAGTTTATTGTTTCAAAAAATTTTCTAATTACTGAAAATAACAACAGGAGAAACAAAGTTAATTTATGTGTTTTACAGGACTTGTGTCCTATAAAACAGGACAAAAGTCTGTTTTACTTGTGTCCTTATTACAGCCAAGTCCTGTTTATCCAAGTTAATTTGAACCGTAGCAACCTTGGTTAGCCAATAACTCGGTTAACATGGAACTCCCAATATGAATAAAAGATATCAAGCAAAAATGCTGTAAGAATAAATTTTTCTATATTTAATACAAAATATGCTATGGCTAGTGAATACTATAGCATTAAGATAACATA
Organism: Nephotettix cincticeps; assembly: GCA_023375725.1. NCBI lineage: Eukaryota > Metazoa > Arthropoda > Insecta > Hemiptera > Cicadellidae > Nephotettix > Nephotettix cincticeps. Next base: position 127,585,104 of record CM041791.1, on the reverse strand, counting down.
ATAGTTATTACTGTATTATAAATTACAGTAAATATGAAAAACTTCAAATATTATGCTAGTAGTGATGTGAGATGTGATTCATGGCAAATATTTGATGTTTTATGCACCCTGGGTAGGCTCTGTTAACACGGAACTTCGGTTCACCAAAACTCAGTTAATTAGGACTCTACTACATTCCGTGTGTGTCAGTTGCTTAAATTAGTAGTGTGACGGCCATCCTTGGGGCAACAATGCTCCTCGTTCTGGGATAATACAAAGTCAAATAGTTACAGCCAAGCACTTGGCACTTGGGCCTGGCGCGGCATTGTAGGCGGGGGTGGATAGAAGCAAGGCTAAGACCTTTCTGTATACATTCCGCTGCTGACTCACAGGGTTGATGCACCCAAATGAAGACTAATAGGAACCGGTTCTGTTAAGACAAAACTCGGAAATCCCTGAGTTTTTCCTAAGATAATCGTTTCGGGAAATAACTAAACTCAAGTTGAATATTTCGTTCATTTTAGCAGAAATAAAAAAAAAAAATTGTTTTACATACTGCACTAACTTTTATTGATGCCGGCATCAGTTCAGCATTGCATATTTAATGAATACCAGCGCTTTCACGGGGTCCACGCTGTCAGTTAATGCAGCCTACATGACTATAGATAATGTTTTTTGGCCAAGGTTAGTAGAGAATTTCTATCGATTGGTCAAATGCCAGCTTAGCTGTGACTACCTGTAATGGCATTGAGCCCTATATTTTTCTTGATATGTCCAATACCTAGGTCTAGTGCCTAAGCAGGCAGTAGGTCAAAAAACTCTGAACATATACTTGTTCTCTGCCATATTTTTCAAATTGTAAATTTTACCCAAAACGATATTGTTAATCCGGCTCAATATGGTTAAGAAGGGATGGAGTATTCAAAGTGCCGGATTGGTAGAGTTGGATTAAAAAAGTAAAGTATAATGAATAAATTTAACTTTTAAACATTTTGCCTTCCGGATTGAGTAATGACTATATTAAGGTTTAACATTAATATTTAAGGCCAGTAAGATCCAAAATCTGCAAGGGACTGACCTCGTACAAGTGAGCGATCACTTGGGTGTGGGACGAGCCTTCGAGAGTGGTGCCGTTCACCTCCAAGATCTCGTCTGCCACCTCCAGTTCTGCCCTGTCTGCAGGCGATCCTGAAAACCATAGAGGGTAATTTACAAAAATATCCAGGGATCCTGTGTCCTCTACACTTTAGATATTCTTGATCTTCCCTCACCTTGATAAGTTAATTGCAATACATGTTGTGTATTACAATACAATTGGTTTTATTGTTTATTGCCTTAGAAATAACCGGAGGTGAATGTTCTATGGTAGTGACATATGCCTGAACTGGTTGATACATGGCCCGATCATAGACAATGTATAGATTTATAAGTCATAATATTTTTAGATGTTCACTATTTGTCTGATGTACAACAACAATTCCACACAGAATCTGCACACACATAAATTCTGTTTATGTTAATTCTTTGCTAAATTGTGGCTTGCATATAAAATACTTTCAAATTAATTTATAAATCAAAGAGAATATGAATTTTGTACTCCCTACAATAGTAACTGAATGTTTTAATTTCAATAAAAGGTTTCATTGCAAGGTTATATCTGATGGTTTTTATTTCAACAAAATAATCTAATAATAATAATTTTAATTTTATATTCATATCCCTTTCTCATGCAATAGTTCAACTATAACTACTAAAACTAGTGAAAAATTAATTTTGGTTTATGGATTTTGATTAGGATGATAATTGGTAAATTTTACTAAATTACATTAAATTATGCAGAATAATACGTGAATTTTGAGACTGATATTTGCACAGCAGGGTTCCAAATTTTTGAAGCGAATTTTTTTATGGGAAATAAAGGTATTGCCAAGGGCGCCATGACAAGTCCCACACCCGGGACCAAGTATTGTTTTGTTTTGAGATCCCCAGATGCTAAAAACATCAAATCTCAAAATTTGTAACAGATATGTGTCCATGTGCAATTATTCAATCTAGTTCTATATCCAACCAAATTGGCCTATCCAAAGGGGGTTTTCTACTCCCAAAATGAGTGTTTTACATATAATTTATTAAAAATAAATTTTGTTGCATCATTAGAATCAGGTCAACAAACAAATAATTTAGTATTTTGATTCTTCATTCTATGTCAAGTATCAATTTTTAATGGATTAATTGATTTACTGAGACATAAACGTGGTAAACACATATTGTCTTTTGGAGCTCCAATGTTAATATATGAGGAACAGGTTAAAATTGAATCTCGCTTATTATTGAAATACTGTGATAAAACTTTTTATACAGCTTCATACAGTTAAGATCTAATGAGTCTACAATGAAAAATCTAAATATTTTGTTCCTTACAGCAGAAAACCTACTTATTCCCCACGTTAATCACATGGAGGATAAGAAAATTAAACAAACCTACTGATTAACTTAACCTATGATCAAGCTTAGTCTCAATTACCTTACATAATTTGCAAATTAATGGAAATTCTTTGAGTACACAGGTACAGTGTTATTATTTTATTTACTAATTTTTTTGCTATAGGGGGGATTTTATTCCAAGGCTGTTCAAAAATATTACTTTTGAAAAAATTTGATTTTTAGGGTTGTTTGGTTTAAACTAATGCTAAAAGGGCATAAAACTCCTCAGTATTTCTCCAGTAATTACTGTAACTCAATTTCATAACTGTTATCTAAATATATAAAACAAAGTCGTGTTACACGCATTATAACTCGAGAACGGCTGGACCTATTTTAATGATCTTTGATTTTTTGGATTCGTCTCTGCTCCTGTCATGCTATAGGCATATTCAGTTTCCATAAATTCAATTAGTTTCCATTTTATAGCGTTTTAAATTTCTAATGTTAACCTTATGAGGACTAAGTTTGTTTACAAATGTTCTACAATAAAAACATTTGATTTCTTAAGCTACAGCTGTTTTACTTTCCATTAGAAATATGCTTTACTATCTAATGCCATCTGAATCATTCATTAATGTAAAACTATGGAGTAAATGTGTACTGTACAAAATGAACATATTTATTCACCACATTAATAGTTAATGTTCTGTCTGATTAAAAGTCACGTGTCTATAATTATGTCGGCCAAATAAAAAATAATTACGGTAATTATACATATTACGTTTGTTATAATAATCAGCTGTTGTAATCTATCCTATAAAATCCATATTACAGTTGTTTGGTTTTTGGTTGGATTAGAAAAATTATGAATCAATCCACTCAGATTTATTTGTTTTGTGGGAATGTTATTAATATGTCTTATCGTTTCAGTATTGTTATTAACTATGCCGCGACCCAGAATATCTAATTTTTCACACCGAAGTCGTAATGCTATTCGACCTCAGAACATGGCCAATCTGAAAGTAAAAACACGTATTTACTGTTAGGCGTTAGGAAGTTTACCGGGTCAGCTAGTAAGGTTATAAAACAATGCCCTTGAAATTCCTACACATACCAAACTTGATACAAGGTGATCCTAGTCAGTAATAAAGTCTACATACCATCAAATCCACTCATAACAATCACCCTTCACTCATATTCACTTTTTAAGTAACAGTCCCACATCTCTAAGCCTTTTACAAAGTCCAACAGCTGAGAGACACCCGGCTCCGTTAGTGTGTGTCTGATCTTGAGATGTGGACTGTTTCTTGTCGGAATAAGCTTTACCAATAGGCTGATGAACCCTTTGGAGAGCCTTAACAGCTCTTTCCACTCCTTCCTGAACGGTTCGATCAGTATCTTTGATTGCAGTAGGCTGGGTCTCTTCTTGTTCTGCCTCGTAGCTTAATCAAACCTTAGCAAATGGACGCATAGGTCACCGTTCATCCAGCGCATGTCAGTTTGGGACTTAAAACTCCTCTTCTTACTGAAAGATTCATCTGCAGGTCCCTAAGAAGGCTCCGTATCATTTGGACAGTGCAGTCTAGATGGTTGATCCAGGAAAAACTCCAGGTACTTCGTTGGTATCCAAGAGTCCACAGAGCCAATGCCCTTGGCCACAGTAGTCAGCATATGCTGTTTCACCGAGACTTGGGATGTGAAAAGGAAATGAAACAATACTGAGAAAAGGATAGCATGAGTAGTACGGGTTAGAGTTCAGAGTACAGAGTCTCACTCTGTAGAACGAGAGTATGAGTAAGAAAACAGCAGAAAAGAGAATTGTAGAAAATCAGCCCGCCAGTTCCTGACAGTTAGCATCCTGTTCAGAAGGAAATATCAGGAAGTTTCCAGGTGCAGAGTAGCCAATTTTGCCTACAGAGTAATAAGCGAGGAGGCAAGCATCCTCCTTTAAGATTTATCTTGAAGTAAACCTAGATGGGTGTCTTATTAATAAGGAAGAAACCCTGGTAGAAATTTAGTTCAATATTCTGATTACTGATGTTGTTTCACACTTTGTACACACTCAGCAAAAAATCCTAAAAATTTTCTTTTGGATTTGAAGGACAGGGAGTCCTTGAATCTACCAAATGCTGCAATCTGAGAAGCTTGATTAAAGTAATCACTATCCAAATATATAATAGGGGTTGAAATTAAAACCAATAAGACATTTTCTTCTCTACATTAAGAGTATATGGTTGCCAGTTTCTTTTACTTAGTATAAACAGCTGTTGACCATGCTCCATGTCCTATTATTCTTACCAAGCTACTAAACGTGTTTTTAAAAGATTGTTTTTGTGTCAAACAGATCCAGTGGCATTTTTTAGTGTTTTTTTTTTGTAGTTCAATCTCTGGTCTTTTACTACCTAACGTCGACCTCTTGTTAGATAGGTAATTAATCATAAGCACAAATTACAAAGGAGGCTTTTCTGGAATCGAACCAGTGAAACTTGGATTATTTTATCGCTAAGCTACATCTTAATGCTTATGTAAAAGATAGGCTGTTTGGATCATTTCTTGGCTTTCTGCAAAAATTTTAGTTTTTACCTTTATGGCTTTAAAGATAAGTCCCAGCTATTTCTAATGTTAAACCGTGTGTTGGAAATAAAGCAACAGGCCAAACAGAGTTAGAGAGAGGGTGTGTAATTAGAGTGGCTGTGGAGGCAGAGGAATAAACGAGTCACAGATGAAGAGGCCATTACTCCACGAGACTCGCGGCCATCTTCCGCTCACCTTTGTCTTGTTAAAACTACTCTTTGACAATTTTTGGTGGGATTTCAAAAATTACTATCTTTTGTAATGCAAAGTAAAACAATAAGTATTTTAAAGAAACATCTCATAAATGTTTTTAGGGAAGAACAAAAACAAACTATAATTTCTTAGGCAGATTTTAAAATGTATCTAAAGAATATAAAAGTATGATAAAGATTGGTTTTATAAACATGTAACTTCAGATTAAGCTTTTTACAATTAATTGACAACATACAATTAATAGAATGAAAATTGAGTACGGTATACAGGTGTACTGATCGACAATTGCATCACAATGTTACAATAGGATTTAAAATACATAAAATGTTTGAAGCAAAATAATCACTAGATGCAGAAGAAATATTTTTAAATAAACTTAAGGAAATATCTCTTCGTCTTATCAGTTGAGTAAAGTTGATGGAGGAATCAGCGGACTGTTTGCAAAGTGGTTTTATCCAACCAACTGTGCTGATAACTGTAATCAGAGAAAGCTTCCACATCACAGCATTAGTACCACCTAATACAGTATCACCTAATGAAACCATGTAAAATTTGCATTTGTTATATCTTTCTATAAACAAACCTTTAATCGCATAACTATTACAGGCACAAGGTCAGAGTAGTAATTGAAGTTTTAATGATAAAAAGAAATCATAATTATACACATTTACAATTTATCAGGTACAGTATCATATTACAGTATTGTGCCTTTGTCATCTAAGGTGCGGCAGCCAGTGGGTAATGGGCCACCAAGTAATACTACGTAGGTCGTTGGATTTATTCTGGATTCAGTCACTATTTGTTAATAAACCATCAGGTATGCCACCAGCGGGCTGCATATTGCATCACAAAATGAATCAGCTGTATATTTTTCAGTAATAAAGCAACATATGTTATTAAATACATTAATACACTCACCTTATGAAATGGTATTATGGTAAACTGTTATGTTTACCTTAAAATACCACTTATGTGGGTCAGTTTCTCTGAATAACAAGTGTCTCAATGTCTGAAAATCTGTGTTAATTAAGACAGTCATTGAAGAATTCTTAGAGGTAGTAGAAAGACTGGTCCAAGAGCCAAGGTGTAACTGCCGATATCAGAAAGTCCAGTATCTGTTGTACATTTATTGAGGAAAAGATTTGTGAAGTCTTCTGCTGATATAGGATGGTGATGGTGTGCTGGTAGTATGTAGAGCTCATCATTTCTGGCGTTTTGATGGCAAGTGTCTTTTGTTTCTTTGCAGATCTAATCCATCCGCATACCTTAAGACTTCTTGAATGGTCAGTGATGGGACACATAATTTCTCCCTTTAAATAAGCGTATAAATCAAATATTCAATATCCATTAAAATGACTCTGAAAATATTTGTTTCCTTTGCACACGCTCTTTTCTGCAACATAATGCTTTTTATGGTGCAGATGGTTGATTTAGTTTGATGAAAACTCAATTATTAGAAAGCCATGAAGCCATCTAATAATTAATTCTTATTCTAACATTGAGACACTTGTTATTCTGTGACACTGACTCACATAAGTGGTATTTTAAGATAAAAATGAGTGGAGTGTGAGTGGTGAGTGCAATAATGTATTTAACAATGAATGTAGCTTTATTATCCTGAAGAAAAAAACAGCTGAATCATTTACCAAGATCATAATTTATAACAAAATTAACAAAGCAACTGAGTTTATCTCCAACTATCACAAAATTATGTCAAGATTTTTCTCAAGATTGAATTTGGCAACTTTAAAATTACGAAGCGATTACTATAACCACCAAGCCTTGATATCTTGGTATCTTCTGAAAATATCCCACCATTGGGATTTCAGCCATCAGAAGAAAATGTCAAAGGATTGGTAAGGTCTGACAATATAGACAATATTTTTGATTGCTGAGTTAGATTACGTTTTGAAATGGTAACCTACCCAGGTAGGTATTTTTAGCCAAGCATGCATGAGAAATGAGTGTAAGATGATAGTGGCGTAGCCCGATCTTGTAGTCTTGATACTGACTAAGGCTAACAAATCCCTTAGACAGGACTGTTAATTAATAGTCCATGCAACAGCCAATGGCATCCGAGGGACCTACAGTTTAACGTGGAATCCAAACCACAATTTCACCTCTAAATTACGAACTGGACTAATTATTAGGATGGTCTTTGCGGACAAACGTAGTGTTCAATAGTGTGAACAGTAACCCATACCAGAGAATATCACATCCATCGCTCATAACTATTCACAATTCATGACCTCAAAGTAGCTGGATTACAAGACAAGCCCCCGTCCCAGTCATTACAAACAGTACACATTTACTACCACCAATCGTGGATTATACTAAATATGTGAGTTTCACCTTTGTATGTTAGGCTATAATTTCCATTGGTTTTGTAACAGTTTGTAATTACTGTATTTATGTAAAAACCATTGGTTACTGTGTTGCTAGAAAATAAAACATGAGTAATCTCCTCCTGTAATATTTTGTGAGAAATGCTTTATGATATGTGCAAAACAATATATGCTTTAATCACTATACCTCTACATTTTTCAGACTTCTTTCTTTCACAACATAGCTGAAGAAATTACTATAGAACTTTTAATGCAATATATACAATTTGTGAATTCATATAATCTCTACACTTCTACATTGACACACAATTAATTAGGAGGCACATTGGCTTTTTATTTCTATAACAAATTTTGAAAAAATAATTGGTTAAAAGGTACATATTTCTTGAGATTATTCATATGTGTACAGAGACATAGCTATATTTCCTACTTTTAGCTGTTTTCATCCTTATCACGTTGGGACATGAATTTTCTCTCTTTAACTAGTGTAGATTTAGAACTGTTTCTTGCCTGTTCCCTCAAATTTTCTACACGGAGATTTTCTCTTTTGTTGCTCTTTACATTATTTACTATCATGTTCGTTAAAAATCTTTTATTCACCTTCAGGAGAGGACTGTTCCTAAATCCTTCTATTCCACAAATTTCTGATTGTTGAACTGCTCTTCTTGCTTCTTCAATAATTTCTTTTTCTGCCAGTCCTCTCAAGTCTTGGTTATAGTGATTTGACATTTCAAAATTTCAAAATAAACTTACTGAAAGCTAATTGTATCGTAATGTAAAGTAAGTTTGGCTTTTCTCTAAACTCATAATCAAGAGCCCTGAGTTAGCATAATATTATTATTTTCATAACTATGATCAGCTGATAGTTACATATTAGCTAACATTACACTTTTATTAAGAACATGATTGTTACTTAAAACATGCTGAAAAAGTAGATTATGCCTTTGGGCTAATTTTAATCAAAAGATGGGAATTAATTAAGTGAAATATTGAAAAAAAAATTAAAAAGACCATGAGAGAAATTCGGTGAAAAGTTTGGAAATTGTTGGTGTTCAATCCGCTAGGATTAAAGCCAAGTTAAAATGATTTGCCTTTATTTATATGATTTCTTCAACAAAATAAAATTGATTGATACTTTATTGATTGTTTTGTGAGTGATTTCAACAAATTGGCATCCATTTTGGAGGTAAGATTGAAACTATTCTACCCCTTTTGTTTATGCCTAAAGTTTGTAATTTATCAATCAATCTTGAATGATTTACATTATCAAATGCCTTTGATAAGTTCATGAAGTTCCCCGTATCTATCATTCTATAACCATTAATGATTATAATTCCATAAAAATTCTATATATATTTCTCCCAGGTGTATAAATAATAAATTATGTATTAATAATAATTAATTATTACCGTCTATATTGCTGTACAGGCAACATCTAGGTCGCAAGAAGTATTCCTTCTCAGACTTATCAATGATCTGAGTTATTTCCCACAGGGAAGTTGTTCGGTTTTTTGAGTGTAGATGTTTCACTAAGCTAAGGTGTGCCCTGATTTTCACAAAATATGACACCTGAGGCTAGAAACTGTACAAGAGGTTGTGGTCCACAAAGAAGGCAAAGCAGTCGTCTCAGGGAAAGATCTCTGCTGTAAGAATAAAGGTATTTGTACCTTGATATATAGTCAATTATTTAGTTAGACGCTACTATCTCTAGCGAAGAATACTAAATAAGCAGAGCTTTTGGGCTTACGTATCTCTTTAGAGGTTTTAACAGGTCTAAAACAAGATCATTGAGAGTCCCAAACTGTTTTTGAATAGTTAGTTTTTCTCTTCCTCTACATTTTGGACCCCTATATTTTTACTAAAAATGGTTCAAATACCTGCTTTCAATGTAATCCGAATTGTTGCTAATGCAAACTAGTTTTGGTTTCTTCATAGTTATATGCCAATATAGTTATTTTCTTTTAAAAACATACATTTAACACATTAACTCTCATCTACACACGCAGGTGAACTAGCCCACTCTAAAACAACCTAATTTGATATTATTTAGATTCTTATTGCGGACATTTTCCATCACGATATTATGTAAAACAAAGTTTCACGACGTTTCGGGATCTGGAATCTGATCCTGTCCTCAGGTGAACTAATATCTAAAACATAGCACTATTAATTACGACGAAACATCGTGAAACTTTGTTTTACATAATATCGTGATGGAAAATGTCCGCAATAAGAATCTAAATAATATCAATCCACCATCACCAATAATGAATTTCAAACAAAGAACCTAATTTGAGTTGAAATACTTTTTTAATATTGCTCAAACTTTTTCATCCAAGTATAGTTAGTTAGAAATGGGTTATTAAAAAATAAATACATAAGAAAACAATTTTATTAAAATCTACATAAAAGTTATTGCATTTTTTTATTGTTATGTCTATTAACTATTACTGTACTTAAAAATAATACTTAGAGTTTATATACATACTAAGCATATTATCATCATATTCTTCCCCTTCTTGATCGCCATGGCAGGTGTAAAGCAGTATGTCACAGTATGTTTTCCGCACACGATACAGCAATAACGCTTAGTTTTCCGATTTTTCTCTTAGTTCACCAGTATGTCTGGCCCTTCTGAGAAGGTACCTGTATTGTTTTGATCCACCCATAATTGAGTTAAATAATAAGGGTGAGCGCCACGCTCACCCGCGTATATTCACGAGGCAGAATAATCGCTTTTATTATAATCGCTTTTATAATAGTTTCATAATCTGTAGTTTAGTATTTGATTATTGAGACGGATGCATGGTTTGAATTGTTGAAGAATTTTTTTGTAGAAATTTTAAAATGTATTCCTGTTGTTGGTGTCCTAGAGATCGTTATGTTATAAAATTAGTGGGCGGTGAGTAAGAAATATTTTTTTCACATTCTGAAGAGTAATAATATAGTGTAAGTATATTGGTGAAGTACTGTAAGGATGGCCATTATTATTGATTTACATTGTGAAAGTAGTATTGTCATAATTTGAAGATATTAGAGAATTGATCAGAAGGAAATATAAAAAGGAATAACTGTGGGAGTTGGTAGATAGTGTATTTGATATGATAAATTGAGTTGAAGAATTATTTGTTGTAGAATATTTCAAATTTAGTGTTGTTATAGTTTTATTTGTTTCCCTGTCAGTTAGCCCATGCTTTGAGGAGCATTAGGCATATGTAGCTTCACCACGAGGAGGTTGGGAAAACTTCGAAGCCATATTTACAAACTAAAACTACAAATTGCAAACGGGGAGTTTGATAAAGCAGGCCCCTTGCCTCTGCTAACAATTTCCTAAAACTATAAAATATAAAATATTACTGTCCAGGGAGTCAGTAATTTTAAGTTAAAATTCCTTTTAGCGAATTTCCCATAGGGAAGAAGCTATTACCGTAGGTCTCATGGTGAGACTTAAGCCCGGGACCATGTTATTTTTTCTTCTTTAGGTGCCCAGAGTCCAAAAACAATAGTCGTTAAAATTTATATATATATATATATATATATATATATACAGGGTGTTCATTAAAGTTGGGGACAAACTTCGAGAGGTGATAGTACTCATCAAAATAAACAAAAAATTTCTAATAAAAATATGTCGAAAAATCCTTCGTTTAGCCGCTAGCCGCCATTTTGTATTTTATACAAAAAACGTTATATATAAAAAATTATTTAAGATACAGAAACAAAACTTCGCACACATATTTAATGGCTAAAGAAAAAAATATTCTCAAATTTTCATTAAGTTTGCTTTTATATTTTCAAAATTACGGCAGTTAAAAATATTTTAATTAAAATAACAAAAAAACGTTAACTTTAAGAACCTCCACCATTTTGAAAATATAAATGCAAACTCAATGATACTTTGAGAATATTTGTCTCTTTGGCTAATAAATATGTGTGCAAAGTTTGGTTTCTGTATCTGAAATAGTTTTAGCGAATTTCCCATAGGGAAGAAGCTATTACCGTAGGTCTCATGGTGAGACTTAAGCCCGGGACCATGTTATTTTTTCTTCTTTAGGTGCCCAGAGTCCAAAAACAATAGTCGTTAAAATTTTTATATATATATATATGTATATATATATGTATATATATATGTATGTGTCTGTTAGCACGATAACTCTCGTAAAAATGGTCCGATCGTGACCAAATTTAATAGAGACGTGTATTCCTACAAATGCTTGGACGAGTTCGTAAACCAGACATATCGGTCAATGGGAACGGGTAGTTTGGGGGGGTTTTGTACCCCAAATTGGGGTTTTTTGCGTTTTTCACATGTAATTTAAAAAAATTTCTAATTTTATATTTCACCATTGGAATCAGCTTAAAAAACTACACAATTAAGTTCCTTAAAGTTTTTCTCTATCTCTAACGGTTACCGAGATATTAAAAAATCTAAACACAGTACGTTGTATTGTGGGGCTCCAATGTTAATCTTATGGAGGATAGGGAAAAATTAATATTTCCCATATTAATGAATATTTTTGGATAAAACTTGATATTTAGCTTCACATAGTTGAGATCTATCCATTTATGCTTAAAAATCATAGTTTATGTGTTTATCATGGCAGCAAACCTGCATACTCTTTTCCCATGTTAATCATATGGAGAATAGGCAAACTCCTTTATTGATGGACAGATGTTGATGAAAGTTAGTATAAATGCTAAAAATAAATGTTTTTGAAGGTATGAATGCCTACTCTCAGTGTTCCTCACAGCAACAAACCTGCACACTCTTTCACATGTTAATCTTATGGAGAATAGGCAAATAATTCTCATGTTTATGGACAGATTTTTTAAAAACTTGTCATATATTATTTTTATATTATTGATTTGGAAATTCGCTGAGTACGCAGGTCTGCTGCGACGGGGGTATTTTATATATAAAGTTTTTTGTATAAAATACAAAATGGCGGCTAGCGGCTAAACGAAGGATTTTTCGACATATGTTAATAGGAAATTTTTTGTTTATTTTGATGAGTACTATCACCCCTTGAAGTTTGTCCCCAACTTTAATGAACACCCTGTATATATGTATATATATGTGTCTGTTAGCACGATAACTCTCGTAAAAATGGTCCGATCGAGACCAAATTTGGTAGAGACGTGTATTCCTACAAATGCTCGGACGAGTTCGTAAACCAGACATATCGGTCAATGGGAACGGGTAGTTTGGGGGGGTTTTGTACCCCAAAATGGGGTTTTTTGCGTTTTTCACATGTAGTTTTTAAAAATTTCTAATTTTATATTTCACCATTAGAATCAGCTTAAAAAACTACACAATTAAGTTCCTTAAAGTTTTTCTCTATCTCCAATGGTTACCGAGATATTAAAAAATCTAAACACAGTACATTGTATTGTGGGGCTCCAATGTTAATCTTATGGAGGATAGGGAAAAATTAATATTTCCCATATTAATGAATATTTTTGGATAAAACTTGATATTTAGCTTCATGTGGTTAAGATCTATCCATTTACGCTTAAAAATCATAGTTTATGTGTTCATCATGGCAGCAAACCTGCATACTCTTTTCCCATAATAATTATATAGGGAATAGGCAAACTCCTTTATTTATGGACAGATGTTAATGAAAGTTGGTATAAATGTTAAGATAAAAATTATTTATGGTAGAAATGCCTAATTTCAGTGTTCCTCACAGCAGCAAACCTGCACACTCTTTGCCTTGTTAATCTTATGGAGAATAGGCAAATAATTCTCATGTTTATGGACAGATTTTTTTAAAACTTGTCATATATTATTTTTATATTATTGATTTGGAAATTCGCTGAGTATGCAGGTCTGCTGCGACGGGGGTATTTTCTTTATTTTGTTATTGGATTACATTATTTCAAAGACTATACAATTTAATCGACCCACAAGAAAACTCGACACGGGATATTTGACAGTTTGGTTGGGAAGGGATGGCTGATGATAGCAGTTAGGGATGCTGAGCCGTCATTTGTTTTACAATCCGACTCTGCCGAAAAGAATGGATGCATTAAAGTTGCTCTTGATGAAGCAGTTTGTTAAATTCTTTGGAGCTTTTTTTGTTTTTTTACGAGTTCTCCGCTATTCTGCTCCATTTCTGATGAGGGATCGTTTGTTTGATTAAAGTATTGTTTACAAAAATGGATGATTTAAGATCATTCAGCTGTGGTTTCAGTTTATTTTGCTATAAGAATAATTTTGTTAAATTTCCTGATTTTTCTAAAATTATAAGGATTTTTTTTGTGAAAGTTTGTAAAATTTATTTATTGCTTAACATACCAAAAGTAGCTTTGTAAAGTTTTTCAGAATTAATTATAAGGTAAAAATTAAAAACAGATTAAAATTATTGAGATCTGTAGTACACTGTGGTTAAAAGAATGTGAATTTTACTTTTATTTTCTCGATTATTAAAACGAGGGCACTCCACCCAAAATTAAAAAATCTTTATTTATAATTAAAATTTTTTTTTTTTTGGAAATTAGTTTTAAGCTATCAAAATAAAAATCAAATAGGGGGTTGACCCCTTTTTACGCCTCTCCCTTAGGGGGGGGCTGATTTTCCTGAAAAATCGATGTTTACGGGATCGGATGTATCTTAAGGTAGGTATGAGATATCTTGATTTTGTAAATTTTATTTTGTAGAGCACATGTGTGTGCACAAACTGTAGCATGGATATTTAATTCCAATATTTATATACGTAAAACTCTTATTAGGCAATTTAATTAACTAATTTTTATTTTTTAATTTTTATAACTAAATTAAAAATACTTAAAAACTTAATTTGTGTAAATCCATGCTACAGTTTGTAGAACACATTATAACCTTCAAAATAAAAAAAAATTGTGTCTTTATCTCACATAGAACTTGAGTTACATCCGTTCCCGTATTTTAAAATAAGTGAAAATCAAACTTTCGGTAATCGCCCCGGAAACGAAAGGAACAACATTTCTGTCGGTTTTCTGTTTACGGTATGTTTTGATCAGTTGCAGCTTTTTTCGTTACTCTTTGAATTTATAAAATAAAAATAAAATTACTAAATAATTGCTAAATAAAATTACTTACACCACTAAAACTAACATATATAGCACATCAATGTGTTCGGGATAAACCAGAGAACAAAATAAAAATAAAAAAATAAAATAAAATTTTTTTTGTTTTAGGCCAATATTTGGGTGGAGTGCCCCCTTAAGATCATTCAGCTGTGGTTTCAGTTTATTTTGCTATAAGAATAATTTTGTTAAATTTCCTGATTTTCCTAAAACTATATGGATTTCTTTGTGAAAGTTTGTAAAATTTATTTATTGCTTAACATACCAAAAGTAGCTTTGTAAAGTTTTTTCAGAATTAACTATAAGGTAAAAATTAAAAACGGATTAAAATTGAGATCTGTAGTACACTGTGGTTAAAAGAATGTGAATTTTACTTTTATTTTCTCGATTATTAAAACTTGTATTTCAGTATATCATTTTATAGAGCTATTTTTAAGATTCGTTTTTTGTGAGGTTCTTCCAGTGGCAGAATAAATTATTTTTTATATTGTAAACAAAATTCACTATAGTCTAGTTTAAGAGAGATAAAGCTATTAAGAGCACTATTTTATGTTAAGGACTCTAGTAGTGGTTTTCAAGTTCTTGGTTATGGATCCGGTGATGGTTACTATGTATGTACTAACCAAAATGATAGATGTTAAGTAAAAAGGTATATTGATGAATTTACACAATTTAATCACTAAATGTTCAAACAATGAATATAAACGATAAACAATAACAAATAATTTGACAGTTCTATGCTACATATGTTACACTCAACATATGTTATCCATCAGTGTTACATTTGATGAGACTTAGATTCGTTACTGTGGTTAGCATCTACTTCTCGCCCAATTATTCAGCTTTGGAATTGAGGGAGAGACTGGATGCTTTGGAGAACAGTCTTCGAAGTGTACTTGCGTGTATTATTGTGCCAGTGACTTCAATGCAAGAGTTGTTGAGTGTGGCATGCCCGTTACAAACACCCGGGGACGACACATTTTGGAGATGGCTGCGAGACTAGACCTTGAAGTTGTGAACAGAGGGTCAAGACCAACTTTCCACAAACTTGGATTCAGCCAGTCAATACCGGATGTAATGCTTGTATCGGCTACATTGACACCTCTTATAGCAGAGAGGAGGGTGATGGACGTGTACACAGCCAGTGATCACGAATTCTTTTTTTTCTTTAGAAGTGAAATGATTCTTATAGTCGTAGAAGTAACTGAAACACATTTGGCTGGAATACAGCCAAACTGAACATCAGTTGAGCGACTCAACTGAGGTCTAGAGGCCAGTCTTCGTTTGTGTGTGTCTCGACTCTAGTGACTGGGATCGGGTCGAGAATTTTGTGGGCTTCTCCATGCAGCTGATCAAAGATGAGTGTGATTCCTCGATGCCCTGTAAAAGACCCTAATACTGGGGTCGTCGCCAAATCTTTTGGTGCACAGATGAGATTGCAGAGCTCAGGAGAACAGAAGAGTTGCTATAAAGAGTTGTTGAAGAGTTGTCAGTTGTCACTGAGGAACAGAAGAAGCAAAGGGCAGCGAAGAAAGCTCTGGCCAGTGCCATTTGCCTGAGCAAAGCTCGCTGCTGGAAGGAGCTATGCCAGGATATACACTAGGATCCGTAGGGCAAGGGATATAAACTCGTTATGTTTATTGTTTACGAAACAGGAGCTTTTGGAGGCAGTGTTCTCTATGCCCAAAAACAAAAGATCCACGTTCCGATGGTATCCTGGCTGAGGCTCTGAAGGTTGTCGTGGGAAATCATCCTCATCTGCTGCTTCACATGTTCAATTTCTGTTTGGCAGCAGGGGTGTTCGTCAAGCTGGAAAATAGCTAGGTTGGCACTAATCAGCAAAACTTTGAAACAATAGATTTTTCATGCACCAACTCAAACAACTCCCCAGTCTCCGAGACAAAGAAAAGATTCTAACCCAGGAAGCCCTCAACTTCATTTGATGGTTCACGCCACTTCTCCGCCCGGGAAACCCTCAGAGTGGAAAACTAAGTAAGAACTCTTTCTCCGCCCCCCCCCCAGGTGAACACAGTAAGGAGTAATTCTGGTCAGGCTATTAGGGGGGTGAGTTAGGCTCAGCTGGAAGTCAGTTAAAGCTCAGGAGATGTACTAGGAACCAAGTTGACAGCTTCTGTTTAATGTAGGTACCCAGTTTTGATCTCTGAACTAGTAAAAACGAGTACCGGTATACTAGTAGTCAGAGACTCAGAGAGCCGACAAGGGAAGTTTGAAATCTCACATCTGGTACAGGTTCAATCTAAGTTGATAACCAGATGGCATTTACTGATAAAGATAATCATAGAAACAAACTGGCTGATATTAGGTATTCACTCACCATAAAGTCGAATTTTCTTGTCCTTGGTTTCTACGATGATAATGACATAACCGCTGAGGTCCACCATTATATTTTCTGGACATGCTATCTCCATTCCATCAGTCCCGTGGCATGTCTGGGTCCGTACATCACGCACGGTGCACGGCAGTCTACAGTCTACCGTCTACCGTCTACCACTACCGCGTTTACACAGACACTACCACTCTGGCACTGTGCTCGTCGTCGTCGTCGTCTGTCGCGGAGGACTCCATAGCCGCGCCAGCGCCCACTACATCGCTCACGACCTCTCGTGAGGACCTGTAAAACAAAACAGCTATTAGTGTGGCAACAATGTCCTGGATATTAAACCAGCATTGCATTGCTCCTCATAAAAGGTTTGTCAAAAATGTTCATTATCCGTTATAAAGATTTTGTGTTTAGTTGGCGCATCTGAGATAAACCTCTGCTGTTATGTTCAAATGCAATGGACGTAGGAAAGATGTTTCAAAATTAATCAATTCTTAGTTTGGTAAATAGTAGTCCATGGGGATCACCTTATCCCCATGGCTTCAGATCTTCTTTAGGCTTCTTGAACCCCCAGAAAAAAAATCCTCTACAGGTTTCTTAAGTTCCAATTTTTGTTTCAATTTGCTTTATGATTATGGAATATACAGAATATACAGCAGTCGTTATGACTATATCAACCAATAGTACCTACTATGGTTATTAAAAAATTATTGAAAATATTCCATAATATTAAATTACGTACCGCAATTAAAAGTAATCATGATTAAACATGGAATAAAATGAGGGACAAGCCGTAAAACATTTACGACTGGAGCAGTAAAGGGGGAGGGGGCGTCAATGAGGAGCGCCACCTGATTGAGCATTGTTTTGATGAAAAATGTAATGACCCCTCAACCCCGCCCTCAATACCCCCCTCCCCCTCCCTGGGGATCACTCGGTGTTTAGACCAGCTTACGACCCGTCACTAATGATTTAATTTGTCACTGGAACGTTTTACGTTTGCTCACTTCTTCTCTTAGTAATCGTATTTCGTTACTGGCTGCAAGCCCGTCATTTGTATGGGCTATATGATCAAGTGTTATGAAGTAAGATGCTTATTGTTACGACAAAATAATAATATACTCGTAAGATAAGTTCGATCAATATCTGTCGATAAATAAGTGAGTTTGAAAATTCTTTATTAGATCAAGCTGTTGCGAGGAACACTGAAAAAGGCATTTTTACCATAAACAATTTTCATTTTGACCATATACATAAGTTTTCCCGTATCCTCCATAAGATTAACAATAGATCCCCAAAATATAACTAAATTGTTTAGTTTTTTAGCTGATTGTAACTGTAAAAAAGAAAATGTAAAATATTTCAAAAATACAAAAACGCAAAAAGCCTATTTTTGGGTACAAACCCCACCCCCAAACTACCCGTTCCGATTGACCGATACATCTGGATTACAATCTCGTCTGAGCCATAGGAATACACGCCATATCTACCAAATTGGTCTCAGTCGGACCAATTTACATGAGTAATAGTGTTAACAGACACACACACACACGCACACACACACACACACACACACACACACACACACACACACACACACATATATATATATATATATATATATATATATATATATATATATATATATATATATATATATATATATATATACAGGGTGTTCATTAAAGTCGGGGACAAACTTCGAGGGGTGATAGTACGCACTCATCAAAATAAACAAAAAATCACTTATAACCATTTGTCGAAAAATCCTTCATTTAGCCGCTAGCCGCCATTTTGTATTTTTTACAAAAAAACGTTTTATATCAAGAACTATTTAAGATACAGAAACCAAACTTAGTACACATATTTATTGGCCAAAGAGACAAATATTTTCAAAGTATCATTTAATTTACTTTTATATTTTCAAAATGGTGGTGGTTAAAAATCTTTTAATTTAAATTACAAAAAACGCATTTACTTTATGAAATGTTTACAAGATACAAAAAAGATTGCAATTTTAATCAAACGAACGGTACTTTGGTGAACGAAATCCGTCCACGGATAACCGAGAAAATGCATTTTTAATGTTAGAATACATGGCCCGTGCGCCACCGCGGAGCGGCCGTGGCTAGGAAGCGAAGTTCAGCTGGCACAACGCGGCTTACAGACATGCAGGCAGAAATAGAGATATATGAGGCCCGTTTCGGTTGTTCGGGGGGGTTTAAAACGTACAAAGTAACCAAATTTTCTTAATAATTTCAAGCAATGGACGGACATACTATAGTATTATTTAAATATATTTCAATGGTAAATCATATGCAATAAATTATTTTGTTGTGATACGTATCTATGATTTATTATAGTTCTATTATAGCCTTAGTAGAGTGAAAGAACCACCTAATGCTTTTTAAGGGTTCACCAAAAATTAATTATTTCATCAAATTTAAATTAGTTCAATATATTTGATACACTAAGAACTCTGTACAGTATAGTAAAATATTACTTTTTATATAAATGTATGTATATCATTTTTTTTGCTTAGCGGTTGTTATATTTTATTGAGCTTCAATCTCTACTTTCACCTTACTTCAATAATAATACTTCATAATACTTCAATAGTGATCACTGTAGCAAACCTGTGTGTAATGTACTTGACGTAAATGTCAAAAAATGTTATATAAATTGTGAATTTGACTGGATATAAGTTATATTTGCCGGGATGAAATGTTGATTTTATTGATTTTTACAAGTCATCAGGATTAGCACGATTTCATTATTAATAGGAAATCTTATTTGCCATTCAATGAAGGATAATCTCGTTAAAGTTTCTACAGCGTATAGTTTTGAATTACCAAACATTTCGGTTTATTCCTATTATTATTTATGCAGCACTTCTTTCGTCTTGTCAATAGGTTAAAGTATTATATTAAATTGTTATTGATAAACTACAAGAACCTTAAGAGTCCAAAATTTGATTTCAGTTACATAAAGTCAAGGGTCCAAAACAACCTATATGGGAAATCACATTTCAATGAGAGCAGGAAATAAGCCAGACCGTAGTAATCGTATCTTGAAGTAATAAAATGTGTTACAATGGACAGGGACACGCCCCCGGGCTCAAAGGCTACTGGAACACCATTGTTGAATTTCACTACCTTCTTCCGACTGATTTGATTGGGTATCTTTTCAGATATTTTGGCTGCTTTTAAGGTTTATTAAAGATGAGCTGATTTGTTATTGGATTGTTAATGTGTAAATTGTATTTCCAGGTTTGATTAATATATGGTAATTTGTTTTACTTACTTTAATTTTGTCTCTATTATGAAAATATTTTATTTTTAACAAAGGAGGGTCGTGTAAATATTATTATTTTGTACTACGTGTACTTCCCTGCACATAGTATATGGAGAATTGTTTTCATTACCATTTTCTTAATTACTTTTAAATAACATTTTCTTTGACCTTTAGATCAATACTACATGTAGCATTTTCATCAATTTATTTATAAAAATGTTAATATTAATATTATAGTATGAAATATGTTTTAAAAACTTTAAACAATTTTTTTACATTCCTCAAGACGTTTTTATTTTTTTACTTTGGGTTTCTAAGGATCGTTCAGTAACAAAACCTTATGAATCAAAATCTGAATTTTTTATAACAATTTCAGGTTACTATGGTTTTGGAAATCTTTTGGAGACATCTAACATTTTTAGTTAACAGTAATTTGCCAGCAATGTTTATAAATATTATTAAGGGAATGAGAAAAATTTCTCATTTCTCAACACACACAAGTTCAATATCTTTTGAGGCGATTGGCCCAGTGGTTTCATATAGCTGTCATAGGCTAGTTGAAATCTTTTAAACCTTTGTGCCGATTCCTTATTGAAGACCAGGTTATTTACGCCCAAAATAATACACATAATAATCTATCTGTAATATTATAAAGAAGAGGTGGTTTCTGTATGTTTGTTTGTTGGTTTGTCGTGGCAAGTAAATGCGAAAAATACTGAACCGACCGGTTTGAAATTTTACACAAAGGTAGATCTTAAACTCATGCAACACATAGGCATACTCATTTCCTTAAAATCCCCTCGGGCTACACCCCATGAACGTCCTAAATTTCAATGTTTACATTTTCAAAGAATGAAAACACAAAATTACTTGAATGTCAACAGCTGTGAACACTAAAATTTGAAACTTCTGGAATAAGAAGAAGAAAGAGCTGCCGTGACCGTCCTAGGTTTCTATGTTTACATTTGTTTTGCATGAGTTTAACATCTACCTTTGTGTAAAATTTCAAACCGGTCGGTTCAGTATTTTTCGCATTTACTTGCCACAACAAACCCACAAACAAACCCACAAACAAACATACATAAACTACCTCTTCTTTATAATATTATAGATATCCAATAATAAATCATATTTTTGGATTTACTATGAAATTTCTATATTTAATTATAACGGATCTTTTAAAACTTTTTAGATTTTGAGATATTTAAAGTTAACGTATTTAGATGTCCGCCGTTTAGAAACGGAAGCGGATATTTACTTAATTATTTTTCACTAAAGATGTACAATTCTACTAGTAATAGTATTTAACTCATATAATGTTTGGTTAAATTTGGTCCAATAAAATTCAATTAAAGTTAAAATGACAAACGGGTAAACGAAATTATTTATACCTCTAGTTGTATACTGTATTGCGTTTTAGCAAAGACAATTTATATTTCAATATACATATTTAATATAAATTGTCTTTGGTTTTAGTTTATTTTGATCCATCAACTCCCAAAGCAACACGGTTGCGCTGCCCTGTGTCTAACGCTAAGGGGCAATAGAGAAGAGGTCGAGTGGAAATGGAAACAGTGTTGTTGTTTTGTTGGCTAGATGTTTTCAATTCAAGTGAACCACTTGATTTGCTCGCTCAAAATTATAGTAAGCCTATTAATATCGACAACTATTTATTATAAACTCAATATGACTGGGACGGTGACCTCGTCCTGTAATTTAATTAGAGGTCACGAATTGTGGATAGTTGTGAGCGATGATCGGTCGGTATAGTCTTAGTACAACACTACAAGTTGCCTGTTTAGAATTAATTCAAGAATCCAGATACATCGTTCATTCAGAACTGGTAGTTTGGGGGGGGGTTTGTACCCGAAAATTGGGGGTTTTTACGTTTTTAGATGTAATTTTTACATATGTTACATTCTTTTAAATTTTCTCTATCCTCAATGGTTACCGAGATATTATAAACACTAAACACAGTACGATGTATTTTGGAGACACAATATTAATCTTATAGAGGAAAATGAAAAATTAATATTTCACTTATCAACATATATTTTGGATGAAACTTGGTATTTAGTACTTGGTAACTTGGTATTTGGTATTTATGTGGTTGAGGTACATTCATCTATGCTTAAAATTATAGTTTATGCGTTTATCATGGCAGCTAACCTGCATCCTCTTTTCCCATGTTAATCATATAGAGAAAAGTCAAACTCCTTTATTTATGGTCAAATGTTGATAAAACTTGGTTGGCATATTGTCAAAATAAAAATTGTTTATGGTAAAATTACCTACTTTCAATGTTCCTCACAGCAACTAACCTGCATACTCTTTCCCATGTTAGACAATTTTACATTACTGAGAATTGACAAAGTCTCTTATTTATTGACAGTTATTATTGATCAAACTTGTTATATATTGCTATTGTCATATTATTGAATTGAAATCTCACGCAGGTATACGCAGGTCTGCTGCGATGGGCTATTTAAGATAGTTACGGTCTCTTTTACCACTACCTTGGCCACTTGCATGGACCACATACGCATACATGTCTGCGTGGGATGTGTCAGGTGAAGATGAGGGTGTGGGCAGTGTGGCAGTACTGATAAAAACTTGGCAACTGCGGTATCCGGATCAGAGGCATCTAAGCTCTAAGTGAGGCTTCGGAGCCAAGTTTTCAGTCATGCAATCGAATCACCAACTAATATATTTAATTACAATTAATGCCAAATAAAATTATTGGAAAGACTAGACATTGCCGCAATTGTAAAACTTATTATTACATTTTTAATATTCATATGTAAATATGCAACCGAAGGGATCAGTAAGTTTGATCAATTTAAACATTAATTTTTTTTCAAAATCATGAAAATGAAAATTTAATAGACTGAAAAAAGTCACATTTTAATTCTTTTCACAGAAAGAAAAGCTCGGTATAATTCCTTAATTTTCATACAAAACTAGATCTAATTGTGGGCGAAGTAATCAGGGAGAAGCTCAAAGGATTGATGTTCAAAATATTCTATGCAAACATTCAATAAACCAATTTTTCACCGCAAAGAGTTGTGTTTGTAGCTAATGTGTACACACCTATCACCTGTAGGATGGAAATTTCTCTCTTAAAACTTAAATCTTATTGTATTGAGTAACTAATTAAGGTAATGTTGGAAAAGTTGAGAAAAATATAATTTTAATTTAAAAATACACATTTCTTTATTTGATGTTTTGATGCATTGAGATGCCACAGTTCAGCACATTCATCCACGTCTCCAATAATAATAATAATGATATAGATTGAATAATCTTAAATGTAAAACAAACAACATCTAGGTAATACTGCATGACATCAATATTGTGTTCGCTCTATAACCCCTAAATACGTGTTCAGACGACGTTGATGGATTGTATCAGGTTACTTCCTCGCTCCATTTTCGTTCACTTCGGAGTCCTTGAGTGGATTTTTGATAGCTATATAATCACAATTTTCTTTGGGATTCACTGCTTTTATTAAATACTAGCTGACCCGGCGAACTTCGTAACGCCTCACTGTAAACACATGTTAACTTTAAGATTTGCCATGTTCTGAAGTCGAATAGCAATACGGCTTCATTGTGAAAGGTTATATATTCTGGGTCGCGTCATAGTGAATAACAATACTGAAACGATGAGACATATTAAAAGCATTCCCATAAAACAAACAAATATGAGTGGATTAATCCACGATTTTCAAATCCAATCCAAACCCAAACGAAACCCAACTGTAATACGGCTTTTATAGGAAAGATATACAACAGCTGATTATTATAATAAACGTAATAATACAAACATTGTAATTATCATATAAACACGTGACCTTAATCGGATAGAAAATAAAAATATAAATACATAACCCCCCAAAACCGTAAACTATTAACGTGGTGAATAAAGCTGTTCATTTTTTACAGTACACATTTACTTCATAGTTTCACATTAATGAATGATTCAGATGGCATTGGATAGTAAAGCATACTGCTAATGGAAAGTAAACCAATCAGCTGTAGCTAAGAAATCAAATATTTTCATTATAGACATTTTGTAAACAAACTTACTTTCCATAAGGTTAACATTAGAAATTTAAAACGCCATAAAATGGAAACTTATAGGGTTTTCGAAAATATCTTTTCACTAAAACCTTCCCGGACACATATAGAGCAACTTCCTAAAATTTCATGGCGATCGGATGAGTAGTTTGGCAACGCATAAAGGACATACATACATTCAATTTTATATATAGAGATTCCAGGTTTCTTACTTGAAAGCTATGATTTCAATATCATTTATTAAACTGTCTAATTTGTTAAAGATATTTTGTGAAAAGAACCATGATATAGATTTATTTATCATATCACCAATAGGAAAACGTTTTTTTAAATTTTAAGAAAAAATATAAAAATATTCTTATTCATATCTAAGAGAAACCGACCCAGGTGGGGTCATTAATTATTCATTTATTCATATTCTAAGGGAATATGAGAGGAAGGTGAGTGTGATAAGTGTTGACGGAATAATTTCTGTTACGTAGTCTTGTTATTGGCAAAGACCAGCCGTTTCATTTGCTCGGGAAATTGATTAATAGCCAATAAACAAAAACAAACTGGATCCGGAATCGAACCATCACAAAACTGTATCAAGTCTTTACTCAGGAGTCAGAACCGAAACGGCAATACTTATAAATTATAACGAGACCGCACGGAGCACGCAGCACGCTGTTGTGAGTAGAGCGAATTTCATAGAACCTAAAATTATTCCTATCATAGTAATCGAATAGTACCGAGTATGCAGGTTTGCTGCAATAAGGGTTGTTTTACATGGTATATGCTTATTTTGAGGCTGTTCACTAAGTAAAACACATACAACATTTTATCAAATTATGTCAATAACTAAGTGAGTTACGCCAATTTATCTCTTCTCCGTATAGTGGGCAATGAATACGTAGGTTTGTTGCCATAAGAAACACTGAATTTGGGGGTTTTAAGGATGTATTGATAAAACTTAACTAGATGGATTTGCATACAAAACTTTGAAATAATATTAAGGTAAATAAGTGTATTAATAATTAATTTTTAGCTATTCTCTATACGATTAACATTACACAATGCACTTGTGTTTACCATTTTGAATATCTCAGTAACTAATTGATCTAAAGTCTTGATTCAAATTACTAAATTGTATGCTTTTTCAGTTGAATCCAATGGTAAAAAGGAAAATTAGATTTTTCAAAAAATTATACGTAAAGAAATTGAAAACCCTATTTTACTGTTAATTAATAGCCCAACAGTTAATGGCCATATCTAAGGGACCTACACTTTGACGTGCAGTCCGAACCACTGCCTCTGAATTACGAACTGATCTCATTATGAGGACGGTATTCGTGAATGGTCTTAGTATTCCTTAGCGCGGACTTTAATCCACACAAGAGAATATTCCACCCACCGATCACCGCTCATAACTATATTTTATATTATATGGAGAAAAGCAATTATCTTTAGGTTTAAGACTCAAACACATTATGGCCAGATTTGATTTCAATCGAATCATGGTCAGATTTAAATTACTAAACTGTTGTTTTTTGAACTCTATATAATAGTTCACTTTTTTATACTTCAATGGTAAACATATAACAACTTTGTATTATGAGGAAAGTATTGTTTTGTCAAAATTTTCAAATTCGAGTATGCAGAGAATTTATCCATTTTGGAAGATTTACCCCCTACCGGAAAAGTGGTTTCAGAAGTGATGTCCGTGTATGTATGTCTGTCAACACAACTTTCGTAAAAATGATCCGATCAGACCCAAATTTGGCTGTGTGTTAATTTAATCATGATGATTTCGAAAACTAGGCAAATCGGTCTAGCCAAAGGGGGATTTAGGGTGATTTTGTTCGCTAAAAAGGGTGATTAGGGTTTTTACATATAATTTATATAAACGAATTATTAACACCATTCCAATGGTGTTGGTAAAAAAAACAATTAGTTAAGTCTGCTGAATTTTTAATGTTACGTCAAGCAGTTACTACAAGCAGATATAAAAACTTGGTAAGCAGAACGTCAATAGTATGGGAAAAAGATTAAAATTGATAAGGATTATTATTATAAATGCTGTGAAAACCCTTGCCTACACAACTGCGTCTATGTAAGGTCTACTACTGTGTATGTTATCAATCTAAATTTTTTTGTTCCTCATGGCTAAAAACCTATTACTCATTTGCCATTTAATTCTTATGGAGAATAGGTAAATGTATATAACTTCCTTACTTAATCTAACATCAAACTTAGTTTGAACCATCAACATTCAATAGAAATAAATCAATTTGCTTCATATGCCTATCGTAGGCTGGTGTATACTATTACAGGAGTATTAAAGTAGGCTAAATAAATCCACCTCAGAGAATATTAGCTCTCATAATCATTCATTACACTCTTACTGAAAACAAATTCAAGGGGATTCCTAAACGGTTTTCAGCGATTTTGATTTATTATATTAATGCTTCTAGGAAATGACTAGCTCGAGATCTAAGATTTATAGAAATAATAAAACAGGTAAAATTTATTAGTTTTATTTATCTATTTAGCAGTTAATCTATTTTTGTTAATTTAATCTATTAGTCTATTAGGTAGAATTAGTTTAGTTTGTAGGCTAGTTATCTACTGAAAATAAAGTTAATTTTACGTAACTATATTTTGTAAAGGTTATTAAGTTATTAGTCCGAGGTAAATCTTTTGACGAAAAACAAACCTTATATTTTTGACGGTATTAAAAATATATTCCGAGCACGCTTTATTTTAATTTATATTATGTGGATAAAAAATTAATTTAGTAATTTTTAATACTTTAGCACAATCGGGTATCCGGAAACCAATTAAATTAGAAACGCACTTTTAAGAACCGAAATATTATAAAATAACTTGATGATTATTTTCCAATCTCAATTAGTTTGACGGGGTGTTTGAAGCCCAGTGATTTATCGGTGTCCCCCATGTGAGCGGGCACGCGTTGTCAAGGGAGGCTCCCGGTCACAACTCACTCCTTCTCTCTACAAAATCTCGATGGTCCTCGGCAGGTAAAACATTCTGCCACTCACATTTATCCAGCGGCAGTCGGGGCGAGCACTATCCACTACATCGCCGGATGATCTGATGACCGGGGTACGTGTGTGAACGCGGGCCGCACTACACTCAGACTGGGCTTGGCTGGTTTGGTCCTGATCAATACAGCAGCCTCCCTGCCGCTGCCATCAGCTGATCTCATCTCCCGCGCACAGCTGATCGCCATAACCTCAATCTTGTCTAGAGAGAAACGCAATAATTTTACGAAAAATTGAAACCGTGCAGAATTTTTGTCATTAAAATCACTCACTATATCTTACTTGTATACGAATTTGAAATAAACTGTTTTAACTTTTCACAAGTAAACTATTTTGTGTTACGAAACAGTAATTTCTGGGTTGATTTAGACAGTTGATGTTTCAAGTTTAAAGAGGTCATTAAACGTTCATGAAAGTTTATTTTATTCTTAACCTCCACTGCTACTTCATCACTGGACATTAAAGTCTCTTCTATTTTTATACATAACTAGCTTCGCCCGTAGTTGTCGGTAATCCTTAGTAATCAGAAGACCTTTTAATGTAATTGCCATATTCCTACTAAAATCTTATAGAAGTGACGGTTAAGTTGTAAATTTAATTTACTATATGTCCTAGTTTCTCGCTTAAGTTATGGTGTAGTAGATCTTAAAAGTTAGACGGTAACAGTCCCTATTGTTTTTACCCAAGGATCTGCCGTTTGGGCACAAACGCTAAATATCCATTTGGTCCCAGGAATAAAAGGTGAAAACAGAAAGATAGGAATAAGGGTAAAAAATTAAGATTTTAAGAGGTACAGTTTATGTTCCCATAGATCTCTTTGAGCCCAAAAAGTACTACATTATCACCGTTTGAAAAGTTTGCTGTAACTCAAAACGTCTATATTTTATCTAGACCATAAGGACCAGGAATCAAAAACATACATTAAAAACATACAGTTTTTACTTTCTCCCCTTATACGTAGTATATGGAGAAAGTATTGTTTTCGTCAAAATTTTCGAATTTGAGTTGAGGGTGGATATATCCGTTTTGGGGTCCCCTGAATCCAAAAAAGTGGGTTTTGACGTGATGTCTGTCCGTCCGTGTGTCCGTGTGTGTGTGTGTCTGGATGTGTACAGTGCCACAGCCTACCCCGTTGGTCCGATTTAGATGAAATTTGGCATGAATGTATATATTCACGGTATCTCCAGGCGTTTTTTTCATTTTTTTGAATTTTTGATTTTTAAGGGTAGTTCACCCCTAAAAACCCTTAAAAAACGTGAAAAATCCAAATTTCTCAAAAACGGCTCTAACGATTTTTATTAAAATTTGACAGTTTATAGTGTACAGAGTACTAAATAATTTGACACCACCCGCATATCTGTAAAAATGACGGTTCAAAAGTTATGGGCTTTTAAATGTCTAAAAAATCAAATTTTTAAATTTTCAGCGAAAACAATAAAAGTAAAGTATAACTTGACTGGCACCATTAAAACCAGCTTAAAAAACTAAACAAATTAGTAATTTGAATTATTTGTCTACGACTAACGGTTCCAGAGAAAAGTTAAATTTACTGTCCACGATAAACGCAGTACGTTGTCTGAAAGCGCCCAATGTTATTCTTATGGAGAATATAAAAAAATCAATTTCTTCCTTACTTTCCAACCGTTTTCCATGAAACTTGGTATGAAGCGTAAGGTCAAATCACCGAACAAAACCAGCTCAAAAAAGCTTGGTGTTACGGGGGGGGGGGGTAGTCCCCCCATACAATTTGAACAATTAATTTAAATTTGTCTCTCGTGTTTTTATTTTTAGAAATTGGATGATTATTTTTGAAACAATAAATTATTAAATGATATTTAGATTAACTTTGTAGAACATGATAGTTTTATTACAGATTGTCTTTTTTTAATTTACTTAAGGGAGAAAGTATGTGTCAGTCCACTGGTACCGTTTATTTAGAAATAGACCGATATTTTTGTAAGAATGTGAGTGTAACATTTCAGACCATTATAAACTAAAATAACGTAACACAGTAGCAAAATGTGAAAGAAGAAGTTACAGTTAAAAATGTTTGTATTTACTTCTCTGTGGGAAATAGGTTAGATCATGGATATGTCTAAAGGGAATGTTGTCACTTCATCCAAACAGCTGTTCTAATTATTTTATTTAAAAAATTCAATTCAATAGCTCTGATGGTTTCTATGGAAACCTGTTACATATTTTCCATCTTAAAAATCACCAGCACCCCCCAGAGCTAAGACATATCCGTGTCAAAAATGTTAACTGTTAGTCACTCGTCACTCGCGTAAGCTTAAAACCAAAATGTAAACAAAATAAAAAAATAAACAAAAGCAAGTGCTTAAATATGTGGAGTATATCTCCAACTAACAGATATAGTGAAGCAATGAGCTGTTTCTGCAAAAGAAAATAGTTATAATGTAACCAAAGTTGTGGGTCCTCAGTACGGGATCCTTTTTGGGCTTCTAGGGAGAAACCTAATTGAGCTACAACAAAATTGATGATCCACAATCCTTCTCCATGAAATTTTATCTAACTGTACCACTTTTCATGGCTAATCGTTCAACGGTGCCCGAGCGCATAAACTTCAAACATACAAATATATATATATATATACAAACATCCTCTTTTGCAGATATAAGATAGATAAGAAAGGATTGTCTTGAAACTTCAATGACCAGTTTGTCTTAAACAATTAATTATTGGTGTTGTTTTGGTATTTTTTTATTACCGGGCGGTTTTAATTAAAACCTTATATAATTTAAATATGTCTTCCACTATTTCATCAAGTTCATGTCATAAAAAGTTATCTTCACAGCAGCTTAATCTCACCGAACAACGTTACCACTTCATGCGGTACAACATATTCTTCCTTATAATAGCAACATACTGTATGCCCCATAAAAGCAATGCTATTATCCAGCTCTGTAAACATAGCGTGGTTCAGAGATAAGCTGAAAGGCGTTTCTTGGTTTTGAATTACTTCTGAGGTAAATTAATTTCTACGCTCTTCTCATTTAATTAGTAAAAATTGGTATTTTAAATCCACATGAAAATAAATATTTTACACTAGCAGTAAGCCCGTCCTTTGTACGGGTTGTAGGATTTAGTTTAAAGAAGAAAGATTATCATACCATATCATACTAAAATGGAAACGTGAAATCCTAAACGTATTACAAGGAAAATAAATCAATACCCAGCTTTATTATTTAGCATTACATTACAATTAAATAGATTACAACATGTGTACCATTATTATAATTAGTTATAAGTTAAAATAATGTTTTAATATAGTATTATTTCGAAATGGGTTTAAAATCAATGACCAATATAAACTAACTAATAGTCTATTGATTCATCAGCTGTTTGTTTTTCTTTCTATTAAATCTTTAAACTACAAAGACACCTGATTATTACCAGTAGGTTGTTCATTGATAATTGGAGGCAAAATGCGACTATTATCGCGTAAAAAGTGGAGTTTTAATGCTCGTGATTTACTTTTTAAGGGGCGGCGGACGATTTCAAGCTTTGAAAAACCTTCTCTGGAATGTAGAGAATGTTATCATTTCATTGTTCATTGTTATCAGTTCTCCCGTTTTTTCGGAGAAGACGGCGTAAAATGCCTCCTGGAGCGTCACAGACAAACATACAGACGAACAGACACAAATTGAGATAAAACTTGTCTCGGCTTCTCTAACGCACGAAACGTAAAAATAACTAAAAACGAATAATGTACCAAACATTGCGCATTTATTCTGTTTCTGAATTTAAAAAAAAATTGAAATCAGCTATTTTGTATATATATCAAAACCTAATGAATTTAAAAATTTCTATGTAGGTTAGTTAATTATGAATTATTTTTTGTGTGTTAATTAAATAGTATAAAGGTGTCTTGCATATAATGAACCAATAGTTAACTTTTATACTATGTTTATGACAGCAATCTTCTTATGGGGGAACCCCCTTTTTTTAGAGGATTTTAAAATTAATTTTGAATCCGAAAAATATGGCCGTCATTTCTCAATATGGCCGACAACATGAAAATTTCTTAAGGAATATCCTATATTTTTGGAGATTTTGGATAGAACAGGTGATTTTAAGACGTTTTTAATTTTGATAATTTTGGCGTAAATGTAACCTGGTACGCGTATATGCAAATCTGATAATCAGTAGTTTTCATGATGGTTATTAACAGTACAGTAGCTCGCAAACGGTTACATTTAAGCCAAAATTATGAAGAGTAAATAGTATTGTAATTACATGTTCTAACCAAAAACATCATAAAATATAGGGCGTTCTATTAGAAGTTTTCAAGTTGTCGTCCATATTGGAAAATGACGGCCTTATTTTTCGGATTCAAAATAAATTTTAAAATCGTCTAAAAAATAAAGGGTAGTTCCCCATAAAAGGTTGCTGTCATATGCTTGGTATAATAGCTATTGGTTCACTTTAGGTAGACACCCGGTATAAGTTTATAAATGTGTTAGTATAAAGTAATCATTAACCTTGACCATCACTGTTTATGTAAATCAATAGACCAGTTTGTAATCCAAAGGCAGTGGTTCAGACTCCACGTTAAACTGTAGGTCCCATAGATATGTCATTGACTGTTGGGCTATTAATTAACAGTCCTGCATGTCTAAGAGCCTTAGTCCTGGATGCCAGCCTTAGTAACAATACTACAAGATCGCGCCACAATCATCTTACATTCATTTTACTCATTGCTATGTCTCATTGGTGTGTCGCCATTTCACTATCAACTAACTAACTAACCAAATAACAATTACATTTTTATTTAGCTATTTTATTCAGGTAGTTTCCAATTGTTTGTATTTTCTATGTTTAACTGCGTGATTCTTATTTTAAATTTACCTGGGTGTAGATCTATTTTTCTCATTATGACATCCAATAGCACTAAAATTGAAGACAAGTTGATGTTAGGGTTGCCAGCCAGTTTCGTTATCTCGAGCGCTAGTTGTTGATTTGTCGAGTGACCGTGACAAAACCCAAACTGTTCCTCTCTTAGAGGGTCTGTTCAGTGTTCAGGAGATATTCTGGACAAGAAATAGGCGTCGGAGAGTTTCAAGACCGCTGAGAGTAGGGAATAAAGTTGATGGTTTACAGGGAAAAGTGATTATCACCGGACTGGGGAATGATGGAACCTTGTTTAATATACAGCGCTTTCAGACAGTGTTAAATTTTAGAAGTATGCAAACATGAAATAAATAGAAGCCGAACTGTTGTCAGGAGCTTGCGTGGACTCATTCAACTGCGCGCTGTTTGCAGCTCCTAACATCGTAAATGGATCTATAAGCCGTCTTCTGGAGATTCTAAGAATTTATCGTAGACGTTGTGGTTCACAGTGTATTAATATAATAAATAATGTTAGCATACATTTCCACCTTGTCTGCCATCGAGCGTCGAGTTCGTATCTGACTGGGATGGTGGCGACATCCTGTAATCCAGCTACTTGGAGGTCACGAATTGTGGATAGTTGCGGGTAATGGTTGGTGGATGTGGTGTTCTGTTGTGTGGATTAACGTCCGCACTATTGAATACTACGTTAATTCACAAAAGACTATCCTCATAATTAGACCAATTCGTAATTCAGAGGGCGTGGTTCGGATTCCACGTTAAACTGTAGGTCCCTTAGTTGCCATCGGCTGTTGGGCTATTAATTAACAGTCTTGTCTAAGGAACATGTCAGCCTTAGTCAGTAACAAGACTACAAGATCGCGCCACAATCATCTTACATTCAATCCTCATTCATACTTGGCTTAAAATACCTACCTTGTGGTATGGTCGCCATTTCAAATAATCTAATTTAATCTTGTCCTTGCAGAGGAGCGGACAGGGTGGTTTGGTGCCAATGATTTACTTCGATGTTCTTCACAAGCTATATATATTCTTTCACGTTAAGTGGCAAGAAGTACTTTTATTATTTCAATCCTCGGACCTACAATTGCGTAATTATACTGTTTATGTAACTTCTCATCATCTCCTGTGTGTCTAGTCTTCCTCAGGTTTATAGCTGGTTCCTCAGCTTGATCTCACAGCTTATGCCTTCTGGTTCTGGCCGGTCGAGTCTGGTTTTTGGTCGTGTCTGTAAATGACGAGGTTATACAACTCTGTCACACGACCGTCGAATTCCTTGGTGGTCAATGAGCTGCCTCACTGATATTGTGTCGTGGTGCTGGTTTGACCACTTCCTTCTTCGCTACTACCCTCTTGACTGGTCAGGAATGTCTTGCCTTCACAGGGAGACAAGCTTATCTGTACTGCAGATATAGGTCATCTCTGGACCGACCCGGGAGCACTTAACCCTTTGAGGACCGACTGACAATATATCTTCAGTAGCTAGTACTGCGAAAAACCCCGATGACGAAATATACTTGCAGCCAAAAAACCAGGCAGCAGTAAATAGTGCCTCTGACAAACAGAACATGGCCCACATGGCTCTGAACTGGCAAAGAGTTGCACTAGACAGGCACTAGCAGCAGAAACTTGTTCTACAAAAGCTCTGGCCACGGTAATAGAATTCTGTTTCCTTTTGGTTACCCACTCATATATATGTTAGGTTAAATAATATTTACCCTAGAAGTGGCAAGCTTTTTACTTTTAACTGTACCATAAAAATAACTACTAATATATTCTTGAAATATTAAAGTATAAACAAAAAAAGCATAAAACATGCCCCCCTTATAACCACTAACCACAAAAGCAAAACAAGTGTCCACTGCAATCCCTATCAAGCCTACAAATGCCGTCAACTTCCACCCAAGCTGGCCACCTTTTATTTAAGGTGGGCCTGGGGGGCCCACCGCTATACCACACATTTGCAAGCCAAATTGGGATTGCTCATGGTCGGGATTCGAACCCTAGCACTTCTGAATGGCTAAGATTTACGCTTATCAGCGTAGCGCTTTAGCCGGTTCAACCACCAGTGCATAGGAGTAGAAAGCGCTTACTTGGTAATAGAACCCGTAATGCGCTGGGTGTCGGGCTACAGGTTACTAAAGTATTAAAGACGATCAATATAACGAATGGTTACTACATAGCAAATTCTTTGCGACTTTGCCAGTTTTAGGGTTAAAGATTCTTGATTCTTGACTAGGGAAAAAGACAGAGGATCTTATAGTGACAAATTGTACTTTATTAGATAAAACTTTGAAATACATCAAACAACATAATTACAAACCATTTATAATAACAGTAAACATTTAGCTAACCCAATAACATTGATATACTAATAATAAGAAATTGATTTATTTATAACAAGGAACTTTAAAAGAGAGAAATTACTTAGTTTAAAGGAACAAACTCTAAATGTATGGTCTGATAGGAGGCAAAAAGAAAGTAAAATTGGAATTAATAATGTAGCATGATGAAAGTATGTACTTTGGTGTAATTTGCTATAAATTATCTATGTATATTGAGATCAACAAAAATACACATTTAAGTACAGCAATCATTTCATTCTAAATTCATCCCTAATACTCGTAAGATTAAAATAGTAGCACTTGAAATACAAAAAAAATCAAAGCAAAACAATTATATATTATGAAAATTGAAACAAAATAATCAACAATAGTATTATTTAGAGAAATAATGAGTAAAGTTGAACTAAAAATTTCAAATCCATTCCTGATATAATAACTGAAAACCATGGATGGTAACTAGAAGCTTCCTTACTAAAGACTCAACATGGGAATCAGATGAGTGAATGAACTCACAAGCTAAATAAATGAAAATAGTATTTAGTTTGAAACAACTGTATCGATAACTCAGATTATACTGTACAAACAATTGAGAAAAATGCCCTTTTAAGGACAACATACAAAATCCAGCCTAAAACAGACCACACAGCACCGTTGGAGTAAAACTTACCAGCCGCAATACAGAATACCAACTAGGGACAATAATGTCTTGACAAAGCCCACATGCATCCACACAACATCCAGACAGATAAAAAGGCATGTGCGAGCAGTCAAACATCAACCTTTGGAACAAGAGTTGCAAATATATGAAAAAGAATTAGTGTCAATTATTGGCAAAAACTTGATCCTAACTTTTATTTAAAATCCACTTCCCTAATAATCCCTGAGATTCCCTGACTACATAATTTTATTTTCCGCGCTACTGACATGAAAAATGTCCTTTTCTTAGCTTCACGATATCAGTCAAACATCTCCTGTTTATTTATTTTTAAATATTTTAACAACTATTAATATTAAATATTGACTGGGATGGTGGCGTCATCCTGTAATCCAGCTACTTGGAGGTCACAAATTGTGGATAGTTATGAGCGATGGTGAGTGGTTGTTCTCTTGTGTGGATTAACGTCCACACTATACAATACTATGTTAATCCGCAAAGACCATCCTCATGATTAGACCAATTCGTAATTCAGAGGGTGTGGTTCGGATTCTACGTTAAACTGATGTAGGTCCATTAATTGCCATCAGCTGTTGGGATATTAATTAACAGTCCTGTCTAAGGAACATGTCAGCCTTAGTCAGTAACTACAAGATCGCGCCACAATCATCTTACACTCAATCCTCATTCAATCCTTATTTATACTTGGCTTAAAATACCTACCTTGAAGTATGGTCGCCGTTTCAAATAATCTAATCTAATAACTCTCTGTCATTTGTTAAATGTGAGGTAAGTTTTAACAAATTGCTCCCAAACTATCCCTAAAGAGTTTTAACTATCATTTTACATTTTACAGTGTGTATCATGAAACATTAGTAGGAGATAGGTTAAAGTGATAATAATCTTGACTTGTATACAACTATTAAAATCGTGCCACAGATCCCCAGACATATTTACACCAATCTTAAATTGGCAAGGCTGAATGTTTGCTGAGAAGTTTTGCCAAAATTGAATGATACCTAGAGATACATCTTCTGATAACAGAGTAAACCTGGGAGTTTAACTGAGTTGAACAGAACAGATATTCAAAGAGAAAAAATATTTTCACAACAACAAAGATGATGTAATATGTAATAATAGTAAAATAAAGACATCAATTACATGAATAAATAAACATACTTTCTCCCTTAAGTAAATTTTAAAAAGACAATCTGTAATAAAACTATCATGTTCTACAAAGTTAATCTAAATATCATTTAATAATTTATTGTTTCAAAAATAATCATCCCATTTCTGAAAATAAAAACAAGAGAGACAAAGTTAAATTAATTGTTCAAATTGTTTGAGGGAACCCCCCCTCCCGCGTAATACCAAGCTTTTTTGAGTTGGTTTTGTTGGGTGATTTGACCTTACGCTTCATACCAAGTTTCATGAAAAACGGTTGGAAAATAAGGAAGAAATTGATTTTTTTATATTCTTCATAAGAATAACATTAGGCGCTTTCAGACAACGTACTGTGTTTATCAAGGGCAGTAAATTTAACTTTTTTCTGGAACCGTTAGTTGTAGACAAATAATTCACAGTACTAATTTGTTTAGTTTTTAACCTGGTTTCAATGGTACCAGTCAAGTTATACTTAAAGTTTATTGTTTTTGCTGAAAATTTAAAAATTTGATTTTTTTTACATTTAAAAGCCCCTTAACTTTTGAACCATCATTTTTACAGAAATGCAGGTTATGTCAAATTATTTAGTACTCTGTACACTATAAACTTTCAAATTTTCATCAAAATCGTTACAGCCGTTTTTGAGAAATTTGGATTTTTCATGTTTTTAAGGGTTAGGGGTGAACTACCCTTCAAAATCAAAAATTCAAAAAAAATAAAAAAAACGCCTGGAGATACAGTGAATATATACCTACATGCCAAATTTCATCTAAATCGGACCAACAGGTTAGGCTGTGGTTCTTTACATGTCCAGACACACGGATTCAGGGGACCCCAAAACAGATATATCCACTCTCAACTCAAATTCGATAATTTTAACGAAAACAATACTTTCTCCATATAGGCCTACCATATATATGTATAAGGGGAGAAAGTAAAAATTCTTCTTAAACAATACAACCTTGAAAATTGATAAAATGATTGATGTTTGAAGACAATTTGTGACAAACTCGCACAACCTTAGTTATGATTTTACTAATGCTAACTTACAAGAGGAGGAAATCACAGAGTGAGGTCATTTGTTGAAATCTGACATTGCTAATTAGTAAACTGTTAGTCCAATAAAACTACATAAGCGAATTAGCTAATTAACTCGACCACACGGAGAGTTCAAATAAACCAACAATAAAACTCATATCATTAACACACCTTTTAGTTGATATAAATTTTAATAAAATTATCTAAGTAAAAACTTTAATTTTTTACATCGCTTGGAGCAATCAATAAAACTTAACAGTCGCATGTAATGCGACGGGTTTTTATTTAAGCGATACAGTTAAGGTGAAACCTTAAAAAACACAACAACTAATTTAAATCTATCAGTACGAGTTGGTAAACACAATAAGGTGCGAAAAATCAGTCGCTAGTTCCATGGTCTTCTAGGACGGATTGTTGAGACGAGACGCTATGACGGACTGGAGATGAAGAGGCAGTGACGGAAATTCCGGTTGCAAGTGCTCTTGGTACTTACAAACAACGTCCAGACTCAGTCTGCAAAGCGTCACATAATATAAAAACATGTCAATATAGAAGATATTTTTTTTCTGTATATCTACACCTCTCTGCATTTTTTAATGTTTTGATGGGGAACGCTCCAAACCCCGGTAGTTTTAGTAGTTGTTTGCAAAAAAAGGTCGTGAGTGCCGGAGTTGACCCATGTCACTTCTCTAATTACATTACCCTCCAAACAAAGTATACAGTTCATGGTTGTGAGTGCAGGGGTCGACCCGTGTCACTTCTCTAATTACATTACCCTCCAAACAAAGTATACAGTTCACTTATTGCTAATTTCTCCAACTGAGATTTTTGTATCCCCCCTCACTCTAATCAATTACTATCCATTGATTTACGATGAATCATTACAATAATTAGGTTAAACAAATTGAGAAATGATTGCCAACCATTAATAAATATTTGAAAATAACATACCTAAAAAGTGATTTTGGTGCAAATGGCAGTATCAAAAGTTCATAGGCATGGTCCTGAAACAATAGTATAAAACATACTTTAAATTGCTCTTATTACTAGAAATTGATTTAAGAACACTTATCAATGTTGAGAAAAAATACATGTTAAGATGTTTATTCTTATCCACACTACGAAAACAAATGAGGCTGGAAACTTTACACAAGGTTTTACCAACTATTCACTACTTTTAACCCAACCGGCAAGAGTGTTGATTGCGATCTATTTATGCCATTCTCAACTGACAACACCGTGATTGTGATAAATTATGTCACACATTTTTTATTGCATTCGTAAAATTAAATAAAATCATATTTAGTTTGTTATTATATGTCGTTATGTTCAGCATGAGTCAGACTATTATATGTATATATAATATTTTTGTTGTAGACATTTATATTGGCAGCATTGAAAATATCAATAAATTTGCCAGCTAAAGAACTATGCATTGTCGTCAGTTGAGCATTGTTGTTTGTGGCTTCTTATTCTAAGGTTTTAGCGAATTTACCATAGGGAAGAAGCTATTACCGTAGGTCTCATGGTGAGACTTAAGCCCGGGACCATGTTATTTTCTCTTCTTTAGGTGCCCAGAGTCCAAAAACAATAGTCGTTAAAATTTGTATATATGTGTCTGTGAACACGATAACTCTCGTAAAAATGGACCAATCAAGACCAAATTTGGTAGAGACGTGTATTCCTACAAATGCTCGGACGAGTTCGTAAACCAGACATATCGGTCAATAGGAATGGGTAGTTTGGGGGGGGTTTTTCTGTATTTTTCACATGTAATTTTTAAAAATTTCTAATTTTATATTTCACCATTGGAATCAGCTTAATAAACTACACAATTAAGTTCCTTAAAGTTTTTCTCTATCTCCAACGGTTACCGAGATATGAAAAAATCTAAACACAGTACAACGTATTGTTGGGCTCCAATGTTAATCTTATGGAGGATAGAGAAAAATTAATATTTCCCATATTAATCAATATTTTTGGATAAAACTTGATATTTAACTTCATGTGGTTGAGATCTATCCATATACGCTTAAAAATCATAGTTTATGTGTTTATCATGGCAGCAAACCTGCATACTCTTTTCCCATAATAATCATATAGGGAATAGGCAAACTCCTTTATTTATGGACAGATGTTGATGAAAGTTGGTATGAATGTTAAGATAAAAATTATTTATGGTAGAAATGCCTAATTTCAGTGTTCCTCACAGCAGAAAACCTGCACACTCTTTGCCATGTTAATCTTATGGAGAATAGGCAAATAATTCTCATGTTTATGGACAGATTTGTTTAAACTTGTCATATATTATTTTTATATTATTGATTTGGAAATTCGCTGAGTACGCAGGTCTGCTGCAACGGGGGTATTTATATTTTCTCTTTATCAAGCGGTTACTGAGATATAGAAACTGGTAGACAAAAATACATTGTCTTTTGGAGCATTTTCGTTGCTCAATCTTATGGGGAAAAGATAAAATTGATGTCTCGCTTTTTATTTGAAATATTGAGACAAAAATTTGCATAAAGCTTCATATAGTTACTCTTTCTCAATTTTATTCTATTGTGGAATAAGTGAATTGATATTACTCACTTACTTAATCTATGATTAAACTATGTTTAAGTCACCACTATCAATTCCTATATAGGTTTGCTGTTATGTATTAGTGTATTATTGTAGCTGAAGCATTACCAAAATATCTTATATAAAAAAGTTTTGTTTACTATTTGCAAGTATTCTTTTTTCCGTTAGATTTGCAAGAGTAACATTTAGTATTGTAAAATAATATTACCAAACTACTTCAATTGCATAAAATATAGTTTTACAATACAACCAAATTATGACTAAAATGTTTTAAATTGTTACCCACAACATGATCACTAAATCTAATTGTTTTCGCTAAAATATTTTACTAAACATCGATGATAAAAAGGTAAATGAAAAATGATATGAATGTGAAATATTATCAAACAATTAAGAAAGAAACAAATGCAAATACAAACTTAAAATATCCAATACATAATAAATGCACAATAACCAAAACATGCTGTAAGTCAAATTAATATGGCAAAACAAAAGGCTCAGTTTACAGCAAGAAAAAGTCGGGTGTTGTAAAACGGCTGGGTAAGGCCTGAGTGGAGGATGAGATTGGGCTCAAAGTAACACGCGACATGATCGCAGCGGGGCTCGCCGTGGTCGTACGGGAGCTCATGTTCGACCCACCGCATCCGGCCTCCGTCTTCCTCGATAAGCAATAACCAACAATCATCTGGACAGATGCAGGTGGATTAGGCTTTGTGGAGAGAACCCCCTGAAAACTTTAATGTTGGATAATACCACATACGAGGTTGAGGTTACACATAGAAAATGAAGATGTCAATGATTCCTGTCTATACATGATTGAAGAAGTAATATTGAAGGTTTAGCCTGTATTGTGTTTTGTGAACATGAGTGGATACTGTGTCAGGGAAAGACGCTGGATCTAGAAGTTAAAACATGCCTATTTCAAATCCTGGGCTGGACGACTCCTGAAAAGAAGTTCTCCTCAGATATGAGCTAGAGCCGATTTAACCACTACTACCACAGAAGATCACCGTTTTTCATTGCTTACAGTCTCATAGTGGTAGGCAACTAAGATTTTATTAAAAGAAAAAACATGGACAAGACCGCAGACTGACCTTCGTTCCTATTTAATATCCGACAAAATGAAACCCTCTGATAACCTACAAAAGTTAGCTACGTTGAAGGTTTCTAGAAAAATATAAAAAATATAAGTATTGAAGGTACTTGATTTCAAACAAGTTGGAAGTTATTAAGAGTTTTTTTCAAGGAAAAATTTCTTACTTATAGTTTGGTTATGTAAATGAATGGTAAATGCTTGGGAATAATATTGATAAGAATGAGTACCTCCTTCTATCTGACTGTCTTATCTACTCAAGCTTGGGAATAATATTGATGAGAATGAGTACCTCCTTCTATCTGACTGTCTTATCTACTCAAGCTTGGGAATAATATTGATGAGAATGAGTACCTCCTTCTATCTGACTGTCTTATCTACTCAAGATTGGGAATAATATTGATGAGAATGAGTACCTCCTTCTATCTGACTGTCTTATCTACTCAAGCTTGGGAATAATATTGATGAAAATGAGTACCTCCTTCTATCTGACTGTCTTATCTACTCAAGATTGGAAAGGTTGTTGCTAAACTACCAAGATTTGAGAAATTTAGATCCCATCAGGAAAAATACATTGTAAACATTTCTCCATGTTTAGATTTAACAATGCAGGCAAAGTAATGAGGTATTTTTTTTTAAAGAAATGAT
Organism: Nephotettix cincticeps; assembly: GCA_023375725.1. Classification (NCBI taxonomy): domain Eukaryota; kingdom Metazoa; phylum Arthropoda; class Insecta; order Hemiptera; family Cicadellidae; genus Nephotettix; species Nephotettix cincticeps. Next base: position 127,543,342 of record CM041791.1, on the reverse strand, counting down.
TTTTTAATGAAAAACAATATACAAAATTATTATTTTTGGTTCGAAAATTGTGTTGCTTAGCAGAGAAAGTGTAAACCCTGAGATTGAGTATTCAAGATGGTATTTTTATAGAAATTAATACAAAATATCACCATTCCTTAAAGCAACTTACTAAAAAATAAATATTTTTCACAGGATAACGTGATGATAAAGAATAGAAAACCAAACATAATTTGTTGGGTTACGAGAGCATATATACAGTCCCACGATGTAGTGGGTTCATTTCATTATTGGTGGAAATATAAAGCCCGGTGAACTGGAGAGAAAAAACAAAACTAAAATGAAAACTTCCTAAGGAATTGAACTAACATTTTATTTAAAGAAATAAAGACCTCATGATGAAGGCAAATGGGATACAAAATGTTGGCCTTTTCTAATAAAAATACAAATAGGGTACTTCACAATAGCTGAGCCTCTGTTTTCCATCTGATGGCAAATATTCCGACTCACTCTCCAAGTGACTGTGGCGACGATGGAACGTTTCAAGCCGCCTTGTATCAACAGTTCGTTAGTGTCACGTGAGAAGATTGAACGGTGCCACAGAAGCGGACGACAATCACTCCGTTTGTGCCATCGTGCCGCCGTTGCTCCGCTCACGTCGAGTGTCCAGCAGTCACCTATGTTGGGATGTAATTGACTTTAGGAGATGAAAATATAGATGGATGATGTGGCGAAATCATCGGCACAAATGATTCTGAATCACCAAAATATTTTTGGTCTGAACAAGGAAAGTTTAAAAAAATACAGTATTTATTTTCCAGTTGGAAATAATAGGTTAGATATTTCCAACATAAAAAAAATCCAAATTAATCTAATGTTTCCAAATTTTTAGATAGGTTAGTGTAGGGAATGTTTTAGGTTCCTGTAAACAGCTCTTCTCATAACTATATGACATCATTTAACACAACAATTTGATATCCCATAAATTGATAATGGGTGCTTAGTAATTTAACCTCCAAGAGCTTGAACATATTCCTGTCAAAAACATAAATTTATTTCCCAGCCATAAACTTTCTCAACTAGGAGTGTTTTTATAATTTTATGCTTTGAGAAATTTGTTTTAAATATAAAAATCTCATTTCATTAACCCTGATGGTTTCTCCGTGTTTTCTTGTAAAACCAGTACCCCTATGATTTAGGAACCACTTCTTATAGATGGCTAACTTCCTATATTGTTGTACGAGTGTATTAAAAAAAATACCCCTTCTCCCAAGGAATAAACAAACTTACCACTAGGGTCAAGATTTTTATGTTAAACTTAAACTTAAGACAAAGTCGTTACAGAATTGAAATAATGGTATTTTTAACCTGCAAATGGTCGAAAGGTGAATGCAGCGCTCATTTTTCATTTTAAGTTTATACAAAACATGGAGTTTGTAATAGATTAGCCAGAAACTCGGAATACCTGTTTTTTGGGGTGTCAGTAGTAGAGAGTAGGAGGTATGGTGGGGGAGGTTAAATGAGCTTTAGTCTGTCTTGCATCTTTGTTTCGTGACGAGTTACAGTAAGCACAACTTGCACTTGTATATTTATTATTTTGTTGTTGTTATAATACATTATGTACTAGCAACATGTATTTTTAATTTTTAATAAGTAAAAAATTAATTGAAAAAAGTTGAATGATTTATAAAAAAGTTTATAGTTTGAGTTTTTAATTTTTTATTGTGAGATTAGTTTTCAATTTGTGAGATTAGAATTAGAATTAGAATTTGATTTTTAGTTTGTTATAATATAATTAAATGTTATAAAAATAGTCAAACAAAATGATATGATATAATTTGTTCAAAATCTGTGTAATATAAATCGTTAACAAGGTGTTAAAAAAGGTGGGTATGACACTCACCCCTCTATCATCTGCATTACACATGTGATCTTGACCATAGTCGGGTTAATTATGTTGAAAAACTAATAGATGAGAGATAAATTAGTTAATATGTTGGATCAAGTTTAACTTTTAGGGATTTAAAAAACATAAAAGTTTCAGCTGGGTCTACAGCTGCCCCTGACCACTGGACTGGTGATTATTAAATATAAAGCAAAATGCACTTGAACATTTCTTATGCAGTTGAAACTCTTGGAATTGTTTAATCTATTACTAGTCTTTTGTTATTTTTAACAAAAATTTTTACACTTAGATTAAATATCTAGCTCAAATTTAGATCTCAATATAAGACATATGTAAAACACTTACTCAGCACTGCATTATACTGGCTGAGACCACCATAAAGGACGGCTCTGTTGTCGGCGATGAACGTTAGCGTATGCCAAGTTCGGCCTTCTGGCACACCACACTCGCTCTTGGAAGCGTCAGTCAGACTAAACAAGGAAAAACAAGTGTAAAAAGGAAAAAAAGAACTGGGAATTGAAGACTGCAGGTATTATAACCTAATCTAGTAAACAAGGAACTCAAGCTTTACACAAAGATTTAAAATTTAGCACCCTGTTGAATAGTTTCTAAGCACCGTCATTCCTTTATTGTTCATGCCAGAATACTTATATCAAAACAGCATTTTATTTACTGAAAATTCTAGTAGTTTGTGGTGTAAATGAATGACAATTGCTTTGAATAGTGTATATTGTTCATTTATTAATGAAATGAAATGGGAAACACGTCAAGTAGAGGTTTATTAAAAAAAGTACATAAGCAAAACTGGGTATTCATGTTTCAGATTATAGACCCCTTGATTTAGGAGGATAAAGTTACAAAGAAACCCAGACAAATGAACACATAAGTTCCATCAGAAATAGTACTTATATAAATTTGACTTCCGTCTATCACAGTTCATATAAATGTTGTCCACTACATGGTTCGCCTCAATGGAATTTTCAAGTAACGATACAAGAATGTTCTATCCGTTAAGGACTCGTAATGAATTGAAACATAGAATTCAACACACAGACTAAGACATAAAAAACAAATACAATAAAAACAGTTGTCTGTAGGCCTACTTTTAACGTGATCACAATCCTTGCTGGAAACGAACTGCTAGTGTGACAAACTGAGCAGTTGATCGGCAAAACATTTATATAAACTGTGCTAGACGTAAGACTTAATACACAGTTTGTGACTAATAAAATTAAATTGATTTTAATTGAATTACTACCATTTGCGCTTGTGGTGATAAAATTTAAGATGCTAAACAGTAGTTTTCACAGTGTTTAGTGAAACAAGACTAAAAAGACTAACCTATATATTTACCTACCAATATTTTCCCACCGATTCAAGTATTAAGTTTCACAATTTTATTATGACTCACTTTCCGCTCCAAGTGAATGTGTCCAGGTCCAGGCAGTGAAGCTCATTGTTCCTAATCAGTCTTAGTCGGCCGCCAAAAACATAAACCTGAAATTGTTGTTTGTACATAGTAACATTTTCAATTTTCAATTTTACCTTTAGGAGCAAAATTATTACAAAAACAGAAATCGGTTTGAATTTTTTCCATACAGTGAGTATACGTAAAAGTTGATACCTTAATCAAATATGGTGCTGAATTTAAAATTTACTTTCATACATATGATTACTTAATGTTTGAAGACACTACAGAAGGGTAAAAACCTTGTTGTTTACTCTAATTGTATTTTTAAAGATACAAATAAGGTTGGGTAAGGCGTGATTCAGATTATTTTGACCCAGATAATTTGGTTAAACTCCATGATAAAATAGTAATCAACCCATAAATTTAACTCAATAGATATAGAAAATGTAGTGTTTTTTTTAAATTTAATTATTTTGCAAACACCTTGCAATAAACTTTAGCTCAATACCAATAGACATTTTTATTTTAAAAGAGTATAACTGCAGAAAAGACAACAAATGATTGTTTTCATTAATTTTTCACAGGTATGAACATAATATTTCTAATAAGTTTTATCCAGACCACAGTAGTTGTTTTTTTTAGACACCCAGAATGGTCAATTGCCCAATCCAACTATCATACGATTGGTAAATCTATAAAATTTATGATTTTTCAACCAAACAAAAAATAACTATTGAACTCAGTGATAACTAAGCCCCAGACATAAAATTTTAATACCTGCTTCAAATCGACAAGTTTTGTTTTGAAATTAAATCAATTAACCCTTTAAACGCCAAATTTTTATTGCAAGCCTCTCATTTGCGCCAAATTATGCAAAAAAAATCAAAATCTATCTATTTAAAGCCTATTTTTTAGTTACTCTAACAATTAATATAGACACTCACATTAAATGAAGCGTTCATAACACCAAGAACAAATTCATCAAAGTTGGGATCGTCTGGATTATCCATATTGTTTCACTTTATAGAACTACTAAATGATATATCTTTACACAAGTAGAGCCACTAATATTATAAAAACTAACGTATAAGGATAAACGTTCTATAGTATAAAAACCAATACAAAGACCAGAAGTATATTCGCCATTGGCGCCAGGCCACTGTGGAGTAAATAGTGACACACACAAAAATCTATTTGCTACCAATAAATACTAACTGGATGTTGAAACTACCTCATGAACGAGTTGGCAAGCGACAAAAGTGGATCGCCCTGCCATCTATCGTTTATTTGGATGACTCAATTTATAAACTAAATACCATTACGGGAATCACAAGTATACTCGTTTATGGCATTGAGTACATGAGCGAGTTAAATCGCTTATAGGGTTCAAAGGATTAATACACTTTTATTGAATTGTTTTCTTCATAGAAAATTAAAAGGTGAGTAAACATAGTAGTCCTACCTTGTTTTTGGATATGGCAGCTGCGTGAGCAGCTCTCGGAGGTGGAATACTCCCTCTGCACCTCGGCCACTCCCAGCTGTTCCTGTCATATGACAACAATGAATAAACTAACAAAAGTGTTCTAATTGTTATATTGACGAACGTCTAACCACTGGGAACGGCCAAGCCTAGTTACTTGACTATAGTACAGTAAAGTCTGGTTTATTCAGATCTTTCTCATACGGATTGTGGATCAGGAAGAAAATTAAATAATAGTTCAAATGCGAGTTTGAATTCGAACACTTTTGAAATTTCAGACGCAATCGCAATACTTGCTGTTTACTGCAAGTATCACTAACGATGATTGCGTAACAATATGAACCCCAAATATGTTTTCTTTTTCAATTGGAGGGTTTTATTTTTATTGTATTTAATTTAATAATTATTCACTAACATTAAGGAAATAATCTTTTTCCTTTCAAAGTCAAACAATTCAGGACATGAGGATATTTATACCACCAAAAAGTAGTATATTTGTGAAGTAGAGTACAATAATCAGTTACTAACGTTTGAATGTTGTACACAGCCAGCTGGTTGTTCCAGCCTGTAGGCCATGGTGATAGTTCAGATGTCGGTTCCAGGACTATTTGGAACTCACATCGGAATTTTGCCACAGGCCCAAACCCACCGAAGAAGTATAGTCTGCAAACAAGATACCCATTATCAGTTGTTTTTGTCACAATGGCAATCCTTAGATGCAATACACTATAACAGTAATACAGTAATCGTCACCTTCAGTATTGGCGGCATTCGTTACAAGGGTAAGATTATCATAAAAAATTCATTCATTAAGAGCAGGTTGTATTTAGCCTAATATGATTATATTTTTAATTCTAAGAACATCAATATTGCTTTTTACAAACTAATCTAAAAATTAAATTGACTCCAAAAAAGACCATACCTGTAGATTTCATTTTCTTAAAATTCCAGATTTTTAAAACTACACTTCATTGTACAAAACTGAAATCAAGTCAGATACTGTGACTCACATGACATCGCTTAAGGGCTTAAGGTACGTTGCACTTTGAAGTGGTTATTAACAATATATATATCTCAAGAGCATCACTTGACACACTAGAATCATCACGCCACCATTTCAGCTTTAAAGCCACAACGTGACTTCCTACAGCCTAGCCCGACTTGTGTTCAGAGATTTTTTCCTGCATTAAATTATTAACTTGCTATTTTTATTTCCATAAACAAAGGGGTTTAAATCACTCAACCAAATAATGAAAATAATCTATCAAACAACAACAAATAATGTTCAGCAGTATGATAGTTAGATGTTATACTCTTCCTGTTTATGATAAGAAGCCTTTATCTATAGCTTTAACCTTGTACAAGCACTTTACTGGCATCATGACCGACTTTCAACCGGATCAATCTGTTAAAAAATAAATTTTAAGTTATTAGATTCTTTTTTAATAAATGAAGATATTTTAAAATTGTTAAAAAAAGTTTAACAATAGGTATGATAAGTAAATTGGCTTCTCTGATTAGTGTTGTTTGGTCACACAGATATGAGACCTTACAGCAAAATCAAATTAAAATGTTAATTCTTTTTAGAAACTAGTTTAAGTAAATTTATTCATTTTTGATGAGATTCAATAATAGGGCAAGAACAAGCTGTTCTTATTCATCAAACTGAAGTTATTTAATGAAAGTTGAGGAAAAATTAGAAGAAAATAGTCATAACTGTCATGACCAAAGTCTTCAATGAAACAGTAGCATCAGGAATACAATAGTGAAGTGATTAGATAATTGCTCCTCTCACAATATAAGCCAGACTAAAATTTCTAAAACAGAAACATCAGATCCACACCACCGATCATGCTATACTTGACTAGCAATAGATGTGGAGTTATTAGTGAATTGAAAAGGTGGAAAAATTTGGAAAAAGTGAGCTATTCACATGATCCGCATGGTGACAGTTAAGTCCGGGACCATGATAGAAGTGTAAAACTCAACCCCTGAATTTGTTTTGGGGGGGACATTCAAAATGTTATATATAAGCATATATACATGTGTTGACACAATAATGGCCTCAATTATTAACGAATTATTATAAAATTTGGTAGAGTTGTTCCTTTCTGTAATATCTTAGATGAGTTCATTAGGCAACGCAATGGGACCACATTAACTACCCTTTTGGGGGAGGGTTTGTACCCCAAAAATGGATTTTTCAATTTATTTATGTATAAGCTTAATTTTTGAAAATATATAACTTTCCTTCTCACAATTGGATTGAGCTCAAAAAACGCTTAATTTAGTACTGTATTTTGAAATAATGACCCTAGGTCAATCGATTACTGAGATATTCAAAATGATAAACACAGTACGTTGTCTATTGTTAATCTTAAGGAGAATAATTAAGAATCAATAACTTACATATGTACTTAAATATTCTTCCTCAATTTGGTATTCAAGTCCATCTAGTTAAGTTTTATCTGTACTCATTGCCCTTCTAATTTTTATGGAGAATAAATAAATTGGTATGACTCGCTTGATTATCTACATAATTTCAAAACACTTGGTATGTGTTTTTTCTAAATTAACAGCTTTTATACATTCCATGTAAAACAACCCTTATTGCAGCAAACCTGCATACTCAGTCCTATTCGATTACTATGATGGAATAATATAAGTTCTATGAAATTCGCTCTACTCACACCAGTGTGCTGTGTGCAATCTCATTTATGATTGCTTTAGTTTAAAAATTAAGTAATACATTCGGATTGTATGCCATATTAAATAATTATAAATCATCTAAGGAAGATATTTGGATAGTACAAGTCTGACTCACTTATCCTGGTAGACCCAACCGGCCATTTTATCACAGCAGACCGGCAAGTAACCCTGAGGGTGCAGTCTGGACCACACCATGGTCTTAAGGTTCAGTCTGTACAGGTGGTTAGTGGTTCCAGTCTCAGATTTGTGCTGGTAACCTATGACAAAACAGATTAACAACTTGTACTTTGGCTAATATACAGAGTGTACCTGAAATACACCGAAAACTTGGCATTAGATTAGATTATTGTAATGGCGACCATACTACAAGGTAGGTATTTCAAGCCAAGTATGAATGAGGATTGAGTGTAAGATCATTGTAGCGCGATCTTGTAGTCTTGTTACTGACTAAGGCTGACATGTTCCTTAGACTGACTGTTAATTAATAGCCCAACAGTATTGTTTCTAAGGTAAAAAAATGTCCTGTGAACATATGGCCTATCTCGCTCCGTTTTCCGTCTGTCGGTATGTATGTGTTTTACTTTCTCCCCTTATACTTAGTATATGGAGAAAGTATTGTTTTCGTCAAAATTTTTGAATTTGAGTATCAAATTTCTCCAAAGTTTACTTTTCAAAGCCTTCAGTCTTTACTGGTATTTTTTAAAATCAAAGGACCATCAACACTATTTAATATCAAACAAAGTTCATAAATATGATTAAATTCTAAAATATATTTTCTTTTTCTACCTAAACGTTATTACTCTGAATAATGCAGAGTTGCATCATTGGCCATAAGCTTAATCCCACTTTACAACCACAATTACACATTGTATAAATAGATAACTTAAATACTCATAAGAAGATAGTGAATAGCTAAAAAACCAGAATTTTATATTACTTACCCTTGTTTATGTAAACAATGAAACAAGTTTTATAGCAAGTGTTAACGCTATGATAACAAATTATTCCAAGTTGCCTATTCATAAAGCTCACAGGTACCCAATTTTGTACACAAGTTAGTTCTATCTATGTAAAAGTTAAAATAGTATAATTCATAAAAATATTTATGATTGTTTAAATATCCGATACATTAAGAATAAATTTTACTGTTCCTATTTTATGAAAAAATTTGTTCCAGTTGTTCATAGTTATGGGCTGAAAAAAAGTATTTTCCTACAAGCACACAATAACAGGCACATTTCACAATGTTGGCAGAACGTGTAAGGAGTACATTCCTGCACTAGTGTGGATATGATCTCATTACCTTGTGTGGCAAAGTAATCGACCAATCACATGCGTGGAACGCTCCAAATCTATATGAAACTAACCAATAGCATGTGCTAAGCGCTCAGTCAGACAGTTACTGTTTCTACAATACTAATTTCCGGTTTTGCGCAATGAATCTGAGGTTACCGGAAACCTAAAAGTTATGTTTACATTTATCCCAGCAGGAAAATCAAACATAATCTCAATGATTTTATTATTGTAGGAAAAATTTTTCGAGTACAACGAGAGAAAACTTTCATGGCCGCCCTCGAAGTTCTGGCAGCACTCAGCTGACGCTTCGTACTGCCATATGAACCTCTTGTGCGATATGACACCTGCTCTTGTTACAAAAATAGCTATTTTTCTCTATTAACTTGTATATTTTTGCAAGGTAAATTGGTGTGCAGTATTGATTTAGGATGAATTAAGAACACAATGAAGTTAATATATAAGCTGCCAATAAGAAAAAACCCACAAAACAAATGGGTGTATAAAAGCAATGTATAATTTTAACCCATTGACTCTGAGCTGGACATGTTCTCAATTTCACGACACAAAGATTCAAGTTTGCATCTGAATCGTTTAGATTCAGTAGTTCTCTATTATTCGACCATTTTGTACTACAGAAGAAATTTTAAGCTCTAATCTTTAAATTAATAATTTATGTGTGTAAAATAAGCTCAGAGAGCCAACAACATTATACAGACGGCGAATTGAACGAAACTCAGTGTTGGGAAACGTTTATTCAAAATTATGGCTAATTTGTGTGCATAAAAACCATTTTTTTTAGAGGAAGATTTTTTTCACTCAGTTTGGAAAACAATTCTTTTCCATACATGCTATGATGTCAAAAAGACTGTCCTGGGAAAAAAAGAAATCAGCTGATGTAAAAGCTCAAAAATATGCCTTTTTGTCCTGGAGGAAAATAAATCAGATATAAATTATAGGTCATAAATAAATTCTAAGAAAATAATGAATCAGCTGAATCCAAATCAGTTGTTATTATGTATTATGAACAAAAGTTAAAAATTACAGTAATATAGTACATTATAAAATTTTATACTTTTGTAGTATTGAGCTAAATATAATAGAAATTAAGACTAAAAGTAATATAGTTAGTCACTCAGACTAAAAGAGTCTTTTTTCATCCTCACTAATTTTCTGACCTAGCAGGAAAATGTGTTAAGTGCACTTCCTCACCTAGTGTTGAAATATAGGCTAATATTTTCTCTGGAATTTTTTACCATTTATTGACATGAATATGTCTAGTTGTTTTGTAACACAAGAAAAAGTGCAGCAGAAGTGTTTGTTCAGATCCCGCTTCCATATAAACTACCAGTGATATTGTATTGAATTTTTAATATTTTAATTATAAAAACAGCGGTGAAAACATTCCCTTTATACATATGCATGATCTAACCTATTTCACACAGGGAAGTAAGAGTTAGGTTAAATTTTGGACAACATACTCTTCGGTTGTTATGTCTGGACTTCATTATAAAAGTGTATTATAAAGTTTTTCCAAAATGTTTACTACTATAAATAAAGTTTAATTTGAAACATTACTTTATTTTATTAAAAAACTAGTAATGATATCTGTGATGATTTATTTATACCAATTTATATTTATTTATTTGGTTATGTAAGATTTCAAAAATAACTTTAAATTTTAAAGGGATAAGCAAAAAAAGGGATAAAGGGATTGATAAGCAAACCTTTATAACTATTGCATCAGATGTTCAAAGCCATGTTTGTTTCATGTGTGTGTTCAAAGCCATTTCAATTGCGTAGTCACTCACTAATTTGGCCCAAGTCCATGCATTGGCAAGGATTCATGGCAAACATTTAATGCTATTTTATTCTACATGAATATTATTTTGTAATCTTAACATAATGAGAATATCTATGAATAATTCTTAGATTTTTTAAAAATGAAAGCACGTTTTTACTTTCTCCCTTATACATAGTACATGGAGAAAGTATTGTTTTCGTCAACATATTTGAATTTGAGTTGAGAGTGGATATATCCGTTTTGAGGCCCCCTGAATCAAAAAAGTTTGACACCATCCGCATGTCTGTAAAAATGATGGTTCAAAATTTATAGGCTTTTAAATTGTCAAAAATATATAATTTTTAAATTTTCAGCAAAAACAGTAAAAGTAAAGTATAACTTCACTGGCACCATTGAAACCAGCTTAAAAACCTAAACAAATTAGTATTTTGAATTATTTGTCTACGACTAACGTTCCAGGGAAAACTTAAATTTACTGTCCACGAAAAACGCAGTATGTTGTCTGAAAGCGCCCAATGTTATTCTTATGGAGAATATTAAAAAATAAATTTCTTCCTTATTTTACGACAGTTTTCTATGAAACTTGGTATGAAGCGCAAGGTAAAATCACCAAACTAAACCAACTCAAAAAAGCTTGTTATTACCGGGGGTGGGTTCCCCATACAATTTGAACAATTAATTTAACTTTGTCTCTCTTGTTGTTGCTTTCCAAAATGGGATGATTATTTTTGAAGCAATACATTATTAAATGATATTTAGATAAACTTTGAAGAACATGATAATTTTGTTACAGATTGTCTTTTTTAAATTTACTTAAGGGAGAAAGTATGTGCCAGTCAACTTATAACATTTATTTTATAATGTTTAAATCCTTGGCATCCAAGAAGAATGTTTATATAATAATAGGGTCTAGTTATTTTTTAATAAGAACACTAAAAGTGGAAAATCTTATTTATAGATAATTTAAACTCCTATATGGAATTGATATCGTTGTGGCGAACTTCTGGGTACAACTCCACTGGCTCACCTCTCCGTCCCATGTGAGGAATAACTCAGGAGTAAACAGAGCACTCCACTATAAGCTGACAACAATAGAAGACACATAATCTCATGTTTCAATAAGATTACCTCATCAGAGTAATTGATATAAATAATCTAGTGTCTGTCCAAATTACTATACTTTTTAAGTAGCTATTCGTTGCAAGATTATGCGACAAAGCTGCACTGTCTTGACAAATTAATATCTTATTATTCTCAATTATCCTCTTCATTGTAATTTTAATTCCAAATGAAATAAATGTGAAAGCTGTTCAATTTTGTAGGAAGGGTAGAAGAAGGGTTTACGATAAATATTAATGTATCTATACTAAATGCAAAGAGAGACAGTTGAGCAATTTACATCCTTCCCTATTCATGAATAACAATTGATACTACTGACTTTGATTTCATACAAAATTGTTTCACATGTATGATGCAATATATCTGATCATCGCAGAACCCTCCCTCTAAATGAGCTCCTTAGATGCCAAGTTTCAGATAGTAACATTCAACAAAGCCTATTATTTCCATATTTATACAGATAAAAATAAATAGCTATAGTTTTGATAGTTTCAATAATTGAATACAAAAAGAAAATATGCTATTGCTTTGGAAAGAGATTTTGGCCGGTTCAAATTGCATAGTTTTCAGCAAAAAACCCTTTACAAAGTACACTAGAACAGTGTTAAGACAAACAAAATCTTCTGCTAACCAAATGTTGGGTCACCAGATTTAAATCTTAACATGAAGATTTAACTTTCAAAAATCATAAAAGTAGCCAATTCTTTTTACACACTCAAAAGTAGTTATATGATAGATATTTTATAGAAGATATTTGTTTTCGTGATAAAATATATCACCTTTTTCATATTTAAAGTTTTCTTATTACAGTATAACATATCCAACATATCCTCACATCTGACTATGTGCCCAACCGCTGCTGCCCAATCTGCTGACCGATGTCACATCAAGGCAGAAGAATCGACTGAAAACTGATTCATCAGCCCCGCATATTGTTTCTCTGTTGAAACTGTGTTCTGATTGTCCACGTACTGTATATTGTATGAGTATTTTGTATATAATTTAGTTCAACATATGATTTTTTTGACTTGAAAAAACGTTATTCTATTGCTCCTTGGGATATCCGTATATAACTTTTGGCTGTTCCGACCATGGCCCCTGTGAAGGTATATTGGGATATTGGGGTTCTACTGTATATAGTTATCACAGATTATTGAAGTGATCCATTCACTCCCATCATCCCATTGGGTGTAATTTGTAAGAAGATTATATACATGAAAATTATTTTACCATGTTGCCAATTTTCGATGGTAGAAAAATTACCTCCAAAAGTGTAGAGATCATCGCCATGTAGCAGAGCACAACAGCCTGAGACTTTTGGTGGGATGTCACCTGATGTCAAAACCCGACACCTAAAATTTAAAAATGCACAAAATAATAAAGAAAATTACATTAATACTGATTTAAATTTATGGTAAAAGAATAAAAATATAACTTCCCTGTGGAAGTTAATTTAGATCATGGATATGTCTAAAGGTAATGTTTTCACTTCTTATAAACAGCTGTTCTTATTATTTCATATTAGAACCTCAATACAATAGCTCTGGTGGTTTCTATGGAAACTTGTTACTTATTTTCCATCATACAAATCGCCAAACCCCCCTTCCAAAGCTAAGATATATCCATGTCAATAAACAGTCTTTGTAAAACTGCAATCTTTTCAAAATTAACTAAGTTATACTAACTTAATAACTAACACTAACTAACTAATAACTTATTAACTAACAATCCTGTCTAAGGAACATGTTAGCCTTAGTCAGTAACAAGACTACAAGATCGCGCCACAATCATCCTACATTCATTCCTCATTCATACTTGGCTTAAAATACCTACCTGGGTAGGTCGCCATTTCAGTTAAAAGTTTAAAGTAAAGTTTAAAGTTTAAAGCACCTATAATATGTAGAAATGAGGATGAGATCAGAAAAGCCATACATCACTCTATTTATTATTTCATTGAAAGAAGTAGGGTTGTGAATCACTCATTACTCTATTTATTATTTCATTGTAAAAAGTAGGGTTGTGAATTGTTTTGTAGCTAGTACCAGTATTTGATTCCAATCCACAGTAGCCAACCTAATACTAAGAAAACTGAAAAAGGCCTATCTTTTTTTAAGACAGGAGTCCCTTCTCTAAAAAATGTCTCCATGGGAAGATCAAAAGTTTATTTGAACAGTACAAATCAACTACATAATATGTAAAGTCTACTTACCATACTTCTGTGAGGCAATTATAAACCCATATTTCATCAGTCGGGTGATAGGTACTATAGGCTATCTCTACATCTGCATCAAGCATTTGCTCCTAGAAAAGGTTTTTAACATTGTATAATTTATGTGTAAATACTGAAACAACTCACACTCCTTTGGTAACATGCAATACAAAAAAGTATTTTTCATGAATTCTAATTAAAAAATTACAAGAATAAAAATCATAATAATCTTTGTTTATAATCTAAGACTTCTTTAGGTAACAAAGTTTATAGTCAGTGATTTGTTTGTTTGAAATTGTTTCTTTGTTGTGGAAAACTTATCAAACCATGTGTTTTTATGTTTGGCATTACAGCAAGTGTCAGCCTCCAACTAAATAAATAAGGAATATAATTGAGTGGGTCAACAAATCAACAATGATTTAAGGGAAATTAATTGGGAAAAGCTATTTTAGTGAGACTTCGAAACCTGACGTCTATATAAATAAAATTAGAGTTTTGTCTGTACATTGCTCAGAATTATTCATCTCTTAGTTATTTTTACGTTTTGTGTTAGATAAGCCGAAACCAGCCTTATCTCAATTTGTGTCAGTTTGTCTGTGACGCTCCAGGAGGCATTTTACGCCGTCTTCTCCGAAAAAACGGGGGAAGTGATAACAATGAAACTTATTTCATCCATTCTCTACATTCCAGAGAAGGTTTTTCAATACTTGAAATTGTCTGCCGCCCCTTAAATAGAAAATAACGAGCATTTAAAAACCCACTTTTTACACGATATTAGTCACACTTTGCTTCAGTTTTCAATGAATAACCTACTGGTAATAATCAGCTGTCTTTATAGTTTAAAGATTTAATATGAACTAGCGTACCTGGCGTACGAAATCGTGCGCTGCCAAGGAGACAATCTGTCCACCAATAACTATGTTTAGAAACTAAGTTTAGATTTTCCAAACAGATTTTCATTTTGATTACATTTTGGTTTTGTGCAAATAAAAACTGGTGTTTTATTGCCAGCTGTACGATGATGAGAAGCTTCATTAAACGAAAAAAGAAAGAACCATGTTTAACTGTCAGATTTGATTTGTTTATTTTACAACTTACTTAAATAAACAGCTGATTTCTCGATCGTCTGTGTTTAGCTCCATATTAAGTTTATGGGGAAAATCGCGAATTTGACCCCATTATTTTCCATGTCCACGGTGAATTTTCAAAATTTTTTTAGTTGATGGCAAAACTACATGCTAAGACCTTTATAACGACACCTTGGACATGGTGATTGGTAGCACCACCGCTCCGAAACAATTATCACAAAAATAGGCCTAGTGTATTAAATATATACAAGACTAAAAATTTGCACCACAATCATCCTACATTCATTCCTCATTCATACTTGGCTTAAAATACCTACCTGGGTAGGTCACCATTTCAGTTAAAAGTATAAATTAACCTCCAACTCTCATTCTGAGTGCATGCTATCTTGTGTCCCCCCTAGCTCAGAGACTGGTTATTTGTGGTGTTATCTATATAGTTTTTGTATTGTACATGATAGATAAGTATAGTACTATTGACAACATGATATAATTAATATCTAGGAGAGTTATCGTGTTGACAGACACAGACACACTCTCACACACACACATATATAGAAAAAATAACATGGTCCCGGGCTTAACTCTTGCCATGAGACCTACGGTAATAGCTTGTTCCCTATGGGAAATTCGCTAAAAGAAAGAACCATGTTTAACTGTCAGACTTGATTTGTTTATTTAACCACTTCCATAAATGAACAGCTGATTTCTCTATCGTCGGTGTTTATCTCCATATTAAGTTAATGGGGAAAATCGCGAACTCATTTTCCATGTCCACGGTGAATTTTCAAAATTTTTTTAATTTATGGCAAAACTACATGCTAAGACCTTTATAACAACATCTTGGATATGGTGATTGGTAGCAACACCGCTCCAAAACAATTATCGCAAAAATAGGCCTAGTGTATTAATATATAAGATAAGATAAAAACAAACAGCTGTCAAATTAATATTAGTTAGTTTATATTGGTCATTGATTTTAAACCAATTTCGAAATCATACAATATCATAAGTTATTTTAACGTATAAATAATTATAATAATGGTATAAATGTTCTAATCTATTTAATTGTAAAATAATGCTAAATAATAATGCTGGGGATTGGTTTATTTTCTTTGTATTGATTAGGATTTCAGGTTTACATTTTGATATGATAATCTTTCTTATTTAAACTGAATCCTAAAACCTGTACAAAAGACGGGCTTAGCTAGTAGACAATAAAAATCAAAACTACAAATTTTTTATGCCTATTTAAACAGATTAGACTAAATCTAGCAGCAAGATGTTGAAATACATAGCGCTTCATGCAAACAGTTATGCATGGGAAGGACTCCTGGTCTAAAGTGAAGTAGGAGGTAATTAATTACATTCTTTATTAACCTGAAAGTCCAGAATTTTCAGACACCTTCTAAGAGCTAAATGGAACCATTTACTGTCTATCTTGGACTTGAAGTTATTTATTAGGATTTAAACCAAAACATGGCGAACAAGATAATGTGACGAGAAAACTACCTATTGTATAAGTATTACGTTTAACCTAACAGTAACCAATCTGTGTTTAAATCTTTAAACATCTGGAAGTATAACGGCACAACCGAAGAATAAAATGATACACATGTTTTAATTATTTTATTCAAATATATTCATAATTCAATTTGTGTGTAAGTAATTATTCATGATTTATGTATAGAACACAAAAATGTAACACAATAAAGTGGTATAGAGACTCATTCATTCATTTGAGGGGGCGGATTTCTCCCAAGGCGCTTCAGCCATATCGGCTTTTTGTGCACCCCTGAACTTCTCTTTCCTGGAGAATCAGGAATCTTCCAAATGAAGAGACCTAGAAAACTGCGACAACCTGTCAACGAGCTCATCAGGGGGCAGAAAACTACCCCTTACCAAATTGCTTAGAGTGGAGGACCTCACCTCTACCAGCCCTACACAATAAAAGAGCAGATGATCCGCAGTTTCCTCCTGCAGATAACATTTCCTACACAGAGGGTTACCGTCAAAGACCCGCATTCGTAGTTAGAGACCAATAATCAAGCTGTATTACATGTTATCCCTAGTTCAAATGTTACCTACTATTTTTACATAGGCCTATTATTAAGACCTAGGTAATCAGTTGGAAACACAAATTATACCATTAAAAATAATCATTTATACATTACAAAGTATGTTATCAGTAACTTATTTATGTTTTCATCGTTTTGTTTAAAACCCTATTGTTATACACCCAAGGAGTGTAATATGACTCCTTGACTAGGGTTAAAATGCCTCTCATGTAGATACAAGAATAAAGAAAACACACACATTATAGGTTCATAGGTTAGGTTTTGGGACAAGTTGGAAATTGTCTTCACGTATGACTTGTATACGATTGCTTTTGTCTCCTTTAGACTATTACAATGGACATAACAAAATCTGGACTGAAAACTTTTGCAGTATTAAAGTTAAATGACCTGTCTTTCATGACTTTTAAGAGCTACTTAAATTCCAATTAAAGATTCAGATTCTTTAAAATTAACTTAAAATTAAACTTACTCAAAAGTAGCCTATTTTATAGCAGTATTTCATTATAAATTGAGCTTATATTTTAACAAAAATTACTACACTAACAATTATTTTGGTATCTTACCATATATCCACCCCAAACAAGCATACAGTTTTTGTATGGTACAGCAACATGGCCACTTCTTCTGTGAATCCGATCATTTAATGTTATTACACTCATAATTAAATTTAAAAATGCTCCTAACAAATATTAACTAGATTTGAAAATAACCTATTAATTCATAGCACCGATAATAACTACAGCTTTCACTCAGTCCCAACCTTTCTAACATTCTTCAATAATTGCCAAACACTGACACTAAACTAACCAGTGACAGTCTGGCTCTGTCTCTGGCAGACGATGCAAACAGAAGCTGAAGTGCAGGTATCCATTACATGAATGGCTCCGCTCACGATTTTAGACGGAAATGAACGAATCACGATCTTCAACTTCGGCCTCGGCTACTCACTCACTGTCCGTTGATTTCTTCTTTATTTTATTTTATAACGTACGGTACCAATAAAAAAAGTATTTTTAGTATTGATTAATTACGCAAAACTCAAAAATAATAAACAATAATAAATGTGTGTGGCATGCATAATATGGTGTGGTTAAAATGTTACAAGAATATAAGTCATATGTTAATTATCAAAGTAGTTCCAAAGTTTGCTCCCATTATCACTGTGCAGATTAAAGAAACTTCTCTTGATTCAAATAAAATTTTGAAACCCACATAAAACTGAAAGATACTAATTTCAACCAAAAGTTTACTTAGAATATTAAGGATACGGTCCTTAATATGCTACAGTGTGCAGTGCTTTTAGGAAATTTCCCATAGAGATATTAAATTTTCTATTTTACCGTTAGAATCAGCTAAAAAAACTATACAATTTAGTAATTAAAAATTTTGCTCTATCTTCAATGGTCACTGAGATATAAAGTCTAAACACCATAAGCCTACACATTATATTTTGGGGGTCCTATGTTAATTTTATGGAATATAAAGTAGAATTAATATTTCACTTATTAACCTATATTTTCGTTTGAAACTTGGTATTTAGCTTCATGGGGTTGAAATCAATCCATTTATACAAAAAAATCATAGTTTATGAGTTTATCATGGCGGCTAACTTGCATATATACTATTTCGCATGTTAATCATGTAGAGAATTGGCAAATTCCTTTATTTAATATCAACATTTCTCTATAGAAATGTTGATAAAACTTCGTATATGGTTAAAATAAAAATAGTTTGTGGTTAAAATGCCTTTCTTTCAGTCTTCCTCATCAAAAAACCTGCATACAAGAGTGTGTGTGTTACCTGTGTCAATCTGATGGATATTGATTTGGAAATTTATCGACATAATCAAACTTGTCATTTGAGTACCTATATTATTATTGATTTGGAAACAGAGTATGCAGGTCTGCTACGACAGAGGTATTTAAGGTATGTATAGGTTAGATTAGCTGTAAAACTAAGCCATGTACTGATCTACGTAATGGTGGGTTAGGCAGAAAAATTGTATAAAATATTTGGATAGATGGATGTTTGAAAACAGGAAAAATTTCCATTCACCCATTTCCTATTTAATCACGGTCCTTTAGGAAGCCCACCCACGATTACATTAATCTCGCTTGTAACATGGGGGAGAAAAGGGGAGATAGCAACCACCTGCTTGAGTGAGAGGGAGAGACATGGGTCAATGACCTGAACTCAGTCCATTTTACATGGAATGAAAAAGTAAGGACTGAGCAATAATGCTTAGTTTAATATTAATTCAAATAGGTGAGTATTATAAGGTATGAAAAAAACTTAAAATATTATATGTGGATAAAGAAGAATGTTGATGGCTCCATACAATTTTGCTTCATGGGGATGGTAAAAAATCATATCATCACACATTTTAAACTTACTTATAAAAGTAGATAGATTATTTTTATTTACAATTTTAGAGCCAATGATAAAATTAAAATAAATATTCCTGCCTCTTCATAAATAGAAGTTCTAAATATATGTTTCACATATATTAGCACAAGCTAAATACACAGTTTTAGCTTCTCCAAATCAAATAATAGGGTAAACTAATAAATTATTTAAAAAAGAATTGTGTAATTGTGTAATTCCATGAGCTAGACAACTTTGTTGTACTATGTTACAATTTGTGAATCTAGATAACAAACGATTAATGGCTTTTGGTTATCATATATGAATGTTAAAACATCATTCAGTCTTAAACTTCTGGTTTTGTTGAGGTTTTAATTTTGAGTAACTTCAATAAAGTAGAGTCTTCCCTTGTAAGTGCAAGTTTGTAAGTTGTATTTGTAAGTTTGTAAGGTATAAAAGTCTACTAAAACTAAATATTTTGGAAAATAACACTAAATGTTATAGTTGTAATTTTTACAAAATAAGTGGTTAAAATCAACTTTGAATTAATTTTACTGTGTAACATACAATTTCAAGTTGATTTTTCGGTGTCAACCACGTCGTCATATAGTTTGAATATATTGTAGTTTGTATCTTATAGTTTGATGCGGTTAACACCTGAAAATCAACCTGACATTGTTGACACCGACTGCAAAAGTCTACGTTTGAAGATTGTGTATCATACAGTTTAGTTTTACAATAACAATATTTAGTTTTTAATGCTCAAAATATTTAATACTTATATATAATGTTTATAATATATAATAATATATCTTTAAGAAATATTCATACGAGATTTATTTCAAGTGTTAAACAAATTTTAAGCATGATTAATTACCTTACTTTCAAGTAAATTTGAGGTATCTTATTTGATAATAATTAACTAATATCTTGTGATTATTAATTATAATTTATATGTGATATAATTAAAATGTATCTAAGAATAAAATGTTGTACCTGAATAATCGACTGTTATTTAATTTGTGTTTGTAAACAAATTTGGATATATAATAGGTAATAGAATGGCTGTGGTTAATTAGCCACAAAATCTTGAAATTTAGGTAAAATCAAAAGTCAGTTAAAGAATTGTGTAAAGTTATGAGCGATGATCGGTTGATGTGATATCTGGTGTATATTAACGCCCACACTATTGAATACAGTGTTCATCCGCAAAAACCATCGTTATAATTAGACCAGTTTTTAATCCAGAGGCAAAATTATCCTCTGTAACATTGGCTTACAGCAATCATATATTTTGGTCACATATCTTGGGGCCCCTATGTTAAAAGGGGCCCCAAAATTAAACGTACTGTGTTTATATTTTTTTAAATCTCAGTAACTATTGGAGATAGAGCAAAACTTTAAATTACTGAATAGTGTAGTTTTTTGAGATGAGTCTAATGGCAAATGGTAAAATTTAAATTTTTATAAATTGCATATGAAAAACTCAAAAAACATTTGAGGGGTACAAACCCCTCCCCCCAATCTACCCGTTCCGATTAACATTTAAAAAGATTTGGGTTACAAACTCATCCAACTAAAGGTAGGAATAAACAACTCTACCAATTTTGGTCTCGATTGGGCCATTTTTACGAGAGTTATCGTGTTAACAGATATATATCGATATATAATTAACGACTTTTGTTTTTTGTCTCTAAGCACCTCAAAACAAAAAAATGGTCCCGGGCTTATGTTTTGCCATGAGATTTTCGATAATAGCTTCATCCCCCAGGGGAAATTTGCCAAACAAAATTTTAAAGTTTAATAAAAAATGTTTGTATTTACTTCCCTGTAGGAAATAGGTTAGATCATAGATATGTCTAAAGGGAATTTTTTAAATTTATATAACCAGCTGTTCTTATAGCCAAACTATGACTTCACAAACCATATGACTTCACTAAACCAAATGAGGTCACTGTTTCAAATTTTGGTCACACAAATTGCCAACACCTCCCCCCCCCAGAGCTAAGACTACAAAAAATGATTGTAAATGATTGAAATTATGTAAAAATGATTTTAAAAATTATGAATAAATAACTTGAATAAAGACTATTTTCTGGTAGTCCTCTTATCCATAGAAGATCCATCAGTATAAACATAACATTTATATATATAGATAATACATACATTTTACATAAAAATTAACACCTTATTTACATCTAAAGCTGCTGTATAACAAAGGAGAACAAAAAAAAATTGATAAGAATCACCTAATTCACTTCATTTAATAAACATAATTATCTTATTGAAATATATAATTTTATTAACATACTAATAGAGACAGATTGTTTACTAATCTATAATTTCAACAATAAAAACGCTCCTTTCAAGCAAATATTTTCTTCACAGGTATGTCAGTGGACATCAAGTCCAGAAATGTGTGGTCGACACAAGAGCCCAGGTGGTTGTGGAAGCTGCACCTTCCAGCAAACTATGTTTTCACGTCGTTTACTTACTCCAGCCCTTGTTTTACTGAAAATAACTGCATCCAGGAAATAAAGGCAAGATAATTGCATACTGTAATTTAAATTTTATGCTTAGTAAATGGTGCAAGGTTATTTATATCTTCTATTTCATGATACAGTATTAAATGTTTAACATTCTTACCTCCAGAAATGTTAAAAGACGAATAATAGGTTACAATACCTTCATCAAATATTCTTCTTAATATTCAATAGGCGACTGAGTTGGGTCGTGGTCTTCTGCACTGTTGGAGCCCCTTAAATGTAAATTTATTTATGTGGCTGGGCCAACGTGTGTAATGGCAGTGTTTAAGTGTTATCTAGATTTTA
Organism: Nephotettix cincticeps; assembly: GCA_023375725.1. Lineage (NCBI taxonomy): Eukaryota > Metazoa > Arthropoda > Insecta > Hemiptera > Cicadellidae > Nephotettix > Nephotettix cincticeps. Next base: position 127,521,074 of record CM041791.1, on the reverse strand, counting down.
TATGCTGTGTAATTTTATCTGTGACTTGACTTACAAATCAAGGTTTGAAGTACATGACAAGGCTTGAAAATGTAAATGTACCATGTTGACTTTATGGACAGATAGCTTTATTTTTGGAGATCCTAACATTGACGTCCTGTGACTTTTTCAGCTGCTCCTTATCTAAAGGGGCGTTTTCCTGCATGTGCGTTATGTTATGCAGCGTGCTCCGTGATTAAGTTAACTGCATCGTCGTAAAAATGACCAACTGCTGGTTGTATTGAAATCAATTCAGTGCATGACTAGGCACCAACTGCGGAGGTAGGAAGACAGTCTCATTTGATCTCAACGCAACCAGACGTTAGTCAGAGTTGCGATGACGCAGTTAACTTAATCACGGATCACGCTGCACAACATACTGCGAGATATAAAAACGCCTCTTTAACTGTACTACACAGTCATATCTCCATCTTGATCTTTGTCTTTAAATTTACTACACTCAAGCTGAGTACTGAGGACTTGATTCAAAAGACAATCATAATCAGCCTTTTTGAAATTCAAAATCTATAAAATAAATTCATAAAATTTTTTTGAGATATCAAAAGTAAATGGCTGAACTTGGCGATTCAGTGGCGACCAAAGGTTTTTTTATATATTGTGAATTTATTTTTATTATGTAAATTGAATCTTTTTAGCCATTGTTATTGTTTTGCTGTAAGGGTAAAAAGTTTACAATTTGATTAGGAGTAATGACAAAGATCAACGAAAATTTCTATCCTCTGACAGTAAAATTCCTTATGATCATAAACAGTCTACGTATTTCTTTATTGTTGCTGGTGGATAAAGATAAATGTTAAACTAGTGGTTTTGTGGACCAAAGACTGATATATAAATGTCTTCTTGGGTTTTATTTTCATAAAGATAAAATAGACAGCACTCAAAATATGTCCTGTAAGAATTTTTTAACCAACTGAAAGCTTAACAACTTTATTTACAGTATATTACTTGAAAGCATTATAGTCTCCCGTGCACTATTTCTCTTTTAAAGAATCAGCCAGTCTGCATGTTATCGAATAGATAAATACTCTCGTCGCAGCAGACCTGCGTACTCAGCAAATTTCCAAATCAATAATATGACAATAATAGTACAAGTATATGACAAGATTGATCAATCAAAACCTGTTGATAAATTAGAGTATTTGCCTATTCTCCGTATGGGAAAAAGGATGAAGGGTTTGCCGCTTTGAGGAACAGTAAAAGTAGGCATTTTTACCATAAACTATTTTTATTCTGACCATATATCAAGTTTTATCATTATCTGGACGTAAATAAAGGGGTACGAAACCCCCTCAAACTACCTGTTCCGATTGACCGATATGTCTGGATTAGGAACTCGTCCGAGCAAATGTAGGAATACACGTTTCTACCAAATTTGGTCTTGATCGGACCATTTTTACGAGAGTTATCGTGTTCACAGACACACACACACATATATACCCCCATCGCAGCAGACCTGTGTGGGAATTTCCGAATCAATAATATGACAATAATAGTACAAGTATGTGACAAGATTGATCAATCAATACCTGTTGATAAATTAGAGTACCGTATTTGCCTATTCTCTGTAACATTAACATGGGAAAGAGTATGCAGGTTTGCTGCTTTGAGCTACAGTCAAAGTAGGCATTTTTACCATAAACTATTTTTAATCTGACCATATATCATTATCTGGACATAAATGAAGGAGTTTACCTATTCTCCATAAGATTAACATATGAAAGAGTATGCAGGTTTGCTGCTGTGAGAAAAACATAAACTATGATTTTTTAGCATAAACTTGTAAACTTGCTGCATGTTCATGGGGTTGGATCCCAACCCCATGAACCTAAATAAAAAGTTTCATCCAAAACTATTGATTGGTAAGGGAAATATTAGCGAATTTCTCATTGGGAAGAAGCTATTATATAAGTATTATATAAGTCTCAAGGTAAGACTTAAGCCCGGGACCATGTTATTTTTTCGTGTTTAGGTGCCCAGAGGCCAAAAACAATAGTTGTTAAAATTTATATATATATATATATATATGTGTGTGTGTGTGTGTGTGTGTGTGCCTGTGAACACAATAACTCTTGTAAAAATGGTCCGGTCAAGACCAAATTTGGTAGAGAAAACCCCCTCAAACTACCTGTTCCGATTGACCGATATGTCTGGATTACGAACTCGTCCGAGCAAATGTAGGAATACACGTTTCTACCAAATTTGGTCTTGATCGGACCATTTTTACGAGAGTTATCGTGTTCACAGACACACACACACACACACACACACACACACATATATATATATATATATATACCCCCATCGCAGCAGACCTGTGCGGGAATTTCCAAATCAATAATATGACAATAATAGTACAAGTATGTGACAAGATTGATCAATCAATACCTGTTGATAAATTAGAGTACCGTATTTGCCTATTCTCTGTAACATTAACATGGGAAAGAGTATGCAGGTTTGCTGCTTTGAGACAGTAAAAGTAGGCCATAAACTATTTTTAATCTGACCATATATCATTATCTGGACATAAATGAAGGAGTTTACCGATCTCCATAAGATTAACATATGAAAGAGTATGCAGGTTTGCTGCTGTGAGAAAAAACATAAAAACTATGATTTTTTAGCATAAACTATGTAAACTTGCTGCATGTTCATTGGTACATGGGGTTGGATCCCAACCCCATGAACCTAAATAAAAAGTTTCATCCAAAACTATTGCTTGGTAGGAATATAAGCGAATTCTCTCATTGGGAAGATCTATTAAGTATTATATAAGTCTCAAGGTAAGACTTAAGCCCGGGACCATGGTATTTTTTCGTGTTTAGGTGGCCAGTGGCCAAAAACAATAGTTGTTAAAATTTATATATATATATATATATTATTATATATAATATTTATATATATATATTGTGTGTGTGTGTGTGTGTGTGTGTGTGTGTGCCTGTGAACACAATAACTCTTGTAAAAATGGTCCGGTCAAGACCAAATTTGGTAGAGACGTTTATTCCTATATTACTCAAAAATTAGGTTTTTTTGCATTTTTCATATGTAATTGTAAAAATATTAAATTTTTATCTTTTACCATTAAAATCAGCTTAAAAAACTACACAATTAAGTTCCTTAAAGTTTTTCTCTATCTCCAACGGTTACCGAGACATTAAAAAAGCTAAACACAGTACTTTGTATTTTTGGGTTCCAATGTTAATCTTATGGAGGATAAAGAAAAATTAATAATTCACTTATCAATCACTATTTTTGGATTAAACATTATATTTAGTTTCACTTAGTTGAGATCTATCCATTTATGCTTAAAAATAATTGTTTATGTGTTTTATCATGGCAGCTAACCTGCATACTCTTTTCCCATGTTAATCATATAGAGAATAGGCAAACTTGTAATATATTATTATTATTATATTATTGATTTGGAAATTCGCTGAGTACGCAGGTCTGCTGTGATGGGGGTATTAATTTTTCCTTATCCTCCATAAGATTAGCATATGAGCCTCTAAATACAATGTACTGTGTTTAGATTTTTTAACATCTCGGTAACCGTTATAGATCCACATCCGTTAGAGAAAAACTTTAAGGAACTAAATTGTGTAGTGTTTTGAGCTAATTCTAATGGTAAAAATCAAATTTGAAAATTTTAAAAATTACACGGGAAAAACGCAAAACAACCCATTTTTGGGGTACAAAACCTCCCCAAACTACCCGTTTCGATTGACCGATATGTCTAGTTTACGAACTCGTCCGAGCAAATGTAGAAATACACGTCTCTACTAAATTTGGCCTCAATTGGACCACTTTTACAAGAGTTATCGTGTTCACAGACACATATATATATAGATATAAATTTTAACGACTATTTTTTTTGGTCTCTGGGCACCTAAAGACGAAAAAATAACATGGTCCCGGGCTTAAGTCTTACCATTAGACCTACGGTAATAGCTTTTTTCCTATATATTTTTGCTTCGGGAAATTCGCTATATGTCTATATCGCTATATATAAATCCCGTCACTCATAATAATTTACCTTTGATTCTGTCAGTTTCTTGTAAATTGAAAATTAATTGTCAACAAAATATTAAACAAAATCATTTGTTTATATTTAAGACTTTATTTTTACTTAACTTAAATCACTTAAATCTGACACCCAAATAGTTTTGGATAAAGGGGGATCCAATGTAAATTTTTGTGTGTAGCGCATGGGCGGAGTTAAGGGGGGAGGCATGGAGGGAAATGCCCCGCAAACCTCCTAAAAGTTTTTGAATTTTTATTACCAATCTTAACAGTTCTATTATATTTTTTTATTTGACACAGATATTTTGATGAATTTTTTTCTGTGGTTTTATATTAGTTTTAAGAAAATGTTTTTTTGTATTTTTAGGCTATTCTGTTACAAAAACTGAAAAATTAACTCTGTGCCCCCCCAATGTGTAACATCTAACTCTGCCCATGGTGTAGCCTAATGTTTTTATAATGATATCATGAATAAAATTCATTTCACTGTGCAGTATCTGGATAACCATGCTACAAGACTGGGAAAGTGCCCGATGGTACGATATAAGTAAGTTACATTCAGTTGCATTATCAATTACATTTTTTCTAGTCTCTTTTAACCAAGTTATTGAAACCAAAAGAAAATTGGGATAAGTTTCAGTATTTGCTTTAATGGAACCAATTAACCATAAAGGATTTTAAGAATATCTTTAATTTCAGGAGCTTCTACCTGTCACTATCTTACTGAAATAGGTATTGTTGCTACAACTGGTCTTCTCTGAGTTACTGTTGTCATGTATGTAATTGTAAGAAATGTTTTGTAATGGTGGGAAAGTAACTTTGTTTAGAAAAATGTAATACATGTATAAAATATCAATAATTGAAGACCTGAAGTAAAATAGGATCTAAGTGCCATTTTTGAATTTTTTTAGCTATACGAGAAAAACAGTTACTCGTAACCAGAAATGTGATCTATGAAGCAAGCCAGTTTACGGTATATTGTGATCTAAGTGCCCCAACTGTTTCTAGTAGTTGCTATGGTCACTAACAGAGTATGTGGACCATAGGTGTCCATGCATTCTTTTGGTGAAAAAAACCTTGATATCTCAAAACATTGAGAAAGGCATTTAGATCCTAATTTACTTCAGGTCTTCAATTACATATAATTTTATGAAATATGAATTTCATTCAGCCAGTAAATATTTCATTCAAATACAATGGCACTTCATATTCCTATATTATAAAACGTAAAATCTTTATCAGTCCACATTCCATACAAAATTTCATCCACAGGGGAAAAAACACATAAATGTATATGAAAAAAACACACAGGGGAAAAAAGATTGGTAACTGATAAATTTGTTTAATATAGATTTTAACTTCTTATTATTAAGTCATTCTTACATTTAATGGTAATTTGTTGTAAAATCTACTGCCAATAGTCAAAGGTCTTTTAATAGTTTTTCTAATCTAAATTAGGGTAAGTTAGCGCAATATTGTGACTGAATCGAGTTTGATACTTAATTATGTTCATCCCTTCTATAATGGTAAATTAGTTCAAATGTAAAGAAGATTTTGCATTATAAACAAGGAAAATATTGTAGGGACTTTGAAACCTATCTACTCCAGCGATTACTGTTATGACTTTTTGTATAATAAATACCTCTTTGGCATGTGCAGATGAACCACATGCAAGTAAACCATTTGCATATAGAAGATCAACGTAAAAATAAAAGAATTTTCATTTAGTCTTGAAACCAATACTTTTCAACTGTAATACAGTCTTTAACCTTGTCAAAATGAAAAATAAATGGAGTAGGAAAGAAAGAGAAAATTATTGTCCTTTGTTGAATACAGAACACTTTGAGATAAATTATTTGGCTAATTTAGTTTGCCAGTCATTGTTTTTAAATTATATTTTTGATATACAGAGGAAGATATAATTTCAGCTACCACAATTTTTCCTAACACAGATTAATAATATTAAAAAATATTGCAGTTTTCTCATTGGAGGAAACGGAACAATTTTTGAGTGCCGCGGTTGGTATCAACGGCCTGGACTTCCTCCCAAATATAAAAAGTTCAACAAACGCAGTATTTACATCGGTTTCATCGGAATTTTCAAAGGTAATTATCAACTCAAATCCTGTTTCCAATACATGGTTTCCCACTATAAAGATCAGTTATTTTATTGAGTAAATCATTGTCATTAATGGATCTGTTCAAAACTATATCTAAGCTTGTTCAAGTATCAAAATCATGTTGTTATATTTGTTTGAAATGTATTATTTTTCTTAGCGAGTTGATATTTATATATAGTCAATAATTATAGTACAAGACTATCCATATAAATCTTTTTTAGAATTTGCCTGTACATTGCTTGGAATGATAATATTTTTGCTTATTTTTATGTTTTACAGCAGTAGTTAACCGTAGTTGTTGGTCGAAGGGTAAGCGCTACACTCACCTTGGTTTTTGATTCGCCATATAACCACAATGTTTGTTGTATTTCCAGCCTAAAATTCAATGTAGCTGTCTTTTGGGAGGTTTAGAAGTGGGGGATTGCCGACCTGATATCTAAGATATCTATTTTTTAGCAATTATTTTGGTAAACACATTACAATCCTTTTACCTGTAATGCAAATAAAACAATATTTAATATTTATCTGAAAGAGACAATCTTTAAAAAAAATTTTACTTTATGACAATCTTTTTGAAAAAAAAAAATGCCAAAGATTTATAAGATATGCGTATTTCCACTAAAATTAATTTATATTATTATAACTTCAACAACAATGCAGTAGTGTAAAATAAAGATATAAAATAGTTCTTTTGACAACTATATAAGTTTATCATGCATTAATTAATTCAAAACTAGTGGTACCCCCCTAACTCAACTAAAAGATCTTTATTCTTTTTCTTTATCTTTTTGTATATTTTTAGATCTAGAAAAAAAAACAAATCAGGCCTTCAAAATAGTTTAAAAAATCAGATCAAATCTGAATCTGTTCATAGTGAATTTACATTGTTTTAAGACATTTTGAAAATCTATTAATCAAAACATTAATCATACATAATCATCTATTAATCATTATCTATTAGCAAAACAGAAGTTTCACATTCCAGAATCTGATATGTAATCCAGTTCTCAAAAGTGAACTTAAAGAAACTAATAATATTAGGCTCTCAATTATTGAGCAAAGCTGGTTAATACATGAAAACAAAAATGTAATCGATTAAAGTAGAGAAATATTCAAACACTACTTTAAAAATTAAAAAAAGTAATACTGACCAAAATTTAAAATTATCCTTTATTTCCAAATAAAAGATAAAAATATAATGATTAAAATGATGACTATTATTACATAACTTCAATTATATGCTAGATTAGAGGAATGGAGATTCCTGCCAAGCGAAGTGGAGGACCGAGTTTAGCAGTCACTATTCTGGGTTTTCCACTTCTCTCTTTGTCCTGAAGGTTAGTACAACCCAATAACGCACTCTACCTTCAGCGATAATGCTGTCCCATACACTTCACAAAGCTCCTGATGAATTCGTTTTGGATTATTTTTTTCAAAACTGCTTTAAACCAAAATAGTTTAAGCAGTCAAAAATGTACAAACAATACCATGCACACAAGAAACAAAACACATCCACTCGTCATAAAGACAACTCCCTTTACAATCGTAAACACCATAACATAAATCCACCATCATCAGTAATGAATTTCAAACAAAGAACTATTAACTGCAATACTTCAATATTACGAGGGTTGTCCGTAAAGTAAGGTTCCCAGTGATTTTTCACAGTGAAAACATGTTTATCTGCATAAACTCGTACATATTCGGAAAGTTCAGACTTTTCCCTATTTTTCTATGTAGTTGCCACCGAGGTCAATGCATTTTTGCATGCAGTGTACCAGCTTTTGAATGCCCGAGTCAAAGAAGTCTGCCGCCAAGTCGCACAGATAGCTGAGAACCGCTTCTTCCAGTTCTTCTCGGCCGCCGAAATGCATTCCACCCAGGTATTTATTCATATCAGGGAAGAGGTGGTAGTCGCTGGGGACTACGTCTGGGCTGTAGGGTAGGTTTTTGACGACACCCCATCCAAAGTTAGCAATGAGTTCGTTGTTAACATTAGCAGTGTGCGGTCAAGTGTTATCCTGATACAAACGCACCCCCTCGGACAGCATACCCCTCCTCTTGTTTTGAATGGCACAGCGAAGTTTTCACAGTGTCTCACATTAACAGGCAGCGTTGATTGTTTCACCGGTGGGCAAGAATTCGCACAACAATACGCCTTTCCTGTCCCAAAAGACGGTTGACTTTGCGTTTGCATGAATTTTCGAGGAATGCTCCTCGTCATTAGTATATGCCCGTTCTTGAACTCCCTGCACCATTTGCGTACATGTTGTACGCTCATAAATTCTCTCCATATTTTTCGCACAGCTGGGAATGAATTTCCCCAGGTGAAAGGTTTTTGGCAGTCAAAAAACAAATCACTGAGCGCAGATCACACCCGGCGGGCGAAGCAATGGGAAGTTCCATCTTGTACGGCTGCCAGGCCAAGACTGAGCGCCGCAGACACTTCGATGTGGTAGGGATTTGGAGTGGGGGAACCCAGGTACACAACAAAACTGCACGAACCCCCGTCACAGCACATTGTCGACTGCAGCGCTATGGGAACCTTACTTTACGGACAACCCTCGTATTCAACTGTTCCTAATATGTTCACAATCTATCTTTTCAGATTTTCCTCCGAGTAATCAGATGTACAAGTCTCAAGATAACCTCATTCAATATGGGATTGAGAATTCATTGATCTCTAAAAGATATTTAGCTTTTACAGTGAAACCTGCAGGAAGAGGAATATTGACAAAGGTTTAATCTGGAATAATTTATAATTCTTCGTGTTCGAAAAGTTTTTTACATTAACATTTTGTGGAAGGAGGTAACATGTTCTACAAAATAACTTGGCAGGGAACATACTCAAGTGAGGTGCAAGATTTAAATGGACAGTATTGGAATTGTGTAGATTTTCCTTACGTAAGGTATTTTCTATGTGGATATTATTTTTCTGTAGATATATCTCTAAGGAGGCAATCTAATTTTATAGGAAAATTGTCAAATATTGCTAAATAAACCATGAGTTTTCTTACTTTTACTGCCGATGTTCAAAACATTAATTTTGCATTTTGAAAAAAAGTTTTATATTGCTCTCCAGAGTAATCACTTACGATTAATATTGAAATTTATTTCTTGTGGTTTCTTGAAAATATGATAGTAAGATGGAGAATGTCCACAAATATCTATTTCATGTTTGTATTATAACTGTGATATTAGTATATTCTGGCATTAGTATAAAGTAGCATTTTATACTATATTTATATACCAACTTATATTAAGTTCTGTTTATGACAGTTCAAGTCAATAAAATATTGTATAATGTCCTGTATATTATCCTGAATATTATTTATTTTGTATGATAATTTTACCATCTTTAAATGAAATTAAATGAATTTTTAATTAAATAATTTCTAATTCATATATGTAATTTAAATTATTATTTGAACACACATAATTCCATATTAGTTGTAAGACAAGGAATTAAAAAAAGTCTATTTTAGCACCTTTCACATTTATTTTACATTAAATAAACTTCATTAGAATAAATAACAATGATAGAATTATTTTTGATTACGCAAATACAGTGGATTTTAGACTATTGGATCACCAGGGGCCAAATGAAAATTTTTATAATAAAAAAATTCAAGTTTAAGTTTTTATATGTCCAAAAAAATCCACCCTTACAATAAAATATTTATTTATTCATATTTTATGACATATTAAACATTAATTACCTCGCACAACATTCTGTAAGAAGATCTGAATAACTATGTTTAAAACTATTTAGATTTAACAGATTTTTATTTTATGTTTTGGTTTTAAAAAAACTGGTGTTTATCAGCTGTATGATAATGTAAACGAAAAAAGAAAAAAACATGTAAATTAGATTTGATTATTTATTTAACCACTTCCAAATAAACAGTGATTTCTATTGGATCAAAGGGGCCAAATGAAATTATTTTATAAAAAAATTCAAATTTTTTTTAATTGTCAAAAAATCCAAGACTTTTATAACGACCCTTACAATTAAACATATTTTATGACATATTAAACATTAAACCTGGCGTACCTGGCGCACGACATCGTGCACTGTCAAGGAGATCTGTCCACCAATAACTATGTTTAGAAACTAAGTTTAGATTTTCCCAACAGATTTTTATTTTGGTTATGTTTTGGTTTCGTCCAAATAAAAACTGGTGTTTTATTGCCAGCTGTATGATAATGTCTTCACTAAACGAAAAAAGAAAAAAACCAAGAAAAAAAACCAAGAAAGAACCATGTTTAACTGTCAGATTTGTTTATTTAGCCACTTTCTTAAATAAACAGCTGATTTCTCGATCGTCGGTGTTTACCTCCAGATTAAGTTTATGGGGAAAATCGCGACTTTGACCCCATTATTTTCCACGACCATGGTGAATTTTCAAAATTGTTTTAATTGGTGGCAAAACTACATGCTAAGACCTTTATAACGACACCTTGGACATGGTTATTGGTAGAACCACCGCTCCAAAACAATTATCACAAAAATAGGCCTAGTGTATTAAATATATAAGATTAACATAGTTAGAACGCTTGAGAAGTGAATATCATTATGATTATCAGATTGTAAAAAATCATCACTAAATTTGTGTTTCACTAAATGTGTTTCGCAGAATTTGAACATTATATATGTTACATAACATACAATAGAGAAAAGAAAAAGAAAAACATGGTCTGGAGATATAGCCAAAGTTCACCTGTTCATACTAATTTCATACAAACCAGACGATTAGTTTGTTGTCGTCTTAGGGTTGGTTTGTGCACAGACAGACACCAATCCAAAAACCACTTTTTTGGATTCAGGGAGCCTCAAAACAGATATCCACTCTCAACTCAAATTCAAATTTTTAATGAAAACAATACTATATCCATATACTATGTATAAGGGAAGAAAGTAAAAATTGAATTATCTGAGCTCCACTGTATAAAAAGTCCTCGTTACTTATAATAACTAAAAAGTATTACTATTTTACATGTAATTGAATATCCTCCATAAATATTTTATTATTGAAAGAGAAAATGTTAGGATGAAATAAAAATTTTCAATCAAATCAGATTAATATCACAAACACAGTAGTATGTTAATTATTCCGGACAGATTTATTGAAAACTGAGCTATTGAAAATTTCTTTTAAGTATAATTTTTTTTCATATAATCCAGGCATTTTATAATATAAGTATTAACAAAAAATTACTCAATAAAGTTAGACACAAATTACACACACAAATGCACAAATTTGATATTAGTAATATCTGTAGGATTTAAAATTGGTGGAAAAAAGTTTCTTCTTTAAGAATTTCCCAGGATGTTGAGAATTTCAGAGTCTGTCCCGATACGAGGAATTGTCCCTGAAGCACATAATCATTACAAGAAAATTAATGATAATAAGCCCAAAATCAACTAAAAACCTAAGTACAAGCAACTGGTACAATATCAATTTAATTTTATGACCTACTGTCATTTAAATTTGTATGTAATTTATTGTTGTTAAAGACTGGGCAATTCTCGGGCTCTTTTGGAACTAAAAACACATATTGAGACAACTTGAATTTTGTTAAACCACACTTTCAAACTATCTAATAAGAGTACTAGTGTAACTTTTAAAACTTAAAAGTTAGCTTTCAGAGCCCATGCGCCACCGTGGCGCGGCCATGGCGAAAAAGCGGCTGGCACAACAATTAATTCTTACACAATTAATTACAACAATTAATTCGTGTGGGCCCTGTAATCTACCATTAAAAGTGCATTTTCTCGCTTATCCGTACACATATTTTGTTCACCAAAGTACCGTTCGATTGAAATTTAAATTGTAATCTTTTTAATTTCTTTTAAAAATTTTAAAAATTTAATGGTTTTTTGTTATTTAAATTAAACGATTTTTAACCACCGCCATTTTGAAAATATAGAAGCAAACTAAATGATACTTTATATATTTTTTTTTCGAGAATATTTTTCTCTTTGGCCAATAAATATGTGTGCAAAGTTTGGTTTCTGTATCTTAAACAGTTCTAGAGATATAACTATTTTTGTATAACAAAATGGCGGCTAGCAGCTAAACAAAGGATTTTTCGACACATGTTTATAGGAATTTTTTTGTTTATTTTGATGAGTACTATCACCTCTCGAAGTTTGTCCCTGACTTTAATAAACACCCTGTGTATATAAAATTTTTAACGACTACTGTATTTAACCTAAAAACGAAAAAATAATATTTTCCCAGACTTAATCCTTGCCATGCAGGGAAAACATTGATAACTATAACACCAGAACTAAATCTAAGCTTGATATTCCTACTCATAGATTAACTAAAACAGGCAATATTCATAAAGTCAATAGTATAAGGTTTTTTAACAAACTCCACCATTCGGCAAAATTAGTTAGTCTAAATAGATTTAAAGTTAAATTGGAGTCATGGCTTGTGGAAAACCCATTTTATTGTTTAAGAGAATTTTTGAAAAGTGATGTGAATATAGATTTCTAGATTAGTATAAGAACATTGTGCAGAGACATCCAAAACAACTTGTTGTGATATCTATATAGACAATGTCTATTCCTTGTAATAAGGTCAATGACAATAAAGCTCTTGATTCTTGATTCATGAGACCTACGGTAATAGCTTCTTCCATATGAAAAATTCGCTAAAAGATGAACTGAAAATTGGAGATTATAAGAGTAATAAATTACTTATAAGAGTAATTAAGTCACTTATTGAATAAAACTTACATAATTTTGTAGTATATTCTAAAAATTTAGGAGAGATAAAATTTTTCCTGACACCAAATTCCATTAAGTCACGAGCAGATTGGAACATCTCATCCGAAGGCAAGACACCTGCAAAATTATAAAAAAATTAAATGTGGTTTATTAATTTATAGAATGCCGCAATGATAGAACTTAAATGTGTGGCTTTACATTATTGTAGCAACATTCTAATCTAATCTAATCAACCGTGGCTCACAAGGTCTTTTAGTGATAATTTATACTATTATTTTTGATAAAACCTTCTTACGTTTTGAAAGATTTTGAGAAAATTCAGGGAGAGGAGGAGAAATGGAATAGGAATACCAAATTAATTTGATAACCATGTCAGGTTGTGATACACAAAAAAAACCTAGTTGAAGATTTTCACTAGAAAACAAATGCCGTCTTTGTAACCAAAAATGACAAGATTTTTTTTTATAAATTTGTAACAAAAAAGTCTTGCCTCTCAGATTGCCAAGGAATGCTATATGAAGAGCATTCTGAGAGAAACGCTGCAACTTGTGCGTGAGACGAGACGAGGAATGCCACCCTCTACCTTCAAAAACCTGTCCATTTCCACCGATCATGAAACTGAAAACCAAAAATAAATTAGTTACTCAAACATGGTGGTTTCATCAATGATCTTCAGATGACAATCAGAACAAACTATCACAAATTAATGTAATTAAGTTTTTGAAAAAAAACTTTAATAAAATTTACAGACTATTTCAAAATTTTGAAGTGATCACAATCATGAACAGTTAAATGGTAAGGGTTTCCTTACCATAAAACAATATGTTTATATTATTGTCATTATTAATAAAAATTGATCTACAATAGTTTCTTTTACCTACATGTAGAATTCCTATCATTTGAACTCCAATATGTTAAGAATAATATTTCTCACCTGTAAGATTAACATGACTGATCAACATTCCTATTATTTTACCCGAATAATGTCAACACATAAACATTGTTAAATGAACCAGTTAAATAAAACCCTTCAAATTTTCTCCGACACAGTAGGGATAAAGATCAAACCCAGGACCTTTTAACTGAAATCCACAAAGTTAACTCTTTAAGCATGGCACCTTTTATTTGATCAAGGCTAGTCGCTAGATAGAAGATAGCACATGTCAACTTCCCAATAGAGTACCTACTTTTTATTATGACATCCCTATTATTACTCACTTGAACACAATATCCACCGCGCCATTACGGGTATGCTCATTTTGCATGCGCTTGACTTCTTTAGAGCAGTGGAAGGTGTCCTGGCATGTGCGACCATGGCTGAATGTGAAGATCACCATGTTGACAGGAAGTTGCAGTGGTGCCGAGTGACTCGGAGGAGTTGATTTCCACCATTCTCGTGGATAGATGGTGAAAGGCCTCCCTAGGTGAGGTTAGGAAAGCGATTATGATACTTTCCTTATTATGTAACAATTAAAGTCTTGGTGTTCAGTATAGTTTTCCTGTCTCACAGATATGCTGGAAAGCATATTTTTAGTAAGTTTCCTCACTCTATTTTTTAAATTAAAATTTTACCTGTGATAAAAACAATAATAATGTTGTTTAATATTTATTAATGTAACGTATAAAATGTGCAAAGTAAAACATAATGAGAAACATGAAAATGAAATATATATTAATAGATCTCAACTATATGATCAGGCAAACGCACAGAACAAAAAAGAGGTCAATTAACAAAACAACAAAAGGTCAATGAACAAAAGAGTGTAGACAAACAATTATGATGGAGGCAAAGGATCGGGGTAGAATCTAAGAGCTTTGGGTTTAAGGTAAGATAAGTAACTAGATCAAGCTGTATATCAAGTTTCATCACAATATTCCAAATAATTATCAAGACTCAAAAAACAGATGGGGATTTGGAGAAACATTTTTCCTTCTATTCTTAAAAATTTTAATGTTGCAGCTCTAAAAAAGAAAACATACTGTGATTACTAGTTTATAGTTTCTGTTCTGTTGATTACTAGTTTACATAGATATGAAACATAAAGACAGAGCAAAAATCCAAAATACTGGTGTTTCTTAACTTATAACAATCAAACTAACAAAAATTAAAGTTTTTAAATAATGTAAAAAAATATTTAGTTTTTGAAGTAAAAACTCCCACTCTGCTAAATTAATTACCTTGGTTTTTAACGGAATCATTACCTCCAATAATGCATCATCTTAAAGCATACCAATATACACATTGATATGAATGCCAAACATTTCATCCAGTTGGAAGCAGGCCCAGACCTTATCATGACAACTAACTACTGTAATAGCTTCATTTTCCTATGTAGAATTTCAAAAAAAGAAAGATAAAACTATAACTATTCTGTGTATTTAACAAGGAATAAAACAACCATCAATTCAGGTTAATGTTATTGATTTCTGAGAAGCTTAACCAAAAATATATCTGGGAGTATGACCTATTTGCAATAATAAAAAAATTCAATTGTTTTTAAGCATAGTCCACTATAGCTGGTCTCATTTGATTTAATATTAATTTAACTTGATTTCAAAATTCGCCCCATAGGGTTTATCAATGTTTTTTTCTGAATGACATGATTTTTTCAGTGAGGTAATTGATTATTGTGTTTATCTTTCATGGGCAATACTCACTGAAAAATAACGGTGAATGCTGCCAAAAAAAGATAAACACAATTCATCAGTGTTTCTTTAAATTGCGGCTGTGTACCTGACAGTGTACTCACAATACATTACTAAAGTGTGACATGCGCCTGACCGGGTACACACTGTATGTTTCCTAATGCCGTTCATGACGAACACAGATGTATTTAATATTGTTTAAATGTTTGCCTGCACCTAGTAAAAGGCCTCTAATAAGTATGTACCCAATGGTGTACATGATTGTATTTGAGGTATGAGGTACATTAAATAAAAATATAAAAAATAATAATTTTGTTAAAGTATATGATATTCATGAGTTTTTTCATCAAAACAAACACAAATTTAAAGAAAAAATAGTAAGATTTTTGACATTTTATTGTAAATTGGATTATGAAAAGTATAAAAATTGGCATTTTCATGGCATGAATCATCCTAATTTACAGTTATTAAGAAATCACAAGACTAAAATATGAAAAGATATAAGTGGCTGAGGTTTAACTCTAGAACTGGCAAATGTTTTCCCATCAACTGTATCATCAAATTAACTATGTATCTCTTCTTAAAATATTATGTATAAACAACAGAAACAAAACTTGCCCCCCCCTTAACCAAGCAATCCTAAAGAAGCAAAACAGGCCTACAGATGCCGTCAACTTCCACCCAAGCCGACCACCGTTTATTTAAGGTGGGCCCCCCACTCCGCTATACCACAAATTTGCAAGCCAAATTTGGATTGATCATGGTCGAGATTCGAACCCTAGCACTTCCGAATGGTATTGAGCGTTTCATTCGTCAGTGTTAACACCCTAACCAGTTCAGCCACCGTGCATAGTCACAGAAAGCACTTACTTTGCTATAAGACCTTTTTGGCAGGGTAGTGAACTGCTTGAGCAAGTTCATGTATCAGCTCCCAAAAGGGCAACATGGTCACGAAGGCGATGGTGTCTAACAAGTTCACTAAAATGACGACAGATGCCTCCACTGGCCACATCTTAATGAATTTGTAAATGTGTTGTTAATTACGACTTTGTCAGTTCTAAGGTTAATTTAAGTTGAAAATCCTAAAAATAAGTAAAAAAACAAAAAAATTAAAAATTATCACACAATAACAAAGCGAATTGTACACAACTTATTTATTATTTAATGATTTTAAAACTGAATTCAAAAATAATGACTTAAAACTTACAATTCCTTTCTTCGTCCCAATGTTTATAATCTCTTTTCAAAGCTTCAAATCTTAAAGCTTTTCTTCTCAAGAATTCCTCCCTTCTGACCTCCTCCCTATTTTTCACTTCCCTATTGTCATCCACTTCTACATTTTCACCCGCCTTGTCATGTTGAGAAGCTTGAACTTGGTCACTACTCGATCTGTCATACTCATTTGATTCTGCATAGTGTCCAGATTCTATATTTTCTCCATAGCCATTACTCGATTTTTCATACTCATTTGATTCTCCATAATGCCCAGATTCTATAGTTTTTCCATAGTAAGGTTCCTCTGATGCCATTCCGCTCATGTTTCTGTTATGCTAATTGTTAAAAGGCTATTAACAAGTTTATCTAATGATTAAGATAAAAGACCTATTATGACGTGATGAGATGGTCCGAGTTTCTAAATTATCATCTCATTGTGTCAGTTAAACATAATTCTTTGACTGATAAATTTAGAGTACACGGCAATTAAGTAGAATACAGGATTTATTATAAAATGAAAATATAAAGGAAAAGGCAACCTATACAGGTTATGAAATTGTCATCAAAAACAATTTCAGTTGAATAATAAATTAGTAGTCTAACCAGAGGGTGGAATAAAAAAGATTTAGAACAGTTGAAAAAAGTTTATTATCACAAATATGCATATAAACACTGATCTGTATGAAAACTTCAGTCTCGAATCACCAACAAATCAAGTTTGCTATTTATAAATAAATTAAAGTACTAATATTTACAATATATATACATTTTAACATCTTTTAAGTGCTGTAAACTCAATTTGTATGAATTTTTTCTGAAATTTACTTGCCATAAGATGAGGGGAAAATAACTTGAATGCATAAAATGCAACAATCTATATAGTCCTTTATATTCTCACTAGCTGACCCGGCGAACTTCGTAACGCCTAACAGTAAATAATGTTAACATTAAGGTTGGCCATGTTCTAGAGTCGAGTAGCAATACAGTTTCGTTGTGAAAGATAATATATTCTGGGTCGCGGCATAGTGAATAACAATACTGAAACGATAAGACATTTTAATAACATTCCCACAAATCAAATAAATCTGAGTGGATTAATTCACAATTTTTTACTCAAACCTAAACCTAAACCAAACCTAATTGTAATATGGCTTTTAAAGGAAAGATATACAACAGCTGATTATTATAAAACACGTAATATATATATAAACATTGTAATTATTTTGTAACATATAAACACGTGACTATTAATAATACAGAAAATAACAATATAATTACATAATCCCCAAAAACCGTAAACGATTAACCCATTCCTGTCTGGCAGAACGGTCGACGCCTGAGGCCACCCGGGCTGAACGAAAATCGAGACTCGTTCACTACGACCGTGCGTCACTATTAGCGTGAAAGAATTAACAGTAACTTCATGAATTATATGTTTTGATTTCTTTGCTCTGTTCCTTACACTCTTTAACTGCGTATACTACTTAGCAGCTTTACTTTTTTACTTTTTACTTTACTACTATTTACTACTTTTTACTTTTTTTTACTTTTTTAGCTTTACTTTTTACTTTTAGCAAGAAAAAAAGTTATTACTGTACTTTTTCACCAGTTCCAAGCTGTAGACTTAAAAACAAGTAGGTATTTTTGTTCCGTCAAATTTTACTTTATTTTCAAAAGATTCCTTTATTTTACTTGGCAGATCTACTTCTAGTTACCTGCAGTAATAAATAGTTAATGATAAATCTTTAAATAATAATCGTTATAACTGTATTATCATCAATAAATACAATCGCTAAACGAATTGTGCGAACGAGAAAATAATTTACTGTCAATACGGAACATTTGACACTAAATAAGATGATAAAAGAGGACGCCAACACCATCTATCGGATGAGAAATGAACTAGAACCCCTAACGGCGGAAAAAAGAACTACGTCGAAATATAAGCAGGCAACGTCCATTGTTTGCTCATAACCACCCCTCGGCCCACGCCGCGGGACGCACAGTGCACGTCTTTAGACATCTGTCTAGCGAAATACACTGACGTACAATGTACGTCATTAGACGGGAATGGGTTAATGTGGCGAATAAAGCTGTTCATTTTGTACAACATTATTTACTTCATAGTTTTAACATTAATGAATGATTCAGATGGCATTGGATAGTAAAGCATATTGCTAATGGAAAGTAAACCAATCAGCTGTAGCTAAGAAATCAAATGTTTTCATTGTAGAAAATTCGTGAACAAACTTAGGTTAACATTAGAAACTTCAAACGCCATAAAACGGAAACTTATTGGGCTTTTTCAAATATTTTTTCACTAAAACCTTCCCGGACACATATAGAGCAAATTCCTAAAATTTCAGATCGGAGATCGGATGAGTAGTTTGGCAAAAAAATGATTAATAAAAACATTATCATCCAATTTCTTAAACTATAATAAAATAAAAAAGATTCAAATTATAAAAAAAGTAAGATCAAAATATTATATGGCTGACATTTTTGTGCACATAACCCCTCCTAACTCCTCCCGGGTAATGCCTAACTTTATTGAGTGGGTTTTGTTAGGCAATGGGACAACATACCAAGTTCAATGGAAAACGGTTGAGAAATAAGGAAGAAACTGATTCTTTAATATTCTCTATAAGAATAATATTTGGGCGCTGTCAGACAACGTACTGCATTTACCAGGGATATAAAATTAATCTTTTCTCTATAACTGATAGTCCTAGAGTAATGATTCAAATTACTAAATTGTTTAATTTTTAAACTGATTTTAATGGTTATAGTCATATTATTTAAACAAATTATTGTTTTACAAAAGACATAAAAAACTTTTTTTGAAATTTAAAAGCCCATAACTTATAATCCATTAGTTCTGCAAACATACGGCGGTCTTATATTATTTGGAACTGTAATACCTAAAGGGTAAACTACCCTTAAAAACCAAAAATTAAAAAATGGCCTGAAGATATAATAAAAGTGCACTTTTTGTACAAAGTTTCATTAACATCAGACAGTCAGTGCGATCTCGGGGTTAGTACAAAGGCAGGCAGGCAGACTGACAGACAGATATCAGTCCGATGTTTCAACTCCCCTGAGTTATAAAACAATATATATCTATATTTGACATTTAAAAGTCCATAACTTGTGAACCATCATTTTTACAGACACGCAGGTGGTGTCAAATTATTTAGTACTCTGTGCACTCTGTACTCTGTATAAACTATCAAATTTTAATCAAAATCGTTAGAGCCGTTTTTGAGAAATTTGGATTTTTCACATTTTTAAGGATTTTTAGTAGTAAACTACCCTTGAAAATAAAAAATTCAAATAATGAAAAAAAACGCCTGGAGACACGGTAAATATACACATACATTTCATCTAAATTGGACCAACGGGGTAGGCTGTGGCTCTGTACACATCCAGATACACACATACCCACGCACGGACGGACAGACACCACGTCGAAACTCACTTTTTTGGATTCAGGGGCCCCAAACATTTATACACTCTCAACTCAAATTCGAAAATTTTGACGAAAACAATCCTTTCTCCATATACTATAAATAAGGGGAGAAAGTAAAAATTTAAATTGCCAATGTCATAGAAAAAACACAAATAATGCAAATTATCAAAAACAATTAACCCTTCGCACACTGAACTTAATATGTGGAAATGCCTCTAAACGCTGTATTATTTAATTTTTTTATATTTAAAGCTAATATTAGTTTCTGATTTGTAAGGTAAAAGTAAATAGAAAAACAATAAAAGAAATGTTTTTTATTCATTTATAACAAATTAGTAATATAAAACATTTTTAAGGAAAAAGCAATTGTTCTTGAAAATCTACAAATAGACTGAAATTGAAATAAACAGTGCAAAATTTAGTGGTATTTAAACAAAATAAAGTCAATCAATACAAACAAATCAATACAATAATCCTTTAATCTTGATTGCAAAACGAAAATCTACCTGCTAGAGATGGCCGACGGATATATCTGTATTCAGCACAATAGAAGCAGCAGCTGAGACGTAATGTATGGCAGGGCGGGGCTGAATCCCCTTCCCCAAACCAGTCATATATATAACCTAGCGCTCAGATTCTATGCTTTACGTATCTATAAATAAACAAACCAGAAGCTCCTGCACTCTAGTGGAGCTTTGGTGAACTACAACTATGCTCAGACAGTGAATAACTTTGTACACGGATATATTTGTAATCAGCGTTTGGGTCAAAGTCAATCAAACATCCATTTTCAGCGTACGAAGGGTTATTGAACTAATTTTTATTTGACTAAATATAGAATTTTAGGCATAAAGAAGATTTGGAAGAATAGATATTTGCAGTAGCTAAATTCCAATAATACACCTTAGAGAACTTCCAAAGCCACAGAAAATACATCAAATATTATTTCAGCATAAATAGTGACACAGATTATGTTTATATATTTAAAAAAAATATATCCACTTGTTTTACAACTCATGTGTCTGATCTAAATTAACTCTCACAATCAGCTTCTCTTGACTATGCTTCAGCTGTCCTGGCAATGTTCAGCTTGGAGATCATGCCCTCCCAGTCTGGAGATGCGACCATCCGAACATTAAGCGGACCGAGGCTGATCATGTGACCGGAGTGTGTTTCTCGGTCCAACTGGGCTGATACCACTTCCTGCAAAAACCCCCAAACCTAAGTTTTAGATACCAACTGTGGCAATTTTTATCCTGTTTGTCAAATATACAACAATATTTACATATTATAATACCTCATAAAGAATCTAGTTCTACTGTGTCAGTCTAGATACTAACCCCAGGGGACATTAACCCATGGTCGATGTCGGGGTCAAAAGTTTTTTGCTAAAAACTAGTTATTTTGCTTTTTAATATCCCTAGTGCAACAAAAACTTTTTTGTTCAAAAATAATTTTTTAAATTTTTTGGTTGTTCTATATTTGGGGAAATATTCATCATTGAACCTTATGGCACATGTTTGGTGCCATGGCTAATATACAAATATTTGACCTGTGGAATTGTTCCAATAAAAATAAAATCCCATCAGGCCCCATAGGGCGACCAATGTGTATTGTATCTAGCGCAGAGTACAGTGTAGGGAGTGGCGACACAGTAAACAAAGAGCCAAGGTTATTATCTCACAGCCCCTCCCCCACCTACCTGCCAAAACCTTCCGGCTAACCTGGAAACTCCTTGTTTTATTGGCCGCTTGGAACAATTGTTGAACGAAAATAACTTGATTTTCGCGGCAAAACTACCTGCCAAAATATCCGTATTTTACCCTTGGAGGAAACTAGCATATGTGAATATAAACGTCAATGACCCGCGAAGGGGTAACACGTTTGCTGCGGACTTACACGATTATTACCGCACCCACCAGCGTCCAGACGATGCGTGTTTGATTTTGGCCTCTTGTCACATAGCAACAAAAACTGTTAGTGATTAAAAATGATTGAAAAATGGACCGTATAAAGAAAAAGTTTAATGTTGACAAAGAATGAAATAAAAACATTATGGTATTTACATTTTAAATAATATTGTTAACAAGAACATATGATCATTTTACATATAGGAAGGCAGGCTGTTTTCTAACAATCAGTATTATCAGAGGAGAGATATTACCAGTTAGCATGACGGGAAGTATATATGGACTCTGGGATGGCGTGACGACCACGCAAAGCTGTCCCCAGGCGCTGAGCGGCCGATATTGACCAATCAAAAATGTCGTTATTTTAGGTGAATCGGATGCATTTTGACTAACGGGAACAACGTTTCCATACTCACTACTTCATATGGTAGTAATTTCACTAATAAAATTTGTCAGCTCGGCTAAAACTATTATAATTTGACATTGATATGACTTAGCTTTGGGGGAATGTTGGCGATTTTTAAGATGAAAAACATGTAACAGGTTTCCATAGAGACCATCAGAGCTATTGAATTGAATATTTAATATAAAAGAATAAGAACAGCTGTTTAGATGAAGTATAACATTCCCTTTAGACATATCTATGATCTAACTCATTTTCCACAGGGAAGTAAATACAAACATTCTATAAATTTTGATTTCGAGATGGCTAGCTCAATTAGCCTCATTTGACAGATACCCACATGATTTTCCTGTGGGTTGGGATAAAATCCCAGCCTTCTCATTTTCCTAATCAACTCAACAACATCAATAAGTAAATATCATGAAAAATAATTGTACTTTCAGATTTCCAAACAATATAAAAATTTAAAGGAGATACTGACCTGCTTGAACGCGACCTGAGTGCCCATCTCCAGCCACATCCTTGTATCCCCAAACACCAGTCTCGCTCTACCTGACTTGAGGATTTGGATTTTACCAATCTGTCCACCAGGCAGTGACGACAGCAAACACTTATTGTTCTCAGGCTGAAAAAATAAATCAGGTTTACCCGATTTTTAAAATATACTTTGTCTGGAAAAATTTTTTTGAATATGGTCAGACAGGTACAGATTTCGACATCATAACAAGGTAGTATTAGTGAATTGACCTTTAAAAAGATCAAATTTTCCTGTACAACAAATAAGTTATATTGCATATTTTTATGCCATGTAACTAATGAACAATAATGTAACAATGTAGTTGTTTTTTAAGAAAGAAAAATAAACTAATTTTCTGTTAGTAGTTGATAAAAGTGATTACTGGTAGACATGACCAGTAACTACAATGGTGTCGAAAATTTAAAGAAAGACGAATAGACATTCATGATGAAGGTAGACAAGGTTGCTTGTCTGTCGCCACTGTAAGCCTTGTTGAGCATGTTATTTGGGTGGTGAGATTCAAAGGAAAGTTTAAAATTAGAGAACTGTCTGATGAATTTCAAGACATTTCAAGGTCTGCTTTGTTTACAAATTGTACCTAATCAATACCTAAGCTAACACACAAGACAAAATGTAAAAGAATGCTTTTGTCTGACATTGTTTTGATCCATGCCAACGCCCGACCACACAGAGCCAACATGACAAAAGACCTTCTCACAAAGTTTAAATGGGAAGTTTTTGATCATCCACCATACGGATCGAGCCTATTACCAAGTGATTATCACCTGTTCCAAGAACTGAAGTCATGGTTAGATGGGCAGCACTTTGCTATTAGCAAAGAAGTTCAGGACGCCATCAAGACTCACCTGTCCTCACTGGCGGCAACATTCTTTGAGGAAGGCATCTAAAAGCTTGTGTCTCAGTATGACGAGTGCCTCAATAGTAAAGGTGTGCGGATATCCGAAAAGTCAGATCAGTTTCGGATCGGATCAGATTTCCGGCTCTGATCCGAATGCAAAACAAGTATGCGAAAAAGTCCAATAAATATCCGAACTTTCGGATAGGCTGTATAAAATGAAGTTAAAACCGAAAGATAAATACTAAACTTTCCGTTTAAGATATGTCAGTGATACGGATCAACAGAAATGTTTGAGCAGATGACAAAATTACGCAATTCATAACCCATTGGAATATAAAAACGAGTTTGGGCAGTCCGAGGATGCGGTATGATTATTCGATCATCAACTACGTATTTAAGTTACCCATTAAGTTGAACACAATATTGTATTTTGAAATACAAAGCATAGTGTCATCGATAGTTGCACCGAATATCAGATTGCGGTTTGATATTATTTTGCATAAAATATGATTTTGGCTATGAAAAACCGTGAATTGTCGATTTAATATTTGGTAACAAAGCTCAACCATCATATTTGCAGCAAAAATATAAACTATTTAATTTTGATCGTCTACGTAATTCGATCGTCTGATCGAATTAAACTTAAAATATTTTGACATAATGGACTATTTTTTGTTATCACATTCTCGAGTTCTCCGGGTTTAAGCGATACAAGAAAGTGTTGTCAAATTTACATTTGGCCTATTTTGTCTTTCAGTGTTTAATTAACCAACAAATTTTCCACTCGTTTTCATTCTACATTTTCTCTTTGTCGAATGATTTTACACGTTATTAGTTTTTAAATGGAACATTTTAGATAATTTTAAGATGAATAATTAACTAGATTACGACAAGGTACCATAATTTCATGGGTTTAAATATTGTTCTGCCTGATACTCCAACTCTGCGCCTGCACAGAGTCCTTTGTCAAATAGTTGACGGCAGCGCTGTCACTGCTTTTTCTAGTTCCTTGTCACAGTAACAGTAGTAGCAGTGACAGAACCATATTGGTGACTTTGTCACCGGTAGCAAAAATATCGCATATCCCTACCAATACGCAGATAGCCGATGGCAACTTGCCGACTTCGTCTGTAAAATATTGGTTCTTTGTTTATGGCGATTTGTTTTTGTCATTGTAATTATTAAATAGTTTAATCATGAAATAAAATTGAGAATTATTATTTATCAGTCTATCCATGGTTTTTTATAACTAACTTTTAAGAACTGTTTATGTAATTTATTGGCAAATTATAAGGAATTATTCCGTGAATTGGTGTATATTAAAATTTGTTACTTTTCAATGCAGTGAAGTAAAAATTTTAGTTTTGTTGTTCAGCCTATGACGTATTTATGATTATTTATGTCCAATCTAATAACTTTGATAACATTTTATCGATTTTTTTCTTATTTAATCTTAGATAAGTGTGATTCAATTGTGTTATTGCGAGTATCCGAATCCGAAAATTATCCGATCCGAACCCTAACTATCTGATCCGGATCCAATCTGAACTTAAGCTATCTGTTTCGAAAAAAAATTCACTATCCGCACACCTCTGCTCAATAGTTTTAGACTTTACTGTACTTTTGGTAGTAAAATTATTATTTTAGGTGCATTTTTCTTGTGTTTCCAGCCAATCGGAGCTTGAAAAAAACAGCCTCGTATATTCCTGGGAAGATAGGTAGTAGATTGAGGGGAGCTATCAAAAACAAACTTTTTTTAAAATCATGGTCTTAGTTGCAGGGTTCAAATTTCAGTAGAAGTTATTGGAACAGATAATCTGCTGCTTTGATGAAATTTAAATTGAAACAAAAATCGACTTCAAATATAATGAGGAGGTGTAAATGACAATATTGTAGTAAACAAGGCCTACCTTATTTTCAGTAGGTTCAGCTGGTGTTGTGGATGAGGTTTGGGCATTTGGCTTAGGAACCTCCACCTGAGCTTCGGGGTTAAGACCTGGCATGGTGTTGGGTAACTGAAACAGAACATAACATACAGTAATTCAAAATTAGTCCTTAAGGCCCTAAATTAAGTAACCAATGGATATATGATCCAATTATATGCTTCAACAATGTGTGAATTATAGACCAAGAAAAGAGAGTTCAACCAATATTGGAAGTGAAAGGACTGGTCCTGCTGTCCCAGTGATCAAATTTAACTTTAATATAAAGGACACAGTTCCTAGTGAAAATTCCCCAGTAATAAATTAGTGAAAGAAGAGGTTCACATCCAAATTTTCCTTTTTCATTTTCTTATTCTTTGCTGACAAGCTCCTGATTATACGTGAGCTGAAGAATGACTAAAGTGTGGTAAAACCCTCTACCATGATTTCATATAAAGACTCTAAATTACTCAAGTGTAGATTCAAGATTTTATTTCATTATGAATATCACATGGCAAATTGACTATATGATAACTTTCTTAACAATTGAAATTTCCCTTTTCAAATTTCACATCAATTCAACTTTTTATTAAAATTCAGTGCAAATTAGACTCACCTTAAGGACAATTCAAATTTTCAGATTACAATACTATTATAGGCCTAAGTTGAACTCAATCAATTGGACATTATTTAGACAACTATTTATATTATTGAAACGTTGTTCAAGGCAGCACAATTACCCTAACCCTGAGATAAGAATCCATGTAATTTACAAATTATTCATTTAAATCAAGAGTTCATTGTCATTGTTCAAATATTATATGAATAGGCCTATTTTCAATTTGTATGATGAAGGCATTTCTGCCATCTTAAGTTATAGACTAGCGTCACTTCCATTTTTGACTAATAAAAATTGTATTTTCAAATCATAAACAAGAGTCTTTTATTTCATTCCATCCGTATACTAGTGAAAGGAAATTCAAATATAGCAGACGTTTACAGTTGTGCATTTTTCTACTCATGAACCTAACTTCTGATTTTACACTCTATGTCATTTTATATTTAGTGGTATTGCCATATAACCTCAGACAAACACTCTCGTTTATTTACACTCTCGTTTTGTCAACATGGCGATTGCGATGATATCTTAGTGAACTCTCATGAATTTAATGAGTTTGTTGTAGTGTTTTGAACGATAGTGGAAGTGAAAATGAGAATTAATAAAACAATAATGAGCAATTACAAGAGTACAGTTCGGATTGCAATGAAGAACCACAAAATAAAAGTGAACAACTACCAACTTGGAACTAGGTTATGAAGCGTTGAACGTTTTAGAAAAACATATATTGTAAAAAAGTATGTCATAAATAAATAATATTTACATTTCTATGTAAGGAAATACATTTTGAATCCAAATTTCCACGTTAAACTGTAGGTCCCTTAGTTGCCATCGGCTGTTGGGCTATTAATTAACAGTCCTGTCTAAGGAACATGTCAGCCTTAGTCAGTAACAAGACTACAAGATCGCGCCACAATCATCCCACAATCATTTCTCATTCATACTTGGCTTAAAATACCTACCTGGGTAGGTCGCCATTTCAAATGGTAAAATACAAAAAATACCTTTACACTCAGAACTTACAAAAAACTATTTTTATTCATCCTTGCTTTACAAAAAGTGTAAATTTGAAAAATGTTTACAAAGATTATCATACTAAATTAATAATATAAAGATTTCAAATATGTGTTTCAAATATGTGAAGAGGCGTTTGCTCTTCATTATAGCAATTAAGTCTGGCTCATGATATGAGTCTCTCAGTTCACTATTCGTCCTTATCCTCCACAATCCTGCTTCATAAATAGGTCAATATAATTTCCTTAGTACTTTGTTTTCAAAAATGTAATAAGCTTTCTATCTGAACATTTCGTTAAAGCCCAAATTTCACAACCATAGAGTACTATTGGTTGTAGTATAGTCTTATAGATCCTTATTTTAGTTTTCTTACTCAATGCTTGCTGCTTAGTAGCTTGTTCAGGCCCCAGTAATTTATCCAGTGCAAAATAACATAATTTTTTGTATAACCTTTCATTCTCACAATACAATAGATACATTTTTTACAATTAAATAGAGCTTATTTAACCCTAGAACTGGCAAAGTCATAATTTACAACGCATTTACATATTCAATAAGAAGTGGCAGGTGGAGGCATCTGCCGTCAGTTTTGTGAACTTGCTAGACAGTATCGCCTACGTGACCGTGTTGCCCTCTGGGGGCAAACAACCGAAACTGCTCTCGTAGTACCTTAGACTGCCACCGGGCAGGTCTATAACAAAGTAAGCGCTTTCTACTCCTAGGCACTGAGTGACCGAACCGGCTAACGCGCTACGCTGACGAGCGTAACGTTCTAGCCATTCGGAAGTGCTAGAGTTTGAATCCCGACCATGAGCAATCCCAATTTGGCTTGCAAATGTGTGGTAAAGCGGAGTGGGGGGCCACCTTAAATAAACGGTGGCCGGCTTGGGTGGAAGTTGACGGCATTTGTAGGCTTAATTGGGATTGCAGTGGACACCTGTTTTGCTTTTGTGGTTAGTGGTTATAAGGGGGGGGGCATGTTTTATGCTTTTTTTATTTAAACTTTGATAATTCATGAAGATATTAGTAATTATTTTTATGTTACAGTTAAGAGTAAAAAGCTTGCCACTTCTAGGGTTATGAAATATATGAACCTCAACATTAAAAAAAAATACCTGGAGGAAAATGAAACCAGGGTCTGGTAAAGCTGTGTCACAGAAGATATCGTTAATGGATAAATTTTCTTTTTTGTCGACTGGTTTCATGTCAGATTTCTTCTTCAGACCAGGCTCATCTAAACCTAAACAGTAATTGAAATAATACGGTTATTAGTATTAACACAATCTCACATTATCTGTTGAACATATTCTTGTTATTGGTATAATAAATTGAATCAAATAAAAAAACTTAAATTTAACCGTTCATTAGTGACTTACTTTAAAACATCTACTGTGCTGGCACCGATCGTAGGTCACTAGGACACTGAAAAAACTTAATTTGTCATCAATTGTACTATTATTTATAAAAGTATTTAATAAAAAAATCCCACATACCTTCCACACAGCAACACAACTGATACCCTTGTAACGCTGGTGGAGAGCGAGGACTTTTAAAGAGTATTTCGGCATGTCAATGATTGGTGACGGCCGCACCTGAACAGCGCTCAGCCCGTCACCGATCGGTGCCAGCCGCCGTGAATATGTTAAAAGATGAATAGTGGTTCACAGTTTTCGTTTTCTAGGAAATTAAATAATAGACAGTGTCGTTTCATACATATATTGTAAAATGGTTTTATGAAGACCCTGTATAATCAATATTGAGCAATAGAAAATGTAATTAAACTACACGGAATTTGGAAAATACGGAACTAACCTATGTAATCATTGTTGCGATATTGGTAACAGACAATGGAGGTGTCTGTATTACACGATTCTCGTACTTTACTTAAACTATTCAGAAGGGGTAGGTAGAGGGGTTGAGAAAGTAAAATGAGGTCAAACCAGTTCCTAGAAAGAGGCACTTGTAGTAGAGCGGTTCTTGCAGGACTGCCGCCGGTAATAACAAATATTTTTTCACAAAAATAAAAGGGCTTGGAGGCAAACTCCGTTATGTTTCCAACCAAGGCTTAAAGGCTAAATATATTTTAACTACTACAAAAATTTATTCCGAGACAAAGGTATTTCTTCAGTATAAAGCCTAAGTAACCTTACACTTGAGCAGAGGCAAGGTGATTGGGCAGTTGTCAAAGTCTGGCTCCAGTGTAGGATCATCAATAAAATCGTCCTTTAGTAACTGTTTCATTGTGTCTTCTTCTTCTTTCTTGTCCACCTTCAAATTCTCCTGTAAGTAAGAGAGTAATTTTTAAAATAAAACAATATTTGCTGTTTTTTTTTACAAAAAACATGCTAAATCCCTTCAAAAAACTCTATGTTTTAACTTTAATTTTAATAATAAGAAAACCCCTACCTGATTCTTCTTATCCATCCTCGAAATTAATTTCTGTCTTATAGCTTATAAGTCACAAGTCATATTTATTTGTTTAATTTACACAGTTGTTATGTAAATATAAAAAAAAAATTATACTAAAATCCTTGGTCTTGAAGTTGATTCCAACTTCTCTTGGTGCCAGCAAGTAAACTCATTTCTTCCTCAACTTCATGAAGCTATGCTCTGGTCACCTTTTCACAACCAGTGGATCATCTATCCTTGGGAAATTGAACAGTCAATCAGGGTATTTAAGATGGAGAAGAGAGTTGGAATCTCCCCCCCCCAAAATCTTTTAACTTGTAGAAAAGGAATTTTGTAACTACTTTTCAAACTACATTTTTTAAATATTATATTAATAAGAATTTAAGGATATGGTAGTGTTAAGTAATCTTAAAGCTTACTTTAAAGGAAGAAAGTATCTTTCCGTTCACTGATACTTTATATACAGTAGAACCTTGATTAACCGCCAGCTAGCGCAAAAATAATTATGTTTCCGTGTCAATACCGAGTCGGATCGTCTGTTAAGCTCTATGATGAGTGGTGACGACTGTACTGCACACCTGCAATACCGTGAATCATCAGCGTGAAAAGCTCGATGGGGTAAGAAACAATAGAAAATGACGGATTATTTTAAAAACTAAGTACCTGTAACGTAAGTTTAGAGAGTAAAAGTACGTACATGTACAGTTGATATTTCATTATTTTCTTAATAAAATATTTTAATAAAGTATTTTTCACTTGAACTGACGTAGTTTTGTTTTTTCTCATTTAAAATAAATTCACATTAAGTACTGTGCAGCAATCATGAAAATTAATTAGGACTTAAAAGGCAGTGAATTTCGATGTTACCACGCCAAACACTGTCTAGGTGCTAAGTTGTATCGGTGCTATTATTATTTCTGTTATCCGTCTATTCGGTTATCCGTCATTGTATCGGTCCCGATGGTGACGGTTAATCGAGGTTCTACTGTATTACACTTATAACAGTTATATAAAATGTTACCGGTAATAAAAATTAGAAAATTGCATCAAGTTAGTTGGTTACAGAAATGGAAAACTAGACAGGTAGGTATTTTAAGTCAAGTATGAAATAAGAAATGAGAGTAAGATGATTGTGGCGCGATCTTGTAGTCATGTTACTGATTAAGGCTGTCATGTTCCTTAGACAGAAGTGTTAATTAATACCACAACATCTACAGTTTAACATGGAGTCCAAACCACTGTCTCATAATTACGAATTGGTCTACTTATGTGAATGGACTTAGTATTCATTAGTGCTTGCTTTTATCCACACCGTAGACCATCGGTCACAACTATCCACAATTCGTGACCTCCAAGAAGCTGGATTACAGGACATGCCTCCATCCCAATATATATATATATAGGTCTCTAAACTACTGAAGAGGTTTTAAATTTGGTTAGTTGATAAAACATTTGTTCATTGATCACCTTAAGTTTAAGTGTTGGTCGGCGCAGGACATTGTCGGAGGCATCTCCCCCACCACCAGGCCTTCCTCTTCCCCCACCACGCTTCGCTCCAGGGACACCATCAGCAAACACACCCTGATTTAACTGAAACAAACATAACTTGTATGTAGGCTTAAACAGAAAAATTCCCAATTTGCCTTGCATCAAGATGATGGATGATGACAAAGTTGTAATGCAAAAAACATGATTTGACATGTTAATTTAAAATAACTTGAAAACTTTGATGATGTTTTAAACGCTCAGTGGATTATTTTATATGAAAACCCAATAAAGTTTTCCATGTTCAAACTTTTATGTCACATATATTTGAGACAAATTTTGATGGACTTAGAATAAAAAGATTTTTTAGCATAGTCAGACTTAAATAGCCTTACCTTAAATCAAGAAAGTTACCAAAATATAATATTAGATTAAAATAAATACCCACGTCGCTGCAGACCTGTGTTCTCAGCGAATTTCCGAATAATATGGCAATAATTGGCTATGTCTTTGTAAAAAAAGGGTTTTCCGTCAAATAAATAAATAAATAGGCTAACATATAACAAGTTTGATCAATATCTATTGATATCAAGAATCAAGAAGTTTATTTTCCATTAGATACAATATTTTGTACATTGGAAATAGTCCAGATATAACATTATGTAAAAAAATTACATTTGTCAAATTAAACAAGAAGAACAAGTATCAATAATAATGAAAATTTCAATAAAAAAATTATAAAATTATACTTTTTGGTCATGGAAGTGGATTTAGGAGGACAAAATGCAGAAGAAAATGATAAATAAAAGGTTTGCCTATTCTCCATAAGATTAACATGGGAAAGAGTGTGCAGGTTTGCTGCTGTGAGGAACACGGATAGTAGGCATTTATACCATCAAAAATTTTAATTTTTAACATTTATACCAACTTTCATCACATCTGCCCATAAATAAAGGTGTTTGCCTATTCCATATGATTAACATGGGAAAAGAGTATGCAGGTTTGCTGCCATGATAAACACAAACTCTGATTTTTAAGCATAAATGGATGAACTTTAACCACATGAAGCTAAATATAAAGTTTTATCAAAAAATATTAGTTGATAAGTGAAATATTAATTTTTCTTTATCCTTTATAAG
Organism: Nephotettix cincticeps; assembly: GCA_023375725.1. NCBI lineage: Eukaryota > Metazoa > Arthropoda > Insecta > Hemiptera > Cicadellidae > Nephotettix > Nephotettix cincticeps. The sequence goes on along the minus strand of CM041791.1, from coordinate 127,488,549 downwards.
ATTAACATTGGAGCCTCAAAATACAACATACTGTGTTGTACTGTACCTGTCCATTCTTTTACAAAACGCTCACACAATTCAGGATCAAGTCACTTGCTTTTGAGGCATAAACACTAACATGGATGGAGTAGCAGGAAATAGAAATCTTCATTCCCGCACCGGTTTGTGCAGGCGTTTAATACTATTTGCACTGGAACTTTTATTATTTTTAATTTAAATGTTTAAGTACCATAATTGATAGTTGATACCACACATAAAATTTCAGAAATTAAATTTTAGAGCTAAATAAACACTTAAAGAAATATAATATAACTCATAAATATTAAAAGTTGAACAAATCAATACGGTAACCATCTTTTAGTAAAAAATGAATTTGTGTACTTTTAAATGTTTTGAGAGAACTTTTTCGAATAGGTCTCACTTTATTTAGGATGGTTTAAACTTTTAAAACTAAAATTTTCTTTGTAAAAGGCTAAAATTTAAACCATCCTACTTCACTATTTCAAAAAATTAAGATCAGCAGGAACATAAGCATATGGCCTTACCTGAAGAAGTGCCCGTTTCCCTCTGCCTCTGGTCCTTTCTGTTGCTGGTGTCAATTTCGGCTTTATTTGTTCCTTTTTTACCACTATGGTCCTGACATAAAACACAGATAAACTTCATGATATTCTCTAAGCAGACTTCTTCGGAAAACATATTAATTTTTGATTAGAAATTTCAGGTTAAACAGGTTTTGATAGAGAATAGACAATCAAACAAATGCTGACATGTACCATTTCAATAAAAAAAACTAGAGTTAGCCCTACAAGTAAAAATAAGTACGGTAACCTCTTAAAGGTCAATTATTACTGAGTGTTTAAAAATATTTATATAAATTTCTTCAGAAGTAAAATATTCAATCCTCTATCAAATCCTGTTTACTTTGCATTGCTAATACAATAAGGTTAGACATGCCTCATAATAATACTGTAATGTGTAGCCGACACTTTTTTTTAGTTTTTATGTAGGTCTACCAGTACACATTTAATTTGTTATTCACTTTTATTTGGATAAAAGCCTACAAACACTGAGTTAGGTCCTATCTGCTGTATGAATGGAGATATTTTTATGGTAAAATTCAGTGCCACTCACAATAAAAAATGAAATTTCTCACTCCTGAGATTCAATCACGACATTTTCTTAAACCATTAAAGATTGTTAGGCCACAACATACAGCCGATCAGCCTATTTTGATTGTATGATTTTAAAGAACCCTTACAAAACATTATGTTGGTAAGCTCAATTAAAATGTACATCTATACTTTATTCATAAATATAAGAATTACAGTAGAACTCCAATTATCCGAACTCCGACTATCCGAATCGCCGATGATCCGAATCACTTTCAGAAAAATATTTGTCCAAAAAAGTCTAATTGTGCTATTATTCTTCCCCCCACGAAGCCAGTGTTTGCGTGTAAAATGTAAGTACGTACATTTTATTTATATTTAAAACATGTAAAAATATCATATTTCTTACATTTATTTTAATAAAGAAATAGTGCAATATCAAAACGTAGCTTTTTTTTATCTCTATTGGCAATTTAAAAAAAAACTCCGATTATCCGAATATTTGATTATCCGAATGGGTCCCGGTCCCCATTAATTCGGATAATTGGAGTTCTACTGTAGTTTAAAATATTTAGGTCTAACATGTAAAAAAGTAGTCTGTTCTTATGTAGGCTACTTCAAAACTGTTAAAAAAGAAAATTTGACTTAAAAAATGATAAATATGTGGCTATATTGACTCTTATCACTGCAAAACTAGAGAATGAATCTAGGTTGTAAATTGGCATTCGTACTAACAGCAACCAAAAGAATTCCAAAGGTGGTGCAACTGGATTAATGGTAAGACTACAATTTTTTTTTTAATTTTGTATGGTCAAATCAACTTAATAGGCCTAAGTAGGCATATGAGCTAAAATTTAGTTCAACATAAAGTTTATCCCTCGAAAGGTTTTACCGTCGATTAATTGACGCCATGCCCGGTCATCGAAGGTTCACTGTAGATAAATCAACGGTGGGTAAGCTTTTACAAAAAGCAATGGTGTGAATATATTTTTGGTTAAAACTACATTGAATATAGTATCGTTGTTTTCTACAGATCATACGCTTTCCGCAGAGGTATGTTTAGTTTTGCTTACTCTATGCGTCAGAGTTCTTAGTTAGTTAAAACATCGGTCTTCAGTTGCACGGTTATGTCGCTTTGTTTACAATGGTTGCGTTACACGTTCTCGTCGCGTTTGTATGGTGTTCTGATGTTAATTTCACAATTTTAAAATTGGTAGCAGTGACTTAAGTGTATAAAACTATATATTTTTATTTTCCTTATTAAATTTTGAAAAACTTGGCTACCTTCAATTTTTGACTGAATTTATTTGCTGTGTTTGTGGGGGAGCAAACTTTGAGAAATCTTTTGAAAAATTATTTATTATTTTATATATTATTAATATTTTTTTATTATAATTTCATTTGGATGCATCCATCAAAAACAAAGTAAAATTTAAACATACTACCATTATCTTATAGATATTTTAATGTAGATTAAAATGATGTATAATATGTTATACGGTGGTTACTATATTTTTTACTATTTTATGTGAATTTTTTAGTAACTTAAAAGCCTGCAAAAATACTAAAAAGAGGTGAACCTCAAGGGGTCAAATAGAGAACCGTTGGAGGGTTAATATAAGCAAGCAAGGATTGATCACACTTACTCAGCTGGTTTGTTCCGTTGTACATTGAGATTAGGGACATATATCTTTTTATTTTTCGTCTGATTTAGATTTGGTATTTTCTGGCTGTATGCTGAAAGTGAGAGATCTCTGGGGGGTCGGAGGGATGGCAATCTCTGCATTACTGGGTTGGTGGAAGTTCCAGGTTCAGTCTTTATTACAGGTTCCGTTTTGATGGTTACACCACCAAGAGACTGTTTATTAATTTCTTGATGCTTCATTTTATGCACTGCAATCAACAACCTAAAAAATGAATTACTAATTTAATGGATCAAAGGAGCTAATCTGAAAGTAAGTCTGAAGACTGTTAATAAATCATAAAGCAAATTTTACTACTATTTACAAGTCAACAAATAGTTTTTAAGCAGAACGAATGGTTAAAAAAAAGTACCTAAAAAGCTTTTATCATTAAGTCGTTAGTTTCTTTTTACTGTAAAGTCAAATACATCGTAGCCCAAAGACACCATATAAACATAAGCGTAGTAACATCTTAATAAACATAGGATTTTCTGGATATTTTCTAACAAGAATTATTTAAGTTTTGAAGGCGACTGGATTTTATTGCTTTATTATAACTAACCGACTCAGTGTGACCTTACCTACACTAATCAAACATTCAATGTTTACGCAAGAGTAAGTCTCTAAGTAAGGTTATGTTTACTGAAACTGAAGTCCGTCATAAATTCTACGGTTTTTCTTTTTTTCCAGTCTCAGGCCAGGTGAGGCTAAGCTACAGCTATGCAACTTTGAAGTTTACTGTTTTTTTAAGAAAATTTACATCTAGAGTTATATCATAGATGATAGAAGAACTATTCATAGAACTTCTATTCATAATCAATGGTTATATGTTCCAGGGTTCCAGCTTCAGGAAGGTTCCTAAACGCGTAAAGTTAAAACTCCCTAAGAATGAGAAGTTTTGTTTTGATACACAGTCATGTTAGATAAAACATAGCAACGCAAGGCAAGTAAGAAACATTAACGTGGCACAACACAACGCGTTACATTTTTATCAGTTACAGTTTTATCATGAAATACATATTTTTCTAGAGTTATAATCAGTTATCATTGATGATAGCTTATTATCTTTGAGAGTGCATGCATACATTTCTTGCCATTACACAGTTGGAAAATTACCCTAATTGAGTGAGGAAATATGAATATTAGAAGTATGAAGGTGGCATTACTGGCTGTATAATCGTCGTAGTGAAGTGACAACTGACAAGTGAGTCTGAGTCATCCGTTCGTCTATAGACATACTGACAGTTTGTCACTTTGTTCGATGTTAAACAATTTTTCTCGTCTCATCTAATTGGAAAAGGATTACCTTCTCTTACCAGTGCAAATTTAAAGTTACTTTTTTGCATTAAATTTTACTTCTTTCTTATTTATTAGAATTTTTTAAGTGTCTCGTAGAAAATGTCAGCAGCAATGGAAAGTATCCTTTTAATTCTAAAATTTGGTTAAGCTTTATAATAATCAATTTGTTGTCTATATGACGTAAATTTTGACACTATCCAACTCATTTCTAATCCTGTTCACTGTTTAAATCAGTGCCTTAGGTTACAAGTGACATGAAGGTTAGTTATATGCCTAGAGATGTCATAAGTTCCCAGAAATTGTCATCACAATTAGCTAATGTTATAATTAGAATAGTGTTTAGGCAAATCAGATTTTGGCATAGGCCTACATATTAAGTCTTAAAACTTACATGAGTCTTAAGAACAATAAGCCTATTTAAAATCTTCCCCGGACTTAATAGGGTAAATGTTTTGAATACAGTATCCTATTTTATATCAAATCGATCTCAGGCTTATCTACTTTTTCCGCTTTCTAACAATCTTTTGATATAGATTCACCCTGCGGAAGAACCCAATTTCAACGTTTTTGTACGATTTTAGACTGGGACGGTGAAAACGTCCTGTAATACAGCTACTTGGAGGTCATGAATTGTGGCTAGTTGTGAGAGATGGTCGATGGATGTGGTTTTCTCTTGTGTGGATTAACGTCCGCACTAGTATCCTCATAGTTAGACCAATTCGTAATTCCGAGGCCGTGGTTCGTATACCACATTAAACTGTAGGTTCATTAGTTGCCATTGGCTGTTGGGCTATTAATCTTAATCTTAATCTAGTCCTGTCTAAGGAACATGTCAGCCTTAGTCAGTAACAAAACTACAATATCGCGCCACAATCATCTTACACTCAATCCTGATTCATACTTGGCTTATAATACATACATTGTAGTATGATTGCCATCTCAATGATCTGATGTAATCTAATCTTAAATACAACACTCAAACCATACCGTCTAGATAGAGGATCGGGGTTTTGGGCGGAAGACCAAACAAGATACTCCCGTCGCAGCAGATCTGCGTACTCAGCGAATTTCCAAATCAATAATATAATAATAATAATAAAATGACAAGTTTTATAAAAATCTGTCCATAAACATGAGAATTATTTGCCTATTCTCCATAAGATTAACATGGGAAAGAGTGTGCAGGTTAGCTGCTGTGAGGAACACTGAAAGTAGTAATTTATACCATAAATAATTTTTATTTTAACCAATTATACCAAGTTTCATCAACATCTGTCCATAAATAAAGGAGTTTACATTCCCTATAAGATTAATATGGGAAAAGAGTATGCAGGTTTGCTGCCATGATAAACACATAAACTATGATTTTTAAGCATAAATGGATAGATCTCAACCACATGAAGCTAAATATCAAGTTTCATAAAAAAATATTGATTAATATGGGAAATATTAATTTTCCATATCCTCCTTAAGATTAACAGTACCTGGTGACCGAGCTTTGCTCGGATAGAATAAGACATGTATTTTACAAGTTAGTTAGCAAAATCAAAACAAATTTACTGCTCAATGGAAACATTTATGTGGTTTAAATAAAACCGTTTTAATACCCCTTAATTAATATGGCATAAATACTGAATAAATATATAGCCCTCGGGTGGGGATCGATCACGCGACCTTGCATACGTGAGATCTAAGCGCTACGGCGTCAGCCAATTTCGCGTCGTCGTTTAAGAGTTTTTGGCCAACCTCAATTAATTGTTTTAGCTAACCTTATACTGAATTTAAATGTCCATACTGTTTGTTATTATTATCCTGTGATCAACTGATTTTGTTAGAAACGGAATGAGGATTGAAAAGCAAAAGATAAATTTAATTTACACCAATTATTTGGTTTGTTACAGTAGCTTCAAGCAATACAACGAATACGTTTACTATCAAAATACGGAAGATTTTGGAAATACTCTTTTCTGCTTTTATTTCGCACAGTTATGTTACCCTAAAGTTTTTACAAATTGTTTAGTAACCTGATAATTTTACATTTATTACATACATAAAATAAATATTTATGAAAAACCTCTATTCACATATTGTTCTTTGCCGTCTTCAATCAAGAACTGTCAAATGTTTATAAACAGCTGTTTTGGTTTGCATTGTTTACATTTGATTCTCCATAAGCGTAATGTTAAATTTTTTGATTTTAAACTTAATATTACAGTAAAACACGAATTTTCCTGGACATTAGACCTATCTAGAACTTATTTTCTACTCGGAAATTAGTTATTTCCAAAATTTAAAGAAATTCCTCGGTGCCGTTTTCGAGATCCGTGTGCAAATATATATATATATATACAAACCTTGCTCGTATTATAGTATTGGATTGGAGCCCCACAATACAACATACTGTGTTTAGATTGTTTAATATCTCGGTAACCGTTGGAGATAGAGAAAAACTTTAAAGAACTTAATTGTGTAGTTTTTTAAGCTGATTCCAATGGTGAAATATAAAAGCAGCATGGTGAATATAATGCATGGTGAAATATAAATGGTGAAATATTTCCAGCAATGACCGTGATCACGTAAAAAGTAGGCATACTGTTAAAAAGTATAAAGTAGACGGCACTGTTTTATCCTTGTTCGTAATTATGTGTCAGTGTGTGTGCCGTGTTTCATACTTCTAATGCCTGGTCCATAATGAATAGAGCGTCAACAATTGCAGGAACAATTGATGCTGTTCAGGAAAAACGTGTAATGGACTAACCTACAATGTGAACTGTGATAAGACATAAGTTAATTTATCTAAATACACAAATCGAGTCTAAAATTGCCTAATGGATTTTATTAGTATTTTTAATGAAACCTACTCTGCATTGCCGGATAATCCGAACAACTGGGTAATCTGAACAAGGTTCGGTCCCAATTAGTTTGGATACCGGGACTATGGAAAGTTTTATATACTACGTTAAATTTTTCCGAGGTTTGGTAGGTTATGAAGAGTAGAACAACTACATAGCTATTAAGTCAAGAATAAAAATTAAATTATTATAAATAAATTTGTTTAAAGCCCTGAGGCATGGCCATGTTATAAATTACAATAATAATTTACATTATGTTTCGAGGTTTTAATTAGTTAGGGTAATACTACATTTTGTTTCAATTTGCTGGTATCAAATATAGGCCCCTACTTAAGTTAGTGAAAGCTTATTAATAAAAATCCAGTCTGGGGAATTAAAAATAACATTAAAAAAGCTATTTTAAAGTAATCCAAAACTTTGGTTCGTAGTTATGATTCCCAAATGGAGAAAATAAATCAATAACAAGAGTTTTGTGTCCATAAGTTGACTTGAAACAATACAAGTTTTAATGAACTTTATATAGCCTGTTCAGTAATGATTCTGTGTGGTATGGAAATATTCCAAAAGTGGTGAATCCTTAACACATACACATACCATTTGTTCAATCTTAAGTTTGCGACTAAGGAGCTTGAGCGCAACTCAAAGCGATGTGAAAAAGAAGAGAAAGCTGAAAGAGCAAAGACCAAAAAAGCTATTCAAAAAGGGAACATGGAGGTTGCTCGTATTCATGCAGAAAATGCTATAAGACAGAAGAATCAAGCAGTGAATTACCTACGAATGAGTGCCAGAGTTGATGCTGTTGCTAGTAGAGTGCAAACTGCTCTCACCACTAGAAAGGTATTATATCTTCAGTAATTTTAAAAATATTTCTATATAGAACATACAACATAAAGACAAAAAGAAAAATTTAGACTAAACATTCTGAAACATAAGACCGCACCACATGACTGGGGTTTAAATACTTTTTAACTAATATCTTGTATAATTACATCCAAACATCTAATACAACCATGGAGTGAAAGTGCATATTGTTTTTGGACATTTTTTGTATTCTATTATAGCTTTATAGATCAAGCAATATTAATTATTACTATATTATTACTATATATTACTACAAATTATTACTATTTAGGATGTACACAGTAATCTCGATTATTGAGGGTTAGATAACATGTAGGGTTAATGTTATCCAACCCTTCCCATGCTGGATTGACTGGCTTCTCACGAGTCAGTGCTGTAAATACGATAGTCTGTGTTAGTGGATATGCCGTTACCTCTGCCCCTTCACCTTTAATTGCTTCTGACACATGTGCCAAATGACATGTCATATCGGTAGACCTTCACATACTGCATCCCAATCACAGCCTTTGTGCACAAAAATTTAATGGTCTAAGTAAATTATTGGTCTTAAGTGATTTTATTTGTTAATAGTTGTCTGCCTCATGATCCTTGTAGTCAGTATACATTGGAATCTTGTTTTAATGAAAAATATAAAAATATATAGTTTTGATATTAGTTCACCTGAGGATGGGATCAGATTCCAGATCCCGAAATGAAGTGACACTTTGTTTTACATAAAATCGTGATGGAAAATGTCCGCAGTAAAAATCTAAATAACACCTCCAGGTTATGCAAAAACTTGTGACCATTGTTAGTCAAGTCATGTAGTCAACTCTGTGTTGGTCTAGTACTGATAAAAATATGCACTTGTTTGATAATTTTTTACTTTTTACTAGAAAACTGAACATCTTAATTTAAAACCTACGGTCCCGTGACAACCAAACCAGGGGAGAGAAAAGCTAAAGAATAGGCCTACATTCAGTTTACTAAAGAGGTTAATAGAACTGCAGAATTTAAAATAGTTAATTTGTTTTTATTTTAATTTAGTGAATACATATACATCAGTATCTATTTATTCATGTGGTAATTTAAAGACAATGTCATAGAATATTAATATCAAAATTACAATTCCAGGTTACTCAATCGATGGCAGGAGTGGTGAAAGCAATGGACGCAGCCATGAAGTCTATGAATCTTGAGAAAATTTCTGGCCTAATGGACAAATTTGAGAACCAGTTTGAGGACTTGGATGTACAGAGCTCGTACATGGAGAACACTATGAGTCAGACTGTAACCACATCTGTGCCACAGAATGACGTTGATTCATTGATGCAGGAGGTTGCTGACGAAGCTGGGTATGTTAACACTTCTGATAAAAAAGAATTTCCTGATTTCTATTTTGAAATACCAAAATAATAGCTTAGCAGTGAAGGAGAAACTATGAATATCTACTATTCACACAATTTAAGTAGGCCTATTAAATATTGAATTAAAAGGTCAAAAATAAAGATAAATTAATCAATTTTATTTACTCCTCAGTGTTCAAATTTTTTTAAATCAAAAGTTTTTTTGTTATTTCTAGTCACCAACCTCAACAAACAATAGTATTTAAAAAATTATGAGTAAACTAAATTCCCGCTAATAGGCCTAAAACTCTGTTGGTAAGATTTTTCCGATAATCCAAACCGTCGATCGATAAAATTATTTTTTTTACTTTTAATTGTCTTAAAAATCACGGCAAGTGATCGGAACTGCATTAAACATACTTATGAACTGAAAACAAGATTTAATGATTTGTGATAGGATTTATTGATTTGTTACAACAATGTATTAAAACAAGAGTTTTGTGAATGTTTTATCGTGTTGCCGTCAAATCACCGAACCAAAACAGTAGGCCTTCCGATGCCACATTTTTTAGAGTGTGATAAGGTGAAGACCCTCGGTGTTGTTTTAGACAAAGGTCTCACCTTCACAGACCATGTCACACATGCCTCCCAGCGAGATGTGGGAAGGCTTAGATGTCTGCTGCCAGAGACCGCCAAAGTACAGCTTGTGCCATCACTGATTCGACCAGTATTTTATTACTGCTTTCCTGCCAACAGCCTTTCCAACAGACCTTCCGCTGCCGCCACAATCACGGACAATATTCGAGCACTGTCATTGTCATTTATACATTTTCAGATAGAAAAACAAACTATGTTTAAATTAACACTACATTCATTATTATTTACGTTCTATCTAGTGATGTAATATATTTTTGAATGTCATGACATTAAACACTGTTAAAATCCGTTTTACCCCCCTTCAAAAAAATTGTTTGGAACCCCCCCAAGAATTCCAATGACGCAGTCTGCCTCATAGACCCCCCCCTGTGGGCACCCCTGCCTAATTGCACCATACTTACTTACTGTCGTGACTCTTAATACCAAAGGAGGTACTTTGCCTTGCCAACACACTGCTTTCCAGATTTCTCGATTCATTGTTTCTCCTCTCTCCTCTCCAGCTTTCTCAGGTCTCGTCTTGCTCGATCTTGCCTTTGAAGCTTTGGCCTCCCAGGAGGTCTTCCACCCTCAGGGCTGATAATTAGGATGTTTTTCTCTAAGGAGCCCGCCCTCCTTTTCTATAGGCCTACACAATGCCCATCTTAATTACTGCTTCTCACCCTGGCCACAATATCTGGATCTGTATACAACTCCCTACTGTAATTTACTCTACATTCCCCATTTTCAAAGGATGGTGCAAAGATATTTCTTAGGATTTTGTTTTAAAAAACTGTCACCAGTAGTAATTTTTCAGTTTTTTTCTTAACACCCATGAACCATATAGAAAAACTGGTCTTATAATGGTTTTGATTTTGTGTGAAAGCAGGAGAGAACTTATCAGTTTGTGGCATGCAGATAGACTTTTATGTGCTGTATTTAATCCTTGTTATATTTCACTACAGCAACACAATCATTATTAATTGTTAGCTTTACTCCTAAATCAGTACAATTGTTTACTTTATAAAATTTGTGTTCTTCTATTTCCGCATGATCTTTATTGTTTAATTGGGTAGCTACTCCAAATTCCAATGGATATAATATTATTAATTATTACAACTCTGTTTCAGACTGGATTTGAACCTTGAACTCCCCCAGGCTGGAAGCGTAGGAACGTCCACACAAGTTTCCCAGGAACAGGACGAGCTGACGCAGCGTCTGGCTAGGCTTCGACAAGCGGAATAATTTTGGAAATCAAATAGGAGTTTATAAAGCCTTGTTTATTTATCAATTCCATTCAGTTCCTTATTGAGAGGAAAGTGACGATAAGTAGATTCAGATTTAGTTTTCAATTGAATTAGATTTTAAAACATATTATCTGTAGAACTTTCAAAGATAAAAGTATTGAGTTCAATTAATTTAAGTTTCTACGATTGTGAGCAACGCCTGTGGAAGATTGAAATTGTGATAAAGTAAATTTCAATATTATCCTAGAACTGGAAAGAATTGCTCAGCGATCAAAGTTGTCTTTGATTTGCTTAGTTAATTTTTGTAATATTCACACATTTACTGTAATCCTCGCTGAGTCAGTTGCAATAAGTTGTAATCTATTTTGAAACCTATTGTTACGTGGTCATATGGTCTATCGTTGTATAAATCATGTATGTTAATCTTGTAAGTAAACACTTTTATATTACAATTTTTTAGTATTCTTTTAACCCTTATGCAACAACTAGTGTAATATTACTCATTAGCTCTCAAGAATACAAAATAGCTCTCTCAAAAATACTCCATAAAATTAACCTTGGGAAAGAGATTGTTTATTAAAAACAGGTGAGCAGGTAATCTAAATGCACATATGAGGGCCATTCAATAATTGAAGAGACAAATTTGTCTGGACTAAAAAACATTTATTTTATCAAAACAATACTTTAACTATTTTTCAACGTAATCCCCTTGAACAATAATGCATTTGACTCAATGCACTACAAGCGTCTTTAGACCAGAAACGAAGAATTCTATATGATGTTATTTGAGCCAGTTTCCTACATATGTTTTTAGCATGATGCACTACTTCCCAGTCCATTTTGCATATTTTTACATAGGTTGGTTGAGCAATATGAGGACGTACATTGTCATGCTGAATAATCACACCTCTCCTCTCGGATTCACGACGTTTCACTGCACTTACTTTGCGGTTCTTCATCTTGTTGCAGATAATGTTATGTACTGTACCAATACTAGCTTTAACCTTTTGATCTATCATTTTCACGATGACCCAATGGTCAGCACAAATAATGTTGTCAATGCAACTTTCAATTGAGGGAGTTGAATCTTCAACTGGTCAGCCAGAACAGTGTTTTTGGTGTTTGAACTAGTCTATCTACTTGTAAAAACTTGTCCAATTCGTACAGCTTTCACCACACACATTTGTACAGTACACAAGTCGCTGTTTATTCACCTTCAGCAAGTAAAAAAACTAATAACGGAACGTTGCTCAACTATTGTGGATTTTTCAAGTAGAGATGTCATAATAAATGAGTTTCTAAGGTTATAAATAAAACAATGTTAACAAAGTAGCTGTTCAGACCTCATCCCTGTTATACTAATGTAAAGTCATATGAGAACCAATTTCACTCTACCAACAGTTTTTTCTCCAGATCAATTTTTCTCTTTAATTATTGAATGGCCCTTGTATTTCTATTGATAGTATTTTTGTTGTATGGCGATGTGATTAATTGATAGCATGTTATGTTTGTAGTCGGGTAATACAATTTTTCCATATAGTAGTATATATTTGAAAATGTATCTTTTGTTGAATTGGAAAAGCGTTCAACCCAATATCAATCAATGGTTTGAATCAATATTCTATAGGTTGGTTGATTGGATTGACAAGCTGACCCTATCGGGCCAGTGGCAAGGGTTGTGCAGTGTTTTACCAACTTGCCGATAGAGGCAACTCCTAGCGGCATTGTGACATTAACCCTAGAACACAAAGGCGTCGTCTGAGAGACGACGCGCAAGGTGTAATTTCTACGCCTTACCCCCTTCCACTCCACTAAAATTCACAAAACTCCGTGTAGCTGTCGGTCTTGGCCTAATATTAAAAGGGTCTGGTTGGTGTTCGCTTGCGTCCTTTGTTTAACGAGAATTTAAAGTTTTTTAAGTTCGCGTCGTCAGGTTGACTACGCCTTTGTAACAACGCACAGTTCGCGGCAGACTCGCAACGTGTACGGATCGTGGTGTCTTGTCGCAGAGTATAGTATTCCTTTGCTTTTTCGCGTGGTGTTGTTAGTTAAACATTATATTGGAAATATATGTTGTATATAGTGTAAATATTTATTTGAATTGGACCAAATGTAATGTAACACTTCCTGCAGTCGTAAAGCAAGGAGGTCATTTATGTTTTATAACATCATAAACATGTTTTATAACATCATAAACATAATTTTAAATGATATATTCCTATTATATGTAGAAAATCATGTCTGAGCCAATCGTGTAAGCCCCTAATTCGGCAATTTTTTTTAGAGAAATGCACAGAGAGCTCCTGAAGTCCTGGCTTCAGCGCACAATGTGCTACGAACTCTCGTCCGGCAATCTATAAGCCGTTTCTCCAATCTAAATATAAGCATTTAAAATGTAAGTTTGCCAAATGAAGCTCCACAACCAGTCCAACAAGGAAGGAAGGTGTGTGCCTTCTTACCCCCAAGATTACGGCGCATGACAAAACATTTTTGTGGACGTTGCGCAAACGTCATATGTGTGGCGAACACCAAGGGACAATCTGCTGCCAGTGCCAGAACAATTAAGATTTGGACATTAAACTCTTATAAAACATTAATTCAATGTTCACTTTAAGTGTTTTTATAATTTTAAAAAATCCCCGTCATTAAAAGTATTTTTTATTTATTTTCAAAAAAAGTAGTCTGGGAGACTACGCCTTTGTAACAACGCTTGGCTCAGGGAGCCTTTGTGTTCTAGGGTTAAAACAACAAAGTACATCCCATGCCTCATAGATAGTGTTGTGGTAGCTTTCTGATTCTCCAAGATCTGTCTGTAAACTAATGGTCAGTATGAAAGAAAAATGCTATCTCGTATGAGATGGAGGAGGAAAACTTGCCATCAACCTTGTATGAAATCAAGTGATGTGACCAGTTGCTGCGCTTATGACACTACTGCTAACCAGACAAAATTAAATAGTAAGGGAGAAGATTTGAAAATTATAGCTGACCTGATTGGGTCATCAATAATTTTTTTATATACCAATTTTCAGTGCCGACCCCATCAGTCCCAATTTACATTAAGACCAATCATACAATTCTTGCAGTGCAAGAAAACAATTAAGATCGAAACTTTTATTATATTACGTAATGTATATTTCATTAACATTAAGTATTTAATGTTATATACATTAAGTAATATAATTTAAAAGTATGTCCTCCGCCCCTGGTATGCAAATGATTAAAGATGTACACTGTTTGTTCTGAGCAAACAATGTGCTTTCCCTGCTTATATTTGGATGTAGTTTTCCCTTGTTAGAAATGCTAGTTCATTTCTCATTTGATAGATAGTGTTGGCTTCTTCTTTAGTATTTATAATTTTTCACTAGTGTTCAATGTTCCAGCGCAGTCCCAGTGAACAAGGCTCGATTTTAATTCAGCCATGTTACAGAAATTAAGACAGGAATGAGTTGATAAATTGTAATCTTCATTTGGAATCCTTCTAACTAGGATAAAGTAGTAAAAAAGTCAGATAACTGGAAAAACCTATGATTATGTTTGCACTCCAGAAGTCAGGCCTGAAATTGCTGGCGTGACAGTTGGCATGTTCAGAATAAGTGATTTCAGAGATATTTACTGAAATGGCAAATGATAATCTTATGTTAAGAGGGGTGGAAAAGATTTGAAGTGGGCAATCATCTTCCATATAAAAATAGATTTTTTTCTTAAAACCTTGTCAATTTCATTCAAATTCCAAGTTTCAAATTGTCAAGTGATCAAATTTTAAACATGCTCAATTGAGTTAGGATAGTTCCGAATAATTATAGTTGTCAGTGAAGGTTATTGATCCATTAAATAATCATGTTCTCAAAAATTATCGACTATATTGCTCACAAAATATTTACAATGTCTTTCATAAATAAATACTACAATTTTATAAGTACTACTTATTTAAATACATTTCAATTTAATTGAGGTAACAGTAACATGGCACATCTATTACCTATCGTTATACAGCCTTTCAATTTACTTAGCAAAATGTAAAGCTATTATTTCCACATACACTAAAATACTCTTCAAACCTTTTCATATTATAGAAAGTTCTTCTCAACTCACTTAAAAACACACAACCAAATTTTAAGTCAAAACATTAAAAGTTTTATCGACCTATAAAAATTCAATATTGAAATAAAAATACTACAGAAACCAGAATACAAAAATTTTTCTTAAGAGTAACAGCACCCTGTTGTAAGATAATGGAATATCACATATTTTAACTGAAGAAAATCATTTCAAAGTAAAATCGTTGCAGGAGAAGCCTGCAAAACCGATGTTCATTAGATGCATGAAAAGTTACTTAAAACTTACATGGACGAAATATTGCAATAATACTAATCAGGCTGCTTACACCATTGATATTGTAACGTTAATTCCGAGATTTCCTGTATCAGCAAACAATTGTGCGATGCTGGTGTCGAAAACCAAACAGTCAGAATTGAGGATGGATGAAGCAACACCTTCGTGAATACTGCGTGGCATCGCTTCCCACGTCAACCTTCTACGATGACCATTTAACTCCAATCTGAGGTCAAATGTTAAATTTTAAACGTTTACGTTCTAGGAAATAGAAAAGGAAAGATTTTATATTGACTAACTCATTCCCTACTGCAATGAAACAAAATTGTCTACATATAAATGTATATTTATATAAAGTATGTACTAACTAAAATAATAAATGTTATAAGTAGAAAAAGTATATAAACAAACTTACATAATTTTATAACTAACATTTACACTTAACATACACTTTTAACAAATGTTATTCCTCAACTCTTTCTCTCGAATTTGGACGGTAACATTTGATTTACACGTCTTCTCCATTTGCAACCATTGCCCATATGTAATACATACGTGACGTTTCCTTCTCTACCTATTGCAGTTGAAGAGTCCATAGCAAAAAGTATTTTTTTTAGTTTTCCAACACAATACTAAGCTTGATTTGAGTAGAGATTTTATAATTTTTGACAAAAAGAATGACAGTCAACTCAATAAAACCACTTTTAGTTATAATATACTTTACAAGAAAGATGAGAGTTTAATATACTTTAAAAAGGATGAGATACAACCTTTTTGTGTATGTCATTTACTGTAAAAAAACTTGAATTTTTATATATTATCACTGAATAAGATTCCCTTATATATATATATATTTATTTATTTATAATATCTATATTATATAAATATATAAACAAGGGGGTACCCAAAAGTAACTGGAATTACGCTGCCGAAGCCGTGGCCTGTGTAGTACCCATTTCTGCCGCTACATGTGTGTAGCGCAGCTCATCCGGAGTTCATTGCAGCTAGTGCCGTCGCCGTGGATTGACATGTTCGTCTGCAGTGAGTTTTTTAGTGAACACTGTTTCGCCATTTCCTTCTTTACAAATCTTCTTACAAATCTTTGAATCTTTGGGTAAAACTCTAGTATGAGTTGTTTTCACGTTTTAAAAATGGCAAAATGTCAATTGTTGAAAACCCACGTGAAGGAGGTCCGTCGACTGCCGAAACTGACAAAAACTTTTTTGACCGAAAAACTTTTTTTGGATGACGTTTCCATTGGCTGGACTGTTGCTTGGTTCCAGAGTTATAACCATAATACCATAATTTGTGACCAGTAATGATCTTAGAAAAAAATCTGGATCAATTTGCAGATGTTCTTTCATTGGTCGACAAGATTCCACTCGTCGTTCCTTTTGAGGGTCAGTCAAAACTCAACAGCACAACCTTGGCAGCCACTCTTGTCATTTTCAAATCTTTACTCAAAATTCGCTAGAAAGAGCTCCAACTAATTCCAGATATCTCTGATAGCTCGCTAATGGTCCGTTGTCGGTCTTCATGCACGAGCTCACAAATCTTATCAACATTTTCGTCAGTCTACGGACCTTCACGGGGGGTTTCAACAATTGACATTTCACCATTGAGTTGTACTCAAAGATTCATCTTTGGAAGCAGTTTTTAACATCACAATGGAATCTGCAGCACCTTACCCTAACAAGAAACAAAACTTAAGAGCGCACTGTTCATTTACGTCCGCCAAAACGAAAATATGGCGAAACATTGTTCACTAAAAAACTCACTGCAAACGAACATGTCAACCCACGGCAACGGCACTAGCGGCAATGAACTCCGGATGAGCTGTGCTACACACATGTAGCGGCAGAAATGGGTACTCCACAGGCCACGGCTTCGGCAGCGAAATTCCGGTTACTTTTTGGTACCCTTTTTTTAATATATTTATATAATATAAATATTATAAATAAATAAATATATAACATATAACAATGGTGCTGATATTTGTGTGATTGAAATGAAATTAACTGTAATATATTTATGTAAGTTCATTCTTGTAAGTTTCATCTTGATTGACGCCACTACTAAATTTGAATTTTGCTTGAATAAAGATAAATTTCATTTTATTTCTTCAGAAATACCAAACAACTGACTTCAAAATACCTGTAGGCAAAATGCTCCGCCTGTTTTCTTGACCCTATGAGCTGAACGATGGCGAAAAATTGCTGATGCCCTTCATATTTCTCTTGTTTTTCGAGTACAAGCATGAAGTGGTGGCCGAAGCAACTCTGCATCATGACCCAGTCGACGGCACCCGGTAGGTTGATGTCCGTGGCCAGGAACACAATGTCCTCCCCCTGCAGGGTGGTGATGGACTTGTGTGAGATCATCAGGTGGGGCATTACCTGTACACATTCAAAATGGTATGAACTATAAGCATAAGGAACTCCATATCACAAGAAAAGTCCAGAAGACTTAAAATAGAAACCATTTAAAATATAAATATTTTACGTGTGAAAATTTTTCATTGTATAACACTGAAATATCTACCAAAAGTTATGTAATGTTAAAAAATAAAATGTCCTCAACTTCTTTCCTTTATTCTATAAGCTTATTAGCGAATTTCCCATAGGGAAGAAGCTATTACCGTAGGTCTCATGGTGAGACTTAAGCCCGGGACCATGTTATTTTTTCTTCTCTAGGTGCCCAGAGTCCAAAAACAATAGTCGTTAAAATTTATATATATATATATATATATATATATATATATATACAGGGTGTTTCAGAATTCCCTACCAATACTCTAGGGCATTGGAAAAATATTATAAGTGAAAAAAAATGGAGGCTGTGTGAGTAACTAAGGACTTCCGGACAATTTAAATATGATATTTAGATATGTTTCTTATTATTTAGGGTGTTTCAGAATTCCCTACCAATACTCTAGGGACCACAAAAAATATTATAAGTGAAAAAAAATGGAGGCTGTGTGAGTAACTAAGGACTTCCGGACAATTTAAATATGATATTTAGATATGTTTCTTACCCAGGAACAATTATTTTTTCATTGTTCCTGGGTAAGAAACATATCTAAATATCATATTTAAATTGTCCGGAAGTCCTTAGTTACTCACACAGCCTCCATTTTTTTTCACTTATAATATTTTTTCTGAATAATGGTTAAACGTACGGAATTGAAACTTTGCACAAACATTTATGGTAAATAGACAAAGCTACAAAAAAATTATGACAATTTCTCAAAATCATAAAACAAAATGGCGGCCATTTAAAATTTTGTTTCTCAAATAACTCGTGAACCGTTGATTTAACAGAAAATTTACAAGAATAACTTTTTTTAGGTAATTAAATTACAAATCGATTGCACCAAATTATTTTAAATTAGACAAATATTAACTGAGATATGATAGCTTTAGTGATAGGTGACCGCTAGAGCTTAGTTGCAGTGCATGTCAAGGCATGCGACTAAAGTCTGCCGGTTTGTATATATATATATATATATTTGCACACGGATCTCGAAAACGGCACCGAGGAATTTCTTTCAATTTTGGAAATAACTAATTTCCGAGTAGAAAATAAGTTCTAGATAGGTCTAATGTCCAGGAAAATTTGTGTTTTCCTGTAATATTAAGTTTTAAATCTAAAAGTTTAACATTACGCTTATGGAGAATAAAATGTAAACAATACAAACCAAAACAGCTGTTTATAACCGTTTGACAGTTCTTGATTGAAGATTGCAGGGAACAATATAGAGGTTATGCATTAATATTTATTTTATGAATTAAATAAATGCAAAATTATCACAGGTTACTAAACAATTTGTAAAAACTTAAGGATAACATAGCTGTGCGAAATAAAAGCAGAAAAAAGTATTTCCAAAATCTTCCGTGTTTTGATAGAAAACGTATTCGTTGTATTGCTTGAAGCCACTGTAACAAACCAATTAATTGATGTAAATTAAAATTCTCTTTTGCTTTTCAATCCTCATTCCGTTTATAACAAAATCAGTTGATCACAGGCTAATAATAACGGTATGGATAATTAAACAGTAAATGATCGGCTTTGGCTAAAAGACGTTAAACGGCATCGCTCAATTGACTAACGTCGTAGCCGAGTTGTAGCGTGTCGGCCTCAAGAACTATAGGCCGCGAGTTCCATCCCCACCAGGGGCGATACTTTTTGTTCAGTGCTATATTAATTATGGTGTATTAAATCGGTTCAACCACATATTTATGTGGTTGAAATAAAACCGATTCAATGAAAACATTTGTTTTCATTAAGTAATAAATGTGTTTTAATTTTTCTTATTAATTTTTATAATACATGTCTTATTCTATACGAGCAAAGCTCGGTCACCAGGTACTATGATTAATAAGGGAAAAGAGTATACAGGTTTGCTGCCATGACAAACACATAAACCATGATTTTTAAGCATAAATGGGTAGATCTCAACCTAATGAAGCTAAATATCAAGTTTTATCCAAAAATATTGATTAATATAGAAAATATTTTTTTCCCTATCCTCCATAAGATTGACATTGGAGCCCCACAATACAACATACTGTGTTTAGATTTATTAATATCTCGGTAACGGTTGGAGATAGAGAAAATCTTTAAGGAACTTAATTGTGTAGTTTTTTAAGCTGATTCCAATGGTGAATTATAAAATTATAAATTTTTAACAATTACATGTGAAAAACGCAATAAACCCCATTTTGGGGTACAAAACCCGCCCAAACTACCCGTTCCCATTGACCGATATGTCTGATTTACGAACTCGTCC
Organism: Nephotettix cincticeps; assembly: GCA_023375725.1. Lineage (NCBI taxonomy): Eukaryota > Metazoa > Arthropoda > Insecta > Hemiptera > Cicadellidae > Nephotettix > Nephotettix cincticeps. The sequence goes on along the minus strand of CM041791.1, from coordinate 127,468,420 downwards.
GAGCATTTGTAGGAATACACGTCCAAATTTGGTTTCGATCGGACCATTTTTACGAGAGTTATCGTGTTCACAGACACACATATATATACATATATACAGGGTGTTTCAGAATCGCTGGATAAAACTTGATATTTAGCTTCATGTGGTTGAGATCTACCCATTTATGCTTAAAAAATCATAGTTTATGTGTTTATCATGGCAGAAAACCTGCCTACTCTTTTCCCATAATAATCATATAGGGAATAGGCAAACTCCTTTATTTATGGACAGATGTTGATGAAAGTTGGTATAAATGTTAAGATAAAAATTATTTATGGTAGAAATGCCTAATTTCAGTGTTCCTCACAGCAGCAAACCTGCACACTCTTTGCCATGTTAATCTTATGGAGAATAGGCAAATAATTCTCATGTTTATGGACAGATTTTTTTAAACTTGTCATATATTATTTTTATATTATTGATTTGGAAATTCGCTGAGTACGCAGGTCTGCTGCAGCGGGGGGTATTTTTAACTTTTGAAGGGTTTCTTTTTATAATACCGTAATTATTAAACGTTTCTAAGCTTTCATAGTTATAAATATATTGACCATGAGTTGAATTAGAATGGAATATGTTTTGATTAGGAGTATTAACTTCAGTCATCTCTTTCACTTGGTCGACTAGCCTTTGTTATTCGCTTTTAAAAACAAACAAAATCAAGTAAAAAATAAATAAAAAACTAAATAACAAAAATCAAGGATTTACGGATGTTTTTTGAAACTTCCTTTTCTTTTAACTACCATATTGATCAAAGTATAGATTCGGCAGCTAGAATTCTAGGATTAATTTTTAGACAGGGCAAAAATTCCCACAATTTCCACACTTAAAACTCTATTTAGGTCCAGTAGAATTCTTAAAATATATCTTTAGTATCCATTGTTGTTAACATTGTTTTTCATTCTTTATTTATTGTTATCATTTTTATACTTTATACTTTTAACTGAAATGGCGACCTACCCAGGTAGGTATTTTCAGCCAAGTATGAATGAGGAATGAATGTAGGATGATTGTGGCGCGATCTTGTAGTCTTGTTACTGACTAAGGCTGACATGTTCCTTAGACAGGACTGTTAATTAATAGCCCAACAGCCGATGGCAACTAATGGACCTACAGTTTAACATTGTTGTTAATTTATTATTTACTAGCTGACCCGTCGAACTTCGTAACGCCTAACAGAAATACGTGTTAACTTTAAGATTGGCCCATACTCTGAAGTCGAATAGCATTATGACTTTGTTGTGAAAAATGACATATTCTGGGTTGTGGCATAGTTAATAACAATACTAAAACAATAAGACATATTAATAACATTACCACAAAACAAATAAATCTGAGTGGAATGATTCACAATTTTTCTAGTCCAACCTAAAACCAAACAAAACCTAACTGTAATACGGCTTTAATAGGAGAGATATACAACAGCTGATTAATATAACAAACATAATATGTATAAACACCGTATTTTTTTTATTTGGTCGACATAATTATAGACACGTGACTTTTAATCAGACTAAAAAATATAAATACATAATCCCCAAAAACTGTAAACTAACTAACGTGGTCAATAAATCTGTTCATTTTATACAGTGTACATTTACTTCATAGTTTTACATTAATGAATGATTCAGATGGTATTGGATAGTAAAGCATATTGCTAATGGAAAGTAAAACAACAGCTGTAGCTTTAGAAATCAAATGTTTTGATTGTAGATAATTTTTAAACAAACTTATTTCCCATAAGGTTAATATTAGAAATTTAAAACGCTATAAGCTAAAAACTAATTGAATTTATGGAAACTGAATATGCCTAAAGCATGACCAAAGCAGAGATGAATCCGAAAAATCAAAGATCATTAAAATCGGTCTAGCCGTTCTCATGTTATAATGCGTGTAACTAACACGACTTTGTTTCATATATTTAGATTGGTATTATTGTTTTTCATGCGTTATTTATTGTTATATTTTTTTTAGATCACTTTCAATGTAAACGTAAATTGTTATTGTTGAAAATATATTTATTTTTCTGTTTGTGTTCACTCAAGATAAGAAACAAGTGATGATAAAGACAGAATCATTTAATTTAATATATTTAGGATTGAAGAACTGTTTCATTGTTAAAATCTGGTGTGAAGCACGTAAACAAATAAACGAATAGATTCTTTGTCCACGCTTACTCCTTTGTCATTCCTTTTCAATGAGTCTAAAATTTCATGTACTTTTATGTTTCAGAACTACTATGAAATACCCATTTATACTTAGTTAAAATAGCTATGACTGATGAGCTAAACAAACATGTATAAACCCCGGCAATTGCTCAAGTGCACTGAGCCACTTACTGGTGCCAACCGTAACCAACTCAGGGGTGGCAAAGGATAGGGATGTAGAAATGCTTCAATTAAAATAGATTTGGTATCAAGGACGTACAACAACATTAAAATAACTAGATCCGGTCGGCTGTAGGATAATTTTGAGAGAAATATCTATCAATAATCTGAAATGTTGGAGAGTTGAAATTTGAGTACAGAACTGTCAAAGGTTTACTCAACTACAGAGTTGATTTCTTTACATCATTTTGAAAAATATCATTATTCTGAAGTGACCATACCTGTTCTAAAGAGCCTTGCCACTTGCAGCTGGCTCCAGGACAAGGGCACGAGTACGGCCGGTGTTCACACAACTCTTCATGTTCAGCCTTCTGTGGATGTAAAAGAGACACCGTGCAGCCTGATGTTGAGTACTTGCATGGAAAGAACACCGTGCTTGCCACCTGTGCGCCATTCATACTTTTGTCAGCAAAGGAAAAAGAATGTAAAATAGAAGTCTAGTCTAGTTGTATTAAGGCTAAAATTTGTTTGGAAACTGGTAGCTTAATGTCAAAGACATAAGACATTTTATTGGCACAAAACGTACAGTTTTATATGATATATGTACAGGTGCTTTGTCAGATAAAATTCCTGCTATATTTATATACAAAATAAAGTTCTCTGTAATATTCTTGAGGATTTCTCACTTAACTATTTGATTTAAAACTTTAACTAATATGCTATTAAAGTCAACAATAAAAATAAAAAACATAACAATAAATATAGAATAACAGAATATGAAAAAGTAGATAAAATATTTAACAAGAAAAAATAATAAGGAATAATAAATATATAACCTTTTTTTTTATTAGATCTGTCTTACTTAGTTAATTACCGTCATTTAACCCTTAACGTCCTGGGTCCGATCTCACAGACCGCTTGAGTTATTTAATTATTTGAATTTAAGGGTTTCAAAAGACGATAGCCATGCCAGGTAGTTGTCCCTCCCCACCACCGAAACCGATCTCTATTGTAACTTGTCTTTCGGTCGTAATATTTATAGATTTGTTTGTCGTCAACGGTCTGTGAGACCATGCCCAAGACGGTACGTGATGGATTCGCGATCCGGCCCATTGTCTCGTGTGTGTGTTTTGGACTCGGATTTCAAAGAGATGTTTGAAAACTGGTACGAGGATGATTTATTAAGTGAATTGGATTCACTTGGATGGTGAAACCACAATTGTAGGGACGTTTTCAGAATAACGGGCTGACCTATGAACTTTCGAGCATGCATCCGTTGAGTACTAGGAGTAGAAGAACCTAAACCCAACACTGGTGAAATAGACTGAATAAAAGAAAGACATACTACACATGTGATCCGAAGAAGATAAGAAAAACTGCCTACATTTGCTATCAGTGTAAAAAACATGTTTGCCTCGAGTGAACAACAAAAGTTTGCAATGAATGTAGATCTATATTTGAAGCCGAAATCAGCTGTAAAGCAACTGTCTCAATTTTAATAATACGTTTTTGTATAAGTATCTTTATTTTTTTATATACATCATTTCCTAAGGAATGGAAAAATACCAATAACTAAACATTTTGTCATCACGTTTTTATAGTTTTAGAAAATGATTAGATTTTTCATCAATTTCCCATGTTCACGTTTTTTCAATTCTATACATCTATTATATGTACTCAATAAACTTAAATTAACTTTATTATTTAAACCATATACCCATAGTTATCATTTCAAATAACTTATTAGATATATTCTAATTCCCTTATTGTATATTCTGTAGTCCTTTTCAATGCTTCTAGACTTCTCTCTTTTATAAGTGCCAAAGCGGATAGATAAAAAAGACCAGACTGTTGATATCTTCTGTAATGTTTCTAGTTACATGACATTAGCTGTTGAACACTAACACTTTATACTCTGTATTGATACTAGTTTTTAATCACTTAAAAAGTGAGTAAAAAAGTATTGTGTGATTTCTAATGAACCTTTAATGTCAGAATTATATGTGAAAGCAAGAGCTAATCACCTATTCCTAAAATAAATAATTCATTTTAAGTCTGATCCGATCAACTGCTTCGGGCCGACCGGTGATCTGACCAATTATATTTTACAAATATTTGAAATACCTTCTCCATTGCTAGATTGCGAATGTTGCCAAGGGGGCCACGGCAAGTTGGACAACACGTGAGCTTTGGTCGGCAACTGCTGCACACGAGGTGTCCACTCTGGCACTGGAGTATAGGCGGCAGAACATAGTCGAAACATACCGGGCACTCAAACAGCGACGCAAGGTCAGCAGACACTGGAACTGTGATTTATATTAGAATCTCCAATATAGGAAAACAGATTTATTTTTAAACATTCGTAAGTACATTAATATTAGCACAAGGTAAATATTTCACTGTTAATAGAGGGTTTAGGACTAATTTAAGTAAAAAAACACATTTTTGAGTACTAAATCTCCCCTTCAGAAAGACTGATTTGGCTGAATTTTGAACTCTACAATAAAGTCCGGTTAATCCGGATCCGAAATATCCGGATTGCATTACTCAATTGCGTTGTATGCCCAATCAGGTACATGCTCTGTATATTTTCTAATACTGTTCATGATCACCACGGCAATATTTAACATTGTTTAAGTGTTTGCCTCGCCTAACTGGAGACCTTTAAGGTGAGTCGGATGGCTCTATCCTAACCATGTTAATTTTATTAACTTTATGTTCCTTTTTCTCAAAAGAATCAAGAGATTTCAACGTAACTTTTTTCCTTTTTTTAAATACATTCTCCTGAAAACTTTATTTTTTGGTTTTTTCTTTAAATTAGAAAGCTATATTTTTTAACTTTTTCAATAATAGTCTTCAAAAAGTCAATTTTTTTATTTATAACATACTGTAGAGTGAAAAATTTTACCTTCAGAACTTGGACACCCGGGACATAATGTACAACTTTTCTTTTTTTCAATTAAAAGAAATTTTTGAAGATATCTTTAGTTTTTTCTGAGAAAAAGGTATATTAGTGACCCAAATTTAAACTTTCGGGGAATCACAATTGAAAATCTGGTTAGAGCGGTAAATCTGGAGGGTGCTTTAATCACTCATAGAATCACACTGTTTAATATTAAGTTAGACTCAATCGATTTTCATACAATTTGATTTAAATGATTTGTTATTAATTTTACAGAACAAGTTTAAGCAAAAACAAAAAATTAACAATTTTGACCCAGTAGGTCATCCCACTCCCCTCACATGCCGGTCGAAATGACTGGGTAGGTCCTATTTTCAGGAAAACTTGTACTTAGTGGGTGTCAGCAGTATTCATCGCCACCAAACCTTACGTGCATCTTTCTAAGAATGGCCTGAATCACTTCCCGCCCTCCCCCATTTCCTAGATGCAGTGTTATTTGCTTTCACGTAAAGCACTGGTCAGTTTGACCGTGAGTGAGTGGCGGAGACAGTCTTTGAATGTTTTATTCGACCATGAGGGCTAGTCAAACTGTAGTTTTTAAAAAACAGTTTAAGTGTTTTAAATATATTTGATTTGTACTAAGTGGTTACTAAAATATTATAAAAACAATGTAATAAATAACATTACTTTTTTGTTTCAAAATTATTGCTTTATTAGTGGTTTTTGAATCTCGGTGACATATGTTGCAATTTTGCAAGTACAGTAAAACATGAACACTCTTTACTTATTTTGCTACCTCTTGTTGTATTGAGGTAATTGAATTTTTAAGTTTTTTTATATAGCCTATAGACATTTTTGAAGTAATAATGTACAGTAACATAAACATTTTAAGTTTATAGTTTTGTTATATTTTAAAATATAACAATTTTTTGTTATATTTTATATAAATTTACCCAAATATATCGGTATTTTCACCACTGTCGCAAACATGTTAAAATTTGAGATTCATCTTGAGCACCTTTAAAATTTCAAACGCAACTGCAGTACCTGCCGTATGCCACAAGTATCACTAACAATGATTGTGTAACATATAAAAAAACACCTTGTAATCTGATCAGAGTACTACAGCTGATATTATCTGGGGGAAATGGCATGAAAAAGAGGTCAGAAAAAGAAAAAAACACTGTTAAATTTTAAATTAAACATTTTACTAGATGAAATCTTTCTAGATTCAAGACTTGGACAAAAAATAAAAACTAAATAATTTAGTTTTTCCTTTTGAATTGGAATGATTTATTGCTGAACTAAAATTAATAAAAAATAAGACTACTGCTTTTCCAGACTTAACTATAATTTTATCTATTACTAAAGTTAATAACAACTTTTTAACATGTTAACGCCTGTGATACTTTGCGACTATTCTGTTCTACAGTAAATAAATGCAGTTTTCCAGGTACCGTTCATGATTGTTGTCTATATGACGGAGCCGTTTGTTCTGTTATATTTCTGATTGTTAGGTATCCGGATCCGAACTCTGCCACATTAATCCGGACAAACCTGACTTTACTTTCTTATTTACATTTCCGTACCGAATTTCATAGAAATTGAAGCTGTTTTACACAAGTATTGTGTTTCCCTAGGGCTTAGATACAATATCGAACAAAGGGTATTTTTGGCGTCTGGGTACCTCAAAACGAAAAAATAATGGCCTCGGTATTAGGTTTTATGAAGTCGAACACGGTAATGATAATGTTGATAATATTATCAAACCTTTGAATGTTGTATTAGGTTTAACCCTCCAACGGTTCACTATTTGACCCCTTGAGGTTCACCTCATTTTGGCGCTTTTGCAGGCTTTTACTAAAAATTCCACATAAAATAGTAAACATATAGTTACTATAACATATTATACACCATTTTAATCTACATTAAATTATCTATAAGATAAAAGTAACATGTTTTATTTTTATCTTGGTTTTGATGGGTGTATCCAATTAAAACTGATAAAAAAAAATTTTTCAAAAGATTTTTCAAAGTTTGCTCCCCCACAAAACACAGAAAATAAATACCAGTCAAAAATTTAAGATAGCCAAGTTTTTAAAAATTTAATAAGTAAAATAAAAATACATAGTTTTATACACATAAGTCACTGCTATCAATTTTAAAATGGTGAAATTAACATCAGAACACCAAACAAACGCGACGAGAACGTGTAACGCCACCATTGTAAACAAAGCGACATAACCGCGCTACTGAAGACCGATGTTTTAACTAACATAGAATTCTGACGCATAGAGTAAGCAAAACGAAACATACCTCGGCGGAAAGCGTATGATCTGTAGAAAACAACGATACTATATTCAATGTAGTTTTAACCGAAAATGTATTCACACCATTGCTTTTTGTAAAAGCTTACCTACCGTCGATTGATCGACGGTGAACCTTCGACGACCGGCGGTGGCGTCGATGAATCGACGGTAAAACCGTTGGAGGGTTAATAATAAGACTCCAAAATATAGTTGCAACAGAGAAGTCCTGAATACTTAGTAGCCTAATAGTAAACTAAGATGTGCAATGACTACTTTGGTTTTTTATTCAAACATTGAAAATGTAACTGAATATCATAGGGATACAGTAATGAAGTTTAGTTTGAAAAAATTTTATTTCCTTATATTATAATCTCTATATAAAAAATTGAATGTATGTCTGTCTGTATGTATATGTTCTTTATGCGTTGCCAAACTACTCATCCGATCGCCATGAAATTTTAGGAAGTTGCTCTATATGTGTCCGGGAAGGTTTTAGTGAAAAAATATTTTCGAAAACCCCATAAGTTTCCATTTTATGGCGTTTTAAATTTCTAATGTTAACCTTATGGAGAGTAAGTTTGTTTACAAATTGTCTACAATGAAAACATTTGATTTCTTAGCTACAGCTGATTGGTTTACTTTCCATTAGCAATACCGTATGCTTTACTATCCAATGCCATCTGAATCATTCATTAATGTTAAACTATGAAGTAAATGTGTACTGTAAAAAATGAACAGCTTTAATCACCACGTTAATAGTTAACGGTTTTAGGGGATTATGTATTTATATTTTTATTTTCTGTCTTATTAAAGTCACGTGTTTATATGATAATTACAATGTTTATATTATTACGTTTATTATAATAATCAGCTGTTGTATATCTTTCCTATAAAAGCCGTATTACAGTTAGGTTTCATTTGGGTTTGGATTGGATTTGAAAATTGTGAATTAATCCACTCAGATTTATTTGTTTTATGGGAATGATAATAATATGTTTTATCGTTTCAGTATTGTTATTCACTATGCAGCAACCCAGAATATATAACCTTTCACAATGAAGCCGTATTGCTATTCGACTTCAGAACATGGCCAATCTTAAAGTTAACATGTGCTTACTGTGAGGCGTTACGAAGTTCGCCGGGTCAGCTAGTTTAATAATAAATGCAAAGTTTATAGCCGTATTACTTCTCAAATCAAAAATATGTGATACCACTGATTGTTTGTGTACCTACATTCAATGTATCAACATTCTTAGTTATATACAGGTTTTGAATATTAATTAACATTACTTAGAAATTATAAGCTAATATTGTTACCTGAAACTGAAGAGGAGGATGCTGCAGCCGTGCTTAAGCTACCGAAAGAGGTACCAGTTCCACTCCGCCTTTTGTTCAATGCCACATCAGTCATTCTGTCAAGTTACAATGGTCAGATTTGTTGAAATCACCTTTTCAGGAAGTTTCCAAGAGTCCAGAAACTATAAAAAAGAATAAGATAAATGGTCTACATGAAGATCATAAAGATATCAAAGGAAAAGTTATAATCTCATTTAACCTATTTAAGATGTTTGATATAAACTAGGTTTCAATTTAGTTGGCATCCCACAACCACCATTTCCATTTTTTCATTTCTTGCAAGTTTTTGCATAAAACACTTTCCATTTTTTACATTTCTTGCAAGTTTCTGCATCAAATACCTTGACATCTATAAATTATAGGCTAGTTTTTCTTAGTCCATTTAATGGGAAGTGTTACACAATATAATTTATTCAAGAAATATTTTACTTTTAATCCAATGTTCCCCATATGGACAAAGTACCTGTAATCTGTTAGAAACTGATATAGAAATCAATTTCTCTGTTATCGAAGCTAGTCCTTAGGGTGAGCTCTAATGAAACGAAACTTCTAGTATCTATAGACAACCTACTTTTATCCTACCTTGAAGACATTAATTATCGACTAGGTATTAATGGGTATTGTAACCTATTAGTTGTCATTTATCGATCCTATTGGCAAGAATCTATAAACGTAATTATTGCACAAGACAGACAATACCGCCACATGAGCTCCTGTTCCATGAATACAAGATCATCCAAAACAAGTCCTGTGTATTAATGGTGGTTGTTGTGACTGTTACAGCAGGTTGACTGTTTGCCCCTAATCTTCCGACCTCTCTGGTAACAAGCTGTAAATGAGCCCTTTACTGCAGTAAGTGAAGTCAACTTTCTAACACAGCTCCATCCAGCTGCAAGCCTTACTCAGGTCATTAGCACCATCATAGCCTTCTTTGTTGTTTTGGTGTTCTGATGCCTAGCCGATGCTTTAGATTGGTTTTTGAGCTCTCTTCCTTTCCTATAGAACATTTCTTCTGAAATTTATTTCACCTAGCCTACCTATAAACTTAGCAATGACCTCAATGAGGATTTTTCGTAGGCCCAAACAGATCACATGTATGTTTGATCAGCTGTATTGTGATAGGGCTTAGGGCTAATCCCTTAGACTCTAGTGTATGCATAATCAAATCAGCTTTGGGACTGATATTATGCTGTTTTAAAAATTTTCCCAGTCTCTTATACTGCATTATTATGAAAACTTGTTATGCATAATCTTAAATTTTACAGTGGGAAATTCACTAAAACGAATCTTGTGTTCATATTCACTAATGATTGAAGTTTGTGAAACTTATGATCAGATTGAACACTGGCTTCTTCTTATTTAGTTTAGGCCCTACCACTTCTTAGCCTAACTTCAACTATCAACTGGTTTATCCCAGCATGAAATAAATAAAACTACATCTACATTGTTAATCTGAAGCTTTTACCAAATTTGGCGTTGTTGATAGCTTAGACCTAATTAATATTGATTTTCTTATTTAGTTTATAAGCCTTAAATAATTATCAAATCTTAGTTCATTGTATTTGAGAATATTTTAAATTAAATTTTATCCCAATTATTAACTTAGATATAAATGATAAAACTGTAAATATAAGGTAACACGTGGAGTTTATTTAAAACAAAACAAAAACTTTAACAAATTAACTAACTATGCTAAATCAATATTATTAACAAGTGTTATTATTCACCTTACTAGATCGACATTACAGAACTTGTTTGACAATTGAGTCAACTTATGAACCAAAAGTAAATAAATTAGTAATGCTGCTTCAGCAGCTCGGACGACAACTCTTCAAAATAAAACGTAACCAGACAACAGACATGTAAACAACTCATGGAGAGATAGAGAAGACGAAAGGCAAAACATCAGTCATACCTAAGTGTCACTATTGTCAGTGTAGCCAATGCTGTTGTTTTTTAAAATATTAAGACACTGCATTGATGTTAACCACCAAGGCTTACGGTTTACGGGTATTTTTAAGTACACGCAGGAATTATTTTTGTACTTTTGGATTTATCTACAATTAATTTTAAATTTAGACGGGTATACTGTAATTTTGCGTAGAGGTGTTTCAGATAATAACTGTAATTAGTCTATGGTTGTTTCAAAACTATTCAGATGAAATCCAAGGCCAAGTTTACTTCGCTTTAATTATTATTAACTGAATGAATACCCACACAGTTAATCACTTCACCCAAGTAAAGCTCATGTGAATACAACAGCATAATTATATGTTGATTACAGGCTTTTAATTATAAAATCACCAAAAATTCATAGAAGTTTAGCTTAGCCTTAAACGCAATAAGGTCTTTTTATACACCTAATTAAACTATGTTCATGATACTTTGGTAAATTACGCTAAAGAGGAATATTCTTTGGCGTCTATGTTACCCAAAATCGAATTAAACTAATGTAATTTACTTACGAAACTATAATAATGAGGAAATAATAAATAATAAAAAATGTAACATAGGAGTCCAAATATTATGTAGTTAACTTCCGCTTTGTTTAGGCCGGCCTCACACTGATGCAGTTTTACACCCGAAGCGTGTTGCATGGCAAATCGTTTCGATGGGTACTAGTGTATAAACAATGATTCCTATTAAATCCTTATGTCACTAAGCGGTGTCACGACTATTACAACCAATATGGTTCTGTATGGTTAAACTTACCACTGTTAAACTGTTTTAGACGGCGGGGGTCCTGGTATACTACACCTCCTGCTTACAGGTAGAGCATCCCCTATAGCTGGCGGTGTGTTGCTCGCCGAAGTTGCTACACCTGGCTGGGGTCGTAGGCTCATGCGGGCCAAAAGAGCCTATACTGCCCCTGTCCCATATATTAAGATAAGAACAATTAGGACGTCAATGTCCTCCATTTGTGAAAGAACAGGTTGACAGGTCGGAATGTCGGAAATGAAGTATGACAAATGGGGCAACTGGTAAAAATATGCTTTGAAGTTAAAGGTTTGTTTCAAGTGTAAAAAGCATGAGTGATATGAAAATTTTCAATTCTCTCTTGTATTTGCTTACATTATGAATATAATTTGTAATCTGGTTAAGGTTGAAATGTTTCCTGCCAATGCATTCACACTTTTTTATATAATTTTAATTAATTTGCACTGTTTTGAAAACTAATTCTTAAGCCGTTGTATGAATGTTTACAGAAAGATATGTTTTTACATACATAGAACTTGTTAACATATAGAGACATGTAACGTTAAATATCTTTACTTCTTTATGAAGTAATCCATTCAGTGAGTCCTGAAAGTTAATTTTAACATCGTCTGCATTCTTTCTTCTGACGCACAAACATCCCTGAGACCGGTAAAATTACCCAGAGGTCAGGGAAAATTACCCATGTGAGGTAAAAAACGTATCACTGTCCCTGACTGCTTAACAATCAAATATCAGCGTTATCATTCTTCTTATCAGTGAGTTTTGTTTGGGAGTAGAAAAGGCTTGATTGTTGATCTTATTATAAAAATGCTTGTTTCTCTTAAATTTTTAGAATTTTTATCACAACGTGTACAAATTATTATGCCCAAGAATGTTTTAATGCTAAATATTACTAGAAGTGTATCATCATCAAAGCACTATCCTATAGATGAAAGTATTTTCGGATTAACCCCTGAACAAATTCAAGTAAGCTTTTAAGTAAATACCATTCTGACTATATTATGTAAGTATATGTGTTAACATTACAGCAGTATTGGCTTAAATGATATATTTTAACACATTTTAGAAATACTTATCTCATTATATAATAAGTACTTTATAGTGTGTGTAATGAAAATTACAAAAATCCTAAAAATTTACCAAGACAAGAAAAAGTTATGAAAGAAAGTTATTGTTGATATGTGGGGACTTCTTATAGCAAATTATAAAAGTTTTGGTGACAAAATTGTCTTAGTATATAATTAAATTGGATTTATGTAAATCTTCTAGTTATATACCTTGGTATAAAAATTAAGGTATAAAAAGTCTACATACCTTTTATACCTTATGGAGAATTTATTAATTTTACAAGAAGGCCCTTACTTATTAGAAGAACTTATTATTTTGAAGAAGATAATTTTTCAATGTTAAGTTTTTAGTTCTGTACATTACTGATAACTTAAAAACAAAAGTTACATCACTGATCAGGCATAAATAATTTTTGTTTTACTATACATAAAAATGTTGAATTTAAAATTATACCATGTACACTTAAAAATTTTGAGTACTGTAATACTAATTTATAAAATATACCAATCAGAGTTTTAATCATGAGAAGAATCAGACCAATTTAAAATAGAAACCAATGTAAGTTTAAGAAAAATGGAACCTTTTTGGTAGCTTAAGGTGTCAAATTCTGTATTGTTCATCTGCTGCGAGACATAATTTACGATGCATCTTCAGGCGCACTAATATATTTAAAAATTGTCAACGGTAGTGTATATCATAATAGTTTAAAAAAATCACTTGAATACATTATAGTACATGAACACACACACACACACACACACACACACACACACACACACACACACACACATATATATATATATATATATATATATATATACAGTTCTGGATCCAGGGTCATTCACATACAAGTACATCAGGCAAGCGGGATGTGCGGCACCACACAGGTTGTAGGCCTACTGTAATTAAATGAACTTGTATAACTAATGAAATTATATAATTAATTGTTTCTAAAATGAAATGCACTTATTTGTAGTTTGTTATCTACTTAAAATTTGTTAATGGAATACATTTTACAGCTTAGAGAAAATATATTCAACTTTGCTCAAAAGGAATTGGCTCCCAAAGCAGCAGAAATAGATAAATGCAATGATTTCTCTTCACTGAGGGTGAGTAGATTATACTAGTAGAAATAAAAGTAGATATTTAAGAGGCGGCAGGAGTCAGTCCATGCACTCACACGCTTGACATGGGATGGGTTTAATTATCTTTTAATTGCTCGTAAAGGAAATTTATAAAAAGCAAAATACTGAATACAAAGTATTTCATAGATTTTTTAATATTAATATTTTAAATTTTTTTTTAAGTGTGTGAACAGTGCACACACTTAAAAAAAATTATTATGGCTAAGAGCAAATCAAATACAAAAAGTTATTCAATACATTTTATTTAAGAATATGTGAAGTTTATTTAGGTTCAAAGTTTGAAATTTTCCATTGATAAACAAAAATAATACAACGGAATTAGTTTTGTTAAATCCTTATGGGATTTTAATTTTCTAATTTCAAAAAAATAAAATATTTCTAAACCTTAGTTTTGGTAGTTTAACACATCAATATGTTGATAAGGACCTATAAAATACTTTGTATTGGGTATGTTGTTTTTAATAAATTTTCCTTTACGAGCAATTAAAAGATAATTAAACCCATCCCATGTCAAGCGTGTGAGCACCTGGACTGACTCCTGCCGCCTCTTAAGAACAATTTTAGGATTGTAAAAAAATATATGTAAACCAATTATCAAATAATAAATCAATTCTTAGTGGCCTTTGATTCTGAATTGTATTTGATAGAATCTTTTTGGAATTTTATAACTTTTATTAATTTAGGATCATATTTATGCAAAGTTTATGGTTTTTGAGAAGATGTCAGTTATGATATTCAACTGTAACTGTATTAAAATACAAATTTTAATCTATGTATGTCCATCAGTCATTCTGGACAAAGCTGGGATCGCTAGGAACTCTTGGTATCACTGTCGGTAGTCAGTACGGAGGCTCGGACGGTTCGTACCTTGACCACATTGTGATTCTGGAGGAACTATCTCGAGCTTGTGCCGCCATTGGACTGAGTTACGGGGCTCACTCTAACCTTTGTGTCAATCAGATCCACCGTAATGGGACGGAGGAGCAGAAACTCAAATATTTACCTAAGGTACATAAGTTTCATTTATTTAAAGCCTAGTTTCTTTTCTAAGGAATTACTGCTACTGTTGAATTAAATGTTTTTGGTATTTGACTTGTATCAGCGTTAAACTGTTGGCCCCTTAGTTGCTGTTGGGCTATTAATTGGGCTATTATTTAGTCCTGTCTGAGGAACATGTAAGCCTTAGTCAGTAACAAGACTACAAGATCGCACCACAATCATCCTACACTTAATCCTCATTTATACTTGGCTTAAAATACCTACTTTGTGGTAGGGTCGCAATTTTAGTAATCTAATCTAATCCATCAAAGTTTATGACAAAAATTATAATTTATTAAGTGTAAAAACTTACGTCATTCATAGCTCATTTAAGAATATGTCCACTTCATGTTTCGCCTGGACGGCATTATCAAGTGGTGATGCAGGGACGCTCCATCCGTTAAGGCAACAACAAAACAAAATCTACAAAAAAAAAAAATCAACACAAAAAAAATACAAAACAAATCTACACATAAAAACAAAATTTTCAATTGATTTTAGGTCCTTAACGGATGGAGCGTCCCTGTATCACCACTTGATAATGCCGTCCAGGCAAAACATGTAGCGGACATATTCTTAAATAAACTGTGAATGACGTAAGTTTTTACTATTAAGTTTTAACACACAGTTTGGGACTAAAACAATTGATTTTAATATAATTTATTTCCAAAGACCTCAGCTGCTTACGTAGTCTTATATATGGTGACAAAGTTGATAACTGGTACCATAGTGATATTTGATCTTACATCTCCTGTGGATGTCTATCCATTTGAAACTCTATTTGAACTTAGATTATTTAATTTAGAAAACAAGTCTAAAAAACCACTGAGTTGTTGATTTGGTGACCTATGATCAGATAAACAAAAATGTTCTGCTCTAGCTTTGCTCAGGAGAACATGTTGGTGCATTAGCCATGTCTGAGCCCAGCGCAGGGTCTGATGTTGTGTCTATGAAGTTACGAGCAGAGAAAAAAGGTGACTATTATGTTCTGAATGGAAACAAGTTCTGGATAACCAATGGACCAGATGCAGATGTTCTCGTGGTAACTATTTTACAAGCTATGATAATTTTGGCACGTCTTAGTACATTAAACTCCTGATTAACTGCGAGTGGATTAACCACGTTGCGCATTGTGGCAACTGTGGAAAACTAAGTTTAACACACAAACGTCTATCCCCGTTCCTGCAAAGTATAACTACTAACCGTGACACACTTAGCCTTGGGCAAGCAAGCAATCGTTCTAAATGATGTCTAAAATAATGTGTAAATGTTTAAAATAATGTGTATGAAACTATGTGTTTGTTAAAAAGGCAATCTTTTATTTGAAGTCTTTCACATTATTAAACCTAGGATTCAGTAAATATTATTAGGAACGTGTTTTGCTTTCAATGTAGTTTGTAACTATTTCCATTTCCAGTGTATTTTAGGTTTGCTTCATCCGCGATTTCGATTACACGTGATCATTCAGCCACCTATTACTGCAGAGTCTACTGTGCTTATGAAGCTGATAATACAAACAATTTATTTTAATAGCACATTTTAATATGCTACATTTTATATTGTATTTACAGTGAGGCTCCATATATATAATCCTGAGAAACGTAGAAAACCAGGGAATTTTACAAATTTTAAAAATGTTAAAGAAAATTTCAGGAAATTGTTTAAAAACACTCAACAAATTTTTAAATTTGGCATTTTGACATGAAGATATCATTGTAGCACGTTGCACTCAGCTGTACCAATAAATCGATAAATTGGGAAAGGATCCTTTCCCACTGTCCTTCCACATAACTTTTTTCAACTTTTAACATAAGTTACTTTCAGACTTGTAAAATAAATAAAAAAATGCTCAATCCATATTAAGCATGAATGTATTACTGATAGCTAATGACAACAGGTGAAGCTGTTTTTTGCAGAGAAAAAAAATCCTTTATCCTTGACCAATTTCAACGTTTGAGAAATAAACAAAATTAGTCTCAGATAGTAGTTTTGCAAATATTAAGTTTTAAATATTCAAAATAATTTTTCTACTAAACATGAGTCTCTCTCAAAGTTAATTTTCCCACCTTAAGACATTGGAATTGAGTTTGTTTATTGTACAGTTGATTATCTGAACTAATTGAGACCAGAGCTGGTTCAGATACTCAAAACAAAGTCGTGTTAGTTACACACATTATATCTCGTGAACGGCTGGACCGATTTTAATGATCTTTGATTTTTCGGATTCGTCTCTGCTTCGGTCATGCTTTATGCATATTCAGTTTCCATAAAGTCAATTAGTTTCCATTTTATAGCATTTTAAATTTCTAATGTAAACCTTATGGAGAATAAGTTTGTTTACAAATTATCTACAATCAAAACATTTGATTTCTTAAACCAGCTGTTTGTGTACTGTCCGTTAGCAATATGCTTTACTATCCAATGCCATCTGAATCATTCATTAATGTAAAACTATGAAGTAAGTATGTGCTGTACAAAATGAACAGCATTATCCGCCACGTTAATAGTTTACGGTATTTGGGAATTACGTACTGTACTTATATATCTTTATTTTCTGTATGATTAAAAGTCACGTGTTTATATGTTTGCCAAATAAAAAAAAAATTACAATATTTATACATATTGAGTTTATTATAATAATCAGCTGTTGTATATTTAAAGCTTTCACAACGAAGCCGCAATGCTAATTGACTTCAGGACATGGTCTTAAAGTTAATCTTAAAGTTAACATGTATTTACTGTTAGGCGTTACGAAGTTCGCCGGGTCAGCTAGTTCTAAATACAAATACTGGAGAGAGAATAAAAGCAATGAAGAGATTAAATCTACTGTTACAATTATTGAACAATTCGTTAGGTTGTTACAATACGAGGTGTATATCGACTGCCCCTTGCCATCTCGCTCCCACATCTCCTGGGTCTCGGTGATTCTGAGGCGAGGGAGGGACTTGGAGTGAGGGAGGGATAAGAGTGATAATTTGTGGGATTAAACAATGAGGCAGGGATTTTCAGGGAGAAAAGGGAGAATTTTTGGGATGAAACCGAGGTTGCCAAAAGGCAGTGGTCGAGGGCTAATTAGGGTCCCGATCCTCGGTGGGGGCTGGGCGGTTGCCAAAAATCTGTTTCCCGATACAGTGGGGGAGGTTAAGCAGTGACCTTCATACTGTTTTGCACCTTTGTTTTGTGACAAGTTACAGTGCAGTAAGCACAACTAAAAAACACTCTATTTATTAATAAATTATGTATTTTTCATAGTGTCATGTGTATAAAATAATTAATTTATAATAGTTAGGGCTTATATTACAGTAGAACTTGGATAATTCGAACCTCAAGGGACCAGAAAAAAATTCGAATTATCCAAAAATTTGAATTAGAAAAGTTTATGCAAGTGGTTGAAATAAACAATCAAACATCATGTTTTAACAGTGTACATTAAAAACGTTAGGTTAATAAAGATATTATTGATTAAAAATCTTAATTTTTGTTAAATGTCAATAATGAGTTTGAAGGGATCCCGAAACTAGCTATTACAAACTTTTTCAAATCCCTTCTCTTCCTCCTTGATCGCCGCTATTTATTCTTGCAACGTCAGAGATTTGTAGGTTCGCTTTGACGAAGCCATCAGACACACGACGTGTTAACATGAAAGCAGACGAAGTCACAAATGCCAACACGGAACAAAGACGACGAATATCGGAACAAACCACCATCGATGATACACACAGATGTCAATGTTGTGATTTATGAGCAGTAGTGGACTAGTGAGCGGAGTGGGCGCGTTGATCTAGCTAAAAATAGTCTGAGGACAGGAAGCCTGAACGTCGTTTCCTGGCAAATCGCACACAATGACTTGTTCACGTATACACACACTATAGATTTCCGCTGTAAAAACTTCGAATTATCCAAAAAATTATTCAAATTAACCAAGATATTTTAACATTGTTTTTATATAAAATTCTAGGGACCAGGACAAAATTTCGAAATAAAGAAGTTTTAGAAGTACAGAAGTTCGAATTATCCAAGTTCCACTGTATTTATTAAGTTTATAGTTTGATATTTTTTTAGCGAATTTCCCATAGGAAGAACCTATTACCTTAGGTCTTAGTAAGGCTTAACCATGTTATCATTTTTAGGTGCCCAGATGCAAAAAACAAGTGGTTAAAATTTATATATATACATATATATATATTTATATATATATATATATATGTGTATATATATATATATATATATGTGTATAAATATATATATATATATATATATATATATATATATATATATGAATGTGAACACGATAACTCTCGTAAAAATGGTCCGATCGAGACCAAATTTGGTAGAGACGTGTATTCCTATTTGCTCGGACTAGTTTGTAAACCAGACATATCGGTCAATCGAAAGAGGTAGTTTGAGGGGTGGGGTTAAAAATTGGTGTTTTTCATATTTAATTTCAAAAATATTTCAATTTTATCTTCCACCATTAGAATCAGCTTAAAAACTAAGCAATTTTGTTCCTTAAAGTTTTGCTCTATCTCCATCAGTTACAGAGATATTCAAAAATCTAAACACAGTACATACAGTACGTTGTATTTTGGGGCTCCAATATTAATCTTATGGAGGATAAGGAAAAATTAATATTTCACTTATCAATCTATATTTTTGGATGAAACTTGTTATTTAGCTTCATGTTGTTGAGATTCATCCGTTTATGCTTGAAAATCATAGTTTATGTATTTATCATGGTAGCTAACCTGCATATTCTTTTTTTTACCATGTTAATCATATGTAGAATAGGTAAACTCCTTTACTTATGGGCAGAATATGTTGATGAAACTTGGTAAAATGGTCAAAATAATAATTGTTTATGCTAGTTATGCCTACTTTCAGAGTTCCTTACAGCGGCAAATCTGCACACTTTTTCCCATGTTAATCTTATGGATAATAGGTAAATAACACTCATTATTTATTGACAGATATTGATAAAACTTGACATTTAATATTATTGATTTGTTAATTTGCTGAGTACACAGGTCTACTGTGACAGGGGTATTTATGTATTTGTTACCGTGAAATTAGTTATTTATAATATTCTATATAATTATAGGTCAGAAAAATAGTTGAACGAAAGAGGCATAATTTGTAGCAAATTCGTAAAATATAAATCATTAACCCCTCGACCATCCGTACAACACGAGTGTCTTCGGCCAACGGCTGGTTATTGGTACACTTTACAAGTAAGTATTACAAATAAACTTATATAAATTAATATGTCCAAAGTTTAACTGCAACTGAAAACTGCATTAAGTGCTTTCTCCCCCTAAAAAAAGTTCCCCTTATGCGCAGTAGTTTATAACTAATTTTGCACAAATTTGTGTTTCTTTAGGCCGTTCAAGCATTTGGATAATTGACAGTTCGGTTAATTGACATATAATATACGTTCTACTGTAATAATAACAGGTGAGCAGGAGTCAATCAGCAAGTGCTCATTTTCCTATGGAATATATTTATTTTATAATATTGTGATCGATGGGTCAAACGTATTGTGGGGTGTAACACAATTTTCTCAGATAAGAGTATATTACTCATTATTTATCTTTAAAAAAAGTGAGATAACAAAAAATGCCACTTTTTGTTGGATTGGAAAAGGAACTGTAATCCCTACCACGTCATTAACTATTCCTATTACGGAAATATCGATCCCTAATCCATACTACAGTGAGGCGAGAGTCTACTTCTGCATCTGAATCGGGTAACATGAAATAAAAATCAGTAAATTTTCTAGCTCTTGTATCCAGTTAATATTTTTTGAAATTCATTTCAGGTTTATGCTAAAACAAATTTTCAAACCTCTAAACCTCAGCATGGAATTTCTGCATTTATCGTAGAAAAGGGAACTGAAGGATTTTCCACAGCCCAAAAGTTAGATAAACTAGGAATGAGGGGATCTAACACTTGTGAACTTGTGTTTGAAAACGCCAAAATTCCAGGTGAACATATTAACCTATTTTATTGTTTGAAGTACCGTAATTAATCATTGTTTATTTTTGACTCCTAGTCAGTAATATTACTTATTAATGAAGGTAATTGTTATAGTTAGAAAACATCTAGATCAGGGTTTGGACTGTTGGAAGTGCAAGCTTTGTGAGGGTAAACTAAAATTCGCTAGAAGGGCACTAGTATCGCTTATTTGTTACCCATATGTGATTATATTGTAGAAGCTTCCTAAGTGACCAATTTTACATAACAATTCTGTTTTTGTACATTTCTAAACATTTTTCGACCTTCAAAATGACATATATTCTAAGATGATCGGATCAAAAATCAAATTTAAAAAAATTCTTCTCTTTATCAGCATATTAAATGTTTTCCCTTTCCAAAATTTTACATCCACTTGTTATTTATACGTTGTCAAAATTTCAGTTCAAAAGCATCACTGATTTTCTTACACTCCTTTCACCATTGCAGCCAAATTTAAGAACTTATCGCCCGTTGAAAAAATTCACTCCTTACTTAAAAATATTTATGATATTATCAAAAAATGGTAAATTTTATGACTCACACCACCTTAATGCAGCTGGTGTTAAAAATGTGTAAAAACCTTGAATTATGTACGTGTTAAATCCAATGACCTAGTTAAAGGAATTATACTTATACCACTTCAGTGTTTATTCAAACTTTTGCCTATGTTTCATGAAAAATTTAATTTGGTTGTTATTTAATTTCATTATTCTGGTATTTTTATTTTATTTCAGCGAGTAATTTGCTTGGAGAGGAAAACAAAGGAGTTTATGTTCTTATGAGTGGGCTTGATTTGGAAAGGCTTGTGCTAGCAGGTGGACCAATTGGGTATGACATTTTCCTTTTCATCTTTTACCCATTTTAATGTTTTGGGATCAAAGGGATGTGTTTCCAGTGTTTGTGTGTATGAGTATGTAGATACGTAAAGAAGTAAAACCTAAACAAGTTGTCCAAAAACACCGCAAAAAGAAATAATATTTTTTTGATATTTTTTAAACCGAATAGTGTTAAAACTTGGTTAAAATTTAAAGAAAAAGACAAAATTATTATATAATACTTCTAAAATATTATTACTACCTTCTTTAATAGTTTTTAAAAGTATACAGTAAACAACGAACATACAACATAAAAAAACATTTAAAGACAAATAAGTAAGTAAAGAGTCCTATATTTTAAAAACCAATCCATTTTGAAATGTTATCTTGGGTGAACTGAGAATTGGGATGAACAAGGGAGAGCGAGTGCATGCATAGCGTAGTAATGCTTGTTTGTTTACATTTTCAAGACCCTGATCAATGCTTAGACAGTTATCTCCTTCCTATTACAGTATTAGTCCAGTGAACGCAAGTAAAATACCTCCATGCTCTATCACAGAATATCTAGAATATTTGAATTACGTTCAACCAGCTAGAACAGGTTAGTTCTAAAAGAGGCAGGTGTACATGGGCCGGACATGGTAAATTGACAGTCTTTGCCGACATCTGTGTTATGTATGATAGGTCATAACAATGAATCAAATATTTCAAACACATCATAGTACCATTTCGTATAAAATATGCAAAATTAATCAAGAGGTGGAATATTTATATAGGGTTTAAAAAAATTGTAGTGGTAAAAATTGCAAATTTTATATTTCACCATTAGAATCAGCTCAAAAAAACTACACAATTTAGTTCCTTAAAGTTTTGATCTATCTGCAACAGTTACCAAGATATTAAAAAAACTAAACACAGTACCTACATTGTATTTAAGGGTTCCAATGCTAATCTTATGGAGGATTAGGAAAAATTAATATTTCCCTTTTTAACAACTTTGTATTTAGATTTGATGTGGTTGCGATCCATACGTTTATGCTAAAAAATCATAGTTTATGTGATCCTCACAGCAGCAAACCTGCATACTCTTTGCCATGTTAATCTTATGGAGTATAGGCGAATTTATTTATCCATCATAAAACTTGGTATATGGTAAAAATAAAATTAGTTTATGGTAAAAATGCCTAATTCCAGTGTTCCTCAAAGCAGAAAACCTGCATACTCTTTCCCATGTTGTTACGTAGAAGAGGCAAAATACTCTAATTTATCAATAGGTATTGATTGATCAATCTTGTCATATACTTGTATTATTATTGCCATATTATTGTGGTGGAAATTCACTGAGTACGTAGGTGTGCTGCGACGGGGGTATTTACTATTCTGACATGTGACATGATTACCCCATGGCCACAGGTTGAATTAACATTGTGACCATGGGGTAATCCCCGAAACATGTGTCAGAATAACAAAAATGAAAATAAAAGGGTATTTTGGCGCTCCAATGTGAATATTATGGAGGATAAAGAAAAATTAATATTTCACTTATCAATTCATATTTTTGAATTAAACTTGGTATTTACCTTAATGTGGTTGAGATCTTATGCTTCAAATACTTAAAAATCATAGTTTTAGCGAATTTCCCATAGGGAAGAAGCTATTACCGTAGGTCTCATGGCAAGACTTAAGCCCGGGACCATGTTATTTTTTCTTCTTTAGGTGCCTAGAGACCAAAAACAATAGTCGTTAAAATTTATATATATATATATATATTTACTTTACTTTTAAAATTAATATTTCACTTATTAACCAATATTTTTGGATACAAATTTATATTTAGCTTTATGTGGTTGAGGTTCATCCATTTATGCTTAAAAATCATAGTTTATGTGTTTATCATGGCGGCAAACCTGCGTACTCTTTTCCCATGTTAATTATATGGAGAATAGGCAAACTCCTTTATTTATGGACAGATGTTGATGAAAGTTGGTATAAATGTTAAAAATAAATGTTTTTGAAGGTATGAATGCCTACTCTCAGTGTTCCTCACAGCAGCAAACCTGCACACTCTTTCCCATGTTAATCTTATGGAGATTAGGCAAATAATTCTCACGTTCATAGACAGATTTTGACTACTTGACTTGTCGTATATTACTATTATTATATTATTGATTTGGAAATTCGCTGAGTACGCAGGTCTGCTGTGACGGGGGTATATGTGTTTATCATGACAGCTAAACTGCATACTCTTTTCCCATGTTAATCATATGGAGAATAGGCAAACTCCTTTATTCATGGACAGATGTTTATGAAACTTGGTATGAATGGTCAAAGTAAAAATATTTTATGCTAAAAATGCCTACTTTCAATGTTCCTCACAGCAGCAAACCTGCATACTCTTCCCATGTTAATCTTATAAAGAATAGACAAATAACTCTCATATTTATCAACAGATATTTATAAAACTTGTCATAAATATTATTATTATGTTATTGACTTGGAAATACGCTGAGTGCGCAGGTCTACTGCAACGGGGGAATTTTGGCTTTTAGAGGTCTGTCTCCAACTTCACTTAACTTAACATTTGATAAATCCCTAATATCGCTAAAACGTAAACCATCACAGATTTATGGATGTAAAAAAACAACAACATAAAAAAAGTTTCACAAAAAAATTTTCAACAATAAAACAGTTGCGTGGGTAAATAAATACTCACAGTCCTTCAAAATAGATGTGAAACGGTAAACATTTATTATAAGCATAAAGCCTAAAAGTTCCTGAACAAATATTGGTATACAATATAACTCTGTTTAATTGATCATTATATTTTAAATAAGCGGTAAAGTAGAGCCTGCGGATTCACCCAAATTCGGGCGATTGACACTTAGAGAGTTAATAAATATATTTTATAAGTTTTATCTTTCAGTAACTAATATGATGAATCCATTCCAGGCGAGAGTCAAATACCACCCCTAAATACTTATAAACACCAAGCTTACCTAAAGATTCACATTGACATGCTGCATTATTAAAATTATTACAGTTGTGAATTTTAATATTGCTCAAAGAATAATATTTTTGAAATTAAGAGATATAGGCATGAGAGGAAATTTTGATAAAACCATTTCTTCAAGAGCTTTAAATTGTGTTGTGCTTTAGAGCGTACTTCTAACCATGATTTACCTTTTATGCATATGAGGTTATCATCTGCAAAAAGAAAACTTTACTATTTAAATGTAACTTGGAAATGTTATTGATATAAATTAAAAATAAAACTGGCCCTAGAGTACTTCCTTGAATGACACCAAAAAAATCTTTGAATGATCACTGTGAAAATTCCCTGCAATTCCCTCTCAGTTAGACCCGGCCTAAGATAAGCAGGACTATGTTAGACTTTAGCACATTTCACTGACGCCCTGATTCGAAAATCTGGTTTTATAGACGCAGACTAAGTTAGACCGGGAGTATTGTTAGTTGCGGACTATATAAACTATATAAGCTGGGAAACGGGCCCTAAATATCTCGAACAACTCTATATGAATAGAATTGGACTGCATGTCTTCACAAAATAACCAGAGTTGCTAAAATAAAGCAGCATCTGTCAATTACAAAAACTTTAATGTTGTAATGAGTTATTACCATTTTTAAGTTTGCCATGAGAATTAATTCTTATTGCAATATTGGCTTGCTCTCTCATTTATGTTTGTCTACAAGATTTTCAGCTAAAATAAACAAATTTTGTTACCCGACTGAGAAAGTAATTATTTATTTTCCTTAAAGCTAAACTATTAACAAATAACTAGTGTGCCATGAGCACAGACTAATGGCACCATCTGTACCCATGTAGTAAATTATTACTCTACACAATTTATTCTTTTTACAGTATTATGCAAGCTTGTGTGGACACAACTTTCGACTATGTACATGTAAGGAAGCAATTCCAACAACCAGTTGGACATTTTCAACTTATTCAGGTAGATGTATTCAGATATTCAGAGAATTTATTCATACTTAATTAGTGTATTATTAAATAAAAAAAAACTTATTCAATTATTTAATTGGACCCTTGAACATGAAATTTGTTTAGATTGCACTTGATTTTTTACAGACTCAAGTTAGTTAGTTGTATAATAAACCTAGACTCAAACACTAATTTTCGTATATTTTTATTTTATTGAAAATACTATATGCTATTATATTAACTTATTATATAAAAACAATCTATCTAATAAGTTTATTTTTGTATGCTTCACTTCATTTGCAAACTTGTTCAAAATCTGAAATCAGTATTTTTTATCATGGCTTCAAATAAACTAAAATAAATAAATAAGAATAAATAAAAATGAATACTTACTATGATAATAAATTTATTAACAATGACAATTACATATTGAACAAACTACTAGTCTAACTCAAAATTAGATTTTTTGGTATTTGTGGTATGTATTGCCAGTTGAGAACTATAGTATAGTAAACTTTTTATGGGGAGCATGGTCTAGGGGTAGAACGCGGGGCTTTGATGCCCAAGGTCCCGGGTTCAAATCCCGCTAATTACCAATGGCTTTTCGCTATGTGATAATGCCGCAACCCACACAGAGGTGCGCAAAAAGCCGCTACGGCTGATGTGCCTTGGGAGTAATCTGCCCCTTCCAATAATAAAAAAACTTTTTATACCTACTAAACAAAGAAAAAGTGGGTCCCATAATTTAGACTTTAAAAAATTACACCCTATCATTAACTAAAAATGTCCTACTACTGACTTCACATTTTGTAATGTCCAATGTATAAAGATAAAGAATATGACTTTATTCCTGTGTCATTTATTAATATACTATTTACTTACCACACTAAATCGGTTTATATTTTGCAAAAAATCTGTTCTTTATAGATATATTTTATTGATACATTAGAAGATATTTTTTTGTTACAGGGTAAACTTGCAGATATGTACACACATTTGAGTGCATGTCGAAGCTATTTATACAGGTTTGTTAATTTTGGTTTATTATTGAAACAAGGCTTAGATTAAAACCCGTATTTAGAAAAATTGAGGGGGCTCTTAGGCGTATAATTAGATTCTAGATTTGATAATTAGATTACATTGGAATAATAATTAATTAGAAACATTGGAATTAAAGTTATATTTATAAAGTCTATTGAAGATTTTATTCACTAATTTATACAGGATGTCCTGGAACTCTCTGGAACTTTTAATAGAAAATTGTTCCTTTGGTCGAGAGAAACATATTTTACAATATAAACATGGATCTCTGGTATCTAGTTTTACGTCTGTTGTGTGTTTGTGTGTGTGTGTGTGTGTGTGTGTGTGTGTGTGTGTGTGTCTGCATGTATTTTTACTAGATATTTTATAACTCAAGATATATTTAAGATAGAAACTTTAAATTTTGTGATCATGTGAATCTTGATAGGTGGAATAAATGTTTTAAATTTCGTTTCTGTAACTAAATCTGTTTCAAGATAGTGGTCATTTTAAATGTTTAACCCATTCCCGCCTAATGACGTACATTGTACGTCAGCATATTTCGCTAGACAGATGTCTAATGACGTGCGCCGTGCGTCCCGCAGCGCAGGACGCAGGGTGGTTATGAGCAAACAATGTGCGTTGCCTGCTTATATTTCGACGTAGTTCTTTTTTCCGCCGTTAGGTGTTCTAGTTCATTTCTCATCCAATAGATGGTGTTGGTGTCCTCTTATATCATCTTATTTAGTGTCAAATGTTCCGTATTGACAGTAAATTATTTTCTCGTTCGCACAATTCGTTTAGCGATTGTATTTATTGATGATAATACAGTTATAATGATTATTATTTAAAGATCTATCATTAACTATTTATTACTGCAGGTAACTAGAAGTACGGTAGATCTGCCAAGTGAAATAAAGTAAACTTTTGAAAATAAAATAAAATTTGACGAAACAAAAGTACCTACTTGTTTCTAAGTCTACAGCTTGGAACTGGTGAAAAAGTACAGTAATAATTTTTTTTCTCGCTAAAAGTTGTTGTATACGCAGTTAAAGAGTATAAGGAACAGAGCAAAGAAATCAAAACATATAATTCGTGAAGTTACTGTTAATTCTTTCACGCTAATAGTGACGCACGGTCGTAGTGAACGAGGCTCGATTTTCGTTCAGCCCGGGTGGCCTCAGGCGTTGACCGTTCTGCCAGACAGGAATGGGTTAACCTGTTGAGGAGTAACGACAAATGAGCCCATTTGAGTACGCCTATCATGTGACATTTGTTCCCTCTAAAGGATCGTAAGGATCATTAGAACTGATTCATGATTTAATAGCCACGGTAAATTGTGTTAACTAGGTAGGTTTGTACAAAGAGATAGGCGGGAGAAGAGTCCAAGTTTACTGCTAATTCGCTTGGTGCCAATGTGATGGTGTATGCCCTACTAAGTGTCGAACTGACCTTCTATCTGTTAGGGTGACCTAGTGATTTTTGTTGCCCTTTACTTATTAATTCCTTTGTAATGGTCAATACAGGGTGATATCCGCTATGTCTGCATCATTGTTTTGAAATATATCACACCCAAAACACGTTCTAAGAGATGAAAGTAATATGAAGATATAAAAATGGTTTGAAATATGCTTTTTATACATTTAACATAGTAATAAAATACATTTAACCCTCCAGCTACCATTCGCCAGATCCCAGCGAATTTTTACATCCCCTAGACTGCCATTCGCCAGAATCCGGCGATAAAACCAGCACGACTTAATATTTTTGTAGCTGCTCACGGTACATCGAAAATGTATTTTTATATAAAGAGGAGATTATAATCTACGTCCTTAGTAGTATTTGCAATTTTTATACTCTATGCATTAAATCGTATGATTACATTCAGTTACGGGTGTTACAACGTTGCGCCAACAGCTGTCCGAGCCGTATGCTTTGCGTTGTGTTAGAGCCGTGCTATTGGGTTAGGGTTTCGTTGGGTATTTTGCGTGAATCATCTATAATAAAATATGTATTATGACACCTTTCTCCTTGTATTTATTGTTATAAATATATGTAGGCCTAATGTCATTCTTTACAATGTTTTTATAATTTATTTGGCGATTACTCTCATAGACCACGGACTAGGCAGTAAGGGTTTTGTGTACATATACAAATTTTTGAACATGGGTGCTTTTATTAATTTTTATATAAGCGTATATACTCTTTGATTGCACAGAGCTGGTGGAGGTAAGGTCCTCCACTCTGGGCAACTTGGTAAGGGGTAGTTTTCTGCCTCCTGACGAGCTCGTTGACAGGATGCTGCAGTTTTACAGGTCTCTTCATCTAGAAGATTCCTGATTCTCCTGGAAAGAGAATTTTTAGGGGTGGGCAAAAAGCTGCAACGGCTGAAGCGCCTTGGGAAATCCACCCCTTCGAATAATGATGATGATGATAAGCGTATATATTCTAATACGTTATGAAATTTTAAACAAAATGGCTATTTCAGATTTTTTATAAAAATTATTTTTGATTAATTTATGAAAATTTTTTTTATAAAAACTTTTCTTTTTAAATAAAAAAAATTGTTACATGTGAGTTAGTAATTTTATTAATTTCTTGTAGCCTGTTTTATACTGAACACAAAAATATATAATATGTTATACTTTTTGCGTAGTATCCAAAATTTATAAACAAAACCTCTAAAATGACCAAAAATGAGGTGGCATTCCAGAGTGAAATGATGGGCAGCTGGAGGATTAAAGAAACCCATGATTTTTTTTCCTACTCCCAGGGGTACTTTTTTTATATGACAATATAACCAACTCAGCGTAGTTCTGATATTAGCCACATCACACCACGGGCATACTCATCAACAGGTTAATGTCAAATTTTACGAACCGTCATAGCTAAGAAAAAAAACTAAGTAAGGTAAAATATTGCAGAAATAAAAGTTGCATAAAATGACACCTTATTTGCTAAACTCAAATAAAAATCAACCAAGTTGTGACAGGTTTCCAAATTAATGTAATTTCCTCATGACCACACTGCACAAATGAGACTGTGCATCAGCTTTTTCTGTTCACTTCATGTCAACTCAATGAATCAGCTGTCTAATAAGGTATTGTTGATAAAAAATAGTTTAATGGAAACTGGAACATCGAAGTGCTCAACACTATTTTAGATGAATGGAATTTTCTCGTTGGGGTTTACATAAGTATATTCAGGACCCAGGTTAATGAATACTGGTATCCTTAAGTGTAATCCTTGTGCTTTTTAGCTTAACCTCTTAAATCCCACAAATAATGCGTACAATGCCCGTCTCTCTATATTTATACAATAAAATAACTCAACAAAAATTTATAATAAAAAAAACACCCGTGCCCCCCCCATTTTAACCACTAACCACAAAAGCAAAACAGGTGTCCCGTGCAACCTCAATTAAGCCTACAAATGCCGTCAACTTCCACCCAAGCCGGTCACCGTTTATTTAAGGTGAGCTCCTCTCCCTCCACTATACCACATAGTTGCAAGCCAAATTGGGATTGCTCATGGTCAGGATTCGAACTCAGCACTTCCGAATGGCTTCGAACGTTTCGCAAACGACACGCCCTAACCACCTCAGCCATGGTACATAGTCTGAGAAAGTGCTTACTTAGCTTTAAATCATATTTGAGCGGCAAATTAGTGAACAATGTGAGATAGTTCTAAGATTAGATCATAGGGGGCAGCACAGAATGTAGTTTACTAAGTTCTTGATAGATACCACTGTCTGATGGGTTAAATTAGTCTGTTCTGTTTGTTTTTTAGAAAACAAACGTTTTCTAAAAAATTAGATAAAAAACTTGGTAATGAATGGGTTAATAGCATTTGAACTAGTATTATTTTCTAAATAATAAGAATACAACACTGTTAACACAAATTGTTGACACCCACCAGCTTATGCCTGTTTATTCTCCGATCATCAATGTATTACTAATTAATTAACATGCAGCTGATTCATTTTGTTGACACGAAGTGCACAGAAAACGGCTGTTTAATAATGTGCAGTAATGTAGTCATATGAAAATTACATTGATTTGGAAAACTTGTCACAACTTGGTTGATTTTTGTTAGAATTTAGAAAATAAGATGTCATACAGTTACAGAAATGAAATCTTAACACTTATTCCACTTATCAAGATCCACATGTACACAAAATTTGTAACTTTCTAATTTGTATTTTTTATCTAGTTTGTAATTTGAAGTTTCTGTCTTAAATAAATCATGAGTTATAAAATAATCCCTGAAAAACACATACAGACCAACAGATGTTAAACTAGACACTGGAGACCCATGTTTATATTTTAAAACAAAAATTTTTTAATTAAAAGTTCTAGAGATTTCCAGGATAGCCGGCATTTCTCTTTAAGGATAAACATCTGTTTCTTCACTCTGTATCGGTAGGTGGAATGGGGCAAGTTGGGCTTGTATTTTTGTAACTAAAATTCATTTTTAGAAATACAGGAAACAACACTTACGTGACTATAATGTATTTAATCATTACAAACATCCCATTTTCAGCTGTTTCTATCACTGAATCTACCAGGTACTCAGATGGCGTTTTATCACTGACAGTTGTTGTTAGTGTATCATTTAACTCTCAACAATGTTGAAAGCAGTTTAATATTAATGTACTGTTGCAGTGTGGCTCGAGCCTGTGACGCAGGAAGAGTCAACCGAAAGGATTGCGCTGGTGTTCTCATGTTCTGTGCGGAGTCGGCCACTCGCATGGCTCTTGATGCGATTCAGTGTCTTGGTTTGTACAATAATTGGTTGTTTCTACAACAGCTATAAACTAGAATTTATTAACTAGAACTTGGGGAACAGTATAATCCTGATTGTAACTCTCAATCTTGATTCACAGAAACTCAACATCCTGTAAAACTTATCTCATGGAGTAAAATTTGTAACATTTATTTGTTTAAAGAAAGTACATGCACCTGTAACCTATCATTTATCTGTAGCAACACTCTATTGTTTATTGGTTTCTATGGTGTGATGGGGTTTACTTTTGGAACTTGTGTAATTATATTACTGTCCTTACTGCTAGTGCATCTGGGATTCCCAACTTTCCTGCATTTTATTACTCTGCTGCACCAATGTGGTAAAGCAGGCCAGGCACACTGGCGGCTAGCACCACTTTCGTATAGTATCAAACCGATTCGGTTGATGGCAGATCTAATCGGCCATGTTGTGGTGGTCGCATCTTTCAATTTCTAGCACTCTCATCCCAAGATCTTCATTGTTCATGTTCGCCGGAGTTTAACTTCACTGAGGAATCCGGACTTTATATTACTGTAAATACTTAAACTAGCATGAATTAGTTAAGATAGGTTGGGGAAATGTTAGGAAAACCGGAATGTCACCAATTGTTTAGTATAATTAATTGAAGAAACACCTAGTAAGTTATGCATGGACTTGTACCAAATACATGTGTTCGCCAAATTTTCTAAGTCACTCTTGATAGTAAATTTACGTTATAGCGCAAGATACCAAGATCGGTTAGAATAGATATCCACAATTTTGACACCATCAAAGCTGGCTTGGTTTGGGGCAGTGGCTATGGTTAGGCTCTTGATAAAATTCTCAACACCTTCCATTTGGCATTCACCATGGGCCCAGTACCATTTTAATTACACTATATCCGTATCCATAGTATGCATGCACATATACTTACACCAAACACAGAATTTGTCTTCCAATACTACCACACAGCCCATGCACATAGGAATACATTTAATAAATCATGCACCTTCCACTCACTACATGATCTTGAGGTGCTTTCTTAGTGGGCCATTTCCTGTCAGTAACCCCACCAGTAGGCTGATGTCCCCTTTAGAGAGCTTAAGTAGCTCCTTCCACTCCTTTCTGTATGGTTCAATCAGCGTTTTTGACTGTCGAAGGCCCGGAAGAGACTCCCACGCCTCCCTCATCGATCGCCTTCTCCCAGTTTCGAAGCTTGTTTAGACCCTGGCAGATAGAGACTAGACAAAATGATTCGGGTCCTACCAGTAAGGACGTTGATCCCTTTCTGGCTAGACTGTCAGCTTTTTTGTTCCCTTCGTGGCCTGCGTGTCCCGGGATCCATGAAAGCCATACACAGTTCTTAGCTGTAAGTTTCTTAAGAGAGCCCTTGCAGCTGTAAACAACTTTGGATGTCACTGAATGAGATTCCAGTGCTTTAAATGCAGCTTGGCTGTCAGTCAGAATTAGGATTTTGCCCCATTCAGCCGTCTGTCCTGAAGTCTTCTGGCACAGCATTTAATCGCCAGAATTTCCGACTGAAACACGGTCACAGCGGCGCCTGGGAGATATGTGTTCTGGCACTAAATACCCTGAGCCCCGAGCGGCCGTCCATACGCAAGCCGTCAGTGTAGTAGGTCAGGGTTTAGTCGCCCAACTCCGATTTTATCTGCAGCCACCGGTCCCGCCCCTGGTGTCCACTTGGTAGGGGATGTTTAGGTCAATGACATCCGCCATTAGATCCCGGACAGTTAGCTCCATCCCAAAGTCAGAAAGTTCACTTAGGATGGATGCATGACCCTATGCCCTGGGCAGGATTTGGTTCCTGCTGATTGTCTTCAGAGCTGTAGTAGCCGCTCTTCTTTTAATTTTCAGTCCCAATGAAGGAAGTCCGAGGAGTCTTGCCATGACCGCCATAGGACATGATTTGTTTGGTCCGCATATCCCTGCACAGGGAAGTCTTTGCAGTTGCTGGAGCTTTTTCATGGTTATGGCTTGTGTTACCTTAGGCCACCAGATGAAGGATGTATAAAGTCACCATTGGTTTAACAATGGCCTCATATGTCCAGAAGATTAATTTGGGGCCTAAGCCCCATTTTTTACCGACAAGGCAAAGTCGAGGTGGTTGCTCCAGATTTCTGATCCAGGAGCACGCCCAGGTACTTTTTTGAGTGTTTGCTCAGCACTTCCTCACCGTTTATTTTGGGAGGAGAAAACACCGTTCTTCTTTTTCTTGTAAAGGTAACCATCTCCGTCTTGGTTGGGTTGACAGCTAGACCCACGCCATTACACCAGTTGTGGATCAGGTTGACTCCATCCTGGATAAGGGCCTCGAAAGTGCCCTTGTGAGTCCCCTGGGATGACAGCGCAATGTCGTCCGCTTAGGCCTGTAGGCAGTATCTTTCTTGGTCTGCTTTGGCGAGTAGATCAACCACTAGAGTCCATAGCATTGGTGAGAGTACACCTCCCTGCACAGACTGTGGTTGAAGCGTCACCAGCCGAGGCCGTTACTACTCCACTTTTTAGTAAACCCATGATCCAATTGATTGTTGCCGAAGGAGCCTACTTCCGTCTTATAGCCTCCTCTTTGGATCTGTACTCTACATTGTCGAAGGCTCCCTGGATGTCCATAAAGACATCAACCAGCATTTCACGGTTTTCCAAGGAGCGCTTTATTTTTTCAACCAGAAGGCATGTTGGCCTCCATTCAGTGGAGACTTGGAGAGAATGTCTTCTCTAAGATGTTGGTTGATGACCTTCTCTATGGCCTTCAACAGAAAGGAAGACAGGCAAATAGGCCTGTAAGACTTTGGTTGGGTGGGATCCCTGCCCTTTTTAGGAAGGAAAACCACCCTTGCTCCAGTTACCTGGAATGTGTCCTAAGGCAAAGCTGCCTTTGAAGAGGGCCACCAAGTGCCCTATCAGAATTTAAAGGCCCTTTTGAAGGAGTGCTGGAAAGATTCCATCACCTTCGAGACACTTGAAAGGTAGAAATAAAAAAAATTGATTTTATCACACAAATTTATTTTTCAAGGGTTAACACACAAAAATACAATGCAAGATTTAAAATAAACATAAGTTTTTCACTTAAAGTCTGGTATCTTTAACTCTCAAAAGTGAAGAAAATCTTCATGCGGACGCAATTTCAAGCCAGCGTTGCATGAACATCATCACATCGTTCAGCTGTTAGCGATACGCACTAATCAGCAGGTAAAACGCTCACAAGATAGTAGACAGGTGCGATACGTATCCCATAAGGGGTGGGGGTAGGGGGAGAGCGATTTATTTTTAGCACACGCTCGCCTAGCAACAATGACAAGTCTTGACTACAGTCTACACTTACTGACAAGTGTTGACTTACATTCACCCGCCAAGATCACTGCCCTTTCGAACACTAATTCACCCCGCTTGTATAACCCCAATCGCTATGTCTCCCTCGCTTACTGCGAATACAGTGACAAAATAAGTGTGTAATATTATTTCTCGAGAAATCTGAACGCCCCTAAATCCGAACAGGCTTCAGCCCTAATTAGTTCAGATTTGAAGGCTTCCGCAGTATCACTGAAAATGTGTAATGAAAAATTGCTCATATCTACTACTGACAGAATTGGGAACAGTAACTAGATATTTATTCAAGTGTTGTTCACATTCATTGTTGAAAGATGTGTTATTTTACAATATAAACAATGAACTAGCCGATCACAACCGGCTACCATCAATTGGGCAGTAAAACCATCCGTTCTTAAATACGGTTCAAGGGTTATTATAGATTGACCATTTTCCATATAACTGTTTTATTTAAGACATATATACCAGTAAAATACTGGAAATCAATAAAAGTTATTTATTTCAATTCTACCCCTGCTTCTGAAACACAAAGTAAAAAGAGATTAAGTCACTGTGATCATAATTTTGAATGTTTCAGGGTAACTTTTGGTATATCCGCTCTCAGTTAGAATAAATCATAACGTGTAGGGCCCGCCACAGAATTGAGTTGTATATCTTTGTAGTTCTTGGTACTTGAATAAACCTAAGAAATAATTTTTAACATCAACTTTAAAAAGAATTTTATTTCTTGTGTACTGTATTGTAAATGTATTCTTTTTAAAGGATTTGGTATATTCCGACCACCACAAGTTTTTGTGGTGTAGCCATAATAATTTGTGGGGTTAGGAAACTTACTTACTTACGGTACTTAATTACTTATTACTTTAGGCCCTTAAAATCCTCAAAATAGGAGTTTATTTTCTGCTTAAGAGAATATTCAACAAGTAACTGTAATCTTGCTGTTTATAAATACTATTTCGCTGAATATTCATGTTTTGTTTCCAGGAGGAAATGGTTATATTAACGACTATCCGACAGGACGTTTTCTGCGTGATGCTAAACTTTATGAAATCGGAGCTGGAACCACTGAAGTGAGGAAATTAGTGATAGGTAGAGCTATTAATGCAGAATATGCAGAGTAACTTGAGCCCTTAAAACAGCCAAGCCCAGGTGTAGTCATCTGGAGAACAATTAATCAGTTATTTAACTCACCGTTGGTCGAGGTCACATTTGTTACGCGGATAGTCGAGGGGTGAGCGCCTTTTAAATGCCTTATTAACTGTTTATGTTTCACGATTTTTGAACAAATTATATCGTACCACTTTTGTTTATTTTTCTAACCTTAATTTGTATACAAAACTGAAAATATCAAATTTCACAAGAAAAAATATTTAAAAACTCTTAAACTGCAAACTTTGATATAGATTAAGTTAATTTTTTTTTCAATTAATTATTTAAAACACAGTACGCTATGAAAAACACATTTTTATAATACTCATTGTATTATAAAAAAAAATAAAAAACACAAAGTTTATTATTAAATAAAATGCCTTATTAGTTATTCAAGTTGTGCTTATTGTACTGTAATTCATCACAAAACAAAGGTGTGAGACAGACTGAAGGTTCCTTAACCTCCCCCGTCGTATTCCATCCACTACTGACACCCCAAAGAACATCTATTCGAAATTTCAGGCCGATATATTATAAATTCCATGTTTTGTAGAAATTTAAAATGAAATGACATGAAAAAGGAATGAGGTCGGCCCACACCCCTAGACCATCTGCAGATTAAGCTATTATGAGCCATGTTTGATCACCCAGAATAAAATTGAATGATTTCAGAATTTATTGGGACTATACCTGTATGGCAGAATGTAGAAGGTTTTTTGTACTATACAGCTACAATGGTATGAATTGTTTGATTGTGGTACCAAAACATGGTATATTTTGAAATTGTTGTACAAATGATGTTAGAAATAGTTTGAATGTGCAATGATCTCTGCTGTAAAAAAATCAGTGACAGTTGTTACTTCATTGTGTATTATGTATCAATACTTGTTTTACTAAACACTTAAATATTATTGGAGAAGACACAAGTTTTTCTTAACATAAATATACTGAACTTCGGAAAAACTGGCTCAGTAACTGATTATTTAGAAATTATTTCTACCATTTAAAGATATTCTTTCGGCACATATTACTTATTCTGCTGATAAAAGATTCATTCTGTCTAAATAATTTTGATCGGTTCATAATTGTGATTCATTGTAGACTCAAAATTAAAACTAAAATAGTTTTTTGAACGATTAGAAACTGTAATAGGGTACTGTACCAATACAGATTGTAAAATTTGCATGCAAATTTTTTTAGATAAAAAAACTTAATAGGTTACTTTTTTACATTATTTTTGTTATTTATTAGCCATTAAACTTATTAAAACTAGGGCAAGCAAAGATTGAAGTTTGCCTACACTCTGTTGCTCTATTTTATATTGTTTGCTTGGCCAGTGAAATATTGGTACAATTCTTAAGGAATGACAGGGATTTAGTATTTACTGTATTTCTTTGTTTTTTAATTTATAAACTTATAACAAATTTTTGGGTCCTATGCATTTATAGTCTTTTTAAAGTAAATATTTTTTAAGTACTTTATCTATGAATCATTATTTTCCCTTGCCACTGCAAATATAGCCGTATTACTTTAGTCCTAGTATAATGAACGATGTATAGCAATTATTTAGCTGCACATACTTTCCACTTCTTGTCCAGTCCTCTCTGTGTTTCTTTTAGAGTTCCAGTTTTATTCTTTATTTATTCCAGAATTTATTTTTATTGGGAATTTTATTTTTTTAAATTAT